>CM045571.1:2185213-2785213 GCA_024721245.1 Mitragyna speciosa
TATATGAATATATATGTAGAGGGTGTATTTGTATATCTCCGACTCTGGCTAATACAAGAGTTTCCCTCTCAATTTTTTCATTAACATCTGTGTACTTCTGCCGATGGCTGAGATGAAAGTGATGCTTTATTTGTTCATCTTTGCGATATACAAATTGTTATTTGGTTGTTAAGTTAATCAATCTTTCGGCAGGAGAAGGACCAGAAGATTGTTAGATCAAGAAAGCATCTTTCATTTTGGGTTGTCTGAAAGTACCCAAAGCTCTCGTCTTTCGGAGTTGCATAATGTGACTAGCTAACATAAAGAGTTGCACTTCCAAGATTTTCGGTCAAATTTTCTGTGAGTCCTGTTGTCAGAACACAATTCCATGGCTGGCTGTGGACCTTGTAGCCGTTAGGTGATAGGCTGTTGTTATGATTCTCTTATCTTTTACCTCATCTATGTTCTCATGGAATTTGTGATGGTGGGCTATCTTCATTTTTTCTTTGTTTGAGCTTTGGAATATTGTTGCCGTTGTTGTCTCAGAACTTAAAGAATAAATAGTATGTATGACAGGATTTTCGCTCTAAAATGGGATTTAGACAGTACCAACTAATATAGTACTTGCAGAAAAGTAGCAGCCTCATCCCAGAAACTGCCTCTTGTTTCTTTCCTTGGCTAACAATTGATGCGGTGGCTGATAGAGAATAGACCGTCACAATGTATCCAAATTTATTCCCGTTCACACACTCAACACATAGTGCAAACTACAAAGGTAGATGCGGATGTTAGGGAGCCAAACAAAGTCTTATCATTTGTAATGGTGCTTTGTCATTAGCATGCGAACGGGCCAAATTCTTGTTTATGGTGGGACCTCTACTGTACATACAAGCAAACAAACAAATGGGGAAAAGTATACAATACACCACGTGCATTGTCACGTGGTGTACTAGAACCAATAATTTATCGTCATGTGGCAATGGTGGGTCATACCTTGTATTATTTGGCGATATGTGATTGGTTCTAATGCACCACGTGACACGCCACGTGGCGCGCGTAGTGCATGTAATACTCACTCAACAAATGGGGGGCTACTGCTAGTACAATCAAACTTTGCTTTGAATAAATGAAATATTGAATAGCAAGAAGTACTACAGTCCAAAAATATACACACCCTTATTATACTTCTCCACTGTGGGTTGACAAAAAGGGGTTGTTGAAAAGTGGGGTTCTCCTTTGTTGTCAATTTCGTCCACGTGTCTAATGTCTACTTCACAGATATCTTGGGTTTTGCCCTATCTGTTTTAATAATAAATATTTTATAAAAATATAATAATCAACCGAAAAAAAAAATATAATATCATATTTGGGGTGATGTTAATCTATTGGGTTATCCTTAGATATTGCCTGCTCCTGAGGTCTATTGTCTTTTAGTCCTTTAGTGGTCCCTTGAACGAAAAACGCCATTTGGCCCCTCGAGTTAAAAAGCTCGGAGAAGCTGCCGGTCTGTTGGAGCCTTTTATCTTTGGCTTCCTGAAGATCACTCGTGGGTTGGCACTAAGAGATTTTTTGTGCCACTGTTTTTAATACCAATTGAATATTACTTTCAAAATAAATTATTATTGTGAGATAAGTTTTTTGTTTTAAAATTAAATGGCGCGATGAAAATATATTAGGTAAATTGATTTCAGAGCGATACTCAATTGACACTCGAAAAAATGACATTAAAAATCTCATGTGGTGAGTGGGGGCACACATTTCCAGATCTGTGCCGTACAAAGCGTGGATTCTTTTTCTCATCTCATCAAGATACGTGTCAGTAATTAGTTCAACATTTTGATGTATTTTCCTTTTTGTTTTCGTGAAGGGGAGAAAGTATGTTGGTTAAAACCTTTATTTAAACAATTGTGCTTTAGCCCAATTGGTTAGAAAAACATCCTTAAGGTATTTCTCACAAGTTATTTGTGTGTGTGTGAGTTTGTTAGGCTAGGGATTGTCTTTAGCATAGGTGATTTGGGAAATTCCACCCCATATCACGTGTGATAGAATTAAAAGCCTTACTCCAATTGTGTTTGATAAACATTGTGTGTGATAAATAATCTTCATGTATTGAATATTATTTAGAGAAAACCTTTATTAAGGAGCAATTGAAAACCTTTATTTAAAACTTTGATCAATTACAGATGGAGTGAATTGCACACTTTTGGAGTAATATAACTCTTGACAAATGAAAGTTGAGACCTGGTGGGAAACGTTTGTCTTTTTGTTTAGGTGCTTTTGTTTTGGTAATGTGGACCCACAAAAGGGATCAATTAATGGAAAGTGCAATTCCATAAACTGCATTAGCAATAGTTACAGTTAAAGAAGCAATGAGACTTCAAGATTGGATTTAGAACATGTCACCCTTTGTAGTCCCCACAATTTCACATAAAATATTGTACACACAGGATGGAATAAGACTGCATGTGAGGTTAGGGGTGATGTCAAATCCTAGGGATTGGGTGGTGAGAGGAAAATCCAAAGTTTTCCTCTCTCTCTCTCTCTCTCTCTCTCTCTCTCTCTCTCTCTCTCTCTCTCTCTGGGTGTCTCTTTCTTTGATACCTACATAAAGCAATTATGCTTTTGACGTAATTACAGCTAAATTACCAGCATATTAAACTTGCCACCCTACATGTTTGGATCATTTTCAATTTCCGGAAAAATATAAGTGGAATGACAAAGGAGAAATGCTTTGAGATTGACGAAGAGCTGAGTGGTTGAAGACTTGTTCTTCGTTGAAAAATTCTTACATAAACCCGACTTATATACCCGACTTAGATAGTAATAAATTTTGGCGTATTTCACTGTTTACATTTATAAAATTATACAATTTTTATTTAACAGGAACAGAAGACTGGAAATCATGTGAAAATTGAAAAATTGTGGGTGCAAGGACATCAACATTGTCCCCTACTTTATTGTTGTGAAAATGAAATTCATCTAAAGAACAAGTCTTCACAATTTAACTACCCAATTTAATTGGTGGTAATTTTACCTCACAAATTGCAAATATCAGATTTTGAAAAGAGAGACATTTTATTATAAGGTAGAAAACTGATATGATATAAATATGTCAAAGATTGGAACTAGGATTGCGCGTTAGTTCTACAAAAGAAATTTCTGTCTGATGATAGGGAACCTGTATCATTTCATTAGGTCAACAGAGTTAAGTAAATTCGAATTTAGATAATTGAGTTCTGTTGTGACGTGTTACATGAAGTTGATGTTTTGTGTTTTACAACCAAATTCAAACGTAAATCATTTGAATTCATCATTTGCATTATTTAATAAATTTAGGCCAAATCCAGTCTGCACAGTTCATCGATTTGTTAAGTACACTATCATAACGTACTAGTCCTATTGACAATAACCCTTTTCATACACATCATGAAAAGTACGTTTTTGGTCCTGATTATTTTCCATCAGGAATTTCTCTAAGATTTTTACACTTGTCCAGAAAATAATTAGCTAAATTCAAGCTGTGTTTGTTTGTTTGTGTTTTTTAAAAGTTTTAAATAAATTTTTTAATTAACTTTTATCTCATAAATATATATTTTTAAAAAAAATTAAAAATTATTACAGTAATATTTTTTAAAAAATACTCTAAAAATAATCATCCAAAACTGTCAAAGATCACTGACAAAAACATTGTAGCATTATCACTGAAAATTGATATTATAATACATACAATAAGGCGAGAGTCTAACCGTGATTATGTATGTAAATCAAACAATTTATGCTCGATATCTAAATTAAAAAAAGATGAATAATTGCTGCAAATACATGAATAATTAATTCAAAAAACAGAAATTTACCTTTATATGTCTATTGAATAGTTCTATATCATCCTCAAAATTCCAAAAAAAAAAAAAAAGAAAGAAAAAAAAGGAATCTGAACTCCACTATACGTTTGATCAGCCAATTAGAGTTGCTCTTACAATCTGTTCTCAGAAATTTCTCTACAAAAACTAATGCAAAATGCATCTACCCCCAGAAAACGCTTAAGAAAAACAAAATAATACTAAACAATTTTGTCTTGCTTAGTAGAAAACAGAAATGGAAATGGAACTACCAGATTGGAAGATTTCTTCTCTCACATATAAACCTTTCATCTTCATTCCACTTCTCTTTGTCCAAATTCCCAAGTACAAATCTTTTGTCCCAATTCCATTAGCTGGATATTGCTAGTCACCTGGAAAAAGCCCTTCAACCTTTTACTACACTTGCAACAACTCTGCTCATAAATGATCAGTGAAGCAAAGGTATATAGACAGGATGGGACTTGGAATTTGTACAAAAGAGAGGTTCTTGGAGCTGTTGGTTGATGAAATAAATGAACGAATGAATGTAAGTCTTCATAGTCTTCTTCTACTGTCTATATATATGTCTCTACACACACGCACACACACACGCACTCTCTCTCTCTCTCTCTCTCTCTCTCTCTCTCTCTCTCTCTAGTGATCTTGATCTGCCTAAGCATGCTCGGTTCCCAAAAAAGATAAAGCACCATCTAAGGCGGAACAGAAGATGATGACAGTGTGAGGGGTTTATTCTGTCACTTTCCTGCTTAATTTAGTCATGAATGATCTTTAGGTTTTAGCCCCACCAATCTAACCACCTAAAAGGAGTAAAGAAAAGAAGAAAAAAAGAGGCATTTAGAATGGGTCCCCTCGAGGGCTAAGTCATTGCCTAGTGAAAAAAGGTGGACTCCATTAACGTTATTGTGGCCCTCAGCTGGATTTTTACCACTAAGAAAGCCTTGTTTGATGTTGTCATTCTCATTTACCCGATTCCATGTTCTTAATGTTAAAGCAGTGATTCGTTCATCCCAAGTTTGTTAAGAAAGAGTAAAATTGACAAATTTTGGTAATACTTACAATTATTTAATATTCACGAATCAATTTACTTACTTACTTGTTGTGTAGTAAATAACGATAGTTTCATTTGACGATTTTATGATCCAAAATTACATACTTGATTCAGCTTGTAATAATAAGATCATTACTATTTGTAGAACGCAAGTTTGAACTTTTGTATTTTGCGATTTATGTTTATATAATTATAAGACAATGTTTCAATGATGTAGACTAAAAATATAATGTTTAATCAGTTTAGACCATTTTGTTTATTTTTTGTTAAAAATAACATTATTATATATACAATGGCTTGATCTTTAAAGCTATAAATTTGGATTGAGAAAAAAAATAAAAAATCAACATTGCATTTTGTAAGTCTTTCTGGAGTACCCATGTTTCTGATACACTATTGGCTTAATAAAGAGTAGTATATTTTTCCATGTTTTGTAGAATCAGTCTAACTTATGATCCATCATGTGACTTTCAAAACGCTCCAGCCTCGGAACCTGATTTAGAAAACCTTTTGGTTCCACCTGATAAATATGGTGCCCACACAAGGGATCAATAATGAGACAAGAAAAAAAAATATATTACCATACTATTATTTAATTTATAAGTAGAATTTAAAAGAAAAAGCAGTGGATGGACCCCATGTCGGTGGGACCCGTCTGGAGCACATCTCCACAAATTGTGCAAAATATATTAGACGTCATTGATTGATAACCACAACAGATAGATAACGACCAGAAAATCAAGAAAAACTATTGTGGGTCCCAAGGGTGACACAAATGTTTTTTTTTTTTTTGTTTTTTAACGTTAATGCTGGTGATGGTGTCTGCTTGCCTGTTAGAGCCAAAATTCCATAATACGAATAAATAATTAAAAGTTTTTTTTTTTTTTTTTTTTTTGTGAATATGCTACTTATTAGTTATTAAAAGGTTGTATAATTATCAATAAAATGAAGGAAATATTCAATGATTCTGCCCCACCCATTCAAGTGGACCCCTCCCTCCTCCAGGTCAGCTCTGACCATAGGCAATAATTGGATTTGGGCCCTGTTCACAATTATAGATGGGTTGGGAGCCCACTTCCACAGTGAATTTGTTGAGGTTTGATCCAATATCATCATGGAGTCATGTATTTGCAATAAATTTTTTTTTTTGACAGCACAAAATATATCCATTAAGATTGAAGGGGAATCATACAGTTGTAAGAGATACAGCAATATTTTGGATTTCACAACCTACTTTTAATGTCATTAATATAGTTTTTAAAGTAAACAATCTATTGTATCAAAAGATTAAATTTGTTCTGCCATCAATCATTGGTCAAACTCAGAATGCTTTCTTAAAAGGGAGATCAATTGCAGATAATATTACGCTGATGCATGAATTGGTAAGAGGATATTTGAGGAAGAATGGAAAGGCTAGATGTACTATAAAAGTGGATTTAATGCAGGCGTATGATGCTGTCAAATGGGAATTCTTATTTGCAACTATGGAACTGATGGGATTTCCCCAGAAATTTATAGAATGTATAAAGAATTGTGTGAAAACTGCCAGTTTCTCACTCAACCTAAGTGGTTCATTTATTGATTACTTATAGATTTTTTTTTTGTTTGGGGGGGGGGGGGGGGGGGGTTGTCATCCAGTATCACCCTACTTGTTTCTAATAGCTATGGAGGTGTTCTCTCTATTACTATCAAATCAGACCCATAATGATCAATTTGACTTTCACCCAAAATGCAAGGAGCTTGGTTTGAATCATCTAATATTTGCTAATGACTTTTTTCTAGTATCAGCAAGTACAAAAAAGGCAAGAGTGCAATTTAAACAGACACTCAATGAGTTTGAATGGCTATCTGGTCTCAAACCAAATTTACAAAAATGTAGCATTTTTTCCGCTAGTGTGCTAGATGATGAACTGGAGAACTTCTGCAGAATAATGGGAATGATGAAAGGTAATTTAATTGTAAAATATCTAGGTGTTCCACTGATTTCTTTCAAACTCAGAGCTAATGATTGCAATCAAATTCTGCAAAAAATCACAAATAACATCAGATGTTGGGCAGATAAAAAACTTAGCTACAAGGGAAGGCTTCAGTTAGTGAA
Organism: Mitragyna speciosa; assembly: GCA_024721245.1. Lineage (NCBI taxonomy): Eukaryota > Viridiplantae > Streptophyta > Magnoliopsida > Gentianales > Rubiaceae > Mitragyna > Mitragyna speciosa. The sequence goes on from CM045571.1 coordinate 2,192,199, forward strand.
GACAGTGCTGTCAAGCATACAAAACCGCTGTGCAGTTTTATATTGCCAAAGAGAATCATAAGGAAATTTAAAAGCATTATTGTTGCCTTTCTTCAGACAGGAATGGATCAAAATACACATAAGGCAAAGGTTGCTTAGAAAAAGGTAAGTGAACCAGTAAGTGAAGGAGGTTTGGGATTTAAAAATCTCCAAATCTGGAACAAAGTTTCAGTTATAAAGCATGTTTGGAACATATGTGAAAAGAAAGACTCTCTATGGATCATATGAGTATGATGTTAAAAGGAAAGTCTTTTTGGGCTATCCCTATTCCTCAGGATTGTTCATGGTGCTAGAGGAAATTACTCCAACAAATGGATATTATCAGACCATTAATCAAGAATATAGTTGGGAATGGAGAGCACCCTTCACTCTGATTTGATGATTGGCACCCTGCAGGTATTCTGCTAAAAATGTTTCCTCAGTCTATAGTATCAAAAATTGGGAGCTGTTTGGAGGCAAACGTGTCATCCATCATTAAGAATAATAAATGGAATTGGCCAACAGGAAGGAGGAGAACGAAAGAGATAAATGATCTGATAAATGCAACACATCAAGACTTTGTTCCAGATGCATCAAAAGAGGATAACATCATCTGGTTGGGCGAGAAAACTGACAGTTTCACAGTTAAATCTGTATACGGGAATTTATGGTGGAGTGTCTCCTAAAGAAAGCTGGGCTAAGCTGATTTGGTTTAAAGGTAACATTCCCAGATGTGCTTTCATAACTTGGCTATTTTGTAGATGAAGGCTTACAACTAGATCAAGATTGAAAGCATGGGAAGCCATTGATAATGGAAATTGTGGACTGTATTGTGAAAAAACTGAAATTAGTGAACACTTATTCTTTGCATGTCTTGTGAAGTGTGGAGTAGAATAATGCAGCTCTGATTTCTTTATAGGGGTTCTTATTTATGGCGCATTGAGTTAAACCGGTGGTGTGCATATGTAACAAATAATAGTAGAGCTCCCAATCCCCGACTTGTTTCCTTTTCGGCTTAAGCCAGGACTGAGGCATTTTTTTTAGGCATTTTTTTTTCTTTTTTATTTTTTGTAAATAAAAGTTTAAGAGGAGAATGTCACCATTATTATGTCTGGCACTTCAAATCAACGGTCTAATTTCTTATGGAGTCTAGTTGTATTTTATATGAAATTACATCGTATGAATGTAAAATTATATGGAATTATGACTTAGTTTTATATTAGACACAATTGGACCCCCAGAAAATTACACAAAGAATTTGAATTGCAAAGCAAGGCTGGTGCAAATCACTAAGGCTTCTTTAACTATTTACAGTGATCCTTACAAAACTCTTAAAAAACTCCTACTAGTAGTGACGCATGGACCCAAAAGTTAAACAACCATTATTAGTTTGTGCCAAGCAACTCTCGTTAGCAGAGGAGGATGTGCATCGCTTAATGCACTAAAATTAATTATATATTATCAAATAATACAAAATGTGATCCGTCATGTGGTGCATTTAATATTATACCGGCAAATCAAGTTCGACCACTAATTAATGCCCTAGGTAGTACTTTGGGTCGTGTTTTATGGAAAGCACAGGGAGTAATGGGACAAGATTCAAGATTCATGAATATGAGCTGACGGCATTTAGCATGAGCCGCCGTTAACTTATTCACATTATTGACGAAAAGTAGCAGACTTTTCTCCATTTTGACGGATCTTGAATGCTGCCTGTTTCTAACCCACTCGACCAAAATCAGACCAAACTGGGCTATGGTCAAGCCCGAAACCATTGGCTTCGTAAAACTCTGTAAGCCCAAATAGAAGAAGACACCTTTGTGCATCTCTTCGTCGGCTAAATGCCTAACAATCACAACTATTGGGCCAGCCCATAGATTTTCTCAATACCATTGTAAATTAATAAGATTATTCTAAAACAATTTCCTCGTAAAAACTGTGAAAGTCCACTCATTATTAGGAAACAGCAATAAACAAGTTTATTTTAGTTAATGACTTTGTCGAACAAAAGGCAAATTTTGCACTTAAAAATATGAATTGGAGAGTTTTGCATTCATCTAATCTGTTAATGAATATAAATGAAAATTGAGAAGTTTGTTTTCTTATATTTCATCTTCGATATTCTTTGCGAAAATAAATTCTGGATTACATAAAACTGAGTTAGCCACTGTCACATCTACTCTTAACTTTGTCTGCTGAACAAGGCCACATATTGTGGACGTAACAGTGTCAAGGCCAATCCCTCAAGAGGCCGGAACCATTCTACCTACTCAGGCCCCATCTTCAATAAATTTTATGGGTATCCAGAAATTCAATTTTTCTTCCTTTGAAAGGGTTCCGGAAATTCTAACTAATTGTTTTTCTTCTTTTCTTATTGTTGATGATTTGTGCTTTAGTTTGGAGAATTGGAACAATTTATTCCACAAGTAAATTCGCATCTTAACTGCATGCATGGCATATTGTGGACCAATACGTACATTGTTGTTGCTAACGTTGGTGCCCCTATCATACTCTAGATTTTTATGAGCAAATGTTCAAAGTTCCACCACAAGATGTGGATTAAAGCCATCACTTTCTATGTAAAGGAAATTGCTAATAGATATCAATACATTTGCTTAAACAAGTCATTATGATCTCTAGAATTTATTATCCTTTTGAAGTCAATAAATAGTATTAGCTTCATTAACTTTTAAGTTTGCAACTTAAAGTTATGAGTATTAGAGTTGTAAATAAGTCGAATCGAGTCGAGCCAAGTATCTTATGTCTGAGTACGACTTGTTTAATAAAAGTAAAAATTCAAACTTGAGCTCGAATTTGAATTTGAATATAAATTATCTAAAAGAATTTAACTTAATTTTTGTTTGAATAAATATTATATATTAAAAAAACTAAAGCACAAATACAAGAAATAATTTACTACGAAGGAATGAAATATGTAAACTTATCAATAAGAGAAGATGAAATTGATAATTAAAAATTTAAATGTCATTTACGAGCACTAATGCAGCATTTGCGAATAAGACCATTGTTTGCTCAGTTAATAATTCAGCTCTAATTGGTGATCAAATTCAGATCGTTTAATTAAACGAACAAGTCGAACACGAGTTTAGACGATCCTTGGATTTGTTCGCAGCCTCCAGTGAGGATATCCCGGGTTTACTTTAAAATGTGACATGGTAACCCTTCTTTTTGCTACCTACTTAGGATGTCTTTGATAGCTGATATGTTTGTTTAATTTCCGAATGTCAATTTCGCTATCTGTCTAGGGTTTATTTTGTCTCCTAACATAAAACCAAGAAAATGAACTTTCTCATCATTCTTCCACTACCTTTAAAATTCTCAAAAAAAATGTCAAACTGTAAAACAAGATGATTAATGCAACCTCTTTTGGAAGTATATACGTGAGTATTTGTTGAAAACCTCCACAACGTTGTCCATAACAGGCTAGTTGGCACCTAACTACAAAAGCACTAAATTATCACAAAACCCAAGCAATTAAAGTTGATTAAAATATGATTACTTGATTAATCTTTTGTCTATCTGCACAAGTTTAGATCTTGTGATATAAATACAAGATAGATGATGTCTCCTTTGCCATTTTTATATAGTGCATCAAGAGCCAACTAGTCGTGTTGCCACTATAAAGAATAAAATGGTATAAACAAAAATAAACAATTAACTATGATTAGATTAGGTCAAAATAATGCGAATTTTAAAATAATAGGACAACATCTGCATATTTTTATATGGGATTCGCTGTTTTAATAGAAAAGAAATACTCCTATATATAATATAAAATAATATATAAACAAGATCACAAAGGGCTAAAGAACTAGGCAACTCGGGGTACAATCAATTGCAGCAGATTAGAAGTCCATCTAAAGCGGTGTAAAAGCAACTGTATCATATTACACGCTTGTCCCCACTTTGAGAGACTTTTTTAAGACTTTCTAGTTTTAGGTTTAAGAAAGAAAAAGAAATGTAATAAAGCTTCAGCTAAGGGGATTGAGAAAGTAGTAGTATAAGAATAATTGCTTTTGTTTCTTCTTGCTTTTTGGTTTCTATGGCTGAATTAATAGTTAACTTAATCAATCGAATTTCTTTATAGCTAAAAAACAAAAAAGTGATAAATTTCTTCAATGCTATTTGAACGGTGCATTATCAATTACTTTTGTGTTTTAGACCTTTACGATATGAACGAACATGTAGTTATTATGAACTTCTTTTTATCAACATAATAAAATAAATATAAATGATCTTTAACCAAGTTCTCCAATTAAGTACGCCATTATTTAACTTTCCATTGTCAAGTGACATTTTCCTATTAATTCACAATTTCATCATTTTTTTTTTGTGATTTTCAAAATATATTAGTAGCTTGGGTCGCATAACACCTCAAGAAACTATAAATTTCTAAGGGTCGAACTATTCTCTGTTAGGTTCTTGATGATCAATGCATCAAAATATGAGGTGAAATAAATACGATTGAAGTGACAAGTTCTTTCTGACACACTTCAAACTACGACTGACACCGTCAAGTTATACCATCTAGACTGACAATTTATTACACCTATCTTGTCATGCTTTTTTCTCTCACTCATTCTTTAAGAGGTACGAACACTGCTTCTCATGTTTAACCTATAAAGTTATTTAAACTTATTATCAGATCTTTCAACTTCCTAAAATATCATAGGCACATCGAGACGACGAACTCCCACATTCTACTTAGCAGAGCTCGTCACCTCAGTTTTCTCATTTTTGGTCACTTCAGCTGCACTTTTAATTTTACACTTTTTTTTTTTTGATAAACCTACAATATTACATGAGAAAGGAAATTTTAAGTGTTGGTGGGATTCGAACCTCCGACCTCCGGGTAGAATCATGGAGCTCTAACCGCTCGATTCTCTATTCGTTCCAATTTTACACATCTTATAATAGTAAAACTCTAGAATTTCTTGACTCGGAGATTTAGTAATGTAGTAGAACAATATTATGTAACTTCACTCTCTAATTTTCTCATCAGGGCCTGTAATGTATGCATTATGCAATAATATGAATAATGCAATACATTATTATGATGCTTTCCTGATTTTTTTTTTCTATATTTTGTTCAAAGGGACAAAGATTACGGTAAACCCTAATGTGGATCATAATTACTGTAATCTTCTTAGACATTGCAATGTTAATGTACTTGGCTAAAATTATTAAATGCGCAATTAAACAGTTCAAATGTTGTATCCCATTGTAAGTGAAATTGTATTTTGATATTTTTCTAGTTGCCGCAGGCATATTAATTTCATGTTCCACTTCAAACGAAGATATGTCCAATATTCGGGTTATGACAATTGCAGACATTGGTATTACGGCCATTCATGCTTCTCTTCAACATAAATTTTGAGGAATTCGATGTCAACTTTTACAGCATAAGTGCCCTAGTCAAGAAACTTTCGGTGGTATTATAGCCTATATAATATATAGTTCGTGCGATTCAATCGTTTTTCTCCCTAAAGTTTTGAAATGGCTGTGGAACTAGTAATTTCAAGGTATCATCATGACATCTCTCCAATGATAATTATACTGAACAATTTTTTGTTCTCTTTTGGGCACCTCATTTATTCAAGCATTGAGTAAGATTTTTGCTCTCACTTCTCTATTCTCTACATTAATTGCATCGTTTTACTCCTAATTCCCCAATTCATAAAATAATATACGTGTGCTATTTGCATTACAATGAAATTTTCATTGCGGTTATATTTTACAAGATACTGTCCTTTTATTTGGTATCATTTTTCGATATTTTTTTTAACAAAATTCTAAACACATTTTTCAATCGCTTTTTTATCCCATATACAAATTAACAAAAAAAAAAAAAAATCTTCAAAACTGTTATAATAATTTTTTTTAAAAAAAATATCTTAAAGAGACAACCACCCAAACAATGGTATTTGTGTACATAACTTTTGCTCCTAGCGTCTGTCTTTCTTTTATGTTTTGTATATCCCAAAGTCAAGAATATTGAGATGCAACGGTCTATTTTCACATACATTTTAAGCTAGTCATTGCAAGAAATCAATTAGTATAAAGATTTTGCAAATTTCATCACTAAAATACCATGAAATGAAAAAGACATCATATGCAACCTTTGCTTCAGTCCACTTTTATTCATGTCCCTGTCTCTTTTTATTTTTATCCAGGTTGTTTCCACATAATCAACACACCTTTGAAACTTAGTTACTTTCCTTAAGAATTAGAAACAGGAGATATTCCAGAATAGAAAACGACCATTATTTCAAATCCCTACATCATCAAACAACCAAAACATCATCCGAGCAAAAATTAAATTTTCTTAATCAATTATCAACATAAAATAAAGTCTACCATCCACTTAACTTGCTTGGCAGCCATGCACACAACTACATGATATTAGAATATTAATAACCCCATTGAATTAATAAGATATATCACTTCCCTTTACTATTTAATTACCTAAAAAAACTAAATATAATAAAAAAATTTAAATGTACATTAACATCCCATGATAGGATATTCTACCATATTCAGGCATTAGAGAAAAATAAAATAATAAATTATATATTTTAATTTCCAACATTATTATTTTAACTTATAATTTATTAATTTGGATTAAAGTTTCTGGTATACGCGGTCACGAGGGAAGCTACGTAAGCTACGGTGACGTTTCACGTTGGTTGCACACTTGCCATCTCTTTGAGGGATTTCATAATGATTAAAAACTCGAAAAAGGACAAAAGAAAAAATAGGGGGACCCACGGCCCAAATGTGGTGGGTCAACTATTTATGTGATGGTCCCACTTAGTCTGACGTGGCAACTAAGGTCCGATGAATATTAATTTTTTTAATCAGAATGTGGAGATTTGTTAAACTCACAAGGCTGTAAATATCAATCCGTGTTGGACATTGACACGGTGCTCGTAGACATACTTGATCCATCTAACCAATCAAAATTGAGATTTGGACTTATCTTGTACAATTTCTTTAATCAAGCTCAATAATACTATGAAATGGGGCAAGAAAAAATGTATAAAAACCAATAGATTGTATTCATCTTATAATTTTGATCATTTAATAAATTTTTATTAAACAAAATCCTTTCATTGCTTATTTTATCAGTTTTAGGCATTTCTAAGTGAGATATCGTTATAAAGATAAATTGGAAGTCATTCAACTAATTATGAAATATTTCTTACTCTATTTTTAGCTAACACAATTTTAATAAATTCAATTTATGTTATTGATGTGATTTCATACTCATTTATCAAAAAAGGTTGCTAATTTTATAACATCTTGAAGCTCAATTAACTTATTTGATTTTGTAAACAAAAATGCAACTTGGAGCAAAATTGAACTAGTGGATGGGATATTGGATGATTGGTGGTGACTCTATCACTTTCTTTGTAAACAAGATATTTGGTGGTGAGAGGACATGAGTAGAAAAGGACAAGATCCAAGAAAGTGCTTAAGGGTTAAAAAAGGAAGAAATTTTGGGGGTTTTTCAAGTACGTGTCGAAATAATACCACGACACGTAAGGATGTGACATGCCAAGTAGGATAAATGGTTGGGTTCATCAATTTGATTTTTTCTTGTCATAAATGGCAAAGTACTCGATTGTTGGCCTCTTATCACAAAAAAAAAAAAAAAAAAAAAGGAATTGCTGACGGGTGAGAAATAGGGGTGAGGTTGACCGAGTCGGAGTGGTGTTTTGGGCAACCGGGGAGCGTAGATGTTGTAATTGGAATTGATAAGAAAAATTGAGGGAATAGGAAAATTTTGTTGTGATTGGATATAAAATTAATTCATTACCAGTCAAATAACATCAATAAAAGCAATTATTCCTTCTTCTTTAGATTTATCGGCTTAGTTTGACTAAATACGAGTGACAAGAGAGTAAAGATTTTAAAAATATAATTGTAATTCGGGAAAAAAATTCCTTATTAACAAATTTAAATTTCAAAAATTTGTCAGAAAGCAAATAATTTTCTACTATCTAAGTGTGCGCGCACACACGCGCACATACATGTATGGCATAAAAAGTAATTCAATAGCTAATAAATTGTCTCCCCAAAAAAAAAAGCTAATAAATTGTATTTGGAAAATTATAAATTACTTTGAGACAGAACAAAAGAGGAATAGATTAATTTTGGAAAGAGTATAATGTATATGCTAATTTAGAGTTGAAATAGAGTTTAATTAATTTGGGTAAGAGTATAATGTATATGCTAATGTATAAAAACATCATTTCATTTGGAACTTAAACTTTACTTAAAAAAAAAAAATTTTGTTTAGATAATGAATTAAAAATTTTCCATTGAAATTTTATTTTACACGTTAAACGCTTTAACATGCTAAATTTTAATTGAGAGGAAAAAAGTTTTCCTAGAAAAAAATGGGAAAAAGACAATCAAACAAGTCTTAAAACATCCTAATCTCCTTTGGTCTAGATTGGATGATGTTAATGTATTAGGAATATCCTCTTAGGTTAGTTAAACTTTCAAATAAAAGCCAATGAATGCCTCCCTATATCAGTCATGTACAACAGTAACACCTAATTAAGTCATTAGATAAACATGCAACAAATCCTAGCAATTTTGAAGTGCATGTCTTTCTTATTAACTCAGATATAGTCAAGACAAGACTAGGGTTGGCTGGTTTGGTAAGAATTGCCATTCTAAATTCCTTCCATTCATTTCTTTTACCCCACCTGGCCACCTCACCTCCACTGTACAAGACTAGGACTGTTCTGCCATTTCTAGCCAATTTTACTATTTAAATTTCTCAAAGAAAAGCAAGATTGAGTTTTAAGTATAAAACTATTCGTTTTTTATGTAAAATAATGTAAATGATATAAATAGCACAATCTCATGTACATTCTTTATTGTTGAGACCAACACTAGCTCGAATACTATTGCTCTTTGGGCACAAAATTTTTAGAACACAATTTTTGAAAATCAACATCGAATAAATATGTTTCGCATAACCAAAAAAAAAAAGGTACAAATAACTTGAGGAGGAATATTAATCTTGGCATATGAAAATTATGTTTCAATACGAGTTACTAAACGTATAATATCAATAATAATAATGTAACTCGCTGAATCACAACTAAGCCTAAAATAAAAAAATTTTGTCACTCATTCTACTATAATTAATCTTATCATTAACTACAACTTTAATCATAAAGCAATCTTTAAAGATTAATATTTTCATTTTAAATTTTTCTGCACATCATAAAATAAAAATATAGAGTAGTATGGAATATGCAGTTGGGAGAACTGTTTTTTGAAAACATATTTTTTTAGAAATTTCATATATTTTTTTAATTATCTTTTTATCTCATATGCATATTTATCAAGAAAATTTTTTTTAAAAATTATAATAATATTAGTTTAAAAAACACTTCAAAAAACACACATCCAAACGCAATCTTTCTCTAGCCATTTTCTTGTATTCCCCCCTTTAGTCAATTTCTAGCTTTCTTACCATGTAAAATTTAGAAGAAAAAATAATTGGTTATTTTAGGGAGCAATGAAGTTTGACCAAGCGACCGGTGATGGAGAGAGTGGCGGTACTAGTTAGTATGGTCTACCACATTCAAAGCAGAGAGATGAAACCCTATCTATCTAGGGACGGGGAAGTGGGGCCCATAACACGTCATCACACTTCACCCGCACATCTACAAAAAAAAAAAAAAAAAAGTGACCCTCAGGCTAACGCGAGAAGATAGCTGCTGCTGGCTGCTGTCAAAATTAACCTGTGGGCCCCAATCCTTCTCTCTCGTAAGTTCCGTGACCGTCACTCGAGCTTTCCTCCAAACAACCACTGATGTTTTTATCTCTGCCGTTGATTATTTTACTTGAACGGTCTGGATTTGGCCCACTACTCCACGTCCCCCCCCCCCACCGAAAACATTCTAGTTTATTGCCAGCTTGGACTTCTGTTTGTTCCCTAGAATCTACATATATATAGAGCTTTGAATTAGTAAAATTCATCAACATTCCGCCACGTCAGTTCTAAATCTAACGGAGGATATACTTTCCATTTTCACATATGGAAAATCTCAGCCGTTGATCTACTCTTTTTTCCCTCTCACCCGATTTTGGGTCCCACATGTCCAGTTGTTAATTTTTTTTTTCTGTTTTAAAAAGGTCAAGAACTGAATAGTTCTAATCACTATAAGGCAGTAATAATTGCGGGGGCATATCAAATTTATACAATTGAATAAATGAATAAATAAAAAATTATTGATTACATTTTTTAAGGGAAAAATGTGAAACCGTAAAATAATGAATTTGACCGGCTAGAGCGGTATTTTCTGCGGTCACATATAGATTCCTTGTGATTGTCACGTTGCTTTTACCAACGTCTCCTCATCACCGGCTATTCCGGTTAAACCAAACGGGTTTTGTTTGTTTGAGATCGTGAAAAGTGCCCTTCAGTGTGCAATATTATTTTAATATCAATTTTAGAATAAAATAAGTGGAAATAAATTATATATTTTAAAGATAGAAAAATGCGGAAGCTTGTGGGAGAAGCAAAAACTGACCCACACGTGTCGGTAAGAATCGGAATGCTGTTCATGAACGGCTGATAAAAGTGCCATGCTGGCAAGAGAAGTGTGGACCGTTGGATTGGGACGGAATGAAGAAGGGCTGAGATTGAAGTACGTGTCAAAAGCCATGAATCTGAGCCTTCGACGATGTGCTCGGAGTGAGTGAAATACTCCGTTGGAAAGGTAATGAACAGATTCAGAGAGCAGAAAAGGGGGGGAGGAGAGAGAAACTCCCGAGGCAGCGAAGAAGAAGATAGAGAGAGAGAGAGAGAGAGAGAGAACCAAGGCCAAAGCACAGCAGCCAGAGAAGAGAAGAGAGGATGGAAGCGCAAAGGATAGATCTTTAATCTTTGAAAGAAAAACCCATTTGGGAGAAGTGAAAAAGGAACATCTAAAAAAAAAAAATCATTCATCTTATCCTTCTGGTCTCACCGGCAAAATATGTGATTCTTGAGTTTCCGGCGACTCCCACCTCTTTTCCCGGCAAATTATGCCGGATTATTGGTTTTTCAACATCTGGGACTAGTTGGATTTTCCATCAGAAAAAAGAAAAGGTCCCATATCCATATCCATCTCAGTTATGATGGATAGGAACAGAGAGGCCAGAAGAGCAGCAGCTCCTATGGTTGCCTCCTCTAATGGCTTATCTAGAAGAAGACATAGAAGCAGCAATAGTCTTAGAGATTCACCAGGTGGGATGTGAAAGAATATCATAAATTCGCCCACCTCAGATCTAATTCACTCTTATTTATACCTAAAAGATGTGATTTTATTCGATTTTGTTGAATAAAGTTGATGACTTTTGAGTTTTTGTTATGGTTTTTTCAGATGAAGATGGAGCAGTTGAGTTGCAAGAATCGGTCAGATTAAGAGAAAGAGTGAAGAAAGATCGAGAGAGGGAACGAGATCGAGATCGTGAAAGAGATAGAGAAAGAGATAGAGATAGAGAAAGAGAAAGGGAACGAGAAAGGGAGAGAGAAAGAGAGAGGTCAAGTAGGAGTAGTAAGAGGAGAAGAGGTGAAAGAATAATGATTCATGGAATTAATAGAGATGATGGAGGTGAAGATAGTTCAGAAGAAAGTGTAAATGATGATGAAGAAGAAGATGAAGATGATAACACCACCACCAGTAATAATAACAACAGCCACCATAGCAGTGGTGGGATTGGTGGTGGAGTGAGGTTCCTGCCGCCTAATCCAGCTGCAGCTTCAGTTGGGGTTAATTCAATTTCAAACCATTATCATAGTAGTAACAGCAATAGCCACCACCATCATCACCATCACAGTAGTAATAACAATAATAGTAACAGTAGTAATCATAATCATCAGCAAAATCATAATCTTCAGCATCGGAAGAGCTATCCACCAAGTGCAGCCAAGGTTTTTCGGGCCGCTCCGGTGTGGAAATCCGGTGATGAAATGATTGGTGTTTCAGTTCCCAGAAAAGCTCGTTCAGGTAGCTAATCAAACTCTTGAAAAATTCTAGAAATTATTTTGATGAGTTTTGTTCAAAGATTGTAACTTTTTGGCTTTTGGAAATTTCTTGCAGCAGCTACCAAGAGGTCACACGATTGGATGTCAAATAGTACTAGCGGCGGAAACAACAGTGGAGGAGGAGGAGGAGGAGTTGGGGTGGGAGGAGGGGAGCAAATTCAGCAGCAAGTTCCAGCTTCTCCGGTGAGGCAGAACTTAATTACAACGTCAACGCCGTCGCCGGCAGCCCCAATGTCCCCGTCTTCTTCCAATGCTTCAGTTAGGAAGAAGATTGTTAGTCCTTCACCCCACTCATTTCATCCATTTTTTTCCCATCCATTTCTGCTGACTTCTTGACTGACACTTTCTTGCTGATGGTAGAAGCCCAATGGACCTAAGCAGCAGAGGCCACCAAAGTCATCTTCAAAGGCATCTTCATCGAATCCGGAAGAGCTTGAGATAGAAATAGCTGAAGTTTTGTATGGATTGATGACTCAGTCACAAGCTCCTCCAAAGAGAGAAAATTTATCTACTGATTCAAGAGAAGTCAATAGATCAAGTAGTGATGCTAAATCAAGAGTTTCATCTCCGATCTCCAACTCGCCTTCGGCGAATATTCAGTCCTCACCGGCTATATTACCATTATCAGCTGTTGGTGAGCTTCATATTAAGCTTAGCTGATGACTCTTAGTTCCTCTGAGGGAAGTTATGCTAATGATTTTTTTTTTTTTGGGGGAATTTTTGCAGCTCCAAAGAGGAAGAGACCAAGACAAGTATCGGAGAATCCGGGGAGTTACGGTGTTCGGAGTAGCCCCATTTCATCGACAACTGCCAAGTTGGAAGCTGATCAGGTCCCCAAGGCCGAGATTTCTTCTCCTAATTTGGAAAAGAACCAAGGATCTGCTGCTGAAAGTGGGTATGAATTAGGGAATTTGCTTAATTCACAGGTGTTGCTGCCTTCGGCTGCAGCAGGGCCGGAGCTTCCACTGCCGGAGCCGATGAAGGTGGATTCCGAGACAAGGTTGGTGGCTGAAGAATTGAAGGAAGACAGAGATGCGGTTCCTAAAGAGGAAGTGATGAATTCACCAAAGGAGGAATCTGAATCTGCTGCAGTTAGAACAGCGGAGACTAATTGCGAGGATGCAGCAGCCACGGTGACAGCTTTGGCTTCGGCCACCAAACCGTGAGCACCAAAAGATTTGATCTTTGTTGAGTTGAAGTTTCTGGGTAGTTCTTAGTTTTGGTCTAATTTTGTTTTTTGGTTGGTGAATTTTCAGAAGTTTGACTGTAGCTGAGGTGGATAACCAAAGAGAAGAAAAATTCCAAATAGACCTTGAGGTGAGGATATGGAGACAAGGATACAGATCAGAGTTTTCTTTGCTGTTATAAATTCTTTTTTCAGTGACTTTAGTTGAACTTTTCTGATCTGATTTTTTGCGTTGATTGCAATGTAGGCTCCTCCTCCACAATCAAGATTATCACCGGAAAGAGAAGGCGAAATTTGTTTAGGGGAGGCAGCAATGAATCATAAGCCTATTGTATCTGATGTTGATGCTGTGAGTTGATGGAATTTTTGTTTCTTTGAATTTGTTCTTAGATTTGAAGAGTGGTGACTTACGGTGTGGATTGGTGTGCTGATTGGTGCAGGAAATGAAGCCAGTGGTTGAAAAGGATAAGCAAGACGAGAAGGTTGTCAAAAAAGGAAATGTGGCAAATGTGGGAGCTGATGAAAAGAAGGTGAAATCTGCTGTTGAAGAACAAGAACAGCTGCAGAGAATTGATGATCTGCAGATGGATCTGGAAAAACCAGAAAGAGATAATAGTGGCACAGGTAACAAATTGCACCCAGTTCACAAGCAGCAGCAGCCGCCTCCATTAAAAGCAAGCAAAGAAGAACCGCATGCTGAAAAAACTGGTAAGTAGACTTTTTTCATCGTTTCTTGACTTGGTTGTTCTGTTTCTTGGATATTGATTGTCTTCTTCTTCCTTTTTTTTTTTTTTTTGCTTTAAAATTGGGATTATTTCACAGGTCAATCAAACTCCCTGCCTTTGCCTATGTCTATGGCTGGCTGGCCTGGTGGTGGGCTTCCTCCAATGGGGTATGGTCGGATTTGTTTGATGTGTTTTAGTGGTCAATTATTCAAATTAGACAGTAATAGATCCGTGGTTTAGACACCCTAGTCTGGCGAAATAACTCAATTCTCATCAGCAGATACATGGCGCCATTTCAAGGAGTTGTATCTATGGATGGAAGCACTGTTTCCCCAGCTCCAATCCAGGTTAGATTTGGTTTTTTGTCTCGGTTGAAGTTTTCAATTCAATTTTGGTTTCTCCCATTTTCTTCTTTCCAGTTTTGACTCTGAAAATATGAACCATGCAGCCATTTTTTTCCCAACCCCGGCCGCAAAGGTGTGCAACTCATTGCCGTATTGCTCGGAATATACAGTCTCTCCAGCAATTAGCGAAGTTCCCTTTCTGGCAAGCAGCAGCAGCAGCAGCAGGCTCTGCATCTTTATTTGGATCTAAGGCTTGCAATCTTACTGTTTTGCCCCCTGCGGATGTGAATGCGAATATCGCTGCTGGAAAGGGTTTGAATAATGCACAGGACAAAGGCCAGGGGCTCGCTATATTTCCAGGGGCTGGTGGGAAGGACAAAGTTTCTCATCCTGCCAACATTGCAGATGCTGCTCAGAGGAAGCAACAAATTTTGCTGCAGCAACCCTTGCCTCCTGTGGCAGCACCTAACAATATACTGGTAGGTACCCTTCTACTCGAGTCCCATCAGCAATTTGCAAATCTATTTCTATCTTTCTTTGGGTTCCTTTGGCTTGTTCTGCTTTTCGACTTCTTCTTCCTTCTCTTTTTTGTATTCTTTTTTCCCTGAATTTCAATTTTTTTGGTTGGAAAAAGGAGGATTTTGCACTGATTGCTGTGTGAATTTTGTTCCTTGATTTTCAGCAAGGACCTACTTTCATCTTTCCTATAAACCACCAACAGGCAGCAGTGGCAGCTGCTTCTGTTCGGCCTGCGGCTGCAAAGCAGCCCTCTACCACAAGTAGTAATGTTGCTTCATCCAATGCAACCAATTCTGCTGCTGTGAGTGCCTCAGCAGCAGCAGGAGGTGCAGCAGCTGCTCTGAGTTTCAACTACCCAAATATGCCAACAAGTGAAACCCAGTACTTGGCAATCTTGCAAAATAATGCTTATCCATTTCCACTTCCAGCTGTTGGAGCACCACCAAATTTCAGAGGAACCCATCCTCAGGCAATGCCTTTGTTCAATGGACCATTTTATTCTTCTCAAATTATCCATCCTTCGCAGCTTCAGCAGCAGCAGCCACCTTCCTCTCAGTCGCAGCAAATGCAACAAAGTCACCAAAATGCTAGTATATCAAGTGGTTCATCCTCATCGCAGAAGCATTTGCAGAGTCAACAGCAGCGACCTTCTGGAACTGCTGTTGGTAGCGGATCTGCCTCCAACTTTCCAGCTCCAAAGAATCGGCCATCTCAGCAGTCATCACAACCTCAGAATCAGCATATTTCTCTGCCACAAGGACGCCAGCTTGAGAATGAGGTGGGTGGTGAAGACAGTCCGACGACTGCTGATAGCCGAGGGTCTCGTGCGCCGGTCAACATCTATGGCCAAAATTTTGCAATGCCCATCCTTCCTCAGAACTATGCGTTGCTGGCTACACCAGCTGCTTTAGCCAGTGCGTCGTCGGCTACTGGTGGTAGTAATAATCAGAATGAAAAGAAGCTGCAGCACACACAACAACAGGGATTAAAATCTGTAGTGGAATCATTGGCACCTCAAGCTTTTGCAATGTCATTTGCTTCCATCAGTGGAGCTACTGCTGCTCCTGGTATTGATTTATCCTCTGTGGCACAAAACCACGCCATTCTTCAGAGCCTTCCAGAAGCTACCAGGCAAAATATCCAGGTGATGGCTGCAAATGCTGCCCAGGTTGCCCAGCAAAGGAAGAATTTTAGAATCTCTGACGACACCAAAACGGGAGGGGATTCCTCCAATACTGACGATGAAAGAAAAGGTTTACCTGGAAAGTCTCCAGCAAGTGTGGGGCAGTCCATTGCATTTTCGAGGTCAGAGTTATCAGATGCTTCAGCTCCTGCAAGGACGTCTCGTTCTACACTGCCCAATAGTGTTGCCAGTGTTGGCATTGCAAATGCCCAGCTACAAGCTCAACATCAACCGCAACAAATTATGCAACATCATAAGCATCAGCAACAGTTTGTAGCAGCTGCAGCAGCATGGAGTAAGAATCCGGCAACAAGTAACGGGAGCGTATACCTCGAGCATTTAAATTCTTCCTCGCCCATGGCTGGTAAATTTCCAAATGCACACACTGGTTTTCCACAGAACCTTGTCCAAAGTAGCAACAGCAGCCCCCCAACTCAGTCTCAGTGGAAAAATTCTACTAGGACCACTACATCACAAGCTTCATCGTCCTTTGCAGCATCAAGCACAGCATCCCTCAGAAATCTTCCGCAGCAACAGAATAGAACTACACAAAGCCATTCACAAATATCTTTTGGAGTAAATCAGAAACCATCTGCTGCTCCTGCAGGGCAACAGCCCCTCAGTATTCAGGCCCCTGCCTCTCCTATGATGGTTGGATCGCCTTCAAATTCATCAATATCGAAGGGTACCAGTGGAAGCCCAAGGACAACTACTTCAGCTTCTGGAAATAGTAAAACAGGCCAAGCTACTTCTTTGTCGGGGCAGCAGGCCAAGAACTCATCCGTCCCTTGCCAGAAGTCTTCTCCAGTTGGTGGGAGGAATGTTCCATCCATTCTTGGAAACCCTCATATTGCTGTTACTCCAAGTAGTGGACCCAAACCTCAAATGCAACAGCAACAGCTGCAACAGCAATTAACGAAGAACATGCAACAACCTCAACTCTTTTTCTCAAACCCTTACGTGCAATCCCCGTCAAATTCTGCCAGTGCGAATTCAGCTGCATCTGCTCCTACGGGGGGATACTACGGTCAGAGAAGGCGTCCTGATCAACAGCAACAGCCACAACCACAGCAACCTGCAGGTTTTTCTGCAACATCTTCAAACGGGATCATGTCTTTGTGTCCTGCTTCACTAGCTGGTGCTAGCACATCTGATCCTGCAAAAGCAATTGCTGCTGCAACTGCATCTGCTAATAATATGAAAGGAGGTGGTTTGGCATCCCAGAGTTTTTTCCATGCCCCACAGTTTGCTGTACAATCCTCTGGTAACCAGCATCAGCTGATACCTGGATTTACTTACGTTCATGCTGTTCCTGCTGGGGTCCAGGTGAAACCTGCCGAGCAAAAGCAACCTACTGGTGAGTTTTTCATGTAGATGACGAAAAGTTCTAATACGTAATAAGAGATTTAAATTAAATGGAAAAAGTAAGTTTATGAAGGAAACCGATTTCTTGAGCAGGAAATGACAATTTGCACGCGTGCTGGCAGCCTGAGAAGAAATGAAAGATCAACCTTTGGTATTGGATGTTTGGCGCTTGGCAGAGGCGCTCTCTGGTGCTGAACTTCTGTTGATGAACAATCCACAATTTTGGAGGTAGCCGGAAGAGGATTTGGAATAGTCCTCTGTGGATTTTCTGTGAACGCAAAAGAAAGAATGATCCTGTAGACGAACATGTATCTGCTTATACTCATCTATAGTCTGATGCGGCTAGACATATTCAAGACAAGAAACTGGACTCTCTAGGAAAGACAATCAGCTTCTAGCATGGCAAAAGAGGATGTTGAAAGATGGGCAAGGGACCAGAAGATTGAAGTTGATCCCGAGATGATTCTGTTTTTTGGTTGGTTAGGAGGTTCTTTTTTATCTGTTTTGTACTTCTGTTTCTTATTTTCTTGTTGGGGGGTTGAATTTCCCAAAGGAAAAAGTTTCAAAACAGTGTCTTTTGGATGTATATGAATATATATGTAGAGGGTGTATTTGTATATCTCCGACTCTGGCTAATACAAGAGTTTCCCTCTCAATTTTTTCATTTACATCTGTGCCCTTCTGCCGATGTCTAAGATTGATAGTGATGCTTTATTTGTTCATCTTGCGGTATACAAATTGTTTATTTGGTTGTTCAGTTAATCAATCTTTAGGCAGGAGGAGGACCGGGAGATTGTTAGATCAAGAAAGTATGTTTCATTTTGGGTTGTTTAAATGATACTTAAGGTATTCTCCTTTTCCTTGTTTTTTTGATATGCTTTAAGAAGAAAGTACCAAAAGCTCTCATCGTTTGGGGTTTGCATAAATGTGACTGGCTAACGTAAAGAGTTGCACTTCCAAGATTCAGTCAAATTTTCTTTGAGTCCTGTTGTCAGTATACCATTACATGGCTGGCTGTGGACCATTTTGGTAGTAGCCTCTTGTTGATAGGCTGTTGTTATGATTCTCTTATCTTTTACCTCATCTGTGTTTTCATGGAATTTGTGATGGTGGGCTGTCTTCATTTTCTTTGTTTTACTTCGGAATATTGTTGCCGTTGTTGTCTTAAAACTTAAGAATTAATAGTATGTATAGCAGGATTTTCGTTCTAAAATGGGATTTTGACAATACAACTAATATGGTACTTGTAGAAAAATAGCAGCCTCGTCCCAGAAACAGCCTTTTGTTTCTTTCCTTGGCTAACCATTGATGCGGTGGCAGATAAAAGGTGCCATGCATCACACAATATATCCAAATTAATTCACGTTCACACACACAACACACAGTACAAACTACAAAGGTAGATGTGGATGTTAGGGAGCCAAACAAAGTCTTATCATTTGGGAATGGTGCTTTGTCATTAGTAAGTGGGTGGGCCAAATTCTTGTCTGTGGTGGGACCTGGACTGTATATACAAGCAAGCAAATGGGGGTGCTACTGCTAGTACAATATAACTTTGCTTCGAATAAATTAATATTGAATACCAAGTAGTAGTACAATAGTCTGAAAAAATACACACGCTTATACTTCTCAACAGTTCAGTGGGTTGACAAAAGTGGGTTGTTGAAAGGTGGGGTTCTCCTTTGTTGTCAGTTTCTGCCACGTGTCTGATGTCTACTTCACAGATATCTTGGGTTTTTATGCTTTATCTGTTTGAATAATAAATATTTTATAAAAAATATAATAATCAACCAAAAAAAAAAATAATATCATATTTGGGGTGATGTTAATCTATTGGGATATTCTTATAAATTGCCTACTCCTGAGGTCTATTGTCCTTTTAGTGGTCCCTTGAACGAAAAACACCTTTGGGCCCTTGAGTTAAAAAGCTCAGAGAAGGTGTCGGTCTGTTGGAGCTTTCTAAGCTTTGGCTTCCAGAAGATCACTCGTGAATGGGGGCACATGTGCCCACATATCGTGCCTTAAAAAGCGTGGATTCTTTTGCTTTTCTCATCTAGATACGTGTATTTGCAGTAATTAGCTGAAATTTTCATTCACTCCCCTCGTTATTTTGATGTATTTCACAATATATGTATATGTGTGTGTATATATATATATATTTTTTTTTCCAGAAGAAAAACAGAAAGTATGTTGGTTAAAACCTTTAGTTAACCAACTGGGCTAGTCCAATTGGCCAAGAAAACATTCTTGAGGTGTTTCTCACAAGTTATTGGTGTGTGTAGGTGTGAGTTTGTTAGGTCAGTGTGTTTAGTATAAACATGTTCTGGGAGTCTCGTTCCATATTATGTGTGGCAAAATTAAAAATATCATATATCAATTGTGTGTATGAAAGAATCTTTCATGTATTGAATGTTATTTAAGTTGGAAAACCTTTATTTAAAACTTTGATCAATTAGAGGTAGGGTGAATTGCTTGCTTCTTGTTTAACTTTGGACAAATGAAAGTTGAGACCCAGTGGGAAAAGCTATTTTGCATCTGATTTTGTTTGGGTGCTTTTGTTTTGGTAATGTGGACCCACAAAAGGAATCAAATTAATGGAAAGTGCAATTCCATAAACTGCATTAGCAATAATTAAAGAAGCAATGAGACTTCAAGATTAGATTTAGAACATGTCACCCTGTGTAGTCCCCACAATTTCACATAAAAATATTGTACACAGAGGGTGGAATAAGACTGCATGTGAGGTTAGGGGTGATGTCAAATCTTGGGGTTTGGGTGGTGAGAGGAAAATCCAAAGTTTGATACTTACATGGGTGTGTGTGTGTGTCTCTCTCTCTCTCTCTCTCTCTCTCTCTACATGGGTGTCAGTCTCTTTCTTTGATACTTACAGAAAACAATTACGCTCTTGACGTGGGTAGAGCTCAGTCACCGGCTTATTAATCTAGCCCAACTGTTTGGATCATTTTCAATCTAGTCCCTCATTTTTCTTAAAAAAAAAAGAAAAAAGAAAAATGTAAGTGGAATGATAAAAGGAGAAAAATGTTTCAACCATTGTTTCTTCCTCGGAAAATTCTTAACATAAACCCGGGCTATGTGGTAATGGATGTTGGCATTTAATTGGTGGCAATTTAACCTCATAAGTTGCTAATATCAGATTTTGAAAATAGAGACATCTTATTATAAGGTGGAAAACTGATATGATATAAATATGTACAATATTGGAATTAGAATTGGGTGTTAATATTACAAAAAACTGTTTTGTCCGATGATAGGGAACCTGTATCATTTAATTAGGTCAACAGGGTTAAGCGAGTTCAAATTTAGATAATTGAGTTTCCTTGTTACGTGTTACATGACGGTGATGGTTTTGTGTTTTTACAACCAAATTCAAACATAAATAATTTAAATTCATCATAATATTTTCAACTTGACCAAAGATTTCTTGCTTTATCTAATAAATTTATGCCAAATCCAGTCTAAACATTTCATCAGGAATTTATGTACATCATGATAAGTACATTTTTAGTCCTGATTATCTTGTTCCATCAGGAATTTCTCTAAGCTTTTTACCCTTGTCCAGAAAAATACTTGGCTAAACTCAATCTATCAAAGATCACATACCATGAGGCGAGAGTATAACACATGATTATGCATTAAAAACTGTGACATCAAACAATTAATTTTCCAAAATTTTTGTAGAAATTTCTGCAAGAATAACATGAGAAGGAATCTGAACTCCGCTGTGCATTTGATGAGCAAATTAAAATTGCTCTTACAATCTGTCTTTAGAAATTAATATCTCTACTAAGAGTAACACAAAATGCATCTACCCCAGAAAATACTAATATATATCTATATATATATATATATATATATATATAAGAATAAATAATATTGTCTTGCCTGGTAGGAAACAGAAATGGAAATAGAACTACCAGGTTGGAAGATTTCTTCACATCTTCTGCCATATATTCTCACATATAAACCTTCCATCTTCATTCCACTTCTCTTGTCCAAATTCCCAAGTAAAAATCTTTGTCCAAATTCCATTAACTGGATATTGCTAGTCACCTGGAAAAAGCCCTTCAACCATTTCTTACACTTACAACAACTCTGCTGATAAATGATCAGTAAAGCAATGGTATATGGAAGGTGGGACTTGGAACTTGTATTCTTGGAGGTGTTGGTTGATTGAAATAAATGAACGAATGAAGTCTTCAAACTCTTCTTCTACTGTCTATATATATGTCTCTATACACACACACACACACACACACACAAGTGATCTTGATCTGCCCAAGCATAGCCGGTTCCCAAAAAAGACAAAGCACCCTCTGAGGTGGAACAGAAGATGATGATAGTATGAGGGGTTTATTCTGTCACTCTTCTACCTAATTTGGTCATGAATGATCTTTTGGCTTTAGCCCCACCAACCTCTCCATCTAAAAGAAAAGAAGATACAATTAGACATGGCCACGGTTCTGGAACCGCCGGTTCCAGTTCCTTAAACTGGTGGAACCAGAACCGCACCATATAGAGCGGTTCTGGAGACGGTTCCGGAACCGGCGGTTCTGGTTCTACTTTTTCAAGGAACCAGAACCGCTCTTCATAAACCGGTTCCGGAACAAAAAATGCACATTAAAAAATTATCATATTTTTATTTTATTATTATTTTATGAAGAATTAATGTGTGATATAAATTCTATAAACAAATACATTACATTATCAAATGATGAAAAATATATTACATTTTCAATGGTAAACATTTTAAGTAGAAAAAAAGATACATGATATTTCTTGAATATGATATTTTTTTTATCAAATCTATGCTATTACAATTGAGATTGAATATGAAAATAAATATCAATTACTTAATCATCTTCATTGCTTGCGACAGTACTAGAATCCGTTGTGTTATTGAATTCATCCTCTTCATCATTTTCCATTTCCATCTCTTGTTGTCTATATTCCGCTCTAGTCCAATCATCCACACATGCTTGAATTTCTAGTGATTCAGGACTTAATCTTGACCTTGTCTCATCCAAAATACTTCCACCGGCACTAAAAGCTTGTTCCACTGCCACTGTTGATGCTGGAGTTGCTAAAATTTGCTTAGCAATGAGGGAGAGAATAGGATAATTCTCTGATTTTCGTTTCCACCATTCCAGAACTTTGAACTCTTTAGTTAAGCTGCTATCATCATGCTCAAATTTGGTAGTTAGATATGATTCAATTTCCGTACTAGTATTAAGTGAACCCTTTTGTCGCTTTGACCTTTGAAAAAGTAATTTATCACCAAGTTTAACAGTTCCTTTGCCTTTAGGAATGTTACTGGTGTTGCTAGAGGATTCATCCAAAGTACTAGTAGGAAATCGATCACCATAAGCAATAAAAAATTCATTATATAAAGAGCAAATAAGTTCTTTTACTTCAAATACCATTTTATTAATATCATAAGTATAATTATCACTGTCATATATTTGTTCATAATATGAAGACAAATACTCATGCAAACCATCTAATCTGACACGAGGATCAAAAACCGAAGCAACCAAATATATGGGGGGGATATGTTCATAATAGTTAATCCATTTTCTAAACATATCCATAATAGGTTGTTTTAGAACATCATCATTTTTAGCTTCATTTAAACAACCAACGACATTACATGCCTCAGTAAGAAACAAATGAGCAGTAGGATAATATACACCAGACAAAATATAAGTAGCGTCATTAAAAACTGTTAAAACTTCTAAAATTTTATTGCAAACAATCCAATTATGTTCATGCAATATTATGTCGATCATATTAGTTGCAAAAAATGCACATAATAAATCACTATATTTGCTAGATTGGTTGAGTAATTCAAATGTTGAATTCCAACGAGTAGGAACATCTCTTGAAAATCTTTTTGGATTTTTTCCATTAGCTCTACAA
Source organism: Mitragyna speciosa (assembly GCA_024721245.1). Taxonomy (NCBI): domain Eukaryota; kingdom Viridiplantae; phylum Streptophyta; class Magnoliopsida; order Gentianales; family Rubiaceae; genus Mitragyna; species Mitragyna speciosa. The sequence goes on from CM045571.1 coordinate 2,215,555, forward strand.
AAAGCACTCCATTGTTTCATTAATTTAGGATGTGTCCACAAATAAGAAATTGCTTTTCTAATAGGTTTGATATGATTTTCAAGTGCTTTTAAACCATCTTGTACAGCTAAATTTAAAATATGGCATGCACATCTAATATGAAAAAATTTACCACCTAATTCGGGTTGACAAAGATCTTGTAACTCTCCAATAGAAGCTGTATTTGCAGATGCATGATCGAAACCAATTGAAAAATTTTTTTTACATAAGCCATATTCTCCCAAAATAATACTAATCATTTTAAAAATATTTAGGGCTGTATGAGATTCATCAAAAATACGAAAAGCTATAACTCTTTTTTGTATATTCCACTCGTTATCAATCCAATGACAAGTTATAGCCATATAAGAATGTGTTTGCCAATGATCACTCCAAATATCAGAACAGATAGACACACGACCATCTAAATTTAAAAATAATTGAATTAATTCTTTTTTTCCTTGAGAATAAATATTTTTAAGTGTTCGTCTAAGAGTTGTTCTAGGAACACTTTTAAATTGAGGATTTAAAGCATTTTGACAATATTTTTTAAAACCCAACTTTTCACCAAAACTAAAAGATAAATGTTCAAGAGCTATCATTTTTGCCATTTCATTCCTATTTCTTTCCTCACTATATCGAAATAAAGAAAAGTTAGAAGTAGCAAACCCGGTAATTTGTTGTTGTTTTTTGTCGATGCCATATTCTTGAGGATGAGATGTTCTCATATGCTTGTGATACTTTCCATAGCCATCTCCTATTTTGTATTGGTAACATCTTTGACAAAAATTACATCTTGCTTGAGTTTCACCATTCATGTCAATTTTGGTGAAGTATTTGGTGAAGATATCGGACTTAGGAGCTCGACTTTTTTCTCCTCCGGTTTCAATTGTTTGCTCTTCGAAAATGGCCTTCCATACGTTGGCTTTCTTGAGTTGGAACATCAACGTCATCAACTTCAATCCGGTTGACGTTGTATAAAATATTTTTGCCTTTTGAAGATGAACTCCCACCACCAACACTTGCCATTTGACAATAGATAAATAAAAATAAAAAATTTATAAATAATAATTTAATACTTAGAATTATAGATACTAGATAAATTGAATAAACACTAGAATATAAACAACTTGAGAGTGAGCAAATTAGAAAAGAAATAGAAAAATTAGGAGGTAAATAAAGAATTAAGTATATTTGAGATAGAGGAAGAGAAGATAAATTTTGGTGTGAAAGAAAATAAAGAGTTAGGAAGTATTTATAGAGAAAATTTATAAATAAAACAAAACAAATGTAACGGCTAATTAACGTTAATTTGTAAAGCCGTTGCATTTTAGCCGTTGCATTTTAAATCCGTTAGAAAGAAACATGTGTCGTCTGTTTCTTTTTTTTTGTCAGAAAAAAAGGAACCGACGTCTGTTTCTTTCTTTCTTAAAGAAAGAAAGAAACAGACGAGAAAGAAACGATTTCTTTCTTTCTGACAAAAGAAACAAATAGACGACACGTGTCTGTCTATTTGTTTCTTTTTGTCTGTTTCTTTCTTTCTTTAAGAAAGAAAGAAACACTATTTTATCTATTTCTTTTTTCTTAAAGAAGGAAAGAAATAAACAATAATTAATAGAACCATTTTTATTATTTTTTAATTTTTTAATGTTTTTATTTTACGGTTCTGGAACCGTCGGTTCCGGTTGCAGAACCGCCGGTTCCGGTTCCGGTTCTATTTTTTTTAGAACCAGAATCGGAACCGTAACTTACGGTTCCTTGATGGTTCCGTTTCTACGGTTTCGGTTCCGGTTCCGGTTCGGTTCTAATACGGTTCGAATCCGATTCGGTTCCCAGTTTCAAATAGAACCATGGCCATGCCTAGATACAATACAAGTGGGCATTTAGAATAGGTCCCCTCGAGGGCCAAGTCATTGCCTAGTGACAAAAGGAGGACTCCATTATTATTGTGGTCCTCGGCTGGATTTTTACCACTAAGAAGCCTTATTTGATGGTTGCCATTCTTTGCGGCCGATTGTGAGTTCTAAATGTTAAGGTAGTGATTCGTTCATCCAAGTTCGTTAAGAAATATAAAAATTGAAAAATTTTGGTTGTACTTGCAATTATTTAATATTAACAATCAATTCTGCTTGCTATTATTTAATATTAACAATCAATTCGCTTTGAAGTTGTGTAATAAATAACGATATTTTCACTTGACAATTTTATGATCCAAAATAACATATTGGATTTAGATTTTAGTAGGATCACTACTATTCATGGAACGCAAGTTTGGACTTCTGAATCTTGTGATTTATGTTTATATTTGATAAATAATAAGAGAATGTTTCAATGATATAGACTAAAATTATAATGGTTAATCAATTTAGACCATTCTTATCTTTTAAATTTCAGTTAAAAAATAGCATCATTATATGTACGATGGCTTGATCTTTAAAACTATAAATTTGGATTGAGAAAAAACTTAAAAATCAACATTGCATTTTTTACGTCTTTCTACAATACCCATGTTTCTGATAAACTATTGGCTGAATAAAGAGTAGTATATTTTTTCATGTTTTGTAGAATCAATATAATTTATGATCCATCTTGTGACTATCAAAATTTGCCATCCTAGGAACCTGATTTAGAAAACCTTGGTTCCACCTGATGAATATGGTGCCCACACAAGGGATCAATAATGTGAAAAGAAAAAAAATATTACAATATTATTATTATTATTATTATTTTGAAAATAAGGTAAATAATATTATTATTTAATTTATAAGTAGAATTTAAAGAAAAAGCAGTGGATGGACCCCTTGTAGATGGGACCCATCTAGAGTACATCTCCCACAAATTGTGCAATCCATATCAGACATGATTGATAGCCACAAACAAATAGATATCGACCAGAAAATCAAGAAAAATTTACTGTGGGTCCCAAGGGTGACACAAATGGTTTTTTTTTTAACGTTAATGCTGGTAATGGTGTCCGTCGCCAAAATTCCTGTATTTTAGCAAATAATTAGGATTAGTTTTTTCTTTATAAAATATGCTATTTATTAGTTATTTAAAGGGGTGTAATTTTATAAATAAAATGAAGAAATATTTAGGAGGCGTTTGGTTCAAATCCCTCAATCACTATCACTATGGGTGTCATTAACCCTATTATGAGTATGGGTTTTGATGATTCCCCCTAACATGTTTGGTTTAATAATGGAATGGGTATCATTATAAGAATATTTGTTTGGTATACTGAAATGACTTTCAAGTAAATTTTAAAATTTTAAAATTTTATTTATGATATACATATTTTTTAGATTTCTTATTTTGTATATTTAAAAAAAAAATTTAAAAAGATTTCTTCAATTTTAAATATAGTCATGCTCTAATTTGAGTTTTATGAAAATGATAATCTTAAAAAAAAGTTATTTTTATTATATTAACAGAAAGTATTATATATCTTTGATTTTCAATACAATTTTTTATAAAATTATTGAATGTAAAAAAAATTATTAAAAAGAATTTTTATAAAAAAATTATTAAAAAGAATTTTTATAAAAAAATTATTAAAAAGAATTTTTGTAAAAAAATTTATAAAGTACTAATAAAAAAATTCAAAATCAAAAGAAGAGAGAGAGAGAGAGAAAGAGAGTATTGAGAGTAGGTAACTCAAAAGATATATATTTTTTAATAAGTGTGTTTTTACTCTTAGGGGGTGTTTGGTTTAGGGGAATCAAGGAGGGGAATGGGTATCATAAGTAATGATACCTATTGTTGATGTTTGTTAAACAACTATCACTATCATTCAATGGGAATGATAGTGATTAATTGGGGTGTTAATGATTCCCCTCAAAATACTATTCTATCAAACCCATTACCCCTTATGATTAAAGGTAAAAGTACACCCACTTAAAAAATACATATATTTTAAGTTACACACACCCCTAATATACTCTCTCTCTCTCTCTCTCTCTCTCTCTCTCTCTCTCTCTCTCCTCTCTCTATTTTGTCTTTTGATTTTGAATATTTTTTATTAATACTTTATAAAATTTTTATAAAAATTCTTTTAATAAATTTTTTTAATAAAAAATTGAACTAAAAATCAAAGATATATAATACTCTCTATTAATACAATAAAAATGATTTTTTTAAGGTTATCATTTGCATAAAACTCAAATTAGATTATGGTTATATTTAAAATTGAAGAAATCTTTTTAGCAATTTTCTTTAAAAAGATATAAAAAAAGAAATCGAAAAAATACGTATATCATAAATAAAGATTTAAAATTTTTTAAATTTACTTGAAAGTCATTACAGTAAACCAAACAAGTATTTTTATAATGATACCCATTCCATTATTAAACCAAACATGTTGGGGGGAATCATCAAAACCCATACTCATTAATAGGGTTAATGATACCCATAGTGATAGTGATTGAGGAATTTGAACCAAACGCCCCCTTAATAATAAGGGTTAATAGGTTTGATAGACTAGTATTTTGAGGGGAATCATTAACACCTCAATTAATCACTATCATTCCCATTGAATGATAGTGATAGTTGTTTAACAAACATTAACAATGGGTATCATTACTTGTGATACTCATTCCTCTCCTTGATTCCCCTAAACCAAACACCCCTTAGTGATGCTACCCCACCCATTCAAGTGGACCCCTCCCTCCTCAACGTCAGCTCTGACCATAGGCACTAAATGGATCCCGTTCACAACTAAAGCGGATGGTTTGGGGCCCACTTCCACATAATAGACTATAGTCATGTATTTTTTTGTGAAATATTTGGATTTCACAACCCTAATTATAATGTCATTAATATAGTTTTTAAAGTAAACAATTTGTTATATCTTTTTTTGTTTTCTTAATTTGGTTGGCTAATGCGAAGCTAAATAATCAACCTATTGTATGAAGAACTAGTATAAGAAAAGAGCTGGCATCTCATGTCTCCTTAATCTTGTATAGAAACATTAACTTTTATAAATATTTTTAGTGAATTACTTGTTATTATAACAAAGGATTTCAAAAAATAGTGTAAAAGCATTTTCTGGAAAGCAGTACATCGAACAAGATTTTAAATAGCATAGTTTATATGCAATTAAAGTACCACTAAAAATATTCAAAATCATATATTTAAATCGATTCAATGACTTTTTAAAAAAAAATCAATTCAAAAAAGTGATACGATAGTAAAGTTCAATTTGTTGAATCTAAGAAGTGATGTTAATGTCTTGCTTTCCAAGTAATTCAATGACTTTTACCCACTATCATAAAAAGATTAATATTCCCTTAATAAAAGCAAAAGTGTAAGTTGGACTTTATCTATCGTTCTTTTTTCTTTTTCCTGTTTTAATGCTCTTAATTTTCAATCTTGAGAACGACTTCTATTTCACTTGTCTCTCTCTTATACAGCTACCACGTGAATTAATTAGTTTATATATTTATTAAAATAATATGTATCATTTGTGAATTTTTTAAAAATATCATGAATTAATACATTTGACAACTATAAAAGAAAGAGGCTTTTTTTAAGATAGAAGATTCAAAGTGCTGTTTTACCCTCTTATCTGATATTCTCTTCTTCAATTACCTCTAAAAAAAATTATAAATCCAGTAGAAGAGAACCATTGGAACTTTTCCTCAGTCTAAAAAGTCAGAAAAGTAGTTTGATATGGCTCTCCTTTTACGACCCAAAAGAAAAGAAAAGGAAAAGTTAGGTTTGGTAATAAAGGGGAGAGAGAGAGAGAGAGAGGGTCTAACCAACAGAGTTAATACTAGCACATGGCGGCAAGGAACTATTAAAATCTTTAGATAATCTTAAACGCTCCCCATGTTATTTTATAATCTTAAATTGCTCCCTAGTTATTTTTGTTCTTCGTCACAGCCTCCTAGAAATTCCCTGATTAGGCATGCCACCAAATTCCCTTTTTAGTGAAAATGTGATTAGCATCCACCTGTGCTATGAACTACAAATTTGAAATTGATTTGCATTAGTTATAGTTCACATTATTGTTACTAATTAAAGGGAATAGTGGATTAGATCAAATTAATGCATTGATTTTTTAGATTATGTTTGAAGAATATTGTTTAATAAATATTCAAAAAAGTTTTAGTTCAAAGATTTGACTATTTTTATAAAATTTGATTTCCTATTTACCATAAAAATCTAAATTTTTAGCTATTTGGTCCTTTTACCTAGTGAAAAAGAAACTGATGACTAAGGAGAAAAGAAAATTTTCGAATTAAAGAACCCCAAAAACAACTTGTTCTTACGTTTTTTTTTTTTTTTTATTTGTATATTCTATTATTACATAACGATTATCATCACTAGGATCGAAAGGGGAATTTCGAAACAAGAAATTAATGAATTTACCTCAGATTTTGCCATCCCAGGCAGGCTAACTTTATAGCATTACATAAATATTAAATATATAAAGTTTCAGATCCAATGAATGGATCCATCTATTAGTAAATACTTAAATATAACAATAAGTGACTATTGAAAATTGTATTAGCTAGAAGCCTACAAATCTCTCACTAAAGCAAATGGATTACTATCTAACCATGATTTACCAATTAGTTGCTTACGTCAAGATCATGCCAAATTATTTAATGATTACTTAATTGTCCAATCTGGTTGTTTTCTTGCAGTGTAACATTGTTAATTAGTACTACATTAAATATCATATCCACTTCTCTTGAGGTGGGAGTCTAAATACTTGTTTAAGATGGTAATGCTAATCTTTATTGTTTAATAATATCCAAGGGTTTGGATCCAAAGAGCCCAAGAGTTGTAAGCAACTCAAAATTCTATATTTTTATAACCAAATCAATCTTGAATTGAATGTTCAAAATGGAAGGAGAAAAAAATAAAAAATCTTGAATTAGTTTATTGGTATGTGTATATTTATAGACAATGAGATGGCAACATCATCATTATGTTCTATTTATGGACAATAAGATGGCATCATCATCATTAAATTCTATTTTATGGGGCCAAATCAAAACTGTTTGTTTTCAAGTGAATAATAAACAATTCTGCAAGAAAGAATCATCTGACCCAGTGGAACAACACAGCATGCATCAGGCAATAATCAATACCTAATAATAATGCTAGAATCAATGCTAATGATGCTGCCACGTGGACATTGATTTCAATGCATGTGTTTCACAATATGGCAATTAAAAAAAATGAGTCTGAAGAGAGCAAGTAATTAGTATTGTTGATTAGAGTTCTAAAATATATTAATTGCCAATGTTTATTAAGATTGTACTTTAGTTATAAAAGTACTATTACACTACTATTCTTGAAAGCAATCATAGAGTATATGAAAAATCATTTATTCTTTTTTTTTTGTCAAGAATTCAACATTCTAGTTTACTCCTAATCTATTTTAGGGGATGATCCAACTGGACATGACAGAACCAATGAGAACTGAACCACCATTGAACCATAAGAATACTATAATGCAACCTCTGAATTTTTTAAAACAATCTATCTTTGCTGCTGCAAGTGGGGTTTGAACCCCCAACCTGCAGCAGGGGAGAGCTTTTAACTGCTTCCTTGACCACCGAGCCGCATTTGTTCAGAAGAGAAAAATGAGCAATTGTTCTTGCCAAAGAATAGTATAACTTTTGAATTTCCTAATCCCAGTATTGCTGACAATGGCACCCCCAAAAACAGTGCTCCCTCCCTTCCCAATTGCATGTCAAAAAAGATCCTACAATTTTGTTCTCTCTATACAAGATTTTGACTACTGAAGCTGAGTACAAAACAGCTTCCACTGTGACTCATTAAAGCTGTCACTATAGCTTCATAATCCCTACTTTCAAGCATCAGAGAAGAAAAAGAAAAAAGGAATAAATTTTCTTTGTGGATTCATCTCGATAACCCTTCTAATTCGTCTGAATGCTAGGAAACAGATGACTTGTTGTTCAACGCAGCTATGTGCTTCTCTTGCTCTTTCTTAAGATACCTCTGAGCAGTTGCATTCACAATCTTAATGGAGAAGTTCAGTAGCATGAACCACACCACAGTATTCCAAACTGAAGCAAATGAAATGTCCCATTTGTTGACCTGATAAGAAAGGTTGAAATAAATAAATAAATAAATAAATAAATAAATATATATATATATATATATATATATATATATATATATAAAGTAAGAAAAAGAACAACTTCCAGTAATGAGAGGGCAGCAAAACAGGAATCATCACAAAACTAGAACATCGCATCACATGAGCACATATGGTGAGATGCACATATCATGTTGAATGCTTAGTACCTTCATATTTGAAGGAGCAGGTGACTTGGTGGCAAGATACTTATCTTTCACAGAATGAAGCTTGGCAATTACATCAGGTAGAATTGATTTAAAACCAGGTACAAAGCTAAGCACCCAAATCAGCTCATTTTCCATCCAGTGGAGGAGTTGATTATTACAAACCGAAATAATGAAAACTGTCTGCGAAACACGTAGGGCAAACAAATAATCAAAATTTAACAGGTAAAAGTTCCAAGAATCTGACCAAATCTGTGGCTTCATAATGAGCAAAAAGAGTCAACGGCTTGATAAATAATGAAGTTCATAAATACAAGACATGAAACATACCTGTATATGGGTTTTGATAATTGCCTTTCCTACCAATGTTGCAAAAAAGAATTCCCAAAAAGGTATACCAAATTGTCCACACATTATGCCAGCAAGATCAAATAGAGGATTTGGCACCTAGAAAATATACCACATGATCAAAATGAATTACAGGAATAAATGGTCATAACTAGACACTCTTGTCCCATTCGATTTCAATTAAAGAGATACGTTTATGCCCTACCCTCAGTGGCCCCACCCAGCCAAACTCGAAGGAGGGAGAGAGGTCACAGAATAGTTAAATGGTCAGAGACCTAGCTGCTGAAATGCCCATAATTTCTAACTAAAAATAATGACAACTATCACCATGTTAGGAATTGCAAAACTATTATCCAAGAACAACACAATGTATCAAAGACATACTGAAGCGAGCATTAAAATTGTGAAGAAGTTCAGATATTGCGCATGTGAGAGGAACCAGCGCTTAAAGTTATTCAACTGCCTCGCCAGGACTCCATTATCTTCAGTTGAGGTAGCATTCAATTCTTCCATTGCGTCAATTTTACCACCAGACATCCAAGCTGCAAAAGAATGTAAAATTTCTATAATAAGTACCTAACAGGCCCAAAAACAGTCATGATATGACTAGGTCTGTAGTAATACTTCAAATGATTTTGGACAAATAAGATGCAATTCTAGACATCATATGCTGATTAGCTTCATTAATAGGCATTTACTCATCAAAAAGAGCAATATAATCCATTACACTGCATAAAAACAAGCAAAATAAATGTCAAAAATTCAATATACATGTCGAAATATGTCCTCATCTACCAACTGCACATAGCCAAGCTCCTTACATTAATCAATCATGTGAGATAGGAAATCTAATGATGCAACCAAAATCACAGTGCAATAGAGATGGTATACAAAGTAATTGGTGCCTGCACCTAAACCTCAAAAATTAAGCCAAAAAAAAAGATTCACTGGAACTTTGTAAAAGCGGAATCATACTCCCAAGCCTAGATCACCCTTTTACACTTCTCCACTAGCAACATCATTTTTCAAATAAACGACCTCAAACAAAATGTAACTGAAAAATAATTACTAAGGTTCTCACCTGCCCTTGATATAAAGTATGGGGGAAGCTCTCCAAGTGCAGTACCAATTCCCCACAAAATAGCCTCCAACTGCACCTTAGGTAATATACTAGTAAGGGGCACCAGAGTACCATGCGAGGATGAAAACACTGGCGACCCAAATTCAGAGCAATTCTTGCCAAGCCATGAAGGTCCACGTTTTAACTGTATTGTATCATATGGGGCACTTTTAATGTCCACTCGGCCACACTGCATTGCCTTGATTGTGAATAACGCAATGTGAGGGCCTAGATAGAGAACAAAAGTATGCAAACCAGAACCTGCAACCAAGTAAACCAAGCAATAACAAAGGGTTATAATATGTTTCACAGGATAGGTGCAAATATTGATCTCGGGATATATCAATGTGGATATGCATCTATGCATATAAAATTTGTCAGTTGTCCAATAAATTAGACCTAAAAAAGAACCTAAAAGCTGTGTAGTTCACATGGAACATGAGGGCCAAAAAAATGGTCATCTAAGTATGGACCTTGTTTAAGCATATGCGTTGTCATTTCATATATAAGGACATTAATTTCACAGAAGCAACTCAAATACAGTCTCAATCCAAACAAAAAAGCTCGGTTTCATACAGTATATTGAGTTTTGTGAATTCAAACTTGCAGGTCAAAGTAGTTGACATGTATTGCAGACAAAAAGTGGTGTCTTCAAACTTCATACAAGAGCATGCAGATGGTTTAATAACCATAAATGCCTATTTGTTAACCGACTACCCAACAATTAAACCCCCCACCCCTCCCCCCCCCCCCCCCCCCCCAAAAAAAAAAAAAAAAAAAGGGAAGAAGAAAGAAAGAAAAGAAAAGAAAAAAACTAATGAAGAAGAAGAAACCAATAACCTTAACGGAATTCCCCGCATATTCAGAATACATAGTGCTTACTACACTTACCAAGGCCAATAGAAGATGCAACGCCAAGAGCCACCCACCATAATCCAAACCTCACATATTGAAGAATTTCTTCAACATGCTGCAGAAAGAAAAGTAAATGATGTTCAACTGTTAGCAATAAATATCACAAATATATGTCAACCAAATGGAAATTAACCATTTATTGCAGAATACTGAATTGTTGGACTCATTGCAGCTTAATAATGGACCAGATAAATTACCTTCTCATGAGGACCATCCATTGTTACAAGCAATACACAAGCAAGCAAAAACACAACACTCAGAAGCATAAACCAGCCACCATGAGCTAAAAGATATGCTGCTGATTGCCTGAGATACTGTATAACAGCTAAAATGAAAAGCTTAAACGTCTTGAAAGGTTGTCTAATTAAAGTCAAGTTTTCAAGTTCCTCTTGATGCGGTACATGTATACCTGTAAAGAGTATCAATTCTGTCAGCACAAGAAGCTGTGAATACAACATTTCTTTCATCTAGATGAAATGAAAAACCAATGCCATTGTTACATAATCCGCTCAATTAAAACAACAATCTGCCATTCATTCCTGGTGCCTTAATTTTTTATTCGTTTTTCCGAAGGAATCTATACAATTGACTACCACTTAGAAAACTGAAGTAGGATGACCTACTTTAAGTTGGAAAGTCACTGGTTTCATACAAGGAAACATCATCTCCGCCTACTGGGGTTTAGGCAGCTAGGTAGCCCTTTTTAAACCTCCAAGTGGCACAAGCCTAATTCATCAGTTCCTCATCATTGTTCGACCCCATTTAGATTGTCTAATTATTATGTCAAACCAAACATCCAAAAACCACTCTTAAGTAGTCGCAAAACCACTCCTTGTCAGTTCATCGATTATATATTGCTTCAGTAGAATGTTTACCTCTGTGCTATATCTAGACCATAAAGAGATCTTCTAATCATGAAAGCAAGTGTGATGGGCTCATTTGGAAACAGATTGCCACACATCTGTAAGGAATCGAAAGCAGTAAAATTTAATATATCTAGTGGTTCCAGCACCAAGACAAGATAACAGAGAATTTTTCAGATTTAACCGCCTAAAGACACGTAAGCAGAGTTTTGGATTTTGTTGCTTGTTATGAATCCAAAGAAACAACAATAATGTTTATCCATATATTTGCATTATCTCCACTGTTGCTCTACAAAAGTTGGAAAATTCAATGTCTTCAACATACAATCATTATTAACTTCGCCATGATTTCAAATTCTCACAATTATCATGGTCAAACATTCACCCATTAGAATTCAGACAGCTATGAGAATCCTGGACAGAGAAATGTACAGGAATTAATGCCTGCTAGAAGAAATTTCCTCGATTGGTTGAATACTAAATCCGTCTGTCAGACTTTGTCTACTCTCCAGCCATTTCACGGCACGTATTAATAGGACCTCATCCACAACGCGATTTAATTAACAACTCAACTTTTCATTTGAAAATTTGAACACTTTTGTTTGCAAACATTCTGTTTTGCCCATAACATCTTGTTGGTTAGAACAAATTATAGTCTAGCTTCCATCATCCAAAAGCAAAAGCATATTCATCATTGATAACATAAAAAGAACAAAAAAGCAACTTTTTGTACAAGATAGCAGAGCGAATGCAACAAAACAAGTTCTACTTCCAACTCTAGGCAATTTCCAGCTTTTACTACTTCGGCATCAATTGAAAGTATTAAAAAAAGAACGCTCTACCAACAAAGACACCTTCTAAATTATGACTATGCAAATCAAAGCAATGCAGATCGACGACACAAGCATCAGCATGATAACCTACTGCCAACCTGCAATCAGTCTTTTTCTCATGCCAAATTAAGTATTCCAAAATTAGGAAACAAGCCAAATACTGCTAACAGCTAAAGAAATCACAAGAAAAAAAAAAAAAAAACAGCATTAACATTCATATTCGACACATGCTATACCTTCAACCTTTAAACAATCATATCTCCAACTCACCATAATTTTCTACCCTTTTCATCTACAATGGCTCCCCCCCCCCCCCACCTCCCCAGCAGCTTTCCAATCCACCAAACAACTTTCACTGACAAATCAAGCCCAATGAAAACTTCATCTACCACGTTGCCAATTTAACACACCAATCCAAAATCATATTTTCTACATGCGCACCCCCCCCCCCCTCCCCAAAAAAAAACCAATCCAATCAATGATTGAACCAAAAAAAGAATGAAAGTCTTTTAACCATTTTCTTCTCAAAACAAATCAGCAGATCAATAATAAGAGAAGCCAACTCTACAGATAAATCAAAAGGTAATAAATTAATACTTAGTACTTAATAAAGAGAAAAACTTGCCTGCCACATTTCTCTCTTGAGAAGCAGAAGGAGAATTTTTGTTAGAAACTGGGTTTTTCATGGAACCCATTGTTTAAAACTTATTTCTTTGTCTATCCTCCAAATTAACATGCCATCATCCCTTTTCTTCAGTATTTATGTTGAAGATGCTGATGATTCAGAGACTGTAGGATTGCAATGTGCGTTTTTGTGTGGGTAGGTAAGTGTTTTGAGTGAAACCCAGAAACGAAAACAAGAAAAAGACTGGAATTTGGTGAGAGATCTGAGGTTGGCTTGTGTGTATGTGAGGGTGAGTGGAGGGGAAGAAAAAAACTAAATGTACAAGTCTCCTGTTGGAGCTTCTCTTCCTCTCAGTCTCTGTCCGTCTCTTTCACACAACACACGCTAAGATGCGCACAAAAGGTCTGGTCTGCCACATATGATGAAGTATGCAACCATTGACTGTGACCCAAATCAACAACAGGAAAATCGGATGATCAATTCATAAGCACTCCAAATATACTAAATTGAGGTTCATATCCGTGTAAAATACGACAATCTCAACTACAGGTTAGAAGTCTTACCGAGGAACTATGTAACTTTTTATGAATTCACTACTAAGTTATATTTTGATGTATTTTCGGAAAAAAGGAAAGTATTTTTTATAAGTTCATGATAAATAAAATTATGTACTTTTAGAATTTACTATCGAATTTTGTATGCATGTTATACTCCATTTATTTAAGCTTTGAAATTAGATGTCTTGACTGAGATTTTCCAATGAATTGAACAATGTTTTGGATCTTAAAAAAAATAAAATCTTTGTGAGCTAACAATTCTGTAAAACAACATAAAATTTTGACACCGAAAATGTTTATTTAATCGGGAAAAAAAAAAGAAATTTAAGGCGGAACAAATATAAAATCATGAAAGCTTTTGATTTCCTACCAACTTCATTGAATATAGTACACACTCGCACATGTATATTTTTCTTGTTTGGTAAATATATGGTTGGAATTATTAGTAATATTCTAGTTTTCTTGTTGCCTAAAATTACGCTACATGTTTAGGTAGGAAATAATGTGCCAATGTAATACTACTTTGTGTACAAGTATTAGATATCTCGTCATACTTATGGAGCAACTAGAGGTTAATGTTCTTTCATTGATAATTACAATATTGTGTGCAGATGTACATACTTTTTAATGACACTGAAGAAGATCAATTTCTAGTGTGTTTCACCACTATACTAATTCTTGTGGTAGAAGAAAGTGTGATTTACCACTAAACCAATTTATGATACATTAGTTGGTGACACGAGATCCTGTTGTATTTTTTTTTTTTTTGGATAGCCTATTCCATTACAAGAGGGTTATGAAAGAGAAGAAGAGAAGTTGATAAGAATCGAAACCCTGTATTCGCAGAGGAGTCATAAAAATTTAACCGGGATCAGGTTGTATTAGTCTAATACAAAAGTCCATGATTGTAGATCCTTGTGGGCAAATGCAAACAAACATTACCAAATACTGGATCATGCTTGGGTATTTAGGCCCAATAATTAAAGCAAAGGTAATTCAAAATGTCAATGTTTTAGTTGTTGTTAATACTTTATTATTAGTTAATGAAATTTAATATTGTGATAAATTTGCATAATTATTTTTTATATAGTAATAGTTAAGAATTAAAAGTAAACTCTTCCGTAGAAAAGAAAGCAAAAAAAATCTTCAAAAAGAACAACTTTAAAGGCCTTTTAGAAAGAAGCTCAAAATTGGAAGTATTCATGAGTACAGTACCCACTACCCTATGATTCCTCGGGAATGGACGTTCCAAATAAGTAGTTTCTTAATTGAAAGGCCCAACACTTCTATTATCCCCAAATGGACTTTCGTGTTCGAATTGGATTATGCACCACCCATCACATTCCAAATTGGTATATTGTGCTCAATTGATTATAAATCTCGTCTTTCCATATATTAGGCCCAAGAATTCAAAATGGATGATAGGATTGAATTAGGGGGTCCAAAGTCTCAAGAAGTATTAAGTCCATTATGAGAGTTGAGTATTCCTGTGACCCGCAAAAATAAAGTTCTATATTTCTTTTGAATTTTAGAATTTCAACATGTATTGCAAAAGTCACAGAGTTCTTTTTTTGTTTTTTAAATCATACAATCGCGCTATAACAACTTGCATAACATAATATGTAACCAAACACGCAAACATTATTGAGTAGTTGCATCATGAAACTATTAGAACAATTATGCCTGTCAACGGTTTGGGTCTAGACCTGGATCAAGCTAGTACTTGTTAATTTTTTCCGGGCACAAGTATAGTTATAATTTTGTTTACTCAACGCAAATTCGGACTCCGTTTTCCCCTTATAAAAATAGGTCAAATACAAAATATATTCCGTCTCATACACGATTTAAACTCGTTTAAATTATATATATATATATATATATATATATATATAGACACACACTTAATGGGTACGGATCCGAGCTGAAATTGAATCTGACCTGCGGATTGGCCTTAAGAACAGCCATTGGTTATATTTAAAAAATGACAAAAAAATTAATTATGCAGCAAAAAAGATTTATGTTTATTTTTTAATAACGTATCAACATAATTTGTTTATATTTAAATGTTATATGATAAATGAATCCCCAATTTAATCACATCGTTGGTATTATTAGCATGCATAGCCGTATTGACTTTGTCCCATTACTCTGCCCCTAATAATTCATGTGGTAAATGTACAAGAATCCAAAACTGAGTAGGCTTTTTTTTTTTTTTTTTAAGTGATCTTCATGTTTTTAAGTATTTTCTTTCCTTAAACATTCACTTGCTCATGGCAATAGTCTGTGACATTATTGATAAGATATAAGAACGAAAGATTAAACATTTTTTAAGATTTATCAATTATTGAAAATCCATAACTTTATTCTGGTTAAGCCAATTGGATATTAATTAATTAGAATTACACTCAATTAAATGAAAATTCATAAATTTGGCATATGTATAGGCATGTTTTGTACAATTATAAAAACAAACTCAATGCCATTACTAAATACTCTATTCCTAGAATATGAATATCATAATATTGAATTGATATGTCCCCCACTCCTTTAATTTTTGCTAGTAAAAATAGATAACCAAAAGTTACGAATATATACTTTAATTGAGTTCTCACATGTAGCCCATCTCAATTTCCAATCAAGTTTGTTCGTCTTTATATGCAATTATCAGAGCCTTTGAAATTCTAAGATTAAGAACAAAAAGTGTCATCCTTTGGAAGACAAAGAATATTGATCCAACTTCAAGAAAAGAATATAGGCAAAGAGATCCCTTTCTCCTTCGAATTTCAACCAATTCTTTTTTCAACATTTTCTCCTTTTAGGGAAGGGAGAACACTAGTTTGTAGAACAATAGGAGAATGTTTGAGAAGGACGTTCTCTTTTGATCAGTTTTTATATCTGTCGGTCGAATATATTTAGAGCACTTTGAACTTTTTTCCCTTTTCTTGATTAATCATGCTTTTCTTATATCTTTCGACAATCTTTTTTTTTTTTTTTGGGTGTGATTCTTTCCATTGTTGTTAAGCAAAGGATAGTATAGAATAGTATATTATATTCTTCTTGTGATAAAGCATCAATGGAGGCTGCGCTGAGCTCACAAATGTGACCAAGGTGGGAGAATTAGCGACCTCATACAAGATTACTTGTATCAACAACCACAAAAAATTAGATATCATGTATCACATGAGAAATAAAGATGCTACTAGGA
Organism: Mitragyna speciosa; assembly: GCA_024721245.1. Taxonomy (NCBI): domain Eukaryota; kingdom Viridiplantae; phylum Streptophyta; class Magnoliopsida; order Gentianales; family Rubiaceae; genus Mitragyna; species Mitragyna speciosa. Next base: position 2,232,319 of record CM045571.1, read on the forward strand.
AATGATAAATTCACTTTTAAAATAGTCTCAGTCTCTTTCACTTTTATTTATTTTTTAAAGATTAATGTGTGAGTGAAAAACATTTATTTGGAGAATAAATTTGTCATTTTCCTTATAGAAAGGTCATGTGATCATTATTAATAAGACAATGAAAGTTGAAAATAATGGAGAAGAAACATTGACAAGTCAATGAAAAACCAAACAACGCGAAAAGAATTTGGAGTCAACCGATAAGACAAGGTCTTTAAAGCAAACTATACATGTTTACCAGCTGGATTTGACACTAAGCAAAAGTGACCAATACTCTATAGATGATTTTAAATAGGCATTTGGAATATTATTTTGCTAATATAAATATTTGCTGTGATATAAATAGAGTTGATGCCAGCGATTTCACCAAAAATTTTAATGCTTTTGATGATTTGCTTCGGTTGAAATGTCTTGGCTCTTGAAATCTTATATGTCTTAGCTCTTGAAATCTTATAGTGTTCCTCACACGACTTCTATTTTCTTGCATTGCTACAAGTAATTCTGACACGATTTTAGTCAATAAATAATATCAACCACCAGTGGCGGAGCCAGAAAAAAATGTTAGTGGGGGCAAAAGTACCATTTAAATTTTTTATTTACTATTTTATTTTTTTTAAATAAAAAAATCAATATTCACATAATAAGTAAAAATAATGCATATATTCCACATAAAACATAATTGAATTCATACTAAAAAATACTAATATAACAATAATTTTATTTCAGAAAGTAAACCAAACCATTTACAATTGCTCACGATGAGTTTTTATCTTTTGATAACGGTTTACAACTTTCTCATTTTCAACTTCACGAAGTATATTTTTTCAACGTAAGTAACTAAACAATCATTTATCAAAGTGTCTCCCATTCTATTTCATAATCGATTCTTCACTATATTCATAGCTAACTTTAGAAGCATATATACCAATAGATACACAATATCTCTTTTAGTCTTCACCTAACTCTTGAGCTAAATCATTGATTTTTCTTAAATTTAAAAATTCCTTAGCTAATCTCAAGTCGGTAATATAAGTATCAAATTCAGTATTAGGTGCAAGAATATCCAATTGAGAAAACTCTATACGGACCAAAAGGAAAATAAAGAAGACAACCGTAAGCATTAAAGAAATTTAAAGGAAATGAGGGCACACTTGAAATTATTTTTAAAAACTATAGTTTATCAAAATAATTTGATGGGAGGCAGTGGGGGCCCGTGCCCCCAGTGCCCCCACCTTGCCTCCGCCCCTGTCAACCACCCTCTTTTACCTTTATACTGTCTCAATAGTAGGAAATTCTTACATGGATTCGGTCCACAACTTGACTTGTAGATTTTGTGATCTAAAATAAATATATATATATATATATATAAAAGTATTCTTACATTACTTTTTTATATCAACATGCATTATTATACTTATATGATACTCTTTTAAATCATAAAGTTCACAAGTGAAGTCATAAACCTGACACATTCAAGAATTTTCCGCCGATAGCTATCATACTAACAGAATAGCAACATATATATATATATATATATATATATATATATATATATATGTATGCACGTATATGAGTGTGTGTGTGTGTTAAAATCTCAACTATTGCAAGTGGTGCATAATTCATTGTATGAATATGACTATTGACTAAATCATAGGTCATCTTTCATAGTATGGATATGACTAAATCAAGATTAATGAATTGAATTCTGGACCGTGATATATCACATTTGAATTCCTTCAAAGGATAAGATTCATCTGCACGTATATACGAACAAAGATCATATACTTACCATAGATTTTTTTTTTTTTTAAACAAAGAATGAAAAACGTGTATCTGTGTGCTAGCTCGTGTCTCTTCATTAAATAAAGGGGCCAATTGCCATGCTAACTTTAATTTTGGACTAAATAACATGAAGTTATTTTTATTATAAAACATGTCTATAGAATAAATGGAGCCGATGAGTGTATTTTACATGAATAAAATATGAATAAAATATTAGATTTAACTTTATTTTTATTTGACTCTTTTGGAATTAAAGGAAGGTCATCACTATGATAGATAAAGATTTATAGTCATGGAAATTTTTAATCCAGAGAATTAAGCATAAGAATAACATGCAATCATAGTTGCTTCCACAAAAAGTTAGGAATAATTTATTTCTCTACGTTCGTTTTCAAGATTTATGCGTTGTCATGATTTGTTTGTTTCTCTATGTATCTCTACGTTTGCTTCCATAATATTTGATAGAAAGGGCTCTCAACTTGAAAGGCTCATTTGATGCACTTGAGAGCAAATATTATTTGATATCTTTAATAATCAAGTTGGATAACAATTACAGAAGTTTGGAAACTAAATATGTCTGATATATTCTTTGGTTACGAATTTGAAAATTTCCTTAAACGAAAAGACCCCTTTTCGAATTTCTTGAATATTAAGTAAAGGTCACCGTCCTAATTTGTATATTGCCTATAATAACACCCCCATTATAATAGTGTAGGATTTATTAAAAAAAAAAAGGTTTGGATATTAATTAGACATAGACAACAAGATTTTTAGAGGTATATATTTCATATTATTTTCTTATGGTTTACATGGATGATATACAGGAAAAATTCCAGGGAACTGTGGGAGACAAGAATTGTAATTCTTGTAAGATACTCCGAAACCATGGCAAGAGGTAAGTCTTATTTTAATTTCTACTCTGAGACATATTTGCTGTGGCTATCAATCAATGCGTATACACAAGACTTTCCCTTGTCCACATACTTCTTGCGGATTGACGTTTTTTTGCTTTTTATTCAAGGTTATATGTAATAATCTCAACTTTTTTTTTTATTTTTTTGTTTTGTCCTTTTGTGTGGAAGTTTTTAATTTGCTTTGAAGTCCCAAAGTTTCGTAGAAGTACTTTTGCTGGATGTAGTTATTTTCTAATAGCTTTTCTTTTGACATTGAATATATATTAGCCTTAGGGGAAAAAATTCGAATTCTACATCTATACAACTCGTTTTGATTTGGTAGATGTGAAATTTTACCAAATGCGTTCCAAAATTGCATACTATTCTTTTATGGTAGATGAGATTCAATATATCAGTTTTAGATGCAAATAATGAAATTCTTGAGTTTTGTATAGACAAAAGAGTACGAATGAACCGCTAATTTGAATTCATTTGATAAATTAAAAGTGAGCTTTCTTTTTCTTGAGGGAAAGGAGTAGGAGCATGTTGTTTTGACAGCCGTGGAAGTAATCATTTCCTTAACTAAATAGAGAATGTATTTAAACAAAAATGAGAAGTAAACAATTATGTCTTTCTGAAAAGTTAATTTCAATCTCTTCAACTAACTTTTATTCTCCCATAATTACTCGATTAACCCCCAAGAAATAGATATTTGTGACCAATTGCATTTAACTACCATTTTCTGTATTTCTGTTTGGTCAGTATTGTATACTAATAGTACCTTTTTTTTGTTTTGACTGCTAAAGATAAGGTGTATGAATTGAGAAAGTAAAACCAAGACCACAGCCATGTGCTAAAGATAAGGTGTATGAATTGAGAAAGTAAAGTATTCCAGTAACCAAGACCACAGCTATAGCTTTTGGAGTGATTTGTAGAGTTAAATTTAGACTTACCTCTCATTTCCTCTTTTCAATTGATGTTGAGTAAGTGATTTTCCTATTCTGTTTCCCCAATTGTCACAAAAAAAAAAAAAAAAAAAAGACCACAGCCATGTGGTAGTACAATATTTACTAACAACCAAACATGGGAGACCTGTAAATCTAGAGGAAACACGGGTAAACTGACATGTCAAGAATACTATAATAAACCACTTAAAAAAGTTTAAGGTTCACACTTTAAAATGCCAAATGGGATGGCCAAGTTGGAATCAGGTCCTTCCAATCCAAAAGTGACAGAAAGAAACAGAGATTGTTTCTACTGGTATGAAACTTCCTCGTGCTTATATACCCCATTACAGCACCTTAATCCCTGCAACAACTTCATAGTCTTCATTCATAACATCTATCCATTAGTACGTTGAACATTTAGACCGGTAGCCTATTTGGTCCTAAAAAAAAATTTCAAGTCCACTCAATCCAAGTCAACAATTTCACAGAATATTAGTACTGTGCTAATTAGCAACCAGGTTAAGTCATCTTCTATATAAAGCTGTGTTGTTCCTCTTTTTAGCATTACACTTCATACAATTTCTTGCCTTTTTTTTTTTCTTCTTTGTTCTAAATAAAGAGTCTTTCTTGCAATGGGGAATTTCCCATCATGTTCTTGTACAGAGATGTTGGAGAAAGTGCTGGAAATGGTATGTGGCAAGAATCGAGACAGGCCTATAGAAATTATGAGTGAAGAGAGCATAAAGATCAAAGGGACTTTGGTTTTGATGAAGAAGAATGTTTTGGACATGAAGGATGTTGGTGCTTCTTTGCTTGATAGAGTGCATGAGCTCTTCAATAAAGGTGTCACCATCCAGCTCATCAGTGCTGATCAGACTGATCCAGGTAATATTGATTCTGTATTTTCCGGTTGCTAATTAACCCACCAATTGGTTTTTTTTTTTGGTCCTTGCCTCTGTTTCTGTACCGCAAAATGCACTAGTTATGAGCTAAACTATAACATGTAAAAAATATATTCTGAATTAAATAAGAGAAGAATAACATAAGAATGCAGCGACCCTTAATTTGTAGTATTAATGTTTTACTGTTGCAGAAAATGGATCAAGAGGGAAGCTAGGAAAAGTAACAATCTTGGAAAAATGGAACTGGAAACTCACATCAGTATCAGCAGCAGATGTGAATTTTGACATCGATTTTGAGTGGGATGAATCCATGGGGCTTCCTGGTGCTTTTATTATTAGAAACCATCATCACAGTCAGTTCTACCTCAAGACGTTCACCTTAGAGGATGTTCCCGGACACGGTCAACTCCATTTTATCTGCAATTCTTGGGTTTATCCTCAACATCGTTACAAATACAATCGCGTCTTCTTTGTGAACAAGGTACTTTTGTTAAATATGAAAAGCAGCAGAAACAATGAAAGAAATACCATATTTATTAATTTACAATTCTAAATGAGAATTTCGCATGGGGAATCATATACTAGTCCTAGAACTTAATTATCATACTTAGTTGTCTTTTTTCAATAATTGCTATAATAGAAAGGAAGGAGACATATGCATGGTCAATAATTACAATGCATTCTGTGCTAGTACCCACTTTTTCAAACCTTAACAGTTGAGAACTTATCATCATGCTTAGCATTTTGATGGCATCATCACAATCATCTTCTGATCCATAGCATGATCACAATCATCTTTCTATCCAACCATGCCATAATCATATATATAGCACTGCTGATTAGGGAATTATAAGCATAAATTGCTATGTTCCCTGTTATTACTCTTGGCACCACAGCTAAGTCCAGTTTAGACCATTAGCTAATTTTACTTGTTTTGACAGCAATTTCTAGCCCTTTTCGTAAAAATGAGCTTGGAATAATTATCAACAAATTATACAATTATAAGAATTGATGGAAAACAATAAGCAGATATTAACAATCACATTTCACTATTCTATGTCCAGACATACCTGCCAAGTGATACGCCAGAACCACTGCGGCTCTATAGGGAAGAGGAGCTCATAAATCTTTGTGGAAATGGATCAGGAATGCTTAAAGAATGGGACAGGGTTTATGATTATGCATACTACAATGACTTGGGAAGTCCCGAAAAGGGACCGGAACATGCACGCCCAGTTCTTGGTGGAGTTAGGCAGTACCCATATCCCCGGCGGGGAAGAACAGGTCGTGCACCACATAAAAAAGGTCAGAATCATAAATTATATATGCAGTGTTAAATGACATCAAGGTCTTCAGTAATAGAGTTTCAGAACTTCAGTTTAAAGTAAACCTGTATGAAGTTTTAAGCATTATGAGAGTCCTTTCCTATTATAATAATTTACATCAGACCTTTTTGTTTTGGTCTTTTATAAAGAAGTCACAAGTTTTTATACTGTCTTTACAGATCCCAGAACAGAAAGCCGATTGCCGCTTCTAAATTTAGACATTTACATTCCAAGAGATGAAAGATTCACTCATGTGAAATTTTCAGATTTCATTGCCTATGCTCTCAAATCTGTGGGTCAGGTGCTGCTGCCAGAGATTGCATCTTTATTTGACAAAACTATCAATGAGTTTGACAGCTTCCAGGATGTACTGAACCTATATGAAGGAGGAATTAAGCTACCTAATGGTCGTGCTATAAATAAATTCAAGCAGTGCATTTCATGGGAGCTGCTCAAAGAGCTTGTTCGTTCTGACGGTGAGCAACCATTGAAGTTTCCAGTTCCTGATGTAATTAAAGGTACTACAACAGTCCTTCCCACAGCTAAATTAGTATTTACTACTCTGGAGTCTTTATTCTCCTTCTGAACTATAATCCCAGCGCGTGTAAGTGTCCGCCTACCTTAATAATGTAGCATTCATGGGAATTTGCATATTTACAGAAGATAAATCTGCATGGAGGACAGATGAAGAATTTGGACGAGAAATGCTGGCTGGAGTGAATCCTGTTATTATCTGCTGCCTACAGGTACATCATACTTCCCTAAATTACTTAAGTGTAATGATCTATTAGTTTCTGACAAAAATAATTTCTGATTCTTTCTCTATCAGGAATTTCCTCCTACTAGCAAGTTAGATCCCAGGGAATATGGCAATCAGACTAGCTCAATCAGAAAGGAGCACATTGAGAAAAACATGAATGGGCAAACTGTAGATGAAGTACTTCTCCTCCTTTTTATCTCGTGAATCTACTAACAGAGAGAGAAGAAGAAAGAATCTTGCTTCATTTCTTAATTTCTCTTCTTTGTGTTTATTCATACTTAATATATAAGTTGACTCATGCTTTTTGTTTATCCAAATTTAGGCACTGAAGCATAAAAAACTATTCATATTAGACCATCATGATGCATTGATGCCATACCTTACAAGAATTAACACAACCACCACAAAAACATATGCCAGCCGGACTATCCTTTTACTCCAAGATGATGGTACACTAAAGCCACTAGCAATTGAGTTGAGCTTACCACATCCACAAGGATACAAACACGGTGCCACCAGCCAAGTATACACACCAGCTGAAGATGGCATTGAAGGCTCAGTTTGGCAGCTTGCAAAGGCTTATGTGGCTGTAAATGATTCTGGCTACCATCAGCTCATAAGTCACTGGTATGTTTATTGTCAAAGCAGATAATCAAGTACTCAATAACACTAGAATCATTGCTTTACTAAAGCTGAATACCTTACCTAGTATAGTTTTCCTGCAGGTTGAACACCCATGCAGTGATAGAGCCGGTTGTGATTGCAACAAATAGACACTTAAGTGTGCTTCATCCCATATACAAGCTCCTGCAACCTCACTTCAGGGACACAATGAACATAAATGCCTTGGCAAGGCATATCCTCATCAATTCAGGTGGAATATTAGAGTTGACAGTCTTTCCATCAAAATATGCGATGGAGATGTCTTCTGCCATTTATAAGAGTTGGGTTTTCCCAGAGCAAGCACTCCCTGTTGATCTTCTTAAAAGGTCAGAGGAAAGGCTTTTACTTTAAAACCAGCATCAATCATATTGATTTCTTCCCACAACTAACTTTAGTTTTCCTTCTGCAGAGGAGTGGCAGTTCCAGACTCAAGCAAGCCTCATGGCCTCAGACTCCTAATAGAGGATTATCCTTATGCTGTTGATGGGCTTGAGATTTGGTCAGCAATTGAAGAATGGGTCAAGGAGTATTGCTTATTCTATTACCACACAGATGTCATGGTTCGAGGTGATTCTGAACTCCAGTCATGGTGGACAGAGTTACGTAATGTCGGTCATGGTGACTTGAAAGATGAGCCATGGTGGCCTCAAATGCAGACACAAGATGAGCTCATTCAAGCATGTACTATTATCATTTGGGTGGCTTCTGCTCTTCACGCAGCAGTAAATTTTGGGCAATATCCTTATGCTGGCTACCTCCCTAATCGTCCAACCATAAGCCGCCGATTCATGCCTGAGCCAGGCACTCCTGAATATGCTGAGCTTGAGTCAAACCCCGACTTGGCATTCCTGAAAACTATTACAGCTCAGTTCCAGACCCTCCTCGGCGTGTCACTGATAGAGATATTGTCACGGCATTCTTCAGATGAGATTTATCTTGGGCAGAGAGACAACCCTGAATGGACATCAGATAGTGTACCGCGAGATGCGTTTAACAGATTTGGTGCCAAACTGATCGAAATTGAGAACCAAATAATTAGTAGGAACAATGACAAGAAATGGAAGAACCGGTCAGGGCCTGTAAAGGTGCCTTACACCTTGCTAATTCCTAATACCTCTGATTACAGCAGGGTTGGAGGACTTACAGGCAAAGGAATTCCTAACAGTATCTCAATCTAAATACCAAAAAATTAGACAAGGTATTTTGAAGTGCCTAGATCTTAGAAATTCATACTAGGAAATCGTACTACTAAAATAGAAGAGTGAGAAAAAAATACTGAGTTGCCATATTTTAAATATTGCATTTATATGCAGAGTTTTCTGGGTCGTTCTGCCTTTTCTATCAATTGCTGTAGAAAATGTCTTTCTTTTCCAGTAATTTAGCAATATCTCCATTTTTGATATTTCAGATTCTAACATCAAGTGAAACTTTATGTGCATATAACTGGTACAACTCAAAATTACAAAATCGTGTGGCATCTAAGTCAAATTAATGTTACTCGCAATTGATGAATCATGAATCGCATTAGATTTCCCATGCTGTTTCTGCTTACCACAAATTTTGGTTGATTACATATGTCTCTACGGTCAGTGGTTTTTAGACAAAGAATAAATCCAATTTCAGCTCTTCTGAAGGTTCAACTCCAATATATACCAAAGAACAATGAAAGGTTCCCGGATTTCTCTTCCAAATAATAACAAACAAGAGACATAAGAACTTCAATTGCATTTGTAATTACAAAAAATGTTCCCTGCAATACGAAAAAAGATATTGGATATAACTGCAGAAAGCGATTCAAGATGATTCCTAATCCATCTTTCTCCATAAAGCAAGCGCAGACTGCTGGGCGTAGATGGATATCACTACAAGAATCGAGGCACAGAATACATTATACATGCCATCCTGGAGCCCAAAATAACAAGGCCAGGAAGAGGTAAATGCATGCCTATCTTACTTTTTCTTATTTTGCTCAAAACTATAATTACATCCCTAATCGAAATAACTACAAAAATCTTTCGTTTGAATATAACTGAGCTGATATATTCCTGGTTCAAACTAAAAATGCATTCAAGACTCTAAATTCTAAACTACCGACCTTTTTGAATTTTTAACAAGGGAAAAACATAAATAATGATGCCTCTTACAGATTTATTTCAGGGTAAGTTATTAATTTGAGTCCATGAATCAATCAAATATCTCATGCCAATTTCAAGGGGGAAAAATCCCTGAAAAGCTGTGAAACGAAGGAGCATTCTAAACTCAAGAAAGACAGACAGCAAATAGCTGGAAGGCCTTAAAATTGTTATAAGAAGAAAAAGCTAATGTATCATAGTTAAAGAAAACTTTACTTACCATGTTACAGAATCTATCGACAAGCAAACAATCTGACAGTTGAAATTGGAAGTCTTTTCTTCGAAGAGATGTGCAAGTTTTAAACTTTCTTGTCTGCCAACGTCTCACTTTCTGTGGACAAATGGCGACTTAACTTTGTCCCACGTACGGCATCTCCGATCACCAAAACGACAACGTCCAAGCATTTTTGGGCTTACCTTCGTGGGCATTTTTGGGCTTACCTTCGTGGGCCTTGCTTAGAACTAGATTCTATTTGTTCGATTTGGAGTTCGAGTATAAAACAAGTAAAATTACAGAAATGGTCCTCCTATGAAGGAGTTTATGTCAAATCAGTGCTTAGCTTACGTCAAAATCATAAATGAACAAAAGCACATTTAAAAATAAATAAATAAATGAACAAAAGCAATATTTGTAAATTAGTTGAAATTCCACTATTTTTTTTTTGGTACAAAAGTTATAAGGACCAGCTTGACATTGCGCAATTTTCTCTGGACTTGTTTCGATTCAAAGGTCAAAAATAATTAAAGAATTAGATCATATCTCCTAAGAAGACCAAATTTTTCGTCTTTAGTCTTTGGTTACATGTATTTTTATTACAAAATTTAAAAATAGAAATTTTGAGTACCATTACTTCAATATCTAAACTTGAATAAATCAAATTGATGGGAGCTTAATATATAGATGAGGCTGCAGTATTCCACTTAAAAAACAAAAAATATGAGCTTTATATGATTGTGCTAGATAATATCATGGAAACACTGTAATTGCTTGATACTTCACTTGTTGTGCAATTGGTGGACTTATGGCAAATCAAGTCTGTTTTAACATGTTCACATTAACGAGATAACAAAAGAAAAAGACCATTTAAAACTGATCAGTGTACAATACTTTTTCTCTAGGTAATTAAACTGATCACTTGTTGTATCCAATTTTGCTGGCATAATAGCTATTTGAAGTCTTAGTGTTTCTTCAATGCAGAAAATAGAGTAACTAGATAATGACATTGTAAATTTGAAGAGATACATATATACATATACATATATATATATATATATTTGTGTGTGTGTATGTGTATTTCAATGCAGAAAATAGAGTAACTAGATAATGACATTGTAAATTTGAAGAGATACATATATACATATACATATATATATATATATTTGTGTGTGTGTATTTATACACATACACACACTATACATACACACATATAAACAGTACAAATTTTCAATAGGTTAACTGCAAAATAAATCAGTAGAGATATCTATCTCCAGATAGCAAAAGGCCACATGGCAATTGGGAACCAAAGTGAGGTCAATCAATGACTTCGTATCAAATTCACACATTCTAATTGGTCTAATGCAGAATCCACCTTATCCAATATCCACATCTCCACCACCCATCCTAAATCCCACACAAGGCCACTGCACAAAAGAACCTTTTTGCTCATCAACAGATCTTGCAAAACTCAAACGAGGCACAAAACACCATTTCCACTTCCCACAATTTCTCTTTCTTGATTCAATCCCACCATGGCCATGGCAACTCAAGCTTCCCTCTTCACCCCAACTCTTTCCTCCCCAAGTGACCGAGTCACCGTGCCATGGAAGCAATCATCCCTGGTTGCATTTGCTAGTCCTAAGCCAGTCAAGACCAACACAGCATCAAAAACCATTAGGGCCATGGCAGAGGAGGCACCAGTTGGATTCACCCCACCTGCATTGGACCCAAGCACACCATCACCAATCTTTGCAGGCAGCACAGGAGGGCTATTGAGGAAGGCCCAAGTGGAAGAATTCTATGTCATCACTTGGGAATCTCCTAAAGAACAAATTTTTGAGATGCCCACTGGTGGAGCAGCCATAATGAGAGAAGGTCCAAACTTGCTTAAACTGGCAAGAAAAGAGCAGTGCTTAGCTCTTGGGACTAGACTGAGGTCCAAGTACAAGATTAAATACCAATTCTACAGGGTTTTCCCTAATGGTGAAGTGCAATATTTGCACCCAAAAGATGGTGTCTACCCAGAAAAGGTGAACCCTGGCCGTGAAGGAGTTGGTCAGAACTTCAGATCAATTGGCAAGAACATTAGTCCAATTGAGATCAAATTCACTGGGAAGCAAGTGTATGATTTGTAAGGTGTAATGCTTAATCAATCACTGATGTAATAGGTGATCATGTGATTATTTAGTGTTCATTTGACGCAATGTAATTTCTTTTTCTGAGAAGCTACTTTTAAACACACCTCTCTGTATCTTTGTATCTGATCAGCTATTGTACCATATTTTTGTCCATTCACTTTAATTTGTCAAAGATCGTTCACAGATTTACAAAACAAAGTCCTATTCAACTTAATAGTGGATCATGATGCTATCAGGAAGACCATATTGACAAAACTCTCAATACTAATGCAAAGTATCTAATGATGAGACTTCAGATTTGCACTAATCTCAATCACCAGATGGACAACTAATAAAATAAATAGTGGGCTAAGTGATTGATTGCAACGAAAACTTGTTGGTGGCAACATATTCAGCAAGCAACAATTGCTCTGTTTATAAAATTTTGTTTTTGACTTGCCAAAGCAAGGTGATTTGAGTTGTGCGCACCTAAGGACGCTTTGGACAGACCACTTAAAAGTCCTCAGGGATGATTAGATTTCCATGTTTTATCAGCAATTGGTCGACCAATGAAGTTCCACTCAATTGGCTGGTTTCTCAGGGCAAGTGTATTCTTAGGTGTCAACATATTTCTTCTGACCTAGCAGAGGGAGGAATTCTGTAGGAAGATTCAAGATATTATCTTGAATTATGGTAAAAAATGAAATCAATGAAAAGTCGAATTAGACTGAAAAACTACTATTAGATTAATTCTGGATCAAATTAAGAGCTAGGAAGAACTCAAATGAACACTATAGAATTGTTCACAAATATATAAACAAAGGGGGCTGCTGAAGGTCATTTTTCTTATACACCATCATTATTGTGGACATAGTTGTAGAACTAATCCCAAATTTGTGATATCCAATCCATATCCTCAAGGGCCTTTAGCCTTTGGCATGCTGGGCCTAGCCTTCTTGTTATTGAAATATATTAAAATCCTCAATTTGTTAATTGCAATACTCTGTAACAAAATTATTGGATTGCGATGGAATTTGCTTTCCTTCTCAATTTTTTTTTCTCATAAATGACTCTTGAAATCCCGTCTGTAAGATGCTTATTTCGTGTGCCACATCAAAATTATAAGTTCCAAACAAGCCCTTCTTTCAAGACTCTGCACAATCACTGATATTCCTACAAAGCATCCAACATCATGTGTATAATTAATAATTGAACAAAAGTTTTGTTCCATTACGACATCTCAAGATAATAATTGAAATAAAAAAAAAGGTAGTTAGCATTTAATAATGATTATCCTAGTGGTTGAGAAAAACATCAGTCCAAATCAATGAATGCAACCAACACGGCAACACCAATAAGTTGTCACCTATAGGTATCAATTTGTTTATTGCATAAACGTCATGTTTCTCGTGAAGAAAGCAAAGAATGGTTCTAATTTACTTTTTTAATGCTAATTTGTGGTGGTTAGCTTTATCTAGCGGAGACTCAATTGGAGAACAATTAAAGAAAGATGTGTCCATACGTTGACAGGCTTAACTATGTGTATTGTATCTTAATCTTACACGTCAATGGATAGATGCCACATTAATTTATTACTAATTTAGTTTACGAGTAATGATCTTTCATCAAAGATCATGCACGTGAAATCACACTTTTATAAGCTAGCAAAGTAAATAAACAAGAAGCTTCTCGAATGTCCAAGCTTCTTCGAGGCTCTTCATTGATGCAATGTAAGCAAATAGCAATTAAATCCCTTTCAATTTCTTTAATACGCTTGATGTTATCCCATTTGTCTCTATCCCACGTCATATTGGGTATATAATATCTTAAGTTATATACTACTAATAATAACATAGATTAAATATTTTGAATCCGTAATTTACGTTGAAAAGTTATTGAATCTAACTCAGACCAGAGCAAGGCCAGAGCAAGGATGTTATACTTGAAACCCTTTATGTTCCTTTGATGTTTATAGAGACATATTTTTTTCCCCTTATAGAGGTACTATAACAAGTTCAATAATTAATAAAGGGAATCACTCGATCATTTTCTTCATAGAGAACATGTAATCAACCATTTTGTACAATACAAATGTTATTTATGTTTTCGAGTAGACGTTGTTAAAGGAAAAAATTACACATCAAGCACTTTTATTTTGTGCATGTACATAATAATTCACATACATACATACATGTAAACAGATTTACATGGAACAACAATACACTATACAAAAAGAGTAAGATGACAATTGGAAGGATAGGACTTGACTATCAATAATTAGCATTCAAATTACGCACCCACAGCAGTGGTTGCAAGGGCGGAATCCATTTCGCTTCTAGTGCGGGCAATTCTTTTAGCATCTTCACCACTATACCATATCTCTGGTATCACTTGCACAAGGTTTGTGACCGTCTCTAATGCATAGTCAGCTTCTTTGGTCTTCGTTGCCTTGCCAACCTTCAATTAGTAAAGAAAAAACAAAAGTTTAGATTCAATCATGCAAAAATGACAAAACAAAAAAAAAAAAAATCCAAAAGAAAATAATCACTACTGGCTCATAAGAAAATAGTTTTGATCATTTTTGAGTTAGTTGAGCACACAATTTGTCAAATGCGATTGTTAAAAACTTATCTTTAAACACGTTACGATTGACAAATTTTATATTTTAAGACATACCGATTTTAATCTTAAAATATTATGATATCTGTACATAATATTTCGAGTTGATTAGTTCAAAAATTAGTTATTAATACTCTCGAAACCACCTTATTCAGTTAAAATTTTTCTTGAGAGCCAATTTAATAGGTATTAATCATTTAATCATCCAAAATATATAGTCCTGATTGACAAAGAATAGTTACATTTCTTCCATCTTTGTAAGACCAATAAAATCTTTGTACCATTCTACCCTTGATTTTTTTTTTTTTTGTTGGAAAGTAACGCTTAGTTTTGTACCATTGCTTGTCTTTACCAAGGAACAAACAACAAGAAAGACAGTCAAGTCAATCACAACTATAATCAACCAACCATCAAAACGGTCCGACCATCAAGTCTCATGTTCATTTCTTAAGTTAGCAATTGTGTTTTAAAATAGATTGTAAAATTTGTTTAAATTTTCTTTCTCTCATTTTTCTTGTTTCTTGTAGGCCTTGTGCCAAAAATTTCAAAAAAAAAAAAAAAAAAAAAAGGGTCCGACCATATTTACATAGCCATAGTAGGACACGCTATATTTCTACTACCTTCTCCTAATTGGAACTTACCAAGACAGTTCGGAGACCCACAGCTTTTCCGGCAGCCACATTCCGCACACTGTCATCAAGAAACAACTGCACGAACGCGCTAACATATTAAATTATTCAAATCTTAAATAAACAATTAAACATTAATTATAAATATTAATTACTAGGCTCGGACATACCGTACGACGAGGATCCACCTCGGCAACATCGATCGCAATATTCATTGCTTCCATCGAAGGCTTCAAAACAACCGGGAACTCATCGGGTCGGGTCGACTTGGATAGGTTCGGGTTCATGGTCTCAAAACAGATAATTTGTTCGAAACAATCTCTAATTCCGAGACGATCCAACGCTTTCATTGCGTGAATTTTGTCCGAATTCGTAAATATCTAAGAATTTGATTTCATCACATCATTATCGTAAATAATTATGAATTAAGTACTAATTATTTATATTAGTCATTCTTTCAAAAAAAAAGAAAAAAGAAAAAAAAGAGCTTACGATTTTTCGTTGTTTGATGGTGAGCAAAAGATTTCGAAGTTGAGAGTCGGGTTTGATCAAATCGTAGGGTAATCTTCCGTGCACGACACTGATTAGGAGAAGAAAAGGCAAAAATGAAATTCAATTTTGAATTAATTTTTTAATCGTAGTACTAGAAAATTTTAACACGTAAAATTGCTTTGTTCAACGGAGAAGAAATATATCATTTTTCTTTTACCTGTGATAATCATCTGGATGAATATCATAACCTAATGCCTGCAAATCAAACCAAAATGAGATGAAAATTTTGAACCCAAAAAAAAAAAAAAATGGCATGATCGATTGAAGAAGTTTACAGGGACTTACTCGTAGACCAGCGAGAGAGCTGCCATAAGTTTTGAACAGCTCAACGCGGAGGCTCGAAGCTTTAGATTCATGGAATCCACATCTCTCTACAAGAAAATCTGCAAAAATTGTTTAATATAGAAAAATAAATTAGCATTCCAACTCGTTTTCATAAAACTTCAGCTAACATTTACTCCTGAAAATTTTCTTCTTCAGTTTAATTTACCGTCAATATTTCGTTTAAGGGCTTCGCCAATTCCAGTTTTGGAAGAGTACAAGGTATCATCCAAATCTGTTTCAGTTAAAAAAAAAGAGAGAAAATAAATTAGCAAAAATGTTGTCAGAATAGAATATTCATTTGTGATGTTATTAGTGAAGAAGTATACCAAAAAGGATACAATCAAAAGGAGAGGAAGAAGAAGAAGTGTCGCGAGCTGATAATTTACTGCAAGAATCCATAATGGGGGAACAAGAAAAACAAGAAGATATTAAATTTGAGTGAAGGATTGATGGAGTTGATTGTGAAGTGTGAGAGAAAAACTGAGAACTGAAACAGGGCAGGCAGGGGCTTTCAGGAGAAGGGGAGAGGGGTTATTTATAGGTGAAGGAGCTGTGTAGACATGGGAGGGGGACAGGGAAGACGGGAAATGGGGTGTTGATTGAATGCTGAATCACCTCTATAGAGAGAGAGAGAGAGAGAGAGAGAGAGAGAGGAGACAAGACGTGCTAAACGAGTTTCTCATTTTTTATTGGAATTGATTTTTATGATCTGTGATGATTATTCATCAGGTTAAGGAAAAGGGTCCCAGACGGTCAGCCAATTCTTTTACAGGTAATAATTTCACAGGGGATGCATAGAGTCGTAAACGTGTGTGGTTAATCCAAAATTCAGCAATTACGCATTGGGTTGATTGGTAGGGTGTATTTATGTGAATGTTTTTCTTCTGATTGTTAGTTTTAATTTAATTTTGTAGGTTTGTATTATGTTACTTTAATGGTAAAATAAAAAAAAAAGCATAAAGTCGTAATTAAGGAAGATGCTGTGAATGACTAAACATTAATACTACCTCTCTGTGTGAAAATTACCTTTTTTTTGGTAAATGAAGAAAACCGTACATCAAATTAATACTACCTCTCTACTATAAATATAGTCTCACTTTTTTTTTTTTTTATGTCTGTCTCAAATTGTAATCCTATTTTATTTTTAAAGAGCAGTTAACTGAATATTTTATTAACACATCTATATTTAATGCATATTGAAAAACTAAAGTACTTACAGTTCCAGAAATAATATAATAATATGTGTCTTTTATTTTAATTGAATAACCTAATATTAATAAGAGATATTTAAAAAAAGTATGAAAATTTGTTGTAACTACATTTCTTAATTTGTGTGAAAAAAAATAGACTAATATTTTTGGGACAGATGGAGTAAATATTAAGCATTTGTCTTAAGAGTTATAGTAGCTTTTTTTTTTTTTTTTTTTTTTAAGAATTAGTAGCTTTTTTTTTCTTGATAGATTTGCTTATTTATAGCTTTATATTTTCCCATGTTAGGATCACGAATAGAATATTGATACCGGAATTGAGAGTCTAGGTAGTGTAACAACAGACGGCATTCCTACATTAATCTTGAGTTAAATAGATGGTCTGTCTTTACTCACATTGTGCATTAGAAAGAGTTAAAAGCACCTGAAGGAGAAACAATTATGGATGTAATGGTGACATTAAACTTAGGCAAATGAAAACTTGAGCTTTGTTCGTTGTTATTACCTAGTTTCATGCCCATATTGGATCGCAAGTAACCCTTGTTTTCTATTTTTATTTAGAGTTTGTTCTCAATAATTTTTAATTTTTATAAAAATTAATTTTAAAAAAAAGTTAAAAATCAATTGTTCATAATTTTAATTTAAAAAATTTAAAAACATAATAAAAAATAATTAAAAATATTACAAAATATATCTTTTAAAAATTAAAAACTAAAATTAAATAAAAAAATTATTAAAAACATACCCTTAATCATTTAAGTCTGAATTTTGCAAGCTCAATTGTCTTGTCTCCACTAAATCTGACTCGTATTAGACTTGACACTGTGAAATCGCATTAACCAAAATCAGAGGGCCCCAATTTCACATCTATGGTTGGCTTTGAAATTCGTGGCAAACCAATCAATGTTGGATTGGGACAACCCAAAATAAACTTAGCTCAAATATGTGGGCCATGGGATTTAATTGGACAACGGAAGCCCAATAGCGCAGCCCACTTTAAGGTTTGGCTTCTTTGGGCCTCCATGTTACATCAACCCCGACACCAATACTGGTAGTGCAAGTCTATCAGAGTCGAGGTATATGGAACCCAACACTAGCCCTATCCATAAAAAGTTTGCAAAATCTGATACTTAAAAAGGAAAAAAAGCAGAAAAAAAATTTCTTTTTCCTGAGTTTATTTATAAACTAAGTACATGTTGGAATCATCTCCAGTTCTAAATATTTGCATTCAGGCAGTCCCATTGGCAATTCAATAATTAGGAACAAATGAATAGTGCACAATAGGGTAGTAAACGAACTGAATCGAACTAAACTTTAGAGCTGTCGAGCTGGATTCGAAAATTCGAACTCGGATTCAAATTCTAGTTTGAGTTCGATATGAGTTTAAAATCAAGGCTCGAGTTTAATTCGATTTTGGACTTGATAGGCTCGAGTTTGATTCGAAAGCTCGAGTTTTTTTTATTTGTTAAATTTTTTGTATTAATTTATTAATAAAATATACATTTTATATAATATATATTATTTTATATAAAATTATTATTATATACTAAACAAAAAAATTATTAAATAAATTTTCAAGCCAAATATATGTGAGCTCAAATTTGATTCGATAACACAATCGAATCCTGTTTTGTATTTGAGCTCGATTTGAGCTCTTAAAATTTCGAATCGGAATCGAGCCCTTGAATCGAACCCGAACTATTTGTTAAGTACTCGCTTAGTTTACAGTCTAGTGCACAATAGTTTGCGTTTGTTGTACAAATCTTATAATCCTCTATACATAGCCATTGTAAAACTCATGATTTTAACAATCAAAAAGGCCCTTGCCAATATATTCATTTAGGTCAATAAATATGCAAAAATAGAATTACAAGCAGACAAAAGAGTAAAAGTGAGGGAGAAGGGTGATGGGCAACTAGGAAAACCATGAGGGAAAAAAAAACAAAAACAAAAACAAAAAAAGAAGGTTGTTATAACAGTTAATTATGTCTTTCTGTTTGTGGGAGCTTCCTTTGTATTTTTGTGTCAAGCTTGATTGTGCTTGTAGGCAGTACCATGACCATAGATGAACCTTGCATTTCCTTCTGTGTAAACATGAAGTTCATTGTCCAATCTGTGAATATTTTTCACGTTAGTGATCAGATTCCAATGTTTGTAGAAGAATGAGGAAATTGAGATTTGGATTGTTCTTACGATTTACGAACAGCTTCGCTAAAGGTGGAGGCTGATGTGAATGTTTTGCCATAAAAATTTCTGTTTTCACCTTTGATCCTTTGCTTCATCCTAGTATCTGGTTTAAGTTTTGTATGACCAAAATCCTGCCCGTCGTTTGTTCCAAGACAAAAGTTTGCATAACTCTTTTGATTCAGAGAGAGTATTCTCAAAAGTTCAGGCAAAATTAAGTAACACCATTATGTTTAGAATCAAAAGTAACGGTACCATGATCCATCCCCAGGCATCTGCATATGAACGAATATGGGCTGAATAAGGCACAACATCTGCATGTGAATAAGTTTCTGTACAATATGCTTAGCAATAAGCTGACCAATAAACAAAAGCAGGATAGCTTTTCTGTTTCTTACTGAACTCACATTTGAAAACCTGCCTTGAGGTGTTGTAGATACAGGAGAAAACTTCTGTATGACAGAAAACTCCAGCTGGTCCTGCCTGTGTAATATAAAAACTCAACTTTTGGTACTTATTTTATATAATTAATGGGCATATCAAGTACTTAAACAGGACATCCATTCGTGCATGTACCTGTGTTACGAAAATGCCACCTTGACTAAGTCTTGGTTTTACAGTAGATTCGTAGAAGTATTTGGTGTATAGTTGGTAGAATAGACCTCCTTCAATCGGATCCGCAAGGTCACCTATGATCACATCATTAGCCTCTTCCCGTCTTTCAAGCTCAGCCCTGTACAAAAAGAATGTGGCATCACATACCAGTTATGCAACCAAGAAAAACATAAGAATGATGATCGATATGAGAGTAAGCTGAAATTTGTGGAGAGGTTGATGAACGTGGCATCATTGTTTACAAGGTCAAGTCTAGGATCGCAGAAAACTTCTCTATGAACCAACAAATTTGACTTACAAAACTCCACCACTTCCTGTATGAGGAAATTTGGAACTCTAATTAGTAAATTACTGTTTCATCCTGATGAGAAAAAATCCTTATTTTACTTTTACTAATAGCTTTGCACTTCTATGACTGTGGTTGTCCATTTTCAACTCTCCACACTAATTTGTTTGTTAGTACTAAAAAGGCTTATTTTCTTTATGTCACATCATTTTGCACACAGGTGCTGCACAATAAAAGGGTATTTTTACTTGTCCATTTTTTATTGGCATGTTGTGAATGCTGCCGTCCAAGCATTCATGTAGTGCTGTGGAGTAGTTCTCATCCTTTTGATAGATCAATTATTGCGCAATATGCATCATTTCAGTTTATTACAATTCAATATACTGTCTTTATTTGATTGTACTTTCTAAAATTCTCAAAAAGTTGAGCTAAATGTCTATATTTGATTGTACTTTCTAAAATTTTCAAAAAGTTGAGCTAACTGGAATTCATGGAGAGCATACACTTTCCAATTACAGCTGAAATTTATTGCCCTATTCTAAATTAAAAGAACCGAATGAATTCCTTTTGATCAGTTCTATGCTGAATAACAAGAAACAGAACCCGCCAAATCATGCATTGAGGTCAATGTCAGCAGTAAAATCATGCGGGCATTCCTTGCTGCAGTTAAGCCACTTGACTTTTCCAAGTGGTTTTACTTTGAGTACAGGATTATGCTCAAAGAAATTAGCCGGAGTAAGTTCAAACCCAGTGTTAATAGTGGGCATCACCGGAAAATCTTCCTGGCAGGGTACATGATGAAAGCCTAATGTGTACCATACTACAATGTCCTTATTCTCTATTTCCCTATTCCTGCAAAAGTTTTACACATCAATTGGTTATGCAACCGATCTGATTGGTCATCACTTGCCGAAAAGAGAACTTGAAAAATTTAAGATGTAACAATACCTGAGGCTCCATACAGCTAAATTATCATCTCCTCGGCTTTGATCAGCATATGTTCCCCCTGCCCATTTCTCAGATCTATTATATGGTGTCACCCACACATTGTACTTAGTGAAACCAGCACGAATTTCTGGGTAATCATCATCAGATAATAGTGAATTAACCACTGATCTAGGAAGCAACCGATATCCCACGTAGTTTCCCATCTTAGTTTTCTTGTTGGTGTTCACAACTAATAGGTCTGCTGCACTTGTGCCAAGATGAATCCTTGCATCACACTCAGTTTTAGCTGTTTCACTGACCACTGTCCAGTAACTCTTCCTAGGTGATCTATTGTCGATCACTGTTGTTGTTTGCAATTTTGACTTGACAAAGGAGTTAGCATAGCCATCCACATCTAGGTCGTGGTGGAAATTCAGGAAATGATCATGATAAGCTCCCAATGTGTTCTCTGCTAATAATGTACCATATACTTCCTCCCGTATCTGGTCCCTGTGGGTGTATGGTGATCCCCTCACTTCAAGCAATCCAGTTAATCCAATCTGTCACAATAAAGTTGGATCAACATGTAAAGAATTAACAAAGACTTAACTTGTCATGCCTCAAAAGCGATCTTTTTAGCATATCAGGTGTTCAACTAAATGAAGGATTACAATACAGCTTCAAACGAATATAAATTGATACATTAAGTGCTATCTTTAAATTTCATGACTTACATTAACTGTAATTGTGCCAGTTTGCGTGAATTCCCAATCAACAATGTAATCATAGTTGCCTACAGTAGACACCATTCTCACAACCAAGCTCACCTCTGGTCTAGCCTCTGTATACTGAATAATGATTCAGTTTTAGTCCATTTTCGCAGTCTTGAAGGTGAAGAGAGCATTCATATTGGAGTATACACTTACAGCTTTGCCTGGGATGGCAGTTTCAGTATGACGCCAGACTATATCTCCAGCATAACGTTCAAAAATACAGAATACATTCGGAATTTTTCCAGGTGTTCCATCTTGCGAGATGAAGTAGCCATCAAGAAATACTGCATTTTCAGGACAGTCCCGTGATGGTAAAAGGGACGTTGCACTAAGACCGAAGCCATATTCACCTGAATCAAAGCAAGTCCTATAGTACCATTCTTCTGTTAGGTCCATATATGGTACAAAGAGCTCTGAGATGAACCCTCTGTACAGCACATTACGATATTCATCTCTCTCAAGATCATACACTAAAGCCAGTGATATGATTGGACCAACTCGCATGTCAAAATCTAGATGAAATTTCCAATCAGCCCATCTAAAATTCATCACAAAAACTCAAATGTTATGCTACTCATCAGTAGTAAAATATGAAGCTCCATTAGCATAAAACAGGACTTAAATGATTGTAAATTTGTCACTCAATTGAAGGAAGAACTATAACTTTCATGGTGAAAATCATCGAATGGACAACAAAACCCTTGGGATCTTTCAGTCACAATCCAGGGGAGGTCATCTACTTATAAAGTTCTACGGGCATTCCCCTTCAATTTCCATATTTAATATGACCTACATTATGACTAACTAGCATTCTACAAGTCATGAATAGTTTCCAGTTGTTATGCGTAAGTTTGGCAAATTGTGATTGTTTTTCAACGCAAACCTTGTCAATCCTGAAAATGCTGCTACTTTCTCAAATAATGTTAACATACCTCAAAACATGTCCATCTATTTTGAAACTTGGACCATCTGGCTGTATTATTGTGATACCTTTTATAGGTGAACTCATTGGCTGCTTCTGCACCGCTTCTCTGTAATCAGTCCCTTCATCTTTTGGCACAGGAACCATCACCCGGTCTCGGTATCCAATAATCTTCATCTCATCAAGATCAACAGTCACTGTAATAGCCTCTATAGGTCTCATATACAAATTAACTGTACCATTCAAGTAATACACATTACTCTAACCACCCTTGGAGTCTTTTTCTCTCCAAACCATCCAATGGTGAAACTTAGACACACAACCTCTTCTAGCTTGAGCCCCCTCTTCTCAATTGATGCTATGAAAGGTGCATATGTGAATGGTAACTTGTTAGCAGCTGTTTGTTCAGCAAAATTCAGCAAAGGGTAGCCATGGCCATCATGGACCTTATTAGAAATAACAGCAGAGGCATTCAAGTCAACGATGAGTTCATGGTTTCTATGGTCACTTCTTGCAAGAACAAATGCTTGGCGAGGTGGGATTTCTGTGCAGTGCTGATCTGACAGCCATGAGAGAACTATTGGCTTGTCCGGTTCATATAAGCCTACATAGTGGAAACTAAGACTTTGGCAGGTGGGAGAGCAAATGGTCTCATTCACTATAGTCCTCACTTGAGTGAGTTCAGATGGAGTGAGGGAATCTAATGGATGGAATTGATGGCTTGAGATGAGGGAGAGAGTGGAGAAGATGCATAGGAAGAAGAGGAGAAATTTGACGCCAGAGGACATTAGCACTGCTGTGAGTGGGAATCTCGACGCCATCTCAAGCAAAGTAAAACTACATTTATAGCAACTTGCAGCTCCTATTGTTGCTTAGGTGATGGACGCATTTTAGTCATGGCTCCTGGTCCCAATTGTTTTTTATTTGTGGGCTATCATCAAGTCCTAGCAATAGAAAAGTTAGGCTTCGGCCGTTAGCCCTTTTGGCCAATGTTTTAAAAATCGAACCGGTTAATGAATCGTAAGGGGGAGAGGTTCAAGGTCGGATTGCGGTTCAATGATTTTTCTTTTTTTTTTTAATTTAATTTAATGTATAATAGAAAACAAATACTAGATATAAACCACCTAGTTGAACTCGTCAACTCATTAATTGTTTAAATATATTCAACTATACAAATTAATGAATTTATTATATTCAAATTCACAATAACTATAAAATTTACCATTAAATATCTATTGCTTGCTTTCACATTCTCTACTTTTTTAATATCGTCAAGACTTATTTTTCAATATAAAATTCAAATTTATTTCTAATACCAAATAATACAATTTGTATATAAGGCGGTTCGAGTAAATGTAATTTTTTAAAATAAAAAAAATTTTCTTTTGCCTTATTTTTTAAGATAGGTTCGCATACCAAATGATTTTCAAATTTCAATTTGATTATCTTACTATTAATTTAGATCTATTTAGTTTTTTAATTTTTTACATTTTTTGTTACAATATCTAACGAGAGGTAATTTCTAACAGTTTTGTACCAATCAAGAATTTCTTAAAAGAGCCTAAATATTATTTAAAATCAATTCTCAGGCTTTAACTATAGACGTATTCTCTCTAAAAAAAAATTTATTTTTCACATATCGGACTATTGAGTGAGTCAATTTGACTTTGTACAATAGTATTCAAAATAAAACTAACAAGTAAATCTATTTGCTTAGTAGTTCTTAATTTAATCAATTATGTTTAATTTACAGATTTTCTTTTTGTATGTCAAGAAAGGGTGAATATGTGATGCTATAATAATATGATTTTAATAATCTAAACTGATTTTTAATTTTTTTAATAAAGAAAATAACTTTTGATCCACTTACTTTCAAGATGTCATAGGTGCTTATTATTGAATAATGATTAACCATAATTTAAAAATTTGCACAAATGCTGTACAAAAATACCAATTTAAACTTTTAATTAGGAGAATGTTTTAGGCATAAATCAATAATTAAGCAATTTAGATTAAAAGACTAATCTTAGTAGGAGAGATTTTGGTACAAGTAAATCTAAGATTTCTTTAATATAATGAATTTGGATGCCAAGATAAAAAGGTAAGAATAAAATAATTTCATTAAATATAATTAATAAAACAAAAAAATAAATTAAAAAAGTAAGAATCAATTAAATTCATTAAAGATGATTAAAGAAAACAAAGAAACTAAAAATGTAATAATCAATTAACTTTATTAAAATGATTAAAGTAAAAAAAACTAAAGAAAGAACAAATAAAAAGGTTCCCAATACTAAAACAACAAACGCATGAGTGGTCTGGTGGTTCACGTGCAGCAAAGGACAAGGGAGTTCGCAAGTTCGACTCCCGCGGGAGTCAAAAAAATTTTTGAAAAGTCAAAATGTCAAAAAATCAACGGTTCGGCGGTTCAATCCGGTTCGCATGGTTTAACCGGTTCTGAACGGTTCGTCTGGTCTACAGTATTTTGGATAGAATCAGACCGGATACAAGGCCGGTTCGCGGTTCAACCGGTCGAATCGGCCAGTCCGGTTCGGATTTAAAAACACTGCTTTTGGCATCTAGACAAGCATCATCAGAATTTCTAATTGGCGAAAGTCAGACAACTATTTGAGAAAAATAAATTGGAGATGCAATAGTCTTTATGCTTAAATCGTGCTATCATCATACTTTTTGAAAAGTCAAAATGTCAAAAAATCGACGGTTCAACGGTTCGGCGATTCAATTCGGTTCGCATGATTTAACCGATTCTAAACGGTTCGTCTGGTCTATAGTATTTTGGATAGAATCGGACCGGATACAAGGCCAGTTCGTGATTCAACCGGTCGAACCGGCCTGTTCGCTTCGGGTTTAAAAACACTACTTTTGGCATCTAGACAAGCATCATCAGAATTTCTAATTTGCGAAAGTCAGACAACTATTTGAGGAAAATAAATTGGAGATGCAATAGTCTTTATGCTTAAATCGTGCTATCATCATACTTTGTTCATATATAATCAAAATTTAGAATAGATTGCACAAATTTTACAAAATTAGAAACTTGTTGCATTCTTATATTTAGTATATATATCGAAATTAAAATTTTGATATCATATGGATATGGATATGTCAAAATGATATTCATTGAGCATGTATAAATTGGGTCAACAGGAAAAAAAAATCTATTTTGAACAAGATATAAAACATGTAAATTTAAAGAAAAAAAAAGAAAATTTCCCAATTTGAGATGAGGGATTTGATTGAAAATATTATTCAATTCAATTTTTTTTTTTGTATGACACATGGCAAAAGATCTTTATTGGAAATATCTTTTGTAAGTATGACCTCAACAATCCCATCTAAAATGTTCCTCGACGGTGGATACCCACAATGGTCTTCGTTTGCCTCGCAGAATTATCCAAGTAGAATAACTTTTCCGAATATAGTAAAAAAAAAATAAATCCGAAACTAATTTGACAAAAAAAAAAACTCTCTGGGAAGCTCTAGAACCGGGAAGACGCCACCTTTTAGCAGAAGTACTAGAAACTACACGACTCCTCCCATACTTCTTTAGCGTCCAGCGCTCAAGTACTTCTCCTGCACTTTCTCCTCGTTCGCTCCTCACCACTTTCTCTTCCCCATCTCTCAACAGTAAGCTCTTCTCTTCGTGTATTATATTGCTAGTTTTATCAGCTTTCTGCAATTTGATTGAAGGGTTGGTTTAAATTTTCTTGATTATTCTTGTACTTTGTTTAAGTTTTAATCTTGTCTCACTAATTTAATCATTGAAAGGAGTAATGGGTTGATTTTGCTTCATGCATTGCTTAAAATTTTTTTGGGGTTTGTTGATTGAGAAATTATGTAGTTCCTTGTATTTGTTCAGTTAACTGTGATTGTTGCTTAATTTTTTCCCTGTGATGTAGTTGTGTATATTTTGGCATTTTTCATGCTCTGAAGTTAATTTTGCTTGCTATAATGTATTTATTTAGATTGTGAACATTGTTAATTTGACTCAGTTCAAATAATATTTATGGACTATTATTGTCAAGCGAATGCATTCTGTTTTACATTTCCTCCTCCTGATGATAATATTTGCGTCATTATTTGGATTATTCTCCTTTTTGGAGCCTATGTATGGATTCTCCTCATTCGGTCTCACAGCCTATAACATATAGATTGGGGATTTTCGTCATCGATGGAATGTTCAAGTGTAGTACACTTAATTTTGATGGGTTTAGAATTTTACACGCTTTAAAGTTAAAATTTTGATGGCTAAAATGCATTTATTTAGATTGTGAAGAATGTTAATTTAACTGAAGTTCAAATAATCTTTCTGGGCTAGTATGGCCAAGTGAATGCGTTCTGTTTTACATTTGCCCCCTCCTGCGGATAATATTTGCGTCATCATTTGAGTTATTCTACTTTTTCAGAGCCTAATGTACGGGTTCTCCTCATTTGGTCCTGCAACCTATAACGTATAATTTTCGTCGTCCTAGAAGTGTAGTAATTAATGGAATATTCAAGTGCAGTACACTTGAATTTTGATGGGTTTGAGTTTTACATGCTCTAAAAATAGAATTTGGTCATAATTTGGATTATTCTCCTTCCTTGGAGCCTAATACGTGGATTCTCCTCGTTTGGTCTTGCATCCTATAACATATAGATTGGAATTTTTACCGTCCTAGAAGTGTAGTTTGAATTTTGTGGGTTTTACATGCTCTAAAGTTAAAATTTTGATGGCTAAAATGCATTTGTTTAGACTGTGAATAATGTCAATTTTACTTAAGTTTAAGTAATCTTTCTGGGCTATTATTGTCAAGTGAACACATTCAGTTTTACAGTTTCCCCGCCTGATGATAATACATGATAATATTTGTCATTTGGATAATTCTCCATTTTCAGAGCCGAATATAACCAATGGAATATCCAAGTGTAGCACATGGATGAACATCAAACAGTGACAAAAATTAGATACTAATGATTATAAGAATCTGAAAACAAGCGTTAGTTTTATCTAATATTCTCCCATGGGAAACATCAAAATATTAATGATGGATAATCTTATAGGCTGAAGCAAGCAATAAAGATCATAATCTTTTTCGTAGATGGCAGTGGTTTTGCATTAAATCACTTGATGCCTAATACCTTGCAGAGGCAGTGAATTCAACTGTTTGGAGTATCGAATTGGTTATTGTTATTAGATCTTGCTTATTTTATGCAATCTTTGTCCGTTCAGGACTGAAAGAGGACGAGCAATTGTTCTAATCAGCCCTCAGTTGATCAAATTTCTATGGACTTATTTTGTAAATGACAATTTTTATGTGAAGCTTCTTGCTGAATTTAGCTAAATGACAACCATCACAGATTAACAGTGGAGTATTGCCAGTTAAGATAAAACATGATAATTAGCATGCTGTCTTCTCTCAGTGCTATCCTTTGTTCTTCCACTTACTAAAGTTGTTTTAACTCTGAATTAGCTTAAGTTTCATTTATTCTTAGTTGATATTCTAAAATGGGAAGAAGAAATGTTCTTAGGTACTTGTGCCGTAAATTTTAGTATATAACATGAAACTCTGGTGATAGGTGGGGAACCTCAGATTATACTAGTACCAGCTTTAGCCATTTTCTTTATTTTGAATCTGATACTAGGAAACAAACCCTATTTTCTAATTCAAAAGTACTGAGTAGCTCTATCAAAATGTTTTGAATTATCAGGGTATATCTCTTGGTGTTAAATTCTATATAATATGCAGGAATGGCTGCTGAACCTGCATATACTGTAGCATCTGATAGTGAAACAACTGGTGAGGAAAAATCTTCATCTCCTTTACCAGAGATTGCGATTGGCATCGACATTGGTACTTCTCAATGTAGCATTGCTGTTTGGAATGGATCCCAGGTGGAGATCATGAGGAACACCAGAAATCAGAAGTTTATGCGATCCTATGTAACTTTTAAAAATGAGATCCCCTCAGGCGGAGTGAGTAATCAACTGGCTCATGAATATGAAATGTTAACTGGGGCCACAATATTCAACATGAAACGTTTAATTGGGCGAATTGACACAGATCCAGTTGTTCATGCAAGCAAAAACCTCCCATTTCTAGTGCAGACTTTAGATATTGGAGTTAGGCCTTTCATCGCAGCATTAGTGAATAACATGTGGAGGTCTACTACACCTGAAGAAGTCCTTGCAATATTTCTGATTGAATTAAGAGCTCTGGCAGAAATACAGCTCAAGCGTCCCGTGTCGAATGTTGTTTTGACAATTCCAGTCTCATTCAGCCGATTTCAACTAAGTCGGATTGAACGTGCCTGTGCTATGGCTGGCCTTCGTGTTCTAAGATTGATGCCTGAACCAACTGCAGTTGCTTTGTTGTATGCACAACAACAGCAACAGGCTGTCCATGAGAATATGGGAAGTGGAAGTGAAAAGAATGCCCTTATATTCAATATGGGGGCTGGGTATTGCGACATAGCTGTAACTGCCACAGCTGGCGGAGTTTCACAGATCAAGGCCTTGGCAGGAATGACACTAGGGGGTGAGGACATACTTCAGAACATGATGCGCTATCTACTACCTGAAATGGATAATCTCTTCTCAGGCCATGGAATTGAAGAAATAAGGAAAATTGGGCTACTTCGAGTTGCCACCCAGGATGCAATTCACAGGCTTTCCTTTGAATCAAGTGCCGAAATTGATGTTGACTTGGGTAGTGGGACAAAAATATGTAGGGTCATACACAGGGACGAATTCGAGGTTGTAAACCAGAAAGTATTTGAAAAATGTGAGTCTCTTATAAGACAATGCCTACAAGACGCAAAGGTGGACATAGAGGATGTAAATGATGTTATCCTTGTTGGCGGTTGCTCTTATATTCCAAAGATTAAGAATATACTGATGACTCTTTGCAAGAAAGAAATATACTCGGACGTAAACCCGCTGGAGGCTGCTGTTTGTGGGGCAGCATTGGAAGGAGCGGTGGCATCTGGAATAAATGATCCTTTTGGGAATTTGGACCTGCTAACCATCCAAGCAACTCCTCTGAGCATTGGCGTTCGTGCTGATGCAAACAGCTTTGTACCTATTGTTCAGCGGAACACTACAATGCCAGCAAGACGAGAATTGATTTTCACAACTGTCCATGATAACCAAACTGAGGCATTGATTATTGTGTATGAGGGTGATGAAAAGGTGGTGGAAAATAACTCTCTCTTAGGATATTTTAAGATCACTGGAATACCTCCTTCTCCAAAAGGTGTTCCTGAGATTAATGTCTGCATGGACATTGATGCTTCTAATGTTCTAAGAGTTTATGCTGGTGTTATAATGCCCGGGGCACAGCATCCTGCCACTCCCTTTATGGAAGTTAGGATGCCAACTGTTGATGATGGCCATGGCTGGTGTGCTGAAGCTCTGCACAGGACTTATGGGTCTACCATGGATTTAATCACAGTGCAGAAGAAAGTGCAGTAACGAGATGTAGGCAGCATATCACCCGTTCTCCTAATTTGGTCTTGTGACTTTTATGGTTATACGCGTGCGAAGGAAATAAAGCATCCTTGAGTTGCAAGTTTTTTGGAATATTGTTGTATACTCTTATAAATAAGTTCAATGAGAAGTTAATGCTGGTGTGGCATTTTGTTCTTCTGTTTTTCAATTAACTTGTTCGGTAGATCGTGGGTACAAGTTACTGTCAATTGAACCTTTACTATTAAGTAGAGCTTTGACACTGCAAAACGAATATTTCCAGTTCTTGCTAAATCAAACATTTGGAGTAGTAGACTCCAAATGTATAACTCAGTTACATGTGGTAAGGCGTACGTGTGGTTTAGTTGCTTTGTGGCAAAGGGTGCTAGTTTCTTTGTGGCAAAGGGTGCTGCAGTTTTCGCTGTAATGTCTTGTGCTACGTGGTCTTTGCTGTATACCAATCAGAAGCTTCTTATAATTGACAATTTGACATTAGAGAAGGCCTTAGTCATTTTTTACCAAGGAGAGGTTGAGAAACTTTTCAAAAGGACAATTTCACTCTTACTATATGGTGATATACTTGGCCCCCGCAGCTAAAAACTTGTTTCTAGCAGCTGGGATGTTTTACTGCAGACGGTATATGTACTACAATTTTGACAACGCGAAAATTAAGCTGGGTCAAGAAAACTTGAAAATAATGCAAAAGGCCACACCAGAAGCTGGTGGTTCATGGTGTAGTTAACCTCAGATGCAGACAATAGCAGGTGGATGAGGGAAGGACAATGATCGTATACTGGCCAATGGGACGGAGTTGCGGATTCTTGTAATTCTATCTACATTTCCGTGTATCATTGCATCTGCAGTTGAGTATATTGATTGGTATTGGTTGAAACCTCTCAAGCTTCTTAACTTGGATATCCTGTTTCAAAATTGAATTATACATCATTTCCTTTTACATTATAAGCACCTGATACATTTCTGCCTTCTTCATTAGCCCTATATCTTCCATGTTCACGACTGATCAACAATGTTCTGTGTACCTGAGGCTGTACTTTGAAATTTCTTTCCAGAAGAAAACTTCTTCTGCTCTTATTTACTTGTATGGGTATATCGATTATAGAACTCTTTCTTGGATTTTATGTTTAAAAGGATAACAGTTCCCCTTGTGACCTTTATTTACCCTTTGTAAACCGGAAGAAGTTTACTGTGGATAGACGAAACTATATGGTGAAAATTTCACAGAACCGACAGAGGTACAAGCAGGTAACACACATAGAAAACAGTATAATGAAATTTTCATATATCCAATTATCTGATACCAACAGAGTTGAGCCGCACTGTTCTTAGATATTGATGAAAAATATCACAAAATCGAAGAAAGATTTCCGCACTGATGATCAGGCTTAGCAATTAAAACACCAATTAAGGCATCAAGGTCATAAATGAATTAGGTAGCTCAATAAATTATTTGTTTCATGATTGAGACAAAATGCAATCAATGGAGTTTGGCTACATGTTAGTTGAAATTTTGATTAAGTACAGATGGCATTAATCATTGATAACTTAAAGCTGTTTTTCTATCCTGCTGAATCTAAATCTTGTTGAAATTGACACCGTAACACGTGTGGAACTGATCTTGTAACCTAGGAAAATAGGAAACAACCTTCCAGGTACAAATGGGATATAAATATCACAGATATATCACAATCAGAGATATGACCACATTATTTGAAATTGACAACATGTTTTAGGAGCATTCCCATTTAGTGCAAGAAAATTGAACTAGTATGAACCAACAACAAAAGAATTTAAAAAAGAAAAATAAAACTCAAAGTGAAAAGGCCCTTCCACCAACCCCCAACCCATCAAGGCACTTCAACTGCCCACTTCCGCCAACTACCGGGCAATATTGGAGTGGGGAGGGGGATCGGCGGTCGGGAGGTGTGGTTAGTGCAAGAACTTGAATAGCGATATGGACGCAGCAGAAGGTTAGATATTGCCCAGGAGCTATAACTGGTTTCAAATATCTTTCCAATGAGCCATGATAACGAGTAGAAGGACAGCATCAACAAATGTAGGGAAACTGATTTGTAATGGTAATACAATGGCTAAAAGTCTAAGACAAAGCTTTAGAAACAAAATAGATATCAAGTGCTGTGCCAATGTGACAAAAACTGAATCAACTTAATGTGAATGTGAAAGAAGTGTTGGAGTTGGGAATATCAATGTTCTAAACGTTTATTTGACACAAGGCAAGCTGAAAATACTAATCAAGGAATGGAAAATAACAGACAAAGCAACGTAGAAACAAGCAGCCAGGTTCTTGTCCATTCAATGCTGGACTGGACCTCTTTCAACAGCTGGGAATATATTTTTGGTTCAGCAACTTGAACTACTGCATCAAAATCAAACATTTTGACACATTTAACAGATAAAATAACAAATGTAATTACTTGGATTGATAGAGATATTACTTTATCAAGAGTCAAATATTCCATACCTTCTGCAGGAAATTAGTTTCAGCAAAGAGAGAAAATCGGGAAAAGAAAAGAAGACTATTCATGGTATCCAGCCATAATCAAGATTCTCATTAATCAGAAAAGTTGTTAGCAAATTCAAGATGAATAATTTTTATTCATTCTTCCAAACATACAATACCAAACAGAAACCAAGACCTGACAGCTTAGAATCTCCAAAACTTCCTGAAGAAGGCCAAGGCAGTATAGAAGGATCATCAGATAAACTTTGGCTAGCCCACAACTTCTCAGCTGACAAACAACTTTGAAACACAAAAACTGCATTCCCAAAACCTGAATTACCAAACAACCAATTATAAACATCCCAGAAGACTTCCACAGGGAGTCCATCAACCAAAATGGTGTAATTTCCTCTGAATTTCCATTGCAGATGCTTCACCTGCATTACTGTTTTACTGTCAATACGAATCATAAGGCAAGGATCATCAATGCCATTTATATCAGACTCAATTCTGAGGTCATGAATTTGGCCATTATCACAAAATTGAGCTTTAGTACAATACACCCTCTTGCCAAAAAGATGCTCCCTTTTGGAAATGAATAGTGGACTACAAGGAGCAGGGGTTGCATTAGTCTTCTTGAGTGCTTCTTTCCTCATATCCCCAATAAGCAAAACCATCTCCCCCTTACACATCAGAGCAAGATAATAACCCTCTAGAGGCTCTGGCCCAGATCCAAATTTTGCTAAAGAAAGGTCCCAGTAGAGGTCAATTGTACCAGAATTAACTTGTAAACACTTGGACCCCTTTCTTTTTGAGAATAGAGAAGGCTTCACATCAACTTTACAGAGGCACTGATGAGACAAATCATCTACTTCTACACTAAGGCAATGACCCATCAAATTCTTGCTCCAAGTGATAGTGATTAGACAAGATTTACCAAGTATTTTACACTGATGAATGCATGTAACCAAATTCTGAGAGGCCTTACTTGCACCTACATTTGAGCAGGAAGCATCAGCAACTTGAACTCCATTTTCACCAAAACAAGATGGAAAGTCCCTCATTTTTTTTTTCCTTCTTTCAGAGTTCAGGAATTCCCAAGATTCGAACTTTATTTACTTTCTTGGCCTAAAGCAAGTAAAAAATGTGAACTTTAGTGGTGAAGAAGAGCATGAAACTGACAAGGGCAAGTTTTGCATATCAAAGATAAATCAATGGAAGTTGAATTAAAGAAGAAGAACCCATGTACTGAAATTTGCATACAAGATTTGGAACAGAACATATGGGGAGTTTTGATGAGGTGATGCTTCTGTCTTTTGGAGATGAATGGGAATTGGACATAGTTTTTAAAGTACAAGGAATCAACTCTGTTTAAGGAAAGGACAAGTGGAGGTTTAGATTAGGGAAGGGAAAGAGGCTAATTTTGCGGGTGCGGAAGGCGGGACCAAGTTAAATTTTGTGAGAGAAAACAGAGTCAAAGGTCCAGAATAGCTGTCAATGGCTGTGTCTTTTCGCAAGCGCCACATCCACGAGGTAATTTCAGTTTTTACTTTCAACTTTCCAAAATAACAGATGGAGGTTCTATAGGACTATTACGGTATGTTATTAATATGGCGGAAAAGTTTATTTTAGTAACATTTTAATTGACGACTATGATAAATTCAATGTAGTCATTTTTTTTGTTATAAATATATTTCAATTTCAATTTCAATTTCAATTTTGATGTACTTTTGTTTTGAGTGGAACACACACAAAACAATTGGGCTCGATTTTTTTTTTTAACAAGACCTCAAATCTGAAAGAGATTCACTATTCTTTAACTTTTCAAGCTCAGTTAGATAAATTTAGAGGTTGAATTCATGTATAAAAGAATCAAGCTACTCAATCTTTCTTGAGTGCAAGTTTATTTGGTCATGGGGTCGACAATAATCAACCAAAGCTTGCCATCCGATTTTCAAATTGTCAACACTTCAACTAAATACCTTTTGTCGTATTTAGACCTTTTTACACCCTTATTTTGAACACCCAGGGCTTCAATGGTAGCAAGTGTCCCTAGCATTCCAACACAATACTGTTTCGAGACAACTTTTAATATTCCATGTTAGAAATTATGGAAATATGAGGACCAAATATTATATGTCAAAATTAAAAAACGAGGGACTAAATTGGAACTTAGAAAAATAATAAGGAGCCAAATTTGTTAAAACAAAAATATAAAAAGGCTACAGTGAAACTAGTCCAAAACTTAAAGAGGACTAAATTGAAAGTCACCCACATAATTTTTTTTTTTTTATCAATCACTGTTGTATCACAATGTCTGTTGCCTCACACATGTGGGGTGCGCCTTCCAATAATTTGTTGGGTGAAGTCCTAAATTATTTGTCATATACAATTTAGAAGTATGACTATCCAAAATCTACTTAAACCTCTCTCCCTTGTACACCCCTTAATTGTCGCAGGTGAGATTTGATCTGAAAACCTGTGACAGGAGAGACCTTTAAGTATCTCCTTGACCATTGGGCGTTAGCCCAGTGGCTAAGTCACCCATATAATTAGAACCCCAAATCTTTTATTCTTGAAGCTTTTATTATGATTTCTTTTCTCTGTCGCCAAAATTCCATAGTCCTTTATGCATACGTAAATATGGTTAAGGGAATGCAAATTCTTATTGCAGTTTCAATATATAAAAGACAATGAGATTTTTCTTACAGAAAAGTTAGTATTACAGGCTACTTATTAAAAAACGTGCATGCATTTTAGGTTGTCTTTTGTATAAAACTGGGATGAAATTTGACTGGGGTTGTAACAAACTAAATTTGAATTTATCCTTTTTAATTCTTGTTCAAACACCAAGCCAAACAGCCATACATTGTCCAAGGTACATAAATGATCTTCTTAAATCCTACCTTTTTTTTTCGCTTTTTTTCTGCTGCATTGGGACCACAATCCGCCATTGTGAGCCACTATATTACAAAATGTCTTTGACGCAAAATGCACAAATAAAGAGTGGTTCAAGAAAACTGAAATCATTCTTATCCACAAGATACCACTCTTTGACATGAATCATGTGTTAAACTCATGTTGCAGGAGCAACCAAATTAGCTGCTGTCATGTCTTGTTGGGGTAAAAGAAGCAAATCCCTGATAACAATACCTATTTGGATGAACTAATTTGCCTTTGCCAGGTAAAGAAAATCTTCACTTTGACAATAAAAGACAGAACAGTGCTGTAGATAAAGTGGTATTCAGTATTGACCTTTATTCTTTTCTCCATTGAACAATGGCCTAAATGACACCAGACATTATTGGACATCAAAGAGTAATCAAAGGGAAATTGCTTGAAAGAGACAAAAGTTAATTTAGACTGTTTTAAAATGGGAAACTTCCAACTAACACTCTCCCTTAATATTGTTTCTTTTTTGTGATTTGATGCGTAACACAAGCCAAGCCAAGCCAATGCGTGCGCGGAACAAAATTATGAGCAATGCATTGCCCAATGCCCATCCCAACTGAACTTTTGCAAAAGTAGGATCCAAAGAGATAGGTCTTTCTCCAAAGCCGTCTTTGAGCAAGTAATTGGGCAGTTCTCACATTGACATATAACTGATGTCAAATATACATTGCTTTTTTTTTGTTCCTTTTCCATCTTTTGACATCATCATTACGTGAAAGAAACAATGGCTAATAGAAATAGAATACCTCATTGATCTTTTCTTTTTTCATTATAGAAACAATAAATATTACAAAACTCCAGAAAAAAGAAAAAGAAAAGGAGGGGTCAAGACTAACAAGAAAAATGATCAATAGCTTCAGTTCTTTCAATGAAAATATTGCTCAGATAAATCTTGATGCCATTAGGTCCAAAACTTTTGCTAGATCGGAATATATTGACATGCAGCATGCTGAAATTTTTGATGATGATGATGATAGTGCTACAGGGTACTAGTACTTAGCGAAATTCAATCAACACTTTTTCAGGGTCAAAAAGGTCGTCGTGTATGAGACAAAACATGCCCAGAAGAATGGACTTCTTCACAGGTAACGTATTCGGAGCGTAACAAAATTGGGTCATATCATCATATATTGTTCACTATTTTATTCACATGCCAACCGAAAAAGTTATTGGAATTGAGAGCTGTTCTTCAGTGAAAGCAAGTAGCTTTACAACTTTTCCCCTCTCCATCTATCCTCTTTATGCATAATTATTTCGGTATGTTTTATATTATAATTCTGTTTTCTTTTCCAACTTTTGCTTTCCACAAGTATACAGAAGTCTATGCAATGCTCATTTTCCATACAAGTCCTTATAATTCTCAGTTTCAATGAACAAGGGTTCATTA
The DNA here is from genome assembly GCA_024721245.1 of Mitragyna speciosa. Lineage (NCBI taxonomy): Eukaryota > Viridiplantae > Streptophyta > Magnoliopsida > Gentianales > Rubiaceae > Mitragyna > Mitragyna speciosa. Next base: position 2,269,412 of record CM045571.1, read on the forward strand.
AGTCTCACATTTATTTAGGCCAAAAAAAAATGATGAACATTTAGGAATGCAAATTATTTAAACCCATTTTTTTCTTGAGAAAATAATTAAAGATTTTTTGGGATTCCAAATTACAATATACTGATAGTCGCGTATGCATGTGACGCCTTTTAAGACTTTTTCACCCTCTTTTGGAGCTGGCATGTCATGGGTTTCATGATAATAGACTAAATTGCTTGCAAACTTATTCTTGAAGCCTATAATAATTAGCATTTAGGAAGAAACTTTGCTGTCTTGCTGTTTTTGCAGAGGTCATCAATGTGACACATAATCTGCTTGTTCTTCAAGTTTTAACTTGATTATAAAAGTTAACTTATTAAGGGGGTGTTTGGTTTAAGGGAATCAAGGAGGGGAATGGGTATCACAAGTAATGATACCCATTGTTGATGTTTGTTAAATAACTATCACTATCATTCAATGGGAATGATAGTGATTAATTGGGGTGTTAATGATTCTCCCCAAAATATTAGTCTATCAAATCCATTAACCCTTATTATTAAGGGCAAAAACACACCCATTAAAAAATATATATCTTTTGAGTTACCCACTCTCAATATTCTCTCTCTCTCTCTCTCTCTCTCTCTCTCTCTCTCTCTCTCTCTCTCTCTCTCTCTCTCTCTCTCTCTCCTTTTGATTTTGAATATTTTTTATTAGTACTTTATAAATTTTTTTACAAAAATTCTTTTTAATAATTTTTTTATAAAAATTCTTTTTAATAATTTTTTTTACATTCAATAATTTTATAAAAAATTGTATTGAAAATCAAAAATATATAATACTTTCTGTTAATATAATAAAAATGACTTTTTTTTTAAGATTATCATTTTCATAAAACTCAAATTAGAGCATGACTATATTTAAAATTGAAGAAATCTTTTTAAATTTTTTTAAATATACATAATAAGAAATCTAAAAAATATTTATATCCTAAATAAAAATTTTAAAATTTACTTGAAAGTCATTTCAGTATACCAAACAAATATTCTTATAATGATACCCATTCCATTATTAAACCAAACATGTTGGGGGGAATCATCAAAACCCATACTCATAGTAGGGTTAATGATACCCAAAGTGATAGTGATTGAGAAATTTGAACCAAACGCCTCCTAAACTAATCTTCTCAGGTTTAAAATAATCTCCCTTCTCAGGTTTAATCTGGTGGACATGTACGAAACGAAGGTTATAGTTGGTACTTCAATTTCCACAAGCATACAAGCTTATCGTATTTGACAACGAAAACGTGTACGAAAAAGTAATGTGTACAACTAGGAAAAGTATGCAATCAATTCGTAGAGAAAGATGGATGGCCGTGTATTTGCCTTTTCTTTTCCCTCCGGGGCATGCTACCACTCTAAAATTCTTATAAACAGGCTTTGTAAATAAAATTCTCATTTGAAAATTCTGTTTCTTTTTTGTTTTTTTATCTTTTTCCTTTTCTGATTGGAGATGATGAAATTGGCTAATTTGAAATGCTAATGATCAACCACTGAACTTTGGTCCAATAGTCAAATGAAGTCCCTTAATGCCTTCACCGTGCCAAGCCTAGGGGTTCTAATCTCAGTCTTGGCATTTAGGTTTGGGGAGGAAAAGTTAAAAGTAGATTTAGGATCGAAGAATGACACTTCCAATTAAGTCCTGTGGACAGAGGAAGGCCCTTTAGGCCTTCACCGTGCCAAGTTCGGGGATTCTAACCTCGGCCTTGGCATTTGGGTTCAGAGAGGAAAAGTTAAGAGTAGATTTAGGCTTGGAGAGTCACATTCTTAATTTGTGTGACAAACATACAGTGTAATGCAAATAATTGATGGTAAAAAAAAATGCTAATGATCATAGTACAAAAAAATGTAAATAGTTGATGATCAAAAAAAAAAAAAAAAAAGAGTGCTAGTGATCATAGTACAAAAAAAGTATAATAGACGGGTAAGATAAGGGGAATTGTAGGAGTTTTTCTCCAAAAATAAAATATATTTTTATTTCATTTTTGTGGTAAATATCTGTTTACACATGTATTTAAACAGCCCAAAATTGGAGTAACAGATTCACTAATATACCTGGAACGGTTGGAAATATGGTCATGGAAAATTTATACAAGATTGTAAATTAAAGGCTGGGCTTAAATGCCATTGCTTGGCCGTTACTTACACAAGCATATGAAACCCAGAATATGCCCAATTCATTGGCCCACTTTGGAGATTTAACTTCAGATGGTATGGCCCATTTCCATACGAAGTTTGATCTCAATGGTATAGGCCGCTGTGCATAAGTGGGCTAGTCCACAAATATGAAATCTGAGGCTAAAACTGTCTTTCCCATTTTGGTCTTACCTTCTTCCAAGATATAAAACTAACATGTCTTAATATACATACGTACGTACATAACTATGATGGAAAAATATAATAGCAATTTTTTGCAAATGTTTGACTACGTTATTCCTTGGAAGTAAAAGATTTGAACAATTTTGCTACCTCAAGTGGTATTTAAAAAAAAATTGAAACTATTACTTTTTTTTTTTTGTTAGAATTTTCATGGGGAAGGGGATGAATTTAAATCCTCAAACCAACTCAAAAGATAATTGCTGACTTTCGAGTTGATCTAAGGGACTTATCTACTCTCCATTCAACTCATACCAAATCGATGTGGGATTAAGGGAAAGGGAACTTGGGAGCTGCTACTAAAGGGTGGCTACCACTCCACTCACCAATGTTGTTAACCTCTCCACAAGTCTTTTTTCTTTTTGTCAAAATTTTCATGGGGAATGGGATAAATCTAAATCCTCAAACCAACTCAAAAGGTAATTGCTGACTTTCGAGTTGGCCTAGGGGACTTATCTACTCTCCACTTGACTCATATTAAATCGATGTGAGACTAAGGGAAAGGAAACTTAGGAGATGCTACTAAAGGGTGATTACCACTCTACTCATCAATGTTGTTAATCTCTCCACGAGTCTTTTTTTTTTTTTTTGTCAGAATTTTCATGAGAAAGGGATAAACCTAAATCTTCAAACCAACCTAAAAAGCAATTCCTAACTTTCGAGTTGGCTCAAGAGACTTATCTACTCTCCACTCAACTTTTACCAAATCAATGTGGGACTAAGGGAGAGGGAACTTGGGAGTTGCTACTAAAGGGTGATTATCACTCCACTAACCAATGTTGTTAACCTCTCCACAAGTCTTTTTTCTTTTTGTCAGAATTTTTATGGGAAAGGAGATAAACCTAAATCCTCAAACCAACCGAAAAGGCAATTGTTGACTTTCGAGTTGGCTCAAGGGACTTATCTACTTTCCACTCGACTCTTACCGAATCGATGTGAGACTAAGGGAAAGGAAACTTGGGAGATGTTACTAAAGGGTGACTACCACTCCACTCACCAATGTTATTAACCTCTACACTAGTCTTTTTTATTTTTGTTAGAATTTTCATGGGGAAGGGGATAAACCTAAATCCTCAAATCAACTCAAAAGACAATTGCTGACTTTCGAGTTAGCCCAAGGAACTGATCTACTCTCCACTTAACTCTTACCAAATTGATGTGGGACTAAGGGAAAGGGAACTTGGGAGTTGCTACTAAAGGGTGTCTACCACTCCACATACCAATGTTGTTAACCTCTCCACGAGTCTTTTTTCTTTTTGTCAGAATTTTCATGGGAAAGGAGATAGACCTAAATCTTCAAACCAACCCAAAAGGCAATTGCTGATTTTCTAGTTGGCCCAAGGGACTTATCTACTCTTCACTCGACTCTTATCAAATCGATGTGGAACTAAGGGAAAGGGAACTTGAGAGCTGCTATTAAAGGGTGACTACCACTCCACTTACCAATGTTGTTAACCTCTTCACAAGTCTTTTTTCTTTTTGTTAGAATTTTCATGGGGAAGCGGATAAACCTAAATCCTTAAACTAACCCAAAAGGCAATTGCTGACTTTTCAGTTGGTCCAAGGAACTTATCTATTCCCCACTCGACTCTTGGGAGCTGTTACTAAAAGGTGATTATCACTCTACTCACCAATATTGTTAACTACTCCACAAGTTTTTTTTTCTTTTTGTTAAAATTTTCATAGGAAAGGGGATAAACCTAAATCCTCTAACCAACTCAAAAGGTAATTGCTGACTTTCAAATTGGCCAAAAGGATTTATTACCTATTGCATCATTGATAGTTGAGAACACTATTTATCATACATGTGAACACGTTTAAGAAGGTATTTGAACTAGGAGAGAACTCGTTAAGAAGGTGTTGCATCTCAACTGAAAAAACATGAAGATTGATTGAAGAGTCTTCACTCTTCAACATTGCTTTTAGTTTTCAAATTTGCACCAGTGGCCAATATAATTATGAGAAACAATAGTCAAAGGGATAAAGGCCCATGTGATTCTACTTTATGTTATCTCAGTTCACGTTCATCTAACTTTACCAATTGAATTGAAGTCGACAAGATTTGAAATCAGTGTTATAGGTTAATGCCCGTTGTGTCAAACTGAAAGAAAACATGGCCAATCATGCACCTACAATTTTTTCTAAACTATTATCACCTTTATATCTACACAATTTCAGGATAAAAAGTTTGGTTACTATATTTACCTAAAAAGGTTTATAATGTTTTTATGCTTGAGAAACTATCTGTATTAGACTGAGTGGTGCATTATATCTTCTTGTATAGCCAAAAAAATGAAAAGAAATACTCATTGATTATATTACCCTATAACAAATTTACTAGTAAATGAGTTAGCATTTCATATATAGCCGTCCATAAACTGTTCTTAGATTAAAAAAAAAATTCAGAACTTAAGTAAGAGGGCCCATTGAATTTGTCAGTCCCATCAAAAGTAGTACTTAATTTGTAGCATTCGATGAATCAAACTCTACTTTCCGCGCAAGAACTTGAGTTCAAGAAGACAAGTATCTCATAAGCAACAAAGAACTTTTTGAATCCAAACATAAAAACAGTATCAATAGGTTCAGATTTCTGGTTCTCTGGCTGTGTATCTTGTAGATAGAGTACGGGATGCTCAATAGCTCAGCCACCAAAAAAACCTGATTCATCTATCACTTCCTCAGGCTCACTTTCTCCTCCACATATTAATGAAGTACGTCAAAAAGACTTCAAACTCATAATGAAGCAAAGTATATACTCCAAAATCCAAACGACACAAAGCTGGTTGTGATGGTACAAATGAAAGGCTCATTGTCCATATATCAGACTTATCCATAAACTAGAAAACAAAATATAACATCATAGTAGTGAATCAAACAAACAGCTTACAAACAAGATATGAATAGTAACGTAGGCATTGTAGATGGTAGAGTGTAGTACTCTCGTCCTTGAGAATAATAATAATAATATCAAGATCGAGAAAATATTTAAAAAATATCAATTCATAATCATGAACTTAGCAGTTGGACGAGTTTCAATAAAGTCTTATATGCGTGTTTTAATGTGAGATTAGTTGACTAACACCACAGAATTTCCACGAATCCATTTGTGTTTGAATTATGCAACAGACTGTACACTAACATGTCTTCAATGGATTGGAACTCGCCTGGATTCCATATCCATTTACGTGTGATTTTTACATTATAATCTTTATATTGGTACGTTGTGGTTTAACTCAAAATCACTCATTATCTCGATTCACCTTATAAACACGTTAACAAGTTCCTGAACAACATCATTCTTTCATCTCACAAGACTGATTTTAAGTCACTCACTATCTCAATTTACTTTATAAAACATGTTAATTAAGTGCTATAGCAATATTTTTTTTAAGTCCACCCTTTCGTCTCATAACCTTGATAGCACGAGGACAAGTAAATTCACGACAAGATCAACATGTATTATACACTTGTGCATAAGCCGCGTATATGCACGTGCCAAGTCTCAATTTCCAACACAATTTCACACGGCCCCCTCAACTTTATCCATACTACAAGTAAAACGTATGAGAATATTGTCAGCTCTCTGAGGATCCCATTTGACTTTTTGCATACAACAAGAGCTCACAGACACATATTCTTACTCAGCCTCTGCCATTGTTGAAACCAACAGGAATATTAAAAAAAAAAACAAAAAAAATTGACTGACTTGACGAAACAAAAACAACACTACAAAATCACAATTTCTTTTTCAAACTTAGACTATTATTTTATTACTACAACATTACAAAGTTCAACCAAGTAGGTGTTAGATTGTAGTAATAGAAAGAACCAAAACTTCACATCAAAAGAAAGAAATTCAAATTGAAGACAAGAAAGTTGGAAAGACATGTTATTTGTCCAAAGTGATTCAAAACATTTAACCTTGCTCTTCTGGGAACTTTGATTTGGACCATCAATGATTCCCAATATGATGATGTTTCTCCGTCTCGACCACGCTTTCTTGTTCCCATGCAATGTTTATTAGTGCATGCCCCGAAATGTAGACCTTAGCAACCACCACATTACACTAAGTGAGACATATCGCACGATATTTCACATCCCACTTTGCACGTAATCTATTTCTTTATGTGCCCTCTCTTGCCATGCTAACAAAAATCAATGTAACATGCTTAAGCCTTAGTGAGGCCCCGTAACTTTGACAATTGACTCATGAAAATAAATAAATAAATTATTAGTGATGAAAAGTCTTGTTAATATGTACTAGTACTACTTTTGCTTCATATCAAAACCGTTGAGAAGCCGACATGTGTCTCCTTTTGAGTTGGGGAGAGACGATGGAGATTAGGCCACCTAGTGGAGGTCTCATCTTTGACCTATAAGTCATCTCATCGTACGGCCTTCGATAGAACTTCAAATAGGGGACAAAGGACTCGCGACACTTGTCGGCCCTGCTGACATGACAATCCTTCCTGAAGAATAAGGCAGGTGATTGGAGGAATGAGGGTTTTGGGGTCCTTGGATGGTTAATACTTGAGAGATCAAATTTTTGTGTTTTTTGTGGCAGTGGTGTTGATGGGAAGAACCCCTTTTTGACGGTTCCAAAGCTGCTAGGTGGCGTTCTGGCGGCCGGTGATGCAAATGAGAAGGATCGAGCATTCAACGGTGAGATGAGGGCTGGGCCCAGTGGGGCTGTGGGACCAACTTTTGATGCTGATGTGTCAGTCAATGTGAGGTACCACGGTTTGAGTGAGTCAAAATGATGGGAGACAGTGAATGAAAATCTTGATGAAGAGCATGCGCCAACCTTAGCCGTTGATGGTACTGACGAAGGATCAAATCGGAGGGACGAAGCTCGTGGATATGATTTGAAGTTGTTGAACTCCAATGACTCCTCGAAGTCCAGAGATGACACTACCATGGTTAATGGTGATAGCTCAAGAAATGGTTTTACCCCCTACAAACAGAAAACATCAGCTTCCATGAGAACTTATTTGCTCCCAAAAAAAAAAAAAAAAGGTTTTGAATGCCAAATTTACCTATGGTTCTTTAGTAATCTATACATTCAATGTACATTAGCATTTTATTTGTACCATTTTGGAGGTACAAGTTGCACCTTTTCTATGAGCATTTTCTAAATGAAGGGCTCATAATAAAAAGTGTGGTATCAATAGTTCCACTCTAATTTAAATTGAGATAAAGATATACATTTGAAAAAGAAGTTATGAACAAAAGGGAAAAAGAAGGAAGCTTCCATGGTACATTATTTGAATTAAAGAAAGTGACTTCTATGGTTGATGAATTCTGATTTGTACCTCCTTTTTTTTTTATCATTTTTCAACTGTTTGGTAACAAAACTTGAGGAAAAAGAAGAACGTTTCCAACGAATTTTGGCACTGAAGCATGTCAATCACCTAATAATCCAAGAACTTGACATGTCTTTGTCCATTTTAGCTGTATATATAATGACTTCACCTGACTAGTTGAACATTCACATTCTTTAAAACAAACAAAGGAAAATTCCTAACCATTCCCACTTTAATGCTTTATCAACTTTGCTACAAGATCTAGGGGAGATATCATAATCTTTGTACCTTCCAAAGATACGAGAAAAGAGAAGGAGGATCAATGACAAAAGCCCTGTGAAGGCGGCCTGGATAATACTCCGCTATGATCTTCAGTGTTGCCAGTAATATGTTCATAAAAGCTGATGCTGACCTGAAAAAGCCTGAAACAGCCCTCCATTAATTAATTATCATCTTAATCCTCAGGCCCTATAAAAATCATTATCAGGCAATGAAAGTCTAAAAAAGCTAAAAAAAAATTCAAACCACTGTTTGAGTTATTCTATATTGTTCTGGATTCTGTAAATTCTGACACAGTGAAAAAATGGAATTCTGGGCACTTTTCAATTACATAATTGAGGAAAAAAGAGAATGACACCATCTACCCCTAAGCCACAGGCTTTGACCGTGACACTACAAGGGCACTCCGGGCACATTCTGAATAAAGTTTCAAACAATTGCTTTCTTCTCTGACATTTTTGTAGCCAATTACTAGAGTATGAAGTATGAACCCTAGTAGGCACAGTCACCATCAACTTTGTTTGATTAGAAAATTAATTACTCATTAATTAAGTGATTAGGCGTGACATTGGAAATTAAAGAAAGGTCTGAATGGCTATAAATTTCAGGATAGGCGTGTTTGAGGTAATATCTCAGACTGATTAAAGTCTTGGGACCGTCTAGAATGGAATGTACATTAATTGCCTTTTGCCGCTGCCTCAAGCAGAGAAAACTGTACCCTGATTCGTTGTGTAAGAAAGAAAAAGTTTGAGAATATTACAATGCAAAGTGTACTACAGAACTAGTGTGTATGTTGTGTGTGTAACTGTGATTTTGTCAAATGTAATTCTTGAAATTTTCAAAAATCTTTCTTGAGACAACACAAGGCTAGAGTAACTAATCTGGTAGTAAATTGTAGCTTTCAGAATATCTAACAAATTTTCAAAGTAATTAATATAAAACAAACAATAGTGAGTGATGTTCAAAGAAACTTACTAGCATCAAACAAAATGACGAATTGTTCAACATTTTTTGCCATAGTTTGAATAGCCACCTCTAGTGTGAACACCAACAAGCGAGTATACCTACAAATTTTTGACAAATAAGAATTGCTATCAACCATAATAAGAAGCCCACATCATTGAACAGAAAAAAAAGGACAAGAAAAAGGGACATAAGCATACTCATGCAAACTTAAAAAGTAGATTTATATATTTTTGCTATAATTATATATCTTTTGTTGATCTAAAATGTACGTAGTACTTACAGCTTCTGAGAATGAAGTTTCTGGTAATCTTGCTTTATTCGAAAAACCTGTATGGAGGGAAGAAAAAAAAAAGTTAAACAAAAAAGAGCTATAATTGTCTGAGGAAGCACAATCCTACAACATAACTAAAAGAAGGAAAAAAGTTTTAGTAATAATACCATGACAGGTCGTGATTCATCGTCATGGCCAGCAACATAAGCTAAGCCTTCAGCAAGCTCGGCAGAGAATTCATCAGCTATCAAATGGTCTGCATCATTATTCGAAATATACCACCATGAAAAACAGTGATCTTGATCTTTTTCTTTTTCAATTTTTTGGTTTCTTTTTGGAATAATTCGTGACTTTATTCATGATCGCCAGTTTTTAAGTACTTTATAACGGGTTTGGCTTGGCTGACCAGTTCAAAAACCAAAATAAAAACGAAAAAGTAAGATTCTCAAGTGGAAGAATACAAAAGGAGCTAAAGAAAGACGACAAAGATTAGAAAAAGTTGTGCTTACAAATGTGAGATGAATTCTATGGGATTTGGTTCTTTGTGGAACAAGATTTTAAATTTGATTTGAGGTTTTCAAGAAAGACAGTCATAAAGACAAGTTTTAAACTTAGATAAACTGTTAAATTACCAGTTCCTAAACTCTCTCTCCATGCAAGACAGTTCCTTAGCTGCTTCACTGATTTCTTCACACTATCGCCTTTCGCTTTCAAAAACCGTTCCACACATGCATTATTGCAGAACTTCTCCTGCCAAAAATTCGATGAATTTTAATCAACTTGTTCACATTACACTGACAAAAAAATATTTTGGTACAAATATTTTTAGTTCGAAAAATACAAATTACCCAAAAAGAAGTCACTATTCACTAACAGTTTTTGAGTACAAATACTAGTAAGGTCATTAAATCGTATGGGCAGCCCAGTAACAGAATGTTATCCATCATGCACCATGTTGAACAGATTTCAAATCAAACTAGCATGGACAGACAGAAAGCAAACAATTTACTACTGATAGTACTGCAATGACGTCGCGATATCTAACTATGAATAAAAAATCTGTAGTTTTTTACCAAGAAAGTGACTAAATATCTTACAGGCTATGTAGCAAAAACTCAGTATTTGTTTGGTAAAGATGTTATTGCAGCAATTTTCAAAACATAAAAACAGCATTTGAACTGTTCATTAGTTGTCACACTTTCACACACAACACACAGTAACAACCATAATGTGATAAAAACGAACATAATTAATGAACAAACCTGTTTAACAGTTAGAGGACCTTGTTTCTTGAGAAGTTCAAGTACAGTTTGAACTCTTTCTTTATCCTTCTGATTCTGATCTTTCTTTCCCATACTCAGAAACCGAAAAACACCCCAGCAAGAAACAGAACTATTATGCAAATTCAGTAGCACAAGATTAAACAAAAAAAAAAATCTTTCAAGAACACAAAGATTCCAGACTTCTCCTTCACGCAACCATTTCAAACTACACAGACAGATTCTTTTCTTTTTCCACTTTAGCTTTCTAGAGAGGGATTGATTGTGTGTGAGTGTGTCTGTGAGAGAGAGAGAGAGAGAGTGAGAACTTTAAAGAAAAATATGCAAACGCAAGAGTGAAGAAGTAAGGAGTGAGAGCTGGTATTTATAGCAATGACGGAAGCCGTTAAGTGGAGAAGTCACAAGTCAACAGTTGTTGAGTGGATATGATGACGGCAAGAAAGTGGTTCCTAACGGAAAACGTTGGGCCAGTCCCACTAGGCCACTATTTGCTTTTCTCATTTGAACTGTGTCCTTTAGTTTGGTTTGGTGCACATTCCTTTTTGGTTACAAATGCATCTTTTATTTAATTTTGGTAATTTATGGACAGACAGATGGTATAAGAATATGGGATTTTGGCTATTCATTTATGGGTGTTACATTAATTGAAGTATAGGTACTTCTTTGAGAAAGTTAAGGATACTACATTAATGAATCTAAACTCAATTCCCTTTGCCGTTGACTATTTGTGGTAAAAAATTTTGGATAGGTTAAGTTCAATCAAATTGAGTTAGGCTATTGATTTTTGGATGTTACATTAATTGAAGCATAGGTACATTTTGGAAATTTATGGATGCTACATTTATGAATTTAAATCATTCACTGTGCCCTTAACTATTTGTGGGAAAATCCTGGATAGCTTAAGTTCAATCAAATTGAGTCAGAGTTAAATTTAAATTTTGGGTTAATTGTTTTTTTATGATGAAATGGTAACATATATAGTTTATATTTTATTTTTGTGGTATAAGAAAACTATGCTCATGTACTTGATTAGAAGTTTAAAACTACACTTGATTCTCAATACACTTTGTACTGTTATACTTATAGTTATACCATCTGATAAACCAACACATGTTCCACTCTTACGAAACACAGTTAGTTGGGAACATGCATGTTACTCTTTTAGGTAGTATAATATGAGCATAATATTAAAAGGTAGAATAAAAGATCCAAACTCATCTAAAACCCCTTCAAGAAGCGGGATAATTTGTGAGTGCGTTGATTTTTTACCAATTATAGGCTACCAAAAGAACTCACACTCTTAAATCTTTATCATACATTTGCATACTACATGTCGTGTCTTATGCAAATGATCGTAGAATATCTCGTAATGATGCAAATCCAAATTGTTCCCAAATGCCAACAAACTAAACTCCATTGCCACAGGGAAATTCGTATTCCTTTAGGTTCAGACTTCAGACATATTTTCAGTACCAAAAACATTTGCCTAAATTTTTGGGGAAGATGATTGCATATATAAGACTAGGCTTTTTATGACAAGACAATGTTATCACAAGCTAGAAGATTTCAATGCTTTAGTCTATGTAAGCAAGACCAGGTCAAACATCAACCAGTAACGTTTTTCATGGCCAAAGTACGATAATTTGTACCTCAATATGAGGTTATATTGAGCATTTTAAGTACTGGTTTTCCACCCTAATATAAGATAGCATTGAGAATTTGGCTATTGATAATACATTCCTTTCTAAATTATTATACAACTCCTTCACGTTAATCAAATAAAAAAGATGGCAATTTGGGATTCTAATCGTATTCCTTTCTAAAAAAAGCACTTGTACCATTTTATCATGGGATTGTTTGAAAAGGGTTCAAGCCAAAAAAAGATGATGAACCCGTGAACGGATATTTTGGGATTACTAAGCCAGCAATGTTATGTTCACTGGTCAGGATGTCATCAGGTACCTCAACCCTGGCCGTAAGGATTATGCTGGCTTTACATGGAGTTGGTCTGAATTGTGATGCATCCAATACTTGTTCTCTGGAAGAGGAATTTTATTTTTACTAAAGGGGAACTCTTTGGCAAAACTGTTCTGGTCTGCAGGAATCATGAGAAGAAAGTAATGATGTCAAGTTCGACTATAGAAGCCAGAAGGTACATGTTGTCATCGATGGTACTGTTTTTCTGGACATGCAATAGTAGTGACTTGTGAACAATTGTGAATGCCAATGAAGACGTCCTTTGTACTATTGTTTTTGTGGGGAAATGGGAGGAAATTGACTTAAAGTTTTACCTCAGAAGTCATATGTAGGAAGAAGAGAATTTAGTTTTAAAACGTTGTACCGAGATTTAAAAAAAAAATGAATTTAAAATACACAAGTTACAAGAATTTGAAGTACGATAGTAAATAAAGTCTATGCAATAATTTTTTTTTTTTACTGCAATTGTGTTGCAAACATCGGCCGGCTATAGCGAAGATTATCCTCAATAAAGAGGATTGATAGGGAAAGAACCCTTTCTAAGATTTTAAAGATTTCAATATATTGTCACAGAAATGAAATTTTTTACCACTACTAGTGTATCTTTACAAAAAAAAAAAAAAAATTAATTGCTCCCATAACGTCTTACAAGTCCTTGTACCAAACTTCTAGTTTAATTCGGATTATATTTCCATTAATTGTTGTAACTTAATATATTGGGTTAATATTAGCTGTAAATTTAATAATCAAATTACCATGCCCCTGCATGAACATTTTCTTAGTAATTAGTACTATGACTTGCATGGCTTTGTTTCACATTAATTTGGAGCTCACATGTTCTGTTGACTGTTGGATAGTTAGTAATTAGTCAAAATATATGTTAAATATAAATAACCTTAAATAATTAACTATGCATCTCATAGTCCAACTTCGTACTTGCTACGGCGAAGACCATTTTAATTTTTACATTTGCCAATTGTCAACTGTGGTCTCTCCAACATTCTCCACGTGCCAAGACACTTAATTTTTGTCACCTATATACCATAATTGTTTTTATTATACAAACAAAAAATTAAAAAGAAACCATAATCATGTTTAGTAGCAGTGATTAGTGAAGTGTTTTTTTTTTTTTTTTTTTTGAAGAATAGTGAAGTGTTACTCGAGTAAAGAGCTTCTCGTCGTCTCGAAGTAATTAGCCGCTTGCTAAACTTTGAAATGCTAAAGTCAAATACTATATGAATACATAATACATATTTTATGCAAACTAGGTTGCTGTCTTTACTTAGTACATAATCTCTGAATTAATTTACGTGTTAACACGCGCCTAGACCAAAAAATAACGAAAAATACGATAAATAAATTGGAAAGTTAATTGACTAATTAATGTTATAGCTCGTTAAATACGAGTAATTTCATACAGCTTTGGTGCATGTGAAAGAATTTTTTTGATAATTCTTTAATTTCTTGGAAATCTACTTGCATTTGAACATTTTATCAGCTTATTCATTTACATGTTTATCATTTGGGGCTTTGATTAAGCAGAAATTCTTATAAAAAAATTAACTATAATGAAAACTTGCATCATAAAAAAGGCTAAAGAATGAAAGATTATTTAATCCATTTGCATTGTACATTTCTACCATGGCCAAGTTGTGCATGGGAGATGAGTTGTGTGCTCCACGCGCTAATTATGCGATTTGAGTTAAAATTATGCATGCAAAAGTAAGTACTCCTAGACCAGAGAAAAGAAAGTGGTTGTGGTGGTTTGAGAGCAAGTGAACTAGAAAATAGCTAAACTATTGTTTAATAGACAAACTTTGGGCTTCCCAAAGACAAAAATATGTAAACTAACTTTGCCTTCATAATTAAAATAGTGATATTGAACTAGTTCTCATTAGCAAAGACTTCTTCCCTTTGTCCTCGTTCAAATATGTGCTAGATTCTCTCTATACCCTTTTTTATTTTTCTACTTAAAAAACTCTCTGAAGTCATAATCTTAACTCACTCTCTAAATTCTTTTGTTTGTAGGACAGTATTGCATTATATATTTGCCAACCATGTGTAAGGTTGGCTAGTTTGGTAACTAATGATGACTTTAGTGTTATGATTTGTTGATTCATACTATTACATATCTCTCTCACATGTCCAAAGGTGTGCTAAAGTTAGATACATTATTCTCACTTCACCTACCCTTAATTTTATAGAAATGATTCAAAATTTAAACATCACCTCTCTTTAGTCTTCACTCCCCACAATCCCACATAGCACAACTTGTATGCATCTCACTAGAAATATCAATTTTAATCATTATGTGTTTTGAATTCAAAGCAGGATTGGTACTATATTGTTCATCTTGGTGCCTTTGTGGGCTTATAAAGGATGCACTAGCTCAAGAACCCCCCAAGAAAGCTAATTAAAGAGGATACTTATTTATGCTGTAAAGGGGCATGGTAACTTCCAAAAATTATGTCGTCAAACAAGAAAAAAAAGCCAGATTAGTGAGATAGGACCTCTTGTTTGTTTTCGCAGATTGTGACAGAACTGACGTGGGATTTTTGTCCTTATGATGCTAGGCAAACCACATTTTCTCAGATTATAATAAAACCAGGGCAATGATTTTACAAATACGACATGATTGTCAGCCGTGTTGTTTCAATCTAAGTCCACCCAATTTAAAAAATTTCAGTCTTTGGCAACATTTGGCGGTAGAATTGGTCCACCATATGGAAGAAAAAGGGGCATGAAATGAAGTGGTTTGTTAACGTTGTGTAAAGTGAACTGAGGTCCTTCAAAAAAAAAAAAAAAAAAAAAGTGAACTGAGGTGTATAATGGCCATTGGCGACTGGCGAATTATTTTGGATCATACTTTAGTGACACAACTAGCCACTTTTTTTTATTTTGGGCCGTTGAAAACTTACAATATAAGCCTCCTTTGGAGAAGATCACAAGGAGAGTAAAAACTCCTCAATTTAATTCGTTTTAAATAACATAGGACACTAAGCTTGATTGTATTCAGATTCAGGGGGTGTTTGGTTTAGGGGAATCAAGGAGGGGAATGGGTATCACAAGTAATGATACCCATTGTTGATGTTTGTTAAACAACTATCACTATCATTCAATGGGAATGATAGTGAATAATTGGGGTGTTAATGATTCCCCCCAAAATACTAGTCTATCAAACCCATTAACCCTTATTATTAAGGGCAAAAACACACCCATTAAAAAATATATATCTTTTGAGTTACCCACTCTCAATATACTCTCTCTCTCTCTCTCTCTCTCTCTCTCTCTCTCTCTCTCTCTCTCTCTCTCTCGTCTTTTGATTTTGAATATTTTTTATTAGTACTTTATAAATTTTTTACAAAAATTCTTTTTAATAATTTTTTTTACATTCAATAATTTTATAAAAAATTGTATTGAAAATCAAAGATATATAATACTCTCTGTTAATATAATAAAAATAACTTTTTTTTAAGATTATCATTTCCATAAAACTCAAATTAGAGCATGACTATATTTAAAATTGAAGAAATCTTTTTAAATTTTTTTCAAATATACAAAATAAGAAATCTAAAAAAAATGTATATCATAAATAAAAATTTTAAAATTTACTTGAAAGTCATTTCAGTATACCAAACAAATATTCTTATAATGATACCCCTTCAATATACCAAACAAATATTCTTATAATGATACCCATTCCATTATTAAACCAAACATGTTGGGGGGAATCATCAAAACCCATACTCATAGTAGGGTTAATGATACCCATAGTGATAGTGATTGAGGAATTTGAACCAAACGCCTCCTCAATTAATTGAGGTTAATTGAACAATCCTATAAATGAACTTTCTAAACCGTTTGTGATGCAATTGTTTCGAAACAAAGTTGTTGATTTTACAAACGTGAGTCAACTACAACTTATAGTGCCTTAATTCACGTGGTATAGTACCCATGCTCATAAAAAATGATTGCATAATGGCCCCATTTCGTGCAATACATAAAAAGTTTTGCTGCAAACCTCATCATGGTCAAATTTTGTTGTCCTTCAAAACAATAAATTTCTGTTGGCTTCCTTCTTTGAGGACTTTGTTCCTGCTATGTTGTTCCAAACTTTTATATGCACTGGGCTTAACTTTTAACGTTGGAGAGCAGTCCACGTCAGTTTTGAAACGAAAAGCATGATGGATTTTAGGCCTCCACGATGATGATAATGCACGATTGTACAGAACTTTATTAGTGGCAATCGAGTAAGAATTAAACTCAATGCCTCCTCCATTTGCTCCTGTCGCATAAAAGTCTGCTGCATGCATGGCCCTCAGAAGTGAGAACCTACGCTACTTAACTAATTTAAGCTGTAGACATGTCCAGAGATATCACAAAGAAAAGAATCAGCACTAAGGTATCCATATTGGGAAGTATATTTAGTTGACGGCCACAATGCTCTGTCCAATATGTGAATTAGCCCTTCTCAAGAACAGAACCAAATTTGGTAAGCAAGAAGGGTAAAGATAAGAACTTTAGATTCTTTGTTAAATTTTTTTTCATCCTTTTTTCTACCTAGAAGGGTAAAGATAAGAACTTTAGATTCTTTGTTCAATTTTTTTTCATCACTTATCTGTATCTAATGTAAAATTATGTCTTATCAATATAAGACAATACAAGGCTACGTCGTAAGCAAGAGTTTACATTTCTTTAAATTCTGCAACTCCCTTACGCTGCGTTTGGAAAGTCAGAAATGATAGGAAAAATACTTATTTGTTTCTTATGTTTGGGAGAGAACCCATGGAAAGGAAAGCAAAAGATTTGGATGGATTGCATTTTCCTTCCAAAGCCAAAAAATTTTCCTGCCAAAATTGGGCGGAAATTAAAGGAAAATGAGAAGGCTTTAAGTAAACTTCTAAAATATGACATTTTAACCCTTAAAATGTTTGTAAGACAAAATAAATTCCCAATACTTCCTAACTTTTCTCATCTTTTCATTTCTCATCCCAAACATAATCAATAGAAATTTTTATCTTTTCTCATCATTTCTTTTCTCTTCTCACCTAACCTTTCTTTCTTTCTTTCTTTTCTTTGATATCCTAAATTCCCGAACTAGCTGTTAGGGAAAGAACGAAAGATGGACCTGAAGATTTACTTTGCAAAACCTATATTCATATAGTTTTATGGTGCACTTGTATAATATTTAGGGGATAAATTTTGAATTCTAAGAAACTTTTTTGAAGACTTTCAACATTCAAACAGTCCCTCAAAAAAAACAAAAAGCATTCAAACAGAAAAATAAAATAATCTTCTGAACTTTGGGATCCTGGGGGCCTTCCCTGTACCTCACTGGGTCCTGCCCATGAAAGGGATGGACTTTTGCTGCGTTCGTTTGGTCTTGTAGGATGCCCTTTGATCAATGGATTAACTGAAAGTGAGATGGGCCTAACTCTAGGCCTCCAACAACATCTACAACTATGATGAAGAGCCCACAGGGTTAAGTCCATAGTGAAAAGTTTAAATGGGTCTTTTTTGGGTGAAGTACAATTGGGCTCGATTTTAGCCATTTGGATTGGACTGCAAGCTAGAACTACTTTGAAACCCATGAAAGTCTATGTGACCTATAAATTAAGAACAAAAATATTACAAATTGCAACAATTAAAAAGAATACCAAAAAATGTAATGTAACTTTTAGAGATGTTTCAAAAACAATTTTATTTTCATTGGACAAAAAATATTTGCCTTCATTTTTCTATTTTAGTTCATTTTTCCGCTTTTGGGAGAAAGAAAGGGATAAAAAATAAGAAAAAGAATAAGGAAAAGAGGGTGTGGTGTCAATAGAAAAGATCAAAAAGATATGCTAAAGAGAAATAAGTCCTTGCTGGGGACCCATGAAACCATACCTACCTCATCATTAGCCATTGAGAATTGGTGACACGGAAATAGATGAATCACGAATCCGGATTTCAACTATTGGCTCATAAAACATCCTTCTTTCTAACAAAATTTTCAATGAATAATCAACTTTCTGCCCTACAAATTGAAGATGCAATTTTCAAGGCAGATTATGTATTATTGTGGAGGCTTAAATTTGGATCTTTAAATGTCTTCTTTGTGAACTGCAATTAATAGCAAATCCTTCTACTCCAAAAAACAAAGATCCACAAGTTATAATTATGTGTTGAATATTGAGATAAGATATGATGCACCTTGAAAAGAATATTACAAAATATTACAAAAAATTAATAGTCAAAATGCTCTAAATAGACACAGTAACAAGAGAAGCCTTACTAGTACAGGTGTACGAATAGGTGTTGAATGCTTGAAATATACTCTTCGAGAGAGGAATGTTTTCTTAGAACACACGAGGGAGCCCAAAAACAAGGAAAACAACCCCACCGCACAAACAAGGGGCATCCCAAAACTTAAACAATAGCAAAAGTAGTACTACCACACATCAAAGCTTGAGGTAGAAGGGATGTCATTATAAAGAAGAAGGGATGCAATATAAGGGCTGGATTTTGGAAGTGTAAGAGGGATAGATGATTTGTTGAGTGTGGCTTCTTCTACTAGAAGAAAAAAAGGTGTGAGAGAGACATTGCACCAAGAAAAAAATGTGATATGCATGATTGGTCTACAAGGGAATGTTGATGTTCTAAAGAAAAATTGACCTAAACTTCACCCTTGTCTAAGCAAACTAGCAATTTCTCTCTCTTACCAAGCCTCTTATTTTCCCCTCTTCCACCTACCATGAGCCACACCACCCTCTCTTCTCCAAATGGGGTGGCTTCAATCCTTCTTCTCTCCATTGAAGAAATTGTGGTTTCGTCTCAACTCAGCTCATAAAAAGAGTATGTTATCTACTCCTAATCAATTCATTTACTCATTTTCATAAGAATTCATCATCTCACATTCTTATTTCTACTCTACTTCACAAGAAATATTATTGTGCACAAATGTTCCATGCATTTCCTTCCTAGTCTTCTCATCCATGCATGCCTCAATGGAAACAACTACAGTTTCTCTAATTTGTTTTTGTGATTAGTGTATATCAGCCAGTTTTTCATCTTCAAATATGCATTCATAGCAGTCTCCCATGCAATATTATTTTCTTGAAACTATCTTTGTCTCATATACAAACTAGGCCTTTAGACATAGGGCCATTGTTTTTGACATTGTAGTTAAGTTACTCATTTGCATTTCATTTTCAAATTGATATCACAGGTAGAGGGATATACATCTTGTATGAAGATGTGAAATCATGCCCTTATGAAGATGTGCATGTAATGTGGTCCATACTAGTGGAGTCTCATCCGCCTGCTTTGCCTCCACCAAAATGCAGCAGCGACACATGACTGAGAATTGGAGCTTTTAGTCTCATGTAAATATGTTAATTGAATGTTTTCTGTCTTCATGGGTTTTTTTTTGGTGCTTTTTTTTTTTTTTTTAATCTTTCTTCTCTTCCCATTTTGACTTCCTGCATCTACAGAATGAGTTCCTCATAGAATGTCCCCTCTAAATTATGAAAGTATTTACTTTTGACTTATTATGTAATCTTTTTCCTAGCATCTGAGAAATGCCTGTAAATTGATAATTGCACTGAAAAAGGTTAAGAGGCTTCTTCACGTGGAAGTATTTCTTTCCTGTTACTTACTTTCCATGGCCATGATCATGAGAAGACTATTTTGTAAGCTGCATTATCTTCTTCATTCTTTAATTTTTAATTTTTTTATTTTTTAAGCTTTTGTCGCTAGGTCTACTGTTAGCAGTTGAAATAGCAATTTGGTTGTACTATCTAAATTCTCTGTGACTTGACGGATAATGACCTTATAAGAGCCGATTGAATGGACCGACAACCGACAGCCGACAAGACTTAAAAGTTTTTTTACAAAATAACTCAGACACAAGTCTGATTCTTTTTTAACTTACTAAAAATTGCTTGAAAATTAATTTTTTTAACTTATTAAAAATTGCTTGAAAATTAAGTTCTTGTGGAAACTGTTTAAAATATTCAAAGGAATGTATTCTTATAAATATTTGAAAAAAAAAATCTACTTCTTCCACTCTAACGGAAACCTACTTCTTCCACTCTAACGGAAACCAAAGAAGAGAGGAAGAGAAGAGGGGCGGGCAGCTTTGTTGTTTGGTTGGGGGGAAAGGGGTGGTTGCTTTTTTCTTTTTTTGTTTGGCTTTTGGGGGGCGGAGGGGGAAGGCGTGGTTGGCGTGGTTGTTAGAAGCAAACGAGAACATTTCAAAGGACTTGTAGCTCAAAAGAGCTAGAATTAAATAATTTCAAGTGCAGAACAATATGTTCATAATTTTTTTTTTTTTATCAACATACGTTTTCACAATGGAGGAAGAAGGGAAATGATGTTGCTAGAATTTAAACTCCTACCTAGATGAAGTCGTAAATCTCTAACTGTTCAACCTTCTATTCGTTTTCATATATTTGATCACCACATTCACCGGTAACAAGGGCAGCAAGAAAATCCAATTAAACAACTAAGATGAGCATCAACAAGGGATTTTTTTTTTTTTTTTAAGATGAGCATCAACAAGGAACTTAATTTGCTTCACAAGAGAATTATGCAATAAAAACTGTAAGATTCATTGAAGATGAAATAAGATATACGGACATTAGCACTTAAAATAATCATTGAAGCGTTACTAAAACATAGCTTTAAAATAAATCAATGAAGCGTTACTAAAACATAGCTTTTTTTTCTTTTTTCTTTTTTTTTTTCTCAAAAGTCAACTGAAGTAACTAAAACATAGCTGAAATAGGAAAGTACGATAACAATGAAAATCAATAGGCAATTTTAAAGCTCACTGTACTGAAGTTCAATGTCCAGTGAGATTAACCAAAGAACAAAACAAATAGATCTATCACAACATAGACAAAACTAAAATAAAATATTTTATTATATTTGATTGGCAGGCAGACTGCCATCCAAGATTAGTTTTACACTAGAGCTGCCGCATCGCCATTCACTTGATAGAAAACAATTAATGGTTGATTATCGTCAGCCTGTGTGGATTATTCAAGAAAATTACAAAGGAAAGCAAGAGGTCAGCAAAGGTGACAGGCTGACGATATCATCTGCATTTCTATTGCTCCATTGGAAGGGTCTCTTAATAATGATGATCTGAATATGAAATTCTCAGAAGAAATTCATTATGACCATATCTATGAAGAAGATTGTTTTCAGAGAAAAAGGTGGAATCAGAACATTATAATGCAGAACAAGAGCGTTCAGCTACAATGGGCAGCCATTCTTTGAAGTATGAATAGCCATCTATCTCTGGAGAAGACAACGCACCAAGAGGAGTGACAGTTATCTGTACGCAAAGATGAGTTGCGTATCAATAAAACTACCCATTTGTGTCAGATAACCACTATAAATGTTTAATACATATAAAAGGGGGGAAAAAAGAATACAAAACGTACATATCCTTCCTGGAGGTTAGAATAGTCTGTATCGTCATTGTCAATTTGTCCTCCTCTAACCTAGAAATTGAGGGAGTCCACTATGTTGTCAAAAGCACACCAAAGAAAACAGTTGAAATGCAGCAAAAGAGAACATTTGTAAAGCTTCCTCAATAAAAAGGAACATAGAAAAAGAAACGAAGACTTAGACTATTCAACATGTATCTTTCAAACCAAAATATAGAGAACTGTTATTCATTACTTCAAGTCCAGGAATTTATTCTTACTTAACTTTTATAACACTGATCTATAAACACATTATTCTTCACTATCAAATTGTGTACATGATTTGAAACCAGTTAACCTGATGCAAAGTTAGAACTTGGGACTAATTTCAGAAACAATGTTGATATCAAAGAAATAATTTCAACCACAAGAAATGCAGGTTATTGCATGATACATGGTCCAGTCTATACAGGCCAATTCCCAGTCTTTAAAGAAGTGGAGAAAAAATTTAAAGAATATAACACCACATTGTTGAGCTCTATTTACATTTGTATGCAAAAGCATTTGAACACCTCTAACAGAAGACTCTGTATATTTTTCCACTCGTTTTTCCTCCATTTTCATCCGAGGGTGAAGAGAATTTTATGCCTTTTTAAGTCCTAGTTTGGTGCTCTGTTAAAAAACTGTCAAGAGTATACATTGTTCAGCAATAAATGTATTATCTACAGCCCACAGTGTCCCATGCTTTTACTAAAGCACAGAACGGCCACAAGATGTAGTAATTTGATTGGCCACTTTTGCATCAACTCTCAAATAGTTGAAGGTTAATCATAATTCTCCTTCATTTTTAAAAAACTTATTCCATGATTACTGGTACCCTGAAAATTATTTTCATTACGGCTATATCCAACAATCAACAAAACAGAACACCATCTGGTCCACCAATGTTCAATTAAATGACATTCCCAATGCATGGCATGGGAAGTGAAACAAACATCAAAGAAACCCCATCACCTGCCTGATCAGAAAAGGAAAAGAGAAGTTTGAAACATAATCCTAAAGATTAGGTCACCTTAGATACTACCAAAATTTAAATGAGCTAAAATCTCATCTTATGATCGACAAGCATGTAAATGGAACTACCACTTTGACAAATGGAAAGGCAGAAAACTACAACCAACAACACAGAAGAAAGGCTAGAATAAAATAGATCATACTTCTCTCCTGAAAAGAAGTTGTTCTTGTTGCATACTTGAAACATCTGCCCCTCCCAGAGATGCAGCTGAAGCTGTATCCATTGTCATTGTTGATAACATTTTCCCTCCTTGAGCATCAGAAATTACTTGCCTCCAACCCATTTTAACAATACTCTTGCCCTGCCTGGTCAGTCGATAACCCTATTAGAAGAACCAGATCACCAATCAGTCATACTCTAGAGAATATGACATATTTCTTTTAGATCATCAGCATAAAATTTAAGCCCAAAAGGAGAAATTGAGAAGGAACGATGGGCATTTACTGGAAAGTGAAATACAAATTTTATACAATTCAGAACTTCATTCTCTCCTTTAACGGATACATCCACAATCTACCTTAATTACAGTTGTTCGCTTGTTTGAAAATAGATAAAAACAAATAATTTTCCAATATGAAATGGTTAAATTCCAATATGTAACCACGTGGACAAGTTTGTGCAGTATGAGCAAGTCTACATGAAAGGCATTTGCTGATTGATAATTCTAACCAAGGTGGATATGCTGGAAGGCACTGTAAATGGAAAAAAAAAGCCAAATTACTGGCACGGTCATGAACAGAAGTCATTGAAGAGATTAGCTGCATATATGACATCTATTGGCAGCACAAAATTTTCGTAGTTTTCTCTAACTATCTTAATCATTTAGAACAATGCAAAATTTTAAGAAAGTTTTGAGACAAAATTAACCATGTTTTTGAGCTATTGTCAAGCTTACCTTGTTATTGACAACATCTGTTGGCACATCTATGTTTAAGAAGCAATTCAGAGGGTAATTTCCATTCTTGATTTCACCCACTACAGCACTAATAAGTGGTAAGCAAGCCTCAGCAGCCAGTGTGAAGTCATTAACATTGCTTTTCCCACCAACCCTGGACACGTGGAAAAACAATTCACTATCCATTAAAGAAAACAAAAGAGCAAAGTAAAGAGAACTGATGGTTTTCAAATACATCAAGCAGTGTTTATGATATGATATGTCACATCAAAACATCCATTATCTAGATTTCTCAAGCTTTAAATGCATTTATTTAGAGAGAGAGTAATTGGCCAGTTCGAAGAATAAAAAGCCAATAGTAAACCACACTAGTTTTCTGAAGTCTGAGTTTGAGATATATTACAGTAACAAAGTTTTTGCTGTTTCGCCTATTTATTTGGAGAATGTGGTTCATAGAAAGCCTCCTACAATATCTGATCAAAGAGAAAGGCAGAAAATGTATCACATACCAATCGTAAGACATGGACACAGCAGGTACACCATTGAAGAAAGCCTCTCGAGCACCCCCCACCGTGCCTGAGTAAACCCTGTATAGTTAAAGATACATCCATGGTACAGTGAGCCTTAGGCTGTAAAAAAAATAGCTTAGGAAGAAATGGCTGTTAGCTTGGTATAAAAAATAAGAGAATCAGCTATGCTTAACATGTGTTCAAAACCATGTTACACAATGTTTGTAATGCTTCTCTTATGGACGTAAACAAACAAACAGAATCACAAACAACAGTTTGTGCATGATCAAACTAAAGTAAACAGAAGATGCCATACCATTAAACATAGTTTGCATTTGCAAGTTGCTTTAATCTTAACAAAGGGGGACACTTAATTGTGGTTGGAGTTTGAGTTCATCTTTGGCCAGCCAAATCAATTAATTTAAAGTTCTCTAACAAAGTTGCTACAACTATTTATGATTAATCATATGCTCTTTAATTTACAATGCAAAGACAAGTATAGTTTCTGTAATGTAAAATATACTAAATCCAAAAAATCTCAAACCAGTTCCAGTTGACAAGATGCATATTGAGAATTATTCAAAAGATATAGTGGATATAATTATACGAACACGTGATAGCCGCAATTGCTACCCATGTTTATGCCACTGATAACCTGCAAAAGAGATTGAAAGTTACGAAACAATAAACACGGAATCTGATAAGGATAATCTCAACCAAAATTCAAAAGCAAAATAACACAGATGGAGCATGTAAAAGATGTTGGCACAAAAGCCCATAGCTATTTGATGAAAGTTGTTATGCTAGAATAAGAAATGAATTAACTCAAAGCAAGGTGTATATTGGCCCACTACTGTGATATCCCACATCGGTGGGAGAAAGAAAAAATGAATACTATATAACATCTTACGTTTGGACTACTAAATAACTTGGCTTAAGCATTTCGAGCCCGTGGTTTAAAGCTCAAAAGTTATTGGGCCAACCCAAACGCGGGATGTTACAAATGGTATCAGAGTGAACCTCGCGTGGTCTCTGCATGGGGTGAGACTGGACCTATAGTATTGGGCCGGACTACGCAAGGAAGTGAAGGAACTAAGTGCTGTGCGGGGCTAAGTGCTACGTCGACCTAGGGGCGGGAACCACCTCTAGAGCCCGTACGAGCCACTTCTAGAATCCGACACAACCGAGTGGACAGTTCGGATATGAATTGGGCTTTGCGAGGACGCAAAAGCCTAAAGGAGGGGTGAATGTGATATCCCATATCGGTGGGAGAAAGAAAAAATGAATAGTATATAACATCTTTCGTTTGGGCTACTAAATAACTTGGCTTAAGCATTTCGAGTCCATGATTTAAAGCTTAAAAGTTATTGGGCCAGCCCAAACGCGGGATGGTACAACTGCTGCATCCAAGAAGGTACATACAGAATACTATACTCCTGACATAGTAATAAGGAACTAGAAAGGAGCAATGCATCAAAAGGAAGAACAAGCAAGAAGGAATAAATGACATGCAACATAAAAACGATTTTAGTTAGCAACAATAGATATGAAAGCGAGTGAACCAAAACAAGTAAACAATATTTTTGCAGCGGAAGCTAGTATAGATACAAGATCAGGTATCGAAGGGAAGAGAGCTTGAGAGATTCCTAAGGAAGCACAGTCTGCTGGAGTTCCTGCAAAACAATGCAATGGTAATGTTAAATTAGTGAACATAATGCAATTCGTGCTACCAGGTAATACAAAATCAGGGCCATCGATAATTTCAGAAGTTGGGAATGATAGTATATTTTCCATCTATAGTGGAGTGCATTCCACATTTTCAATAAAGCAGTTGCAAGCATTAGTTCAGTAAAGGAAAAAGTAGTTATGAAGATGATGGAATGCAAAACTAAATTGCAAAACCAAAACTAACTTTAATTTCTCCAATGCTGCTTAACTTCTATGTATTGCTCGAATCTAATAAACCAGAGCATCCAAGACAAAAACATAATGCCAAACGAACACAAGTCAACTGCCGAAAGTCAAGATAAGTCGGTTGCTTACTCAAAGATAGAAATGTTCAAAGCAATAATTCTTCCACATTTGCCATGAAAACAAGAGAAACATCTAACCGAGTAAAAATACTGAGTCAACTTGAAGAGTATGAAAAAGAATAATTTACACTCCTTTTGAACAGTAATTCAAAAACATACATTTCTTATTTATTTCAATAATACACATAAAAATGAGCACAGCACACCTCTAGCATCATCTCTAGTGATCATCTTCTAAAATAAATGCATGTTAGCAAGCACATTGAAAGCCATTAACAGATTGGACTACTGGCATTTAATTGAGTTTAGCCACTGACCAGTAACAGCAAAGGCCGTTGCTCCGCTAATGTCCACTCGCTTAGCAGAAACAGCATTTCGCCAGGTAATGCTATGACTAACAGCTGACTTCTCCCTAAAAATAGCAAAGTTTAAGAACAGAGGACCTCATTATGTTCCAAAGCTTTTTAATCCACAAACACATGCAGACGTTAAACTTTTCATTTCAGTTTAGAAAAGCTTTCAATCATCTGTTTTCCCGAATAGTAGTAGCATGTACAATCACCACTATGCCTCGAACTCGAAAATTGCACTTTATCGAACTTTAAGCTTTGTTCAAATTTGTCATTCAGAATCCATCATTAAATTAGTATTACAATTGTTTTCTCTTTCTCTTTTTTTGCTTAATTAGTTACAGTCTATCATTATAGCAACTGTAAATTAAAAAAAAAGAAAAAAGAAAACCAAAAGAATACAGATTCGAGCACTGAAATAAATTATCTCTAACAAAAAGAGGATAGATTCGAGCACTGAAATACTCCACAAAGATATAATTATTAAAAAAATATATATTTGGTACTTGCCTATCAACTTTGGACCCAAAACACTGGCTTAATAATAAAACAGCAATAAAAACTTCTTCCAATATTATGCCAGAGTTTAAATTTCATTCATCAACTAAGTTCCAAATATACTCATCGGAAAATAATAAATTCAATAAATTACAAAAATTGAAATAAATGCATTATAAATAAAAAGATAATTCGAGATAAACTCATAAAAAATGCTGAAAATTTGTAATTTAAAAAAATTGAGCTGAATTTCATGTAATCCGAAGCTCAAAATTTCACGATCTTAACAAATTCGAGAAGGAAAAGAGTTTACATATCGGGAGCGCAAACGAGGACGCGGAAGCGATTAGCGGAGACAAGGACGCCAACGAGAGCTCTCAATCCAGGCGCATCAATTCCGTCGTCGTTGGTCACCATCACCGTCGGGCGGCCGCCGGAAACGCCCGAACAACAACAGTTGTCCATTCTCCGCCGAGTCGGGAAACGATTAGCTAATAAACTACGCAAATGCGACGGTATAAATAATCGTCGTTCGATGAGTGCGGTCCGCGACTTATTCGCAAATTGAGGTGACAAACGACAGCGTTTAGCGCACGCAGTCGCAGGAAATATATTCAGGTGTTGTTTGGGCAGCGCACATTGGAAGAATATGCTCGGACAGGGGTCAGGGAATGTAGAGACGGTTGACCAATTTGAATTGACCATCGTAATTAGTGCATAAGACGTTTTTAAACTCGTAGTTTTCTTTCTTAAACCAAATTATTCTAAGAATCATTTTTACTAATTTATTTGCATTTGGCTTGGCTTTATAAAAATTATAATATGGATGGTTGTTGTACCTCACAAATTTGAGTGATTCACGTGGTATAAAAGTTGAGATTGAAGCTAAAATTATTTTATATTTATTTCATATTTTAATAATGGTTGAATTGTTGAAGTTAATTTCATACTCAATAGATATATCTAGATTTTCAAATCTATTATGTTTTTAAAAGGTTTTCTCGAGTCCAAATTTACATGCAAATTTTTACGCTTATTTAAAAGTCCAATGTTTTCAGAAAAAATTTAGGGAATGCTTGTTATTTTTTGCAATTTAATTTTACACTAGTTGGCTTAGTTGCTTTCAAAAGAAATGAAATAACAACCGAGCGTTCATGCTTTTTTTTTTTTATTTGGTTGAACAAGAAGAAATTCATTTGATTATCTTCATGTATTTTTCACTTCTCTTGGGGGTTAAAGAAACAAGAAAAGACTGGGAATTCTACTACTTGATGCCTGATGGTTTCATTCATCCAATCTAATTTTTGTAATTGTCATGTCAAACTCTGGATTGGATGAACACAAAAACCACCTATTACTGACCAAGACGTGACTAAAATAGCGGAAACGATCGATGGTGAGATAGCCAGCTTAGTGCCAAGGTGGAAGATGTGGTTTGATATTGAAGAAAGCTCCAATTATTCAAGTAGTGGATTTCGTCATGATTGTGCTTCAAATGGTTCTCTTCTGAATTGTCTAATCTTAAATGGACCTGATGCCAAGAATCCCTAAGTTCTTTGTCCTAGGCACGGATGCGGTTCTGTACGTGGCAGATTTGAAGAGATCACTTCCAGTTTGAAGGGTCTGACTGAACAATGTGCAACGGAACGTATTCCTCTGGTTTCAAGCCAATCTGATGTGATGCATTATGCTGATATAGGGGCACAACATGAAGGTCCTGAACTCAGCTCACAAAATTCTAGTGGCAATCAATTTGATGATGAACACGAACCATTTGGCTGATGTGCGTTTAGCAGTGATGAGAAAATTATACAGATCAACAATAAGGACAGGTACAATGCTCCTGAGATCAGAGACTCTCCCACTCTACATCCTTCAGTAGGTCGCCCTGCATCCGGGGATTATGAAAACGAGATAACGCTGCAGTTAAGGTGGCTCAAAACCCAAGTATCAAATGCAGTTGAAAGAACTAGGAGTTGTATCAAAAAATTCATCTCTGCTTGATAAAGAAGAGGATCAATTGTCATCCGTCTCAGCCTTACCAAGAGAAGTGCAGGATAAGAGTCTGCATCAATCTCTCATGGCTGAGAAACATTTCTCCAGGTATCCACCAATTGATGCACAACAGAAATGTACAAACAAGATTATGCAAAATCAGGAGTTGGCCTATAGTTCTTGTAGTCCTGAGCATATGGTCACTGCAAGCCCATATAGCCATTGAATCTGTATATCAATGGCGTGCTAAATTCGTCTTCAAACTGTTTGTCACACGCAATTGAGGATGTGACTCCTCGATAATCTACTCGTAATTTTTCCTCTCCCACTTAAATGTCAAAGTTGGGGTTCGAACTCTGATCTTTACACAAAAGGCCTTAAGGGCCATCCCCATGGTATAGTGAATGAACAACTCAACTTCGCAGTTTGAGGCCTTGCAATGGGCCCAGTTCACATGCCCAACTCGATACTATACAGGGTTTTGCAATAAGTGACCCAGGACGGAATCAAGATATTAAATCTGTAAATTTCCAAAAATAAATCTAATACAGAATTATAACAATACCATTTGAAGCTGGTCAGTCGCATGAAATAAAACAAAATCCAACAGTAAATAACGTAGACAACCAAAAAAATTCCTATATTATCAACCTATACTGATGATGTCTGAAGCATTTTTCATGAACTCAGCATAAATTCACAATTGGTTCTAACAAACAGAATTTCTTCTCTCTAGCTTTATCCTGCGGACTCCATAGCACCAGCAAATCCTATAAAAATTTCAGCCAACGTTATAATTATACATGCAACTTGAATAAGCAAACACAATTGCTTGCAAAAATTAATTTCTTATTATTTATTACCTCATTTTCTTTGATTTTGATCCGATTCAAATATTGCAATGCAGCCTTCATGCTCTTTTTGTCTTCTATGACCGCAAAAACTTTGCATTTTTCAAGAGCCAGAAGGACTGTTACCTGAAGAATGAATGTACATTAAGCACAAATATAACACAAAAATTAGTGGAGTATTCATTTTATCACCTAAAATCATGCATTAGAGATCATATAAAACATTAGTAAATTTTGGAATTTTTTGTTACAAACTTATGGTATAATTAACAACTTCCCAATTAATTTTCTTTAAAGTTAAAAGTTATAGTAAAAAATTTATTGATGTAGAAATGTGAGTAAAATTGATTGAGTAAAAATAATATGATAATGAACGTGTACCGCTATGAAGTTTAGATCGCAAGGTCTTCAAACTCAACACTTATTCTTTCTCGAATACAAAGTTCTTGAAAACCATTTTTCATATGCTCAATGTCGTCCTTTATATCCATCTGCAAGAGAAAATAATGAAGAAGCCATATATACACACTTTAAAAGACAATTCAAACCTCAAATTATGGGTGTTAATGAATGTACTTGAAGAATAGTATCATCAAATTAACTATATATTAATTATTTCTTCAAACTTGCATTTTCTTTTCGGGTGTTGGAAAAGATGGAATACTTACATGTGAATATACATACGCTCAACAATTACGAAGCTAGCGAAGTGCCATTGTTGTCTCTGCAGCCAAAAGGGTTCATTGTTTAATGCTAATTTAGTAACGGCTAAATCACAAAATGCCCCCTTCTAATGTTGTATTAGTAACAAATTGTCCCTTGTATATAGAAAATATACAAATTACCCCATTTAATAGATAAAAGACATTTGTGCCCTTATAGTCATGATATTTGTTCAAATTTCTCTTTTTCATACTAAAACATAAAATTTGTATACCATCCATGAGTGAGTAGAACAAAATGATAAAGGATAAAGAAGTCCTAAACACATGAACTAAAAAAAAAGTATTATTACTTTTATTACTAAATCAAGTTAGTCTTACGTTATTTTGGTTAGAACACAAGTTTATAATTTCTATATTTTTTTGTTATTTTTATTAACAGGAATAACATTGTTAGCATTTCTTGATACTCTATTTTAAATATATCTGACAAAATCACAAATTTATCTTCACTTTGTAACTGCTCGTTGCACGCCATGATAAGAATAAATTATTCATGTATTTTTTCATACTTTTTTACATCTTGAATACAAATAATGAGAATATTTTGTAATGAAAATTATTGCAATTCTAGAGTCATGATTTTGGTTTTTTTTTATATAAGAGTGCAACATTAATATTGACCTAGAGTAGTGGCCTTATTTTTTTTTTACATAACAAATTTTAAAAAATTACACTATTAAAATTTATGAGAGCAAATTTGTCCTTATAAAGATGAAATGTACACGAGGGACAAATTGTTACTAAATCATGGGGTAATTTGTGTATTTTCTAAACACAGAGAGTAATTTACTCTTTACCCAACATTACAAGGGAGTATTTTGGAATTGAGCCTTTAGTAATCATAAACCATTAAACAAGCCATAACTTGGAAGCAAGAAAATTTATTTAGCCCCAGTAAAAATATATAGTTTATCAACGAAATAGCAATTAATTCGGTTCCTTGCATCCTAACTCCTAAATCCACAAGTTTAGTGTATTGTGTATTTAAGATTTGAAGGCCAAAAATCTAAAGGAATGTTTGGTTTAGGAGAATCAAAGAGGAGAATGGGTGTCAATAGTTATAAGATTTGAAAAATAACTATCATTATCTTTCAATCGAAATGAAAATTGATTAATTGTGGTTTCTATTATTTATCCCAAAATAATATTCTATCAAATACATTAACCATTTTTTAAGGAATAATATCCATTCCATTACTAAACCAAACACATTTGAGGATATCGTCAAAACCTATATTCATACTATGGTTAGTGACAGTGATGAAATAATTTGAATCAAATAGCCTCTAAGTAAGAGAGTTATAATAAAAGTTGTAGTTAAACCTTTTAATATCATATTCAAAACCTCCAAAGTGCTAGTATTTATTGTATGGGCAATACTTTGAAGAAAGCTTTGCAGATCATTAGCCTTCCCGAATAATCCAATCTGTGGAACAAAACCCTCACCAGTAAAACTCGTAATTTTCCTTCATTTTTATACCTTGAACTAAGGATCTAACATGCTTGTATGGTGTAGAGGCTCAATATGTCCCGACCTCATGAACACGTATTTTGGAACAATGCTCCAAGACGTTAAGGTGTCTTTATTATCGAACCCGATACTAATGACATGTGTCCAATCCGGCCAATAAATCGAAAGAGCAGCCAGGTCGCGGTCAATCCGATTCAATACTTTAATACGATTTTCTGTTTATTTTCTTTGTAAAGAACTAGATAGGACATATGCTGCTTCGCAATCTAAGTGGATGAACCGAATGGTCCATTTTAGTTTTTTAAAACACTATCTGACACAAGGCACGTCAGTCCTATAACTGATATCGCCGTGCTACAAAGATTAGAACGATAGCCTAGTTTCCTATCTTTTTTTTTTTTTTTTTTTTGTGAATTCCGCACCAAGGCTCACAAGAGATTTGGAAAAAAAGAAAATTTAAACTAATTTCACGATCTATTTCAAAAGACAATTACTGATTTAAGGGAGGGATCATAAGATTTAAATACAACACACTATGTACACAAAGTCCCAATGTGAGATATGACTTTTTTTTTTTTTGAATTCGGCACAAGTATTACAGGAGATTTAAGAAAAATAGAAACCTATACTGTTATCCTCCTTTTACCCTCCAAGTATATAAACCCTCATTTTGTCTCAAAGAAGGTATGCCCGTTATTTTTCTCATAGCAACCAAGCACCCTTATCTCATATTTATTGTTGAGCTAACTTAAACATTAGAGGCCAATTAAGCAGCTAGTCCCCAAGTACTTTTGATCTGTTCTATTGTGCATATGATCCAGACGACAAATTTAGCTCGTCAATAAATGTCGATCATTTGTGGATAGTTCATTTGGCTTCCACTAGTACATCCAAAAGTCAAAAAGTACTTTAAATCCTTAATTGAATTTGAATTAGGTAAATAATCGTACTTGAAGCATGAGAATGCTGTTTCTGCGTTGATAATCAATAATGAACAAGTTGAACACGATTTGGATAATAATTCCTAGGAAATAGACCATTATTCTCCAAATATTTTCTTCGAATATCGCTGTCACATTCGGACTACCATAATTATTATGAAAACTATAATATTAATTACTATTATTATTATTCGAACCCATTGGAGAAGACGAAGATGACGATTAAGAATAAAAATTAACACTGCCACCCATCGGGCCGCCCTGATTGTGTTGCTATGAAAGTAATGTTAACAAAGACAAGGATAACAAGGCAGTAATAAAGATTTTTTTCTTATGCGCCGTTGATTTAGCTCTTGAACTTTTTTCTTACATCATTTTGTGTATATTTATAGGTTTGCCTTTTAATATTTGACTCCATAATTCCAATAAAATACGACCAAGCTTTATAGAACTCTAATTTTGAGATAATCTTGGGAGTCATTTGGTATGAATTCCTCAATCATTATCGTTATGAATGTCATTAACTCAACTCTGAGTATGAGTTTTGATGATTTCTCTCAAGATGTTTGGCTTAGGATTAGAATGGGTATCATTCCTCCAAAAAATGTTAATGAGTTTGATAGATTAGTATTTTGGGAGACATAATAGAGGCCCAAATTAATCACTTTTATTCCCATTGAAGGATATTGATAGTTATTTTTCAAATATTAACAATAGGTGTCGTTATTATTATTTACACATTCATTTTCTTGATTCTCTTGAACTAAACACACCCTTAGATATTGGTTACGCCCACACATCAACCAAGGGAACTAGGTCGATGCTTTGGAGGTTTGCAATTTACAGGCGTTGTTGATTTTGGTTTTATATCGGTATTATGATTTACAATTCCTTTTTTTAAACCAATTTTTAAATATCAATTCTGTTTTAGGGACCAAAATGATGTTGGAGTCTGGAGTTAAATCGAGAAATTAAATTCACAAATTTCACAACTATAAAACATATTGGATTTTTAATTTATCAAACAACTCGCTAACAAATTTATTTACCCATATTAGCATTTGATAAACTCTATTTTTCCGTAATTAAAACTTGAGCTTGAGTTCCTCGAATAGTATATTAAATCATTCTTGAATTTTATATTTTTTCTTTTTACGAACAGAATTAGCCCTCGCTTCAAATTAGCACCTCCTCTATCATTTACCAAAAATCCAAAATCAAACCAGAAAAACCTTCCAACTTTGATATCAGTTTATCGATGTAATTTGCCACCCAGATGTTATGTCACTATTCCAATTGCATGCCTCCAGTTTTGTCAACCACCCAGCCAACATTGTTTGCTTTCCAAGAAAAGAACAAACAGACATCAAAACGAAGCACTGAAAATTTTTATCAATTTCAATAAAAAAACAAAGAGGTCAAAAAGTAAACTGCTTAATATGTCACTAAACACATATATTGCCCTAATCAATGCATGGATTACAGCCTAAACTGCTTAATATGTCACTATTTAACCCATATACATCAAACCCAACAGAAAAGGAAAAAAAATTTGATAAAATTTAATCCGGGCTTGAAAGACTAATCGAATTAATCTTTAGTCTAATTGAATCTGCTCGTCAAGATGTCCATCAATCACAATGAGGGTTTGTTTTAACCTTACCTTGAGGTTGACTTCATAATCAATAGTTTAAAAAATATTTATAATTAAAGAAAAAATTTTCTGTCTCGACTTAATAAAAATTCATTTAAATCTTGATTAGACTTTTATTTAAAATTAATTTGGCTAATTATTCTCATCTCTGTGTTTTGTGTTTCTGGTATTGGATTGGCTTCTCATATCTGCAGGGCAGAAGACAAATAGATTTAACGGAAGTCTGGTAACTGTAGCAGTATATAAACACCCAGATGAACCGATACAACAACAATTCCATTTCTTGCAATCTTTCTCTCTCTTATTTTTATTTTCTCTCTCCACCGATTTATTTTAGCTTGCCGTGAATTGAGTTAACCTCGGCGGATAAAAATCCCACACCTGCCGGTGGATCGCCGTCGATGGAATCACCAATCTTTCAAGATAGGTAAGGATCATTGAGAAAATTGTCGTTCAATTCTGTTCTAGAGACTTTTTCTTGTCGACATATTTTTCCAATTTTGGATAATTCTAGTACAAAGATTGAATCTTTGCTTGTTCTTGTTTCAGATCTGTGAATGCTTAATTTTTCATAGGGGAAAATCATGGGTTTTCTGAGATGGGTTTTGACGGTGAATGTGATTGGGATATTTTGAGGGTTTTGCGATCATTGCCTGTATTAATTGTTAATGCATGAGATGGAGGAGAGTGTGCGATCAGGGGGTGGTGTGTTGAAAAAGAAGAGCTCATCAGGGTGTTTAATTATCAAGAAGAAAAGTGAGGTTTTGGGTGGGGGGGTTGGGTCTTCACACAAGGAGAAGAAGAGGCCTAGGTTGATTGCTTGTGATTCGGTGTCGAGTGATGAGTCATTAGAGCCTGTTAGGAGGAAAGTTAATGAGAAAATACGTAATGGGGCGGTTGTGTATGGAAGAAGGGGTGATGAAGACATGGAATTGAGGGGGAATGGTGAGGTTATGGAGAGTGAGAGGAAGAGGAGTAGGTTGGATTTGTTTGATTTCGATGAATACGATGAGTTTGATGGGAAAAGGACGAGGAATGATTATGCGGAGGTGGTTAGGGGAAATGCGAGGGAATTTGGAGGCGGCTTTGGTAGGAATATGATGGTGGAGAAGAGGTCAAAGATGTACATTGATCGTTCAAGTGATGGAATGAGTGGGAGGAATAAAGTGGTTGACTATGGTGGTGAAAGGAGATTTGTATTGGATGAGGATGAAACACGTCTGCCTATTTCCTTGTTGAGGTTAAAGTATCCAGAACAGCCTTCTGAATCAATCAGGTTGCAGGGTAAAAATGGAGTTTTGAAAGTTATGGTGCACAAGAAGAAGAATATGGAGTTGCCTCCAAGAAAAAACTATGATAATCAAGGTGAAATTAGAAAGGGTTCTAGGTCTGAAGATGTAGTCAAGGAGGAAACTTCGGTCCCCCCTACGTTTCACTCAGATTCTAGAACAGCGGGAAAGCGAATGGCATTTGTTGAGAGGGAGAAAAGTCAGCTGAAATTGCAAAATCCATTGATTGGTAAGAGCAATAAAGCTGGAGACTCTGATGGGGAGAAAAGTGAGCCGAAAATGCAGAAAGTGCTGCTTGGTAAGAGCTCTAAAGCTGGAGGTTATGAATCGGATTGGACTGACACATCTCTTAAATTGGCACCACCCAGTTTAGAAGCTGGTAGTTCAAACAAAGCAGCGAAAAATGAATCAAAAGCATCTTTGATTGCTGAAAATGCCTCTGCAGTTAAAGGCAGAGATAGAAAAGTTAGTGTACCATCTGAAAATGTCACTTTAACCAAAGGCATGGAAGGAAAACTTAAGCGTGGTGGGAGCACAGAAAAACAATTATTGCGTGAGAGGATAAGGGAAATGCTTGTTAAAGCTGGTTGGACAATTGATTATAGACCCAGAAGGAATCGGGACTACCTAGATGCAGTGTATATTAACCCTGGTGGAACTGCATACTGGTCCATTATTAAGGCTTATGATGCACTTCAAAAGCAGTTGCAGGAAGAGAATGATGGGAGTAAACCAGATGGAGCATCTTCTTCATTTGCTCCTTTGTCAGATGATCTGATAAGCAAATTAACCAGGCAAACACGTAAGAAGATTGAAGAGGAAATGAAAAGGAAGAGAAGTGATGATGGTCTAACAAGGAATTCTAAAAAAGCTGCTATGACGGAATCTACAGAGGACTCCGATAGTGATCAGAATGATGAAAGACTCAGTTCTTTTATCAGGCAGAATGGCAAACCAAAGAAAGGAAGGTTGCATGAGGTAAAATGTGAGAGTATGGATAATTTGAGTGATGATTCTTGCAGACAGAAGCATGAACAAGAAATGGCTCAAAAACCATCCACATCTAATTCTAGCGTTGTGCAAGGACGAAAGAGTAGAAAAATTGGTAGATGCACTCTGTTGGTTCGTAGTTCTGACAAGGGGCAGAATTCTGATTCCGACGGATATGTTCCATATACTGGAAAAAGAACGTTATTATCCTCGCTGATTGATTCTGGAACAGTGCAGTTAAGTGAGAAAGTGCAGTATATGAATCGTAGAAGGTCACGAGTGAAGCTAGAAGGTTGGATCACTAGAGATGGCATCCACTGCGGTTGCTGTAGCAAAATCCTAACAGTCTCAAAGTTTGAGCTCCATGCTGGAAGTAAATTACGTCAACCTTTTCAAAACATCTTTTTGGAGTCTGGGCTCTCCCTGCTGCAATGCCTAATTGATGCATGGAATAGGCAAGAGGACGCTGTACGCCGTGATTTCTATGTAGTAAATGTTGATGGTGATGATCCTGATGATGATACTTGTGGTATATGTGGCGATGGTGGGGATTTGATCTGTTGTGATGGTTGTCCCTCTACTTTTCATCAGAACTGTCTGGGAATACAGGTAAAACTTGAACAGAAAATGCCATCAACTAATACTTCGTTTCAAGGAATTCATTCTTTTTTGACTTTATATACTGATACCCGTTTACCTTTAGTGGAATGATGCTTTTCTGGAGATAAACTATATATACTTTTGCACTCCTATAGTTTTCAAATGTAATGCATATTTCCTGTGTTAACATTCCAAACACAGGCATGACATCGTATAGAGCCATTTACAAATGTCATGCAACATCAACCTACTGTCTTCTCCCATTTACATTTATATACATGGTACCTGGGCAAGTAAAAGAGTGTATATTCCTGTGTTAACATCTCCAAACACATGTATGAAATTGTACAGAGCCATTTACAAATATAATGCAACATCAGCATACTGTCTTCTCTTATTGTTGGTTATATACATGGTACCTAGGCAAGTAAAACCACTAGAATATCTTGGTTTTACTATCAAAGACATTAGTATATGTATTCCTTAATGACTGAAAACACTTGTTTGTCTTTTTCTTTCCCTTTTAAAACAAGGGTGTGGGAATGGGTTGTGTAAGGCTCCAGGGAAGGACATATAAAAGCAGCAATGTGCCTTTGTTTCTGTTTGAGTAGTAAATCTAATGTTCCCTTTAGGCTATATATATTCTGGGTTATTTTAGAAGTCCAAAGCAGCAAGCCTTTCTACAAATTTTGTGAAATCAGAGTCAATAACACAAAATCTTACATCAAAATTTCTAATTTTCCTGGTTCCCGTTATATGTTTGGACACATAATTGTTAGGCTGTTGTGTTTGCCTATTGATGTCAAAAACTTTGTACCTGTGGCTGCATGCTCTTGTAACACGTTGATCAATCCAGTAATTCACATCTTCTTCTTACTGCAGATGCTTCCTCCGGGTGATTGGCATTGTCCAAATTGTACGTGTAAATTCTGTGGAACTGCCAGTGGAAGTCCTAATGAAAATGGTGGAAATTCAAGTGAACTTTCCATGTGCATCCTTTGCGAGAAAAAATGTAATGATCTTTCTGCCTTTAAAATCCTATAATCGTGATTCATTCTGTGTACTTTTTCCTTCTTTTATTTGTTTTCGATCATTTTTTTTTGTTCTGTCTACCTTTTGGCATAAGGAAGAATTCTCCTGAAGTCTTTTCTTTGGGTCTTTATAGATCACAAATCATGCAGTGAGGGGATGGTTGCTACACTTGCAAATGCCAATAATCCTGTTTCTTTTTGTGGGATGATGTGCCAAGAGGTATCAGATCATGTTTTCTCTAATAACATTGTTATTAGCCTGTGACTTTTGAGGATCATAAACTAGTGATAGGTACTTTGGGAGGCATATTGATAATAGTTCCTGTTTAAGTGGGATTACCATTTGGGCAGGAATAATTCAAATTGTGAGATCACAA
Organism: Mitragyna speciosa; assembly: GCA_024721245.1. Taxonomy (NCBI): domain Eukaryota; kingdom Viridiplantae; phylum Streptophyta; class Magnoliopsida; order Gentianales; family Rubiaceae; genus Mitragyna; species Mitragyna speciosa. The sequence goes on from CM045571.1 coordinate 2,308,602, forward strand.
TTTAAGTGGTCAAAATTGATGCCCTTAAATGTTTACTGAAAATAAGAGTGATTATTAAAATGTTAAATGCAAATATTCTGTCTGATATTTGATATCATCTGGGCACTGAGTAGAATTTTTCACTTCCACATTGCGCATTGAACCAGCCTGACCCCCCCCCCCCCCTCCCCACCCAAAAAAAAAAAAAGGAAAAAGAAAAGATGAAGAAGAAGAAGGAGAAGAAAGTGGTGTGTTTGGATATTTGAGGTTAGAAATAGATGAGTATTGGCTCCGTTTGTTTGGTTCTATTTTTTAGAAATATGTTTTTTAAAAATTTCATAAACGTTTTCCAACTAACTTTTTATCTCAGAAACATATTTATCGAGAACAATAATGTTTTCTAAAAAATACATCAAAAAATAACCATCCAGATGGAGATTCTATTCTGTTGTAACTTCACTTGTCCCACAGGAGGGCCATGAAATATGTCAAAGAGTTTTTGGATAATTTCTAAAATCTCTAAGGCTGATTTTTCATAATGTCGTGTAGAATTGAGTTTGTGGATTTGGCTATTATTTTTGTGGAAATGAATGTAGACTTAGGCTATTATTCTGAATCTCCTCTTATCTGCCTCGCAGTTATGATACTGATTTTTATCTCTTGAAATGTGCTCCAAAGGCATGTGAAGTAATTTTGTTGGCTTATTCTTTCTTGGTTTTTCCAGCTATATGATCACCTGCAGAAGATTCTTGGGGTCAAACATGAGCTGGAAGCAGGCTTCTCATGGTCTCTCTTACAAAGAACAGATTTGGAATCTGACACCACCAGCCGGGGGTTTCCTCAAAGAGTAGAATGCAATTCTAAGTTAGCTGTTGCACTATCTGTTATGGAGGAGTGCTTTTTGCCCATTGTTGACAGGAGGAGTGGAATTAATTTGATTCATAATGTGCTTTATAATTGCGGGTAAGAAGATATTATTTACCTCTTAGTAGTTTTTTCATAACTAGGAGTCTAGTGCAAATACAGGAATTTGCTTTAAGTACTACCTATTTCATGTGAAAATTGATTTTACCAATCCCGTTTGTAATTCTATCTATTTGCTTTATGGCAAATTTGATTGCAGCTTCAGGACTATTAAGCTTATGGTTTTCGTTGTTTCTCTGTAGATCAAACTTTAGTCGGTTGAATTATCGTGGCTTTGTTACAGTGGTTTTGGAGAGGGGTGATGAGATAATTTCTGCTGCATCTATCAGGTAAAATAACTAATCGCTATCAAGATTGTCTGTCTCAATAAAGTTGCTTGTCATTTCACACAATATCAAATGAAAAATGGACTTGGTATGCAATTGTGTTTTCCTATTGAAGGGAGATAAATGTTTTGTTGGTGCTCTTGTGATCTTGTCAATAACTAATCTTTCTTCTATCTTTTTCTGAATGGAACAATTTTGCATTCTTATCAAATACACCACTGAATCACATGTAGGGGGTGCCATAATCACTAGTATTAATAATATTTAGCTGTATTGATCAGCAATTGAAAGTATTCTTATCATTCTGCTGCTCATCCTTTGCTAGGATCCATGGACCACAATTAGCAGAGATGCCTTTTATTGGGACTCGCAATATTTATAGGCGCCAAGGAATGTGCCGTCGGCTACTGTCTGCTATTGAATCAGTACATTGCTGCTCACTCTATTTGTTTTTAGTTGAAAAAATATGCATGATTTAGTATATCTGTAGAAGTGATATTATTTGATCTGTCAAGTCCTTCATGCTGTATTGTGATTGTTGCTCAAGTTTGAGGATCTCTCGTCACACATTCTTCTGTTATATGGAATACTGTTGTTTTGTATGAATTTTGTAAGAATATGATAGTAAATTAGCCTTCTTTGTCACGTTGCAAAATTACTGCCCCTTTTTTCTGGGTTGGGGTGTATTTGTTTTTGTTCTTTTTTTTTTTTTTTTTTTTTTTTTTGGGGGGGGGGGGTGGGTGGGGTGCTGAAGGGAGGGAGTGTTGGTGTTTATTTTTTTCATTCTTCTGTTTTGTCTTGGTTGGTAGCTGGGTGTTTGTGGGAGACCTGTTTCATGGTGTTTGATGTTGATAGGTTAGATGTATAGAGAGATACTGGGGAACTGCAACAATGATCACATTATGTATTTAATTGTTTTTGAGGAGGATGTGTTATCTATGATTTAGCAATATGTCCTGATCAAAATAATTTTACTTAAAAAATGGACACTCAATGTCAAAGGGATCTGCTTGTGAGGTTGTAATCAGTATTGCCTGCCTCTTGTTGTTGAGAAAGTGATGCAGATGTGCTAATGCATCTTCAAGTGTTCTAAATATGTCTGAGCATGGTTGATTGAAGCTATTTATTCCATTCAGAAGTATCCATTTACATTTTTCATTTTCCATGTTCATTGATTTCTCTGTTCATTGTTGTATAGACTAATTACATGTTATTTCTCATCGTTGTATATTCAGGTCCTGTGCTCTCTCAAAGTTCAGAAATTGATTATTCCTGCAATTGCTGAGCATATGCATACATGGACTGTAGTTTTTGGTTTCAAACAACTTCAAGATTTACACAAGAAGGAGATGAAATCCATGAACATGTTAGTGTTTCCAGGGACAGATATGTTGCAAAAGCTACTGTTCAAGCAAGAGATCCCCAACGGTATCCTGCTTACTATGTCCTGCTTTCCTTGCTTTCAACTACATATAAGAAAAAGGGGAAAGAAATCAAAATTCCACTTGTTACTTGAAATTTTGATTTTCTTAAATATGTCAAGTCAAATGTCTTCACCTTGGACTCTATGATTGCTGCTTTGACTTATTCATATTTTGTTCCACAGGGATGAAACTGTATTAATTCAAAAGACAATTTGCTGCTCTCACCAGCTTCAGTGGAAAACACTGGCAGTGAATCCTCCCCGAAGCAAGAGATTGACATTGCTTGTAGTGTTGGATCAGAACACATAAATATGGTCACTGAAAAAGCCGATACTGTTCCTGTATCTTTAATGTCCGGTATACCTTCAAATGAGGGAACTGTGGCTAATGCTTTGGAGACTGCTCATGAATCTGATATTCAACTCTCTAGCAATAAAATACCTCCATTGAATCTCAGCTTGTAAAGGATATTGGAGAATCTTCTGGTAGCTTGAAGTGCAGTTCTTCTTCCGGTGCTGCAGCGGATCCTCCTGAGATAGAAAGCTCTAATTTGGATCCTCCAGCCGAATGTGATGTACCATATTCTGCAGATAATTTAGCCAGTGATGCACAGAGAGAAAATGCCACAGGTGTCTCCATCATGTTCTATTCTTGATTTTCCCAGTACAACTTCTGAGGACATGGTTGAGGATGCTGATGAAAATCAGAATCCTGTTGCCGTTGCTTCTGACTGTGATACTGATGAGAATTCCATGCAAAAGCACATAGGACAACAAATCACTGTGGTTGAGATTCAAAGAAAAATGTTCCCTTTGGAACTTCTGATGATGCAGAAGTAGTGCCAGATGAGGGTGATCCAGATTCCCCTGCAGAAGGTTCTGATGCTGCTGTCCCCAAAGCTGTTGCGGAAAGTGTTAATGTTGAAACTTTACCTAGTTCTCTCCAAAAAACTTCTTCACAGAATGGTAACAGAAAAGCTTGTATCGAACAGAATTTGGCATTTGATCCTCTGCATTGCATTAACGGGGACCCTGAAGAATGGTTTAACTCGGACTTGAATCAGCTGGTTACAATTGATGCTGCAAGTGAGTCAGACATGTCCTCAGAAAGTCTTGTTGATGCTAAAGCAACAATCAATCTGAAAAGTGATTCTATTGATTCTAAAAAAGGAATCTCTGCGGTTAGTGATGTTAATGATGGCGCTGAAACTGATGTAAAAGCTTGTCATTCTGAAAATGCTCCTGATTTATTGGGCGAAGATCCATCACAAAGTGCTTTTGAGGAAATCAGGAAAAAGAAGGATCCTAGTTCTGATTCTGCTTGTCAATGTACAGATGCAGAAGCCGCTGCATTGGAAGCCAGTTTGAGTCATCATAACACGTCAGAAATAGAAAATGGATTTTATGTTGCATCAGAATCTGATTCCAGAGCAGAACTTTCTCTTATAGATGGGGAAGTCCATTCTTCAAGTGAATTTGAAAATATTTGTAAAGGAAATGCTAAAGGAATTTGTGGTGAGCCTCATTTTGATCCTTCTGCCAAAGTACCTCCGCGGCTTGCTGCTGAAGAAATTCAAGTTTCTGTGCAGGTCAGTTCTGAGCTGAATCAGAAATCTGTCCTTGTGGTGGACGATGAAATCCCTGAGGTGCCTGAAACTGCTTGTGATGAAGTTTCCGGAGCTGAAACTGAAGCTCAAACAGAAGGAGCAAACAAGTTGAATTATTCAATTGAAGTTGAGACAGTCATTGATTGTGCTGATCTGGATCTTGGTTCTTCTTGCGCATCGTTGGTGCAAAACACAAGGGTCAAGCAGTGAGAATAAGGTGATGCCTAGATGCATTTCCAATGGTGGCAATCCAAGTTCTTGATACATCGTAGGTGTTGATCTACACAGGAACTGCAAATCGGACAAAAGAAATATCAGGCGAGATGCCACATTGGAAATATGTTACTATTAGTTGACTCAAGGAGCGGATGACCTCTGTGGAAAGAGTTGAACATACAAGGTGAGGACTTGGGCACAAGAATGGTTCAAAGAAAACAGTCGAGGTTCTTGACGTGGCTGATGCACTCATATTGTTCAATGCGTCATGATCAAATGAACTGGATGTTGAAAAGGAAGTTGCTCGAGTTGTGTGACCCTTGTGGTTTGGACAACAAATTTTGTCAATCTCTGCTGATTCATTGGTTAATATTTGCTTAGATTTGCTTATGTATTTAGATATATTTGGGTTTTCCATTTTCCAAGTAATGGAGATCTTGTATTCAATCATTGGACGGTAATTTTAGTCAGAATATGCTTTAGGTTCTTATTGCTGGATTCCTGACGGAATACCTTCTGTAACTTTTGTTAGCTATATGGAGCCCGATGTTGCAAGTGGTTTTCATGCTTCCTCGGTAAAAACAATGTCTATTAAGAATAATAAAACCGAGTATTCAAGATACAGAATCCAAAATTTAGCCTGTCTCTATATTTATCTCTCTTCCTTTGAAAATCAAAGCGCATGGTTACTAGTTATCTAGTACCATATAATCTAATAAAAAGGAACGTACCATCCAGTAATAAACAAGTCAAAAGAGGTTAAGAAATTCGAGTCTCCTTAAATGGCTGACGCATTTATGTTACGACAAATAACAATAGCTAGCACATTAAAAGGAATTCCAAGTTTTGATTCTGATAGGACTGACGTAGGTTGACCTGCTCTTTAGAAACATGTATAATGTGATGAATTTGCAAGTTTCCAATATTATATAAGTGCATTTTCATCAAAGCACCTCCAATTTGCAGTTTCTCTCCCTTTTATCTTCTTTTAACAAATTTAAAAAATTTAAAGATTTCTTATAATTACTTTGAGCATGGTAACAAACTAAATACAGTAACTACCTAGCAATGTTTTTTTTTTTCCTAATCTTTTTACTTTAAATAATTTTCAATGACAAAAAATTTAAATGAAAAAAAATTCATACAAAAGTTTTTGAATTTTTGTAATAATTTATCTTCATTATATTCCCGTTATTATGATACGAATAAAAAATCCAGAAGAAAAATAAATTAATATCCCAAATCGATCGCCATTGAAATCGTGCCCTACCCTTTCGCCTCTTGAGAATTTAGGGGAACGTTTTCTTGTTCAACTGCGATACTCCTATTTTTCCCCTCGCTCCGAAAACAAGCACCACACACACTGATTCTCATATGGAGCTTTCAGTTCCTCTACCTACTCGTTACCTCGTACACTCTCTTTCTTCATCATCCTCTCATCTTGAACAACCCAAAAAAACAACAATTAATCTGTCAAACTCAACTCTCATCTTCTCCTCAAACCAAAAATCCTCACTTTTTTCCACAACCCATCACCATCATATTAAAAACAGACCCTTTACTCCTTTTTCAATTTCAATGGACCCGCGTGGCATAATTCCTCAGGCCTTTGAAAATGGATCGCCCCCAACTTCCTCTGAGATGGGTATTTGCTAAAAATCCCTTTATTTTATTCTTTTTATTATTATTATTATTATTTTTGGAATTAATGGTTTCGATTTAGGTAGAGCTGGGGAGGTGAAGCGAGTGACAAAAGAGACTAATGTATTTGTGAAGATGAACTTGGATGGTAATGGTGTAGCTGAGAATAGCACTGGGATTCCATTTCTTGATCACATGCTGGATGTGAGTCTTCCTCTTCCTTTCTACTCATTTATGCATTAAAAAGTTCAAATTTTTTACTTTCCTGTTAAGTCAAAGTTGTCATCTTTGATTAATTCCTTTGATCATTGTTTTAAGTGCTTCTGAGATATGAACTTGGGATGTAAAAAGGGTGTCTTTTTTCTTGTGGGAAATAGATAGAATGCCTAAGAGCATTAATGTTTGCTGACGATTTGCTGTGTTTTCGAAATTTAGTAAAGCTTGAGAATTTTATTTTTCCTCGAAATCAGGGAAGAGAACTCTTGTGAAATATTGAAGTTTATATCTTTTGGATGATTTTGAGAAAAAGAAACAAAAATAAAGGAAGAAAACAGAAGTTTGCTTAATTATTGATTTGCAACAGAAACATATTCTCTTCGTTAATTGTGATTCATCTTGCTCTTAATTGTGGCCTTAAAATGTTCTAACAAACATGCTGCGGTACTAATCATGGACTTTTTATTTCTCTGTTAGCAACTTGCTTCACATGGGCTGTTTGACGTGCACGTGAAGGCGACTGGGGATTATCACATTGATGATCATCATACAAATGAAGATGTTGCACTTGCCCTTGGAACAGTTAGCACCCAAAACTTATGTTTGCATAAATTTTGTCTTTGTTTACACTTCAGACAGCTGAAATTTTGATTTGCATTCTGCTTACATATCTTTGTTTGATTAAAATTGTCTTCAAAGTTCATCGACTGTTGTTCCTCTGCCTGTGGTGCTGAATTTTGTGAATCAATAATACATTCGATTATGCCAGTAAATGATATGTTCAGTAAAATGGTGTTTTGATTTCTTTAAGAGGCATTCCAGCAGTGGTCGTTTACTTGTTTCAGTTGTTTTGCATTTAGATTTCACTTACTACTGTACATTTCTGCTGAAATAGAGAGCTTGTACTTTTTGCGTTCATGCAGGCTTTGCTGCAAGCTCTTGGTGATAGAAAAGGAATCAACCGGTTTGGTGACTTTTCAGCTCCACTGGATGAAGCACTCATACATGTTGCACTGGTCAGTTGCCGGTGACCTGTAAAATCACTTTATCTTGCTTTATAATTCCTTGAGGATTGCATATAAATCATCTTATTTGCATAGTCATGCATTTGAGTAAATGTGAGACAGGCCTCACTTGTTCTAAAATAACCAACACATTCGTGTTTGAGAAGCTTCAAATTAATGTGTCCTTATCTGTTATAGTAAAAGATACCTTAGCAGGATAACCTTTATGAACCTGAAAAGATTTTGGACTTGATTTTCATGTAAATGATTTACATGGAGGCAAACACTTTGTTCAGTTATCATTTTCTGACTGGTGGTTCCCAGTAAAAGAAGTAGAAGCACCGGCCGGTTTAAAAGTGTTGCTCTTACAGATCTAATACCATTCATTCTGTAGTCCACTGGTGCTGAACAGCTTTTTTCATTCTACTCTTGTTCCATGTTCTGATTTATGCATTTATCACATCACAATTCTAATGCAGGACTTATCTGGAAGGCCACATCTAAGTTTTGATTTACAGATACCTACTGAGAGAGTTGGAACATATGACACTCAGGTACTCTGCTTAAATTGCTGACTCTGATGTTTGTGGGTTAATATTCTTCATATCTTCCATTCTGTTTAATGTCAATAGAAGATTTCACTAAGAACTGTCATACATATAGATGTTTTCTCTCATATTCCTGATTGTTAATCCAGTTGGATATACGTTCTTCTGGTCCATTTTAGTGGCTTTTTGAAGCATATTTTTGGTTTTGGTATCAAATCATACTTTATAGTACTACTTTTCTCATGACCCAAATTTTGATGTGATCATGACCCAAATTTTGATATGAGGTGCTAGATTGTGTATCTTCATTTTTCCATTAACATCTCTCCACTTATGTGTATACTAATTCAATTGCAAAATTGTGTGATCCCCAGCTGGTGGAGCACTTCTTTCAATCATTGGTCAACACCTCTGGAATGACACTACACATTCGTCAGGTAATTATACTGCGAATATTTTTTTACTTTGGAATTTGAATGATAACAATATACTTCTTTTTGAGGATTTCCAGTGTTCAATTATAAAGTTGATAGCATAAGATGGAAAATCTCTTCAATTGCTAATTGGCTAACATGGTTGACATATTAGTTCTGCAGTAGTGCATATTTTATTATCTGTTCAGAGTGAGCGACCTATTATGTGATCTCAAAAAAGTTTAATTTTAGGACTCGCATTCAGCTTTGTTATTTGTTGAGCTTCTGCATCTTTAACCTGTAAAATTTGCATGGAAACAGCTTGCTGGAAAAAATTCTCATCATATTATTGAGGCAACCTTCAAGGCTTTTGCAAGAGCTCTTAGGCAAGCAACAGAATATGACTCACGTCGTCGTGGAAGTGTCCCAAGGTTTGAACTTCTTGAATTTAAAGGAATTATCTGATTTTGAATAACTTAAAAGCTGGGCTTGGATAGGAAAGTTTATCATACAGTAGAGAATCTTTGTTTACAGTGAACAGTTGTATAGATGTTCCTTTGTCTATGTAAAAACTGCATACTAAACCACTGCTAATGTCGGTCTTGAGATTTTGACTTGATGGCTAACTAAAGTGACGACTGTTTTTGGTAGCAATTGCATGCTATAAACTCAATTTTTTCATAAATGCAGCTCGAAAGGAGTTCTGTCACGGGCTTAGAAACGTAGAACCAGGTGAAAGCAAGATCATGGTCCTAATTTTCTGGGATAGCAATGTTGGGATTTTGCCTCATTAATCAGAGGTAGATAATGATCGCTTGCGGTGCTTTGGACGTGGAGACTGTTTGGAGACTTGATGATTGTGGACCGACCTTTTTGTCCCCATGTAATAAGTTAATGTTGTATGATATACTACAATACATTAATTTTGATGTAACAAGATTTGTATAACCCCCAACTCTGCCATTCCTCGTTTAATAATTCCTTTAAAGTGCATGGTTTGTATTATTCTGAGTTTTTTTTTTCTCTTGAACTTTTAAACTGTATAATCAAATCATATTTTAGTAGAATTTTCTTCATCGGTTACAAAAATTAAAGCTGAGCATGAGAATTCTGCCTTCTCACACTCTGTGATTCATTTGGTACTTAGCATCAAGCATCCAAAGGATAGAGGTTATAAGTTTTTTAACCTTTCTTAAGTGCTGAATTAATGACTTGAATTGTTTGTTTGCTTGTAAAAATTTATTAAGTCGATCAAATACATAAATCCACCTTTTCAAAACGAAGTTGCCTTAGCTGCATAAATTATAGAATTAAGTATTAGAGTGATGTTTGTATACAAGGTGAGACTCCATGTTCCCTCTTTTTTATCTGCTTTCTTTGTATTCCCTTTCTTAGTTTTCACATTTAACACTAGCCTTTCGGATTTAAGTATAAAAGAATAAAATGTACCACGAACTCAAAACCTCAGTAAGCTACGCGGTCATTTTCAAAGAATCAACAGAACAAGAGAAATATTGTATCTGGCATCTCACCCATAAATGTGTAGGATTTCTCTAAAGAACCAAACATTGCAAAATGCTCACTTTATAGAAACTCTTCCGCAGTGTTTAAATCACCTAGAATTTCAGACTTGATGTCCTCTGGTAGAGGGGCAGATGGACCTGCTCTGGAGTAAAAGTTTGCCAGAGATCTTATTGCTTTCTCCAGCATGACATATGATTCCTGCAAGTATTAAGCAAACGAAATTAGCAGAGTTAACAAAATTGAATCACAAGGTAAACGGATGTATGACCTTTCTTCCAGTTTATACTAGTGATGGAAAGGAAGTGGATTCTTGTTAAATAGACTCTTAGCTTAGCATTTCATATTTCTTTGCTAAGCATTTTTCACTAGGGAATTACTGAAGTAGAAAAAAGATCTTTTCTTGTTGTATCTACATTCTTGATATATTTAACATGCAACTTGTGAGCTAAAAAGCAAAAGCAAGCTATAATGCATTGATACTGATGGTCAAAATGTAGATGGACAAAATATTGAACAGATAAAGCTAGGGTGCTCTAGAATATACTGCAATCTTCATTCCTAAAGTTATAACTCTCTCCAATGCAGCCGCTAAATTCAACGAGGATATTGCATATACTGCATTTTCTTTTCCTCATAATCAAATTTGCAAAAGAAATTTACCTCGTTCGCGACTGTCTTCTGCCCCCTCCAATTATTTATATAATCTCGAATAGACTCCTTTGCTGCATCAGCAGTCCTTCTAAACTTATTTACATCCGTAGGATCTTCCTTCAGTGAATCGCGCAGAGTTTTTACCACCTCTCTTGCTGAGTTCAAAGTAAGCCTTTGGCAACACTTTCCCGGACTTCGTTTTCTCGTTTGGATCAAACAAGGATTTTATAGCCCCAACCACACCCTCATCCTTGTCCTCCTCAGCATTTGATTCCTCTCCAGCTGAAGCTGGTAATGGTGCTAAAACCCAATTTAGTACCATGCCCACTTGATACTAACGAAATCCCACCACAACCTAAAACAAGCTGGCGACGAGACAATCCTCCTTTCGATGATAGCATGTCAAAACACCTAAATTGCAAATTATCTGTTACATTGCAAAAGGACTACTTAAGGTTATGACAATCATCAACAATAGGGAATTCTATGCATTATAAGGAAGCAAATTAAACGACCCACAATCTATTTAAACTAGATTCTCAAGAGACGAGACAGTGAAATTGAAACAATTAACTAGCAACCACCAAGAGTTTCATTTAAGACATTCTCCTCGATTTAATATTCATAGGACTAATTAAAAACTTAGTACAATTAACTCGAAAAGCAGATGAAATTTTACTTTACTTCTTATTCACATTTCTGAGACAACACTATTTTGTTGAGACTTAATCATATCATCTATCTTGACACAATCCTCTTCATCCATATTAAGAGTTTATTGATATATACACAAGAAAACAGTCATAATTTACTCTCACCTACAGCTTTGTGTCTCCCAGTTGAGTGTGGAATAATGGTTGGCAGGCACATCTTTACTGAAACCAAAGAAGCCATTTTGACTCCTCAATTGCCAACAACTTTTCAGCAGCTAAATACAATTCTTTTGACACAACAGCAGCAGCAGCAGAAGCAGCTATTTCTTGACTCATGCGATCCCATAAGCATTATACCTTCACAATATCAAGAAAACAATATTAATTTTTATTCATTTACAGCCGTACATTACCTGAATTTTGAATTCATAGGATAAAAAGTCAAAATTAGAAGCCAGTTTAATCCTAAGTGTGTAGGCACTAGTGACCAGACAGCAACAAAAATTACTACACTGAAATATAAGGATACAAGATTAACAAAAATTAATAAAAATGGAAAATACTTAAGAAAGGGAGTTTTTTCTTACCTTGGACGCTCTCACGCAGAAATCTTAAAGTCCTCAACAGACAAACAACTGATAACCTTGGGGAGTTTCTATTCATGTTATCCAAACAGGGGACAGTTTAGGAATTCGGTTAAACCTTGAGGGCAATACCGTCATTGAAAGTTTGTAGGCCCATGACCGCGATGTACCGTATCACCCCCTCGGTTTGATTGCATTTACGAAATTTACAAAAGCCATGGAGGGCTAAAACGTCATTTTATAATCGTCCCTAGGGTTTACAAATCTTTCTCCTGTTTTAAAACCTTCTCAATTCTCAGCAGCAGTCTTTAAAAGCAAACCCTAGCGCCCATTTTTCCACCTTCGGCCTCAGAGAAGAAGAAAACGAAGAGCTGAAGAAAAGCTCCGAGAAACTCTCCTAAGCATGGTGAGTCAGCGACTCACTGAGTCATACGACCATAACTCACTCGATCCAATCGCATTTCGCTGACCTTTTTTTTTTTTTTTTAATAATTTTGGTCGGAAATTTTGTAGGCGCTGGTGGCGAACGAGGAATTTCAGCATATTCTGCGTATCCAGAATACGAACGTGGATGGGAAGCAAAAGGTGATGTTTGCTCTGACCTCGATCAAAGGTATTGGTCGCCGTTTCGCTAATATCATCTGCAAAAAAGCCGATGTCGATATGAACAAGAGGTTAGCTTGTAAATTTTTTAAATGAAGTATTTGATCGTCTGATTTGATTCGTTATGGACTATTGTTAGTTTTAGCGGTAATTTCTGTTAATGGGTTCGCAAAATTACTTGATGCTGTTGAGATCTTTGTAGAGATGCAATTATTTTTGTGCACCTTGTGTGTTTAATTGGTGGCAATATTCCTTGATGTAGTTGCTATCGTTGTAGAAATGTGATTATTTTTGTACATTAATAAAGTTGTTTTTACCCAGCATTCGCTCGTGCACATTTCGTTGCCAAATACGTTTGGAATTTATAGTTATGTTCATTTGGCCTTGGAATGGGTCGTAGTTTAATAGTTTATTAAAAGTTGGTGAATTTTAGTTTTATAATTCAGTGCTTGGATGCTAGAACAGTCTCAAATTGTAGTCTTGCTTTGAACTTTACTGTGGGATAGGAAGTGTAGTCATCTGTTTCTTAATGTTGGTCTTGCAATATTTTGCACCATGATTTTTTATTTGCTGAAGAAAGTGATTAGTTGATAATTTGTTTTGGCTTAATTGTAAATGACAGAGCTGGTGAACTTTCTGCTGCTGAGATTGACAATTTGATGACCATTGTGGCCAACCCTCGCCAATTCAAGATCCCTGACTGGTTCCTTAACAGGCAAAAGGATTACAAGGATGGCAAGTATTCACAGGTTGTTTCCAATGCCTTGGACATGAAGCTGAGGGATGACCTTGAGCGCTTGAAGAAGATCAGGTGTGATTTACTTATTACTGTGAATCCCTGTTTTGATTTAGGTGCCAATATTATGCGTAAAAGATTGATCTTTCCTTGTGTAACTGCTAAACTGTTGAACCGATCAGTGTCAGTAATATGTCCAACAAGGAATTTTCTCCTTTCCAAATCTAGTTTTCTGTTTTATAGGTGTGAGTGCTGATGTTATTTTTGCAAGTAAGATTACTATAAATCTATTCATTCTGTCTTAACTGGCTATGAGAAATCAACTCCTCAGCAATTTGGTTTGTGGATTAGGCCTTCGTGGTGTGGCTTTCTGATGTGGTAACGCTGAGACTTTTGTTGTCCTTTAAGGATAAGCACGTCAAGTTTCAGATTAGAACTTTTGTTAATTCATCTTTGCCCGAATATATTGATTTAGTTAATCAGTGAGACAATAGTCTGATGGTTTTATCTCATTTAGTCAGTAACCACTCATTTATTCTTTGGTTAAGGTTTCTGCACCTCTACAGATTAGATAGATTCTTTTTTTGACCTGCATGCTTAGTTGTACTCCTTTCTTCATTTAATGGAAGTTTTGAAGTGGATTTGTTATTCCCAGATTCTTTTGTGCATGTTCAATTCTATATTAAAGCTGTTACTCTTTTATTTGATGACAATGAATGTGATATCCAATGCTAGGAACCACCGAGGTCTCCGACACTACTGGGGCCTCCGGGTGCGTGGACAGCACACCAAGACTACAGGACGAAGGGGCAAGACTGTTGGTGTCTCCAAGAAGCGTTGAGCTTGGACATTTTATAGGACAATGCTGTCCGATTATGAATTTTGTTTTCCTTACATTGTTCTTTAATTTAGGATATGTTGTCAGATAGCAATCAATTATGAACCTAAAGGATTTTGTTGCTCAATTTTTCTTCCCTTTTAAAATGCATTCTAGTTTCTGAGGAGGCGGTGAATTTATGCAATTTGCCTAAGTCTGGCTTTTATAGTTTCGTGGCTCTGGTTTAATTTGCTCTACTACTTGACCTCTGTTACTGTGTTTGGCTACGAGATTTGTACGAGGAGTGCTTGTTCATTAGTAACACATGGGTTGAAAGAACTGGGGTAAATGTGATAACTAAATTGGAATGGGGTGGGTTTGCAATTTGCTACGCACATTATGTACGACACTTCTCGTGGAAATGAAAACATCTGAAGCCGATTTTCGTCATTGTCACGTTCGAATTTGACTGGGCGAGTAGCTTCTTGTTACATTTGTTTCTAGACTTTTTGGGAATTTGTAAATTTTATGCTTTCCCCTTTAATTCAGAATCAAAAGAAGCTACCTCAAGGGTGTCTATGATCGACCCGGCCAACTGGGCTCATGTTTGATCGCCCGGTAAAGATTGCCTTGCCCAGTGATGGAAGCTAGACGTGGTATGTTTTGTACAAAAAACTTTAACGCGTCTCGTGATTCTTTGTTCTTGCAGTTCAAGCCATACTATCCTCAAAGTATGCTTTTAGTTTCATTATATTGTTTCAATCTAAAAAACTGTACTATTTGTGCCCGCTGGATTAGGATAACTAGTCTTGGCAAAAGTAATTTCATGCGAAATGTTACAGGAATCTTAAACTTTTACTTATCTTAGGATATATCTGGAAAAAACAAAAACGTGTGCATGCATTAGTATTCCCTATTTCGTGCATGCATTAGTATTCTCCATTTCTCTCCGTCGATCAAGCCAATGAAAAAGGTTATTAATGCTTTTTTTTTTTTTTGGTTTTTAAGGAAGTATATTTACAAAGTATATTTACGAGCAGACTAATTGCCCCTCTCCCAATTAACCTGTGATAGGTCTGCATTCAATAAACGATCTAATCCCACGAGTCGGTTGAGTACAAAAGATAGGAGGGATATTAGACTTAATACCTATATTAGCCAAAAAATCTGCACAAAAATTTCCCTCCCTATATTTATGTTGGAAATCAATATCAATTCCTTGGGAGTATACTCTACAATCTTCTACCAACACTAAAACATAGGGAGGTATTTCACATTTATCCTGCAACATATCTATGGCCATTTTGGAGTCCGATTCTACAATTAGCTTTTGGGTTAATAACACTTTGCTCCCCTAACCTTTAAATATATACATTGTACTCCCTCAATCAATGAGGTGAAAGAAAATTTGGTTAAAAGAAATAGTTAAATGACACAAATACCCTTGACTTGACGAAGAGGAAAATTTCCGGAAATAAAACTCAAGCATTACAATGTTTTATAAAAATATTTATGAAAAACTTTTAAATAAAGTAAACTACTGAATATATATTTAAAGGTAGAGGGGAGTCACATTTTTGCCCCCCAACCTTTAAATATATACATTTTGCCCCCTCAATCAATTAGGTGAAAGAAAATTTGGTTAACAGAAATAGTTAAATGACACAAATACCCTGAACTTGGCAAAGAGGAAAAATTTATGGAAATAAAACTCAAGTGTTACAATATTTTATAAAAATATTTATGAAAAACTTTTAAATAAAGTAAACTACTGAATTTTAGATGAATTAAATATGAAAATAGTTAACAAGAAATGTGACAATAATATTATAAAAGATTATACTTATTGTACTATTGGAGAGGACCTTTACTAATTCTTATCAAATAAAAATTACACTGTTATGAAAGTTAAAATTAAGATTTTTTTTGTAAATTAAGAATTTTCCTTAAATCAAGAAAAAAATAAAAAATTTCAAATTTAGCTTTGAATTCATAACAGTACAATTTTTATTTAGTAAAAAATTAGTAGAGATCCTCTCTAATAGTACAAAAAGTATAATTTTTTTATCATAACATAGTCACATTTTTTGTTAGCTATGTTTTATATTTAATTCATCTAAAATTCAGTAGTTTATTTTATTTGAAAGTTTGTAAAAATATTTTTTTTAAAATATTGTAACGGTTGATTTTTTTTTTGAAAATTTTCTGTCTGCCAAGTCAAGGGTATTTGTGTCATTTGACTATTTATTTTAACCAAATTTTCTCTCACCTAATTGATTGGGAGGCAAAATGTATATATTTAAAGGTTAGGGGGTGTAGACACCAAATTTTGACACACCTTTGGTAAAAATATGTGTGTTACTTTATTTTAGGAGACATTTTTTATTTTTTGGGGGTCGAGTATAATTTTCGCGTATTATATCTAATTCATCGTACTAAGGGGCAAAAATGGTAATTTCACCAGGTAGATATTAGTTTATTTTATTTTATTTTTCTAAATACATAATTTTGCTATTTTTATCATTATTTATGATTTTAATGATTTTTGGGAGTCATTTATTATTTATTTAAAATTTTAGTATTTTTAATTTAATGGCACGTTTCCCAATGCATTTTTTATGAGAATTTTTCAATTAAAAAAAATTTTTTTTGTTATGCATGTTTCATATGTTCATGAATTTTCTGTATAAATTTCATAATTTTTAGAAATCGTTTAGTATTTATTTTAATACTTTATTATTATTATTATTATTATTATTATTATTATTATTATTATTATCATTATTATTATTATTAGTTGTTATTATTATTATATTTTTTATTAATCACATATTTTTAATGTTAAGTTAATTTTTAAATTTTTGTAGTAAATTTTTATTTACTCATTTTTATAACTCTAAAATTTTAGTATTTTTTCTTATTGATTTTAGGAAATACAAATATCTTTTATTTTTATTTTTTATTTCATTTTTCTTCTTTTCTTTTCTCCTTTATTTCCATTACAAAGTTCTTCTAAAAAAAAAAAAGAGAGAGAGCAGGCTGCGTTTGCAGCCTGCTGCTACTGTAGCAGCATGGGAGCTGCCATCAGGGCAGCCCCATGCCATCATCACAACTCTCCCCAACTCCCATGCAATTCAGCAGATTTGAGGGGATTTTGGGAAGATTGATTTTTTTTTTCTTCACCCACTTTCATCATCACATTCAACAACACAAAAAACACTTCCAACTCTCTCTTCTCCAGAGACAACACACACACTCAACCATCAGTTCCGTTTTTTTCTCTCAAAAAAAACACAGACACATTTTCTTCTTTTTTCCTTTTTCAGCTCATACACAACTCATTGCACCATATCACAGACACCATCAGTTCCCATTTTTCTTCTCTCAAGAAAAACACAGACACTTTTTTTCTTTTTTTTTCCCCTCTCGGCTCTCACTGCATACACACGCATTACACCGCCATCAGCTGCCAAAATCAATCCACCAGCGTTGCCAAGTTCCATCAATTTCTCAGCCAAACCAGGTAAGGTTCTCAGCCCTTTTAAATTGATTTTTGCATATCATAAATTTCATGATGTTCTTGCTTAGAATTTCTGAATTATTGCCGCTTAATCCATAATTTCGATAGCCTTGCTATTTGGGTTTAGACAATCGTGTTTCATGAAGAAATTAAAGATTGATTAAAAAAAATTTCGGGTGAGAAAAAGGAAAGTTAACTAGGAAGAACGGAGAGAGAGAAGCTAAGAGAAAGAAAGAAAAAACTAGAGTATAGTCCGGAGAGAATAGGAGCTGGAGAGTGAGAGTGAGCAGAGAAGAAGAGAAGAAGAGAGGAAGAGAAGAAAAGAGTGAGTGAGCCGAAGAGAAGAAGAGAAGAAAAAATGGCCGAAGAAAAAATGGCCGAAGAGAAATGACTGAAGAGGAATGGCCGAAGAGAAATGACTGAAGAGAAAATGGCCGAAGAAAAAAATCCGAGAATAGAGAATGAAGAGAAGAATGGCCGAGGAGAATGGCCGAAGAGAAATGAATGAAGAGAAAATGGCCGAAGAAAAAAATCCGAGAATAGAGAATGAAGAGAGGAATGGCCGAGGAGAATGGCCGAAGAGAAATGACTGAAGAGAAAATGGCCGAAGTGAGTGGCCGAAGAGAAAAATCCGAGAATAGAGAGTGAAGAGAGGAATGGCCGAAGAGAAATGACTGAAGAGAAAATGGCCGAAGTGAGTGGCCGAAGAGAAATGGCCGAGGAGAATGGCCGAAGAGAAAAATTCGAGAATAGAGAGTGAAGAGAGAAAAATCCGAGGAGAATGACTGAAGAGAAAAACCGAAGAGAAAAATTCGAGGAGAGAATGGCCGAAGAGAAAAATCCGAGGAGAATGGCCGAAGAGAAAAATTCGAGGACAGAGAGTGAAGAGAGAAAAATCCAAGGAGAATGGCTGAAGAGAAAAACCGAAGAAAAATGGCCGAAGAGAAAAATTCGAAGAGGGGGAAATCGAAGATAAAAAAGGGAAATTGTAGCCGAAACTTAATTTTTTTCCTTTAGTTATTTATTTTCATTATCTTCATCTGATTATATTACATTTTGCTCCCCTTAAATGCTTAATTGTTTAATTATGCCGTTCAATACTTTAGTTTACTTTATTTAAGTCCTCATTTTATTTTGGTTGGCCCTTAGAATTTTGTAGTTTCTTTCAATTATATCTAAGTTAATTACAATATGTTCTAATATGTCTAGAAATTATAATTCTATACCCCTCATGTTGCTGAAAATTACATTTTTGTCCCCAATCTTGCTAAAATTTTATTTTTGTTATTATGCATCGCTGGAATTGTATTTTTGACCCCTAAATTTTGCTGGAATTTTATTTAGTACCCCAACATTGCTGGGAATTTTATTTTTGCCCTAGAATATTGCTGGAATTTTGCATTTTTGCCCCCAAACCTTGCTGGAATTTTATTTTGTACCCCAACATTGCTGGAAATTATATTTTGTCCTAGAATATTGCTGGAATTTTGCATTTTTGCCCCAAACCTTGCTGGAATTTTATTTTGTACCCCAACATTGCTGTAAATTATATTTTTTCTTAGAATATTGCTGGAATTTTGCATTTTTGCCCCCAATACTTGCTGGAATTTCATTTTTATCCCTCCCAACATTGCTGGAATTTTATTTTGCCTTAGAATACTTGCTGAAATTTTATTTTTTTTGTCTCCCAAACTGGCTGAAATTTTTATTTAAGTCATTATACTTGCTGGAATTTTAGTTTAAATCCCTATACTTGTTGAAATCTTAGTTTTAAGCCCTGATACTTGTTGAAATTTTATTCTAAGTCCCTAATTTGTTCGAAATCGACATTTTATGCTCAAATTTTAAGTATTTCATATTTTATACTTTAAATAGTGGTACCTTGACATGTTTGTTGATTTTCTTAGCAATTTATACCGGATTTACGAATGGGAAGGTACCTCGATTACCCTTTTATTTCTCTTTTTGTGCTCCTACGTGTTGCTACGTGTTTTTCTATATGTTTTTTTTATCTCCTTTTGCTTATAATTTTTATACATATGTGAGTGTTTATTTAGTTATGCCATGTTATTTATTAGAAATTAATTTTTGATTATTCAAAGAAATGAATAGATAGGTAATATTCTATTGAGCAAAAATTCTGTATTTAGATAGTTAATGTAGTAGATAGTGTATATCTAGTTAACAAAAATTAAATTTTTTGTATTTTAGATAGAAAGTGTAATAGATAGGTTAGATAGGATATCTTTTATTCTTTTTCTATTTTTAGATTGTAATTAGGTTATTCTCCGGTGTAATAGTTAGGGCTTTGTGTGCTATGTGCTTATGTGTTTTATTTGCTTTCTTTAGGACTTTGCATCTAGAATATCATGCCTATGTGTTATGTGCTCCTATGTGCTATTATTTGCTTTTAGGTGATTATTGCTTTAATTTATACTTTATTTATTTACTTGCTTTATTATTATATATGTGTATCGTCGCCACACTAGTCCAACGCTAGTTGTGGTTAATTTCATTTTCTTCGCTAGTCCAATGCTAGCGGAGAACTTATAGAAAATAGACTAGTCCAATGCAAAGCCTTTAGGTCATTTTAGCATTAGGATCATTTTTTTTGTGTGCATCTCATGACCATTACACACGTTTTTTCTCTTTTTTAGGCCTTTTTCATTTTTGCATAATTTTTATATATATGTTATCACTTATTATCTATTTTTTTAACAAATGCTTAGTACATAACATTTAGATTCCACCACACATAGAATCTTAGGTCATTTGTATGATTTTGACTAAGAAATAGTCATCTACTCACGTGGGAAGCGATGGCGTACATGTCGTTCCCCCCTCCGTGAGTAGAAACATTTAGTCACGAGTCTTTTAGTCTCCCGTACCCGTTGTGTTTGCATTTCCACTTTCTTTGTTCACTTACTATCTGTATTACTATTTTCCTTTTCTTTTGCATTCTATTTTCGCACCTAAACTCGTGACTCCGTCGAGATCTACATTCGGGTTTCGCAATTAATGCGGTAATTTCGACTAAATCTCAATGGAATATTTTGTCCCTTAACGATATTCATTTTTAGGATTAGATTTGCATTCATATAGTTGCATCCAAATGCGATAAAATCTTAGGGTTATATTAGGAAAATTTAGACTAAACCTCGCAACTAGTTTCGGCTAGGTTGAAAGGGTGCCTTAGGCGCGAGCCTTTGCCTTCCCTTTCTTCAACTGTGACTCCCGAACCTTTTTCTCTTGTTTTTCAAAGACCTGGAGTCGTCTAAAAGGGTTTTCTTGTTTTTCCTTATTTTTTCCAAAAACCATTTCTTTAAATAAAGCATTTTGATTTTCTTACCTTTTATAAAAATATTTTCGAGTGACTTGATACACCAAAACTCAATACCAAGTGGCGACTCCTTTTTCACTAAAAAACCCTTTTTAGACTCTATTTTCGGGCCCAAAAATCGTCGCATTTTCAAAGTCCCATTTTAGGCCCTTTTTCTTTTATTTTAAAAAATAAAGTATTTGTTTGTCACATTTTATCGAATTATCTTTTACAAAGCATTTTTCTAAAAATTATTTTTACAAAAATTTACACGCTTTTCTTTTTCCAATAAAACACAACCACATTTAACACTTCCTTTTCTTTTTTCCAAACATCTAACACCCATTTATTATCCTTTCGAAAAAATGGGGCGCGACAGGGGGCAAAGTGTGACTCCCCTATACCTTGAGGGGGGCAAAGTGTTATTAACCCTTAACTTTTTAAATCCCAGCTCCTTCGCAGTCATAATGCCAGTTCGAATACTCCAAAGTTCCTCAACTAAGTTGGTAGAAATACCAATCTTGCCGTAGTATCCACCGAGCCATTTGCCTTGCTCATCTCTAAAAATGCCTCCAATGTTAGGTATTTCACATTTATCCTGCAACATATCTATGGCCATCTTAAAGTCCGATTCTACAATTAACTTTTTAAATCCAATCTCCTTCGCAGTCATAATGCCAGCTTTAATACTCCAAAGTTCCGCAACTAAGCTGGTAGAAATGCCAATCTTCCCGTAGTATCCACTGAGCCATTTGCCTTGCTCATCTCTAAAAATGCCTCCAATGCTAGCTTCCCCTGGATTTCCTTTTGCTGCACCGTCTGTGTTTAATTTTACTACACTTGCAGGAGGAAAAGTCTAGTTAATTAAGTCCTTTTATTTAAATTTTGCTACTAATGTACCTGTGTTAAATGCCGAATGAATTTCCCTCACATAGTTTAGTGCTAGTTGAGTAATCACAAGGGCTGGTTTCTGAACACCTTCAAAGCATTCTTGGTTCCTATCGTTCTAGATACCCGAGAGAACTGTGATGAACAAATAGCTCCAAGGGATATTCCATCTTAACACGCTATCCCTCCACCTTACATTATCCTCAATCCATTCAAAAAAATCCAGATTAATGTCCCTTGATACTTCATATTCGGGTAAAAAATAATGCCAAACTTGTTTAACACGGGGGCAATCCCAAAACAAATGAGTAATATCTTCCTTCACACAACCACATCTGTAGCAAGAGCCATCTGCTATAAAGTTCCTTCTAACTCTCATATCATTAGTAAGAATTTTTCCATGCTTCAATGTCCAAATAAGCCCCTTGAGCTTTTGTGGAAGCCTTAGTTTCCAAATCCAATTCCATCCCAAATTTTCAAATACTTGGCTTTCAAAGTATGAACCCAAAGAGGATCATTCTCGGCATTTAATTTCTAGCCAAGTTTTGAAAGAAGTGCTATGTTATTTCTTCTACTCTTTCTAATTCTCAGGCCTCCAAAAGCTTTGTCTCTACTAACATTGTCCCACTTTACTAAATGCACATTTCTTTTCTCCTCTACATTCCCTCAAAGGAAGTTCCTATTTTTTTTTTTTTTTTTGAGTAAGAAAGTTCCTATTTAATCTGTCCATCTCATTGCATACCGCTGCAGGTAACCAATTAGTTTGCATAATATAGTTAGGAATAGAAGCTGTAACGCTCTTAATAAGTGTTGCTACCCATGAAAGATAGAAACTTAGCTTTCCAACCCGTCAGCTTTTTGTTGATCCTATCTAAGACCTCTTTAAAATGATATTTCGTTCTCCTACCATGAACAAGTGGCATACTCAAATATTTACCCAAATCCATGGTTAACGAGATGCCACTATTTTGGCTAAGGATTCTAGCACATTGAGCAGAAACATTTGGAGAAACAAAAAATTTAGACTTTTTAAAATTAATTCTAAGGCCAGAGAACTAGAGAATAAATTAGAGAATTATAGATATTAAACTAGAGAATAAATTTTTGTTTCGTTAACTTCATTTTAATCATTTCTTATATCAATTAGAGATTGTAGTGAAATTAACATTATAGATTGTTTCCTCAAAAAAAAAAAAAATGTAGATTGCAAATTGAAAGAACAGGACGGATGATGGAAAACGATGGATTGCTGAATGGTTAGCAGAATATTCATTCCAAGAATAATCAATCACTCATATACAAGCTCCCCTCGCCACCCCCCCTCCCCCCCACCCGCCAAAAAAAAAAAAAAAAAAAACAAAAAATCACCCAGAAAAAAAAAACCAAAAAAAAAAAAAAAAAGAAATGGAGCAAGAGGTTCTATAATTCAATATCTATGATTCGCCCTATTTCTTATTCTATTATTCTTTTATTATCGCAGTCTTAAAAGCTTAAATAAGTAAGTTAAGTTATTGACTAAACACGCACAAAAAGTAGCTCATCAAAAATTTTGCTCCAGCTTCTCCTCCAGAGCATGGCCGGAGGCAGCCCTTCAAAACCACCTCCGTCCTCTTCCCGCCGCAGTAACAAATCCTCTTCCTCCTCCGCCGCAGTCACCACCACCACCCCCCCTCCCTCTAATAAGAAACCCTCCAGCTGGGACCCCAATAAACCAAAACCCACCGCTAATAATCCTAAATCCCCAACCCCAAAACCCAAACCCAATAGTTTTAGCAATAAACCATCTCCCAAACCCGACCCGAATCCCTCCAAGCTTCCACTTTTCCCCTTCCCGGACCCTCCTCCACCCCCCGCTTATGGGTTTCATATGCTTGACCGCCGGACCATTGTCCTTGCCGATGGCTCCGTCCGGTCTTATTTCGCTTTACCCCTGGATTATCAGGATTTTAACCCAATGCCACCCCGGCCTGAATTCCGAGTTCCGGGGTTCATTTTTGATAGGAAATTACCGACAATCCCGGACTTTCGTGGGCCAGAATTTCGGCCTGAACTGGGTGAAAGGGGTGATGGGTTCATGCTGGGTAGGAGCCAGGACTATAGGAGCACATTGGATTTCGAGGGGCGGGGCTCCGGGAATTCGATGAAGAGAAAGTTTGGGGATGAGGAGAGAGAAGGGAGAGATGGGTTTGAGAGGCAAAGGCAGCAGCTTTTGCGGTATGGAAATGTAAATGGATTGCCAGGCCCGAGTGGAGTTCTTGTGGGAAGAGGTGGGGAGGAAATGAGGGCCAAGAAGTTTATGAGGACTGGTGAGAATAATGCGGGTGGACTTAAGCATGATGAGGTCGACCAGGCAGCGTTAAAGAATGCGTTTTTGCATTTTGTGAAGTTAATTTTTGAGAATGCTAATCAGAAGAGAAAATATTTGGCTGATGGAAAGCAAGGCTCCCTGCAGTGTATTGCTTGTGGAAGGTTTGATATTAGGATAACTTCATTATTTTCAGTCTCTAGGACATTGTTCTTGTTATTACTGCTCTTGTTAACCTTCATTAATTTGTTTTGATGTATGTTGTTCTAACTGAAATTAAATGTGTATGCCAACTTGATATGTTTAGGTTGTTAGTTGCTTCAACCTGTTAAGATATTGAGATAAAGGAACAATCTCTATTATTATTATTTTTTAATGCAGATAGTCTGTGGTTAAGGTAATTTGTTTTTTAGGAGCTTGTGTAGTTATACTGGTTAATTGTAAAGGGATGTGGCATTGAAATTTTCTTTTGGTTAGTTCCCATATTAGCTATACAAGGAAAATTTCCTCCAACATGGGGCTGTTATATTTACCAGCTCTATTGACATAAGCAAGATGACGAGATTCACTTGAGCATTCCTTATGTCAGTGTGATAATCCTTCAGGATTTTGTAGTTACCAACTTTCTTTTTACACTTTTGTGGTTTATGTTTTTTGGTCTCTCTTCGAGTATGTAATGGTGAGTAGACAAATAGAAGAAGAAGAAGAAAATATTGCTCCTGATGCTTCCCCTTGTGCTTTCTAATGATGTCAGGATTGGGGGTTTAGGTTTACCGAGACTAGATACCTGTTTATTTTTTTATCAGTCTATCAAGACATAAGGTAACTAACATGCATTCAGCATATTGCAGTATTGTCCTTATACAAGACAGAAGGGGCTTGGAGGAAGGAGGGATATAACTTCTATGTTCTTCATCTGCAATGACATTACCTCCTTGTAGTTCATTTACACCTCTCTTGTCTCTGAAGTAATTGTTTCTGAAAGATTTCTCACTGAAACTCTCATTTATTTTTGTTTTGGAAATTTCATCTTCATTCTTATTTAAACTTTCCGTGTCTTAACTTCGAAAGGTTGCTTTTTTCTTTGCCTGACTTGTATGATAGTGGCTTCTGGTATTTCCTATTTAGTTTTATTGCAGTTTAGGTAAAGTCTCATAGTGTACATGCTTGTTGGTGTCTTTGTTCATGTGGATATAAAATTTCACATGTATGTGTGTTCACCAGAAATGAACACATTCCAATTTTGTTTGTTTCAACCTGAAAGCTATGTGGTTCACAAAGTTATGGAACCAAATCAACATGAAATTTTGAGGTGTGTGCATAAACTTGCAGTTCACCAGTTAAATAGGTAATGTTTAACTTGTTGACATCTACAAACTCAAAATCCAAAATCTGCTGTTAAAAAATAAAATAAAAAAAAAAAACTTGGCTGCATTAGGGCTAACCAAGTGTGGGACTTGGGTGACGGTTTCTATATCACCCTTGATATACTCTATGGCTGATCAAGCTTTTCTAGTTGATTTAGGCTGATGCAAGTGCCAAAAAAAAAAAAAAAAGAATTGAGCACACTGATTGCTGGAGTCCACAAACTCTTTGGCGTTGAAAACTTTTGCTTGCTTTTTCTTTATTGCTTGTTGCCTTTTAAATTGATATCTTACAGCTGAACCATGTGGAAATTGAGGTTTTTGCTCCTAATATTATGCTTTAGCTTATTTATACACGACATTTGATTAAGGGCAAAGAGCAAAATTTTTCCTTTGGTCAGTTATGCCTTAGATTTAGTATTGCAAGGAAAAAAAAGAGAGAGTTATCGTTCGAATTTATTAATTTAAGATAAGATATATCAGAGTTATCGCAAGGAAGAGAGAGAAATTTCAGATGTGGGCTTCTTGTTGCTGTCTAACCCGCTTGGTGAAGGCCGATGGGTTCATGTACTGCCAGTTGTTGTACTTGTTTGCATGTGTGGCAATTTATCTGTTTCTTTTTTCTGGTGATTCACACATTTCTTTTGTGTGTGGTAATTTTGGGAGCCTGGTGGCTTTCCTTTGCGTGTTTATAATGTGACTACTTGGTAGTGGTGACAGTTGTTTGACTTTGGATTGTGTTGATATTAGAACTGCTCCATTTGAGAAAACATTGATGGTAATAATTTTCAAAGGTGCCAGTAGCAATTTTTTATGAACAGGAATGTGCATAACAAACATCAATGCACATGATCTTGTGCATCTTGTTCTATTGGCAACTCGATGAGAATCTCAGGAAGTTAAACCAGTGAATATGCTTATTTAACTTCTCTCATGTGAGTTTATGCTTATGATTCTTTTTGACTGTGGAGATATTACTCCTTCACACGCTTCTTGTTATCTCCTTGTAGTTTGAAGTTACTTCAAATTATTTGACTGACTTAATTACAAGCACTATCGGATGAACTGTTGGTGGTTTGATGGTTGGCTGAGGCCTCCTGTAGTTGTATAGGGCTTTTAATGTAGCTTTTTTCTCAGAGGATTCTTTGTACTTACAACATGAGATCTGGAAGTTTTGATCTATTTCTTTTTGCTCGATTTTCTGAAGACTATATTTAGTCCAGTCTTGTGCTTCATTGAGGGAATTGATTTTGTGGCAGTGTTTTGATGGCTCCTTGAATGTTAAGGGGCATGATATGCTTGTCTGTTTTTGTCTTCCTTCATTCTTGCATCCTGAACGACTGAAAAACATATTTACTGTAAGTAGATGGTGGCATATATGGACCTGTTGTCTTTTTATAGTTGACATTCTCTTCTGAGTCTGGTTTGTATTGGTGAGATAATTATTATTGAGGCCTGTTGCCATTGGGTGAAGTTATGGAGCAGTGTCTGCATACCTTGATGCATAGCCTGTCATTCTTCAGTTAGTAGATTTTCAGTTTGTATTCTTCTGTATTTCACTCTATTAATGACTTTGAAATTCATATTTTCCGTTATATATTCAGCTTGTGGTTAGATGTATTTCTCTATTAATTGTTCTCCGAGTAAATCTTTGCACGAGGAGAGCATTTAGTTGTAACTTTGTATTTCATTGGGAAATGGAATTGAAGCCTATGTTTTTGGCTTAAGTTGGCAATACTTTCACAATGATTGTCAAATCTAATTTAGATCTGGAACCTGTCAAATGATATAATTACTCGTGTTATTTTAATTGGTCTGAGTGCTCCATCTGCAGCACCATTAGGAAGTGTAGGAGCCATGTGGCTAGTGCACAAGTGAAAGTGTAGGTTTTCGGTTGTTCTTTTGTTGCAGTGACGTGCTTATTTCTTCGGAATGATAGCTCCCATTTCCAGAAGTATGCAGGAGGAAAGATGAATTTACAGGAAATAATTAGTATTTCCCTCCTAACCAATTGCTATATCATGTGAGAATTTTCTTGCGTTTAGGTTTTTGGTGTCCTGTTGCTGGAAAAATACAACTATACTTAGAGGATCTGGTGAGGATATTGTGCCATTTTACAGATGTGTTTATCTCCCAAAAGTAGAACTTTATGACATAATAAGCTAATATACTTAACAGGAGACGTGGTTGTTTGATTAAAGAATTGGCCTGTCCGTATATTTGGATGCTGGCCTCCTGCAGTGGTGGAATGCTCTTACATTGTGTGTTCTCTACTTAATCTCTTTTCTTTATTCCTTTTCTCTGATTTACTTAGGAGTGGGTCCAATACATGTCTGTGCTTATATTGTATAGGGCTTTGATGTTAAAACAATTTTTATTTAAGTTTGTTGGCGTGCTTATCAAAAGCTGGTTTGCTGAAGTTTTCGCCGAGAAAAGCTCGACTTCTTGTTCTTTGAGATGAGATCATGTCATTGCTTTATGTGAGTATAAGAAACTAATTGTGTTTTATCTATTGATATAATTTAGTTGAAGTGGTGAAATCTATTCTGGAAGTTTAAAATGCTATTAATTTACGTTATAGGACGTTTGAACTTGTCTTTCCTTTTAATTTTGGTGCTTGTGTATCCTAATTTTGTGTAGTTGGTTTCAGAACTGTTATAGGAATAAACTAGTTCTTGTAGAAATGGATAATACATATTATGCTTCAGTATATCCTGGCCGTTGTAGTGTAATTTTCTGAAATACGCAACAACTTTCATGTGAAAAATACAGGTCTTCCAAAGACTTTTCAGATATGCATGGTCTCATTATGCACGTGTACAATTCAGATCATGCTAACTTGGTTGTGGATCATTTGGGGTTACACAAGGCTTTGTGTGTTCTGATGGGATGGAATTATAGGATTCCTCCTGATAACTCAAAGGTCTATCAGTTTCGGTCTGCTGAGGAGGCAGCAGCGAACTTAAATGATCTTATAATGTGGCCACCTATGGTGATAATTCATAATACAAACACAGGGAAAGGTAGAGAAGGTCGCATGGAGGGTATGGGAAACAGGGCAATGGATAGTTATCTCAGAGGTATATTGCATCTTCCTTCTTTATCATCTTGCAGTACATCAATTAGCAGCTTCTCTGACATATTTGCCATTTCCTACACTAAGCGTGTGTTTCTCCTATGTTAATATCTCCAAATCTTCTCGAATAACCTTTTTTGTTATTACTTCTTGGGATTGCTAGTTGTGTAAGACTGTTGCCACAATGTGTTAAGACAGTTGATTGTATAGGGCATTAAATTTGTTCTTATAGTATACGCTATGTAAGGCATTGAGTGTGTTCAGTCATATTGTCGGCGTCACTGCTACCATGTCAAAGTCTGATGAACTTTTTCTATGACTGTTCTGTTATGCTTTTCAATTTTGACTTTGCTGAAGCTAGCAAATTGCATTGTGCAGATGAGCGTATATTGTGGCTATTTACTGTAGGGAATGTTTTCTCTCTGATCAATTGAGGGTCTTGATTGTGTTTCTATATAGTTTAAGATTGGTGTATTAAAAGAAATTGAATGACGAACGAAATATGGTGAATACTTCTATAGATTCTTGATTGAGTTGCTATATGATTTAAGATTGACGTAATGAAACAAATTCTACAAGGAATGAAATATGGTGATTACTTTTACTGAAAGCTGTCTAATATGTTGTTAGCTTGTGGATGAACACGTTTGGAAGTTAGAGTTTTGTTACTTCTAAAGAAATAGATAGGTTCATTTTTAGAATTCTAATACATCTGTGAAGTTAGAGTTTTGTTACTTCTAAAGAAATAGATGAGTTTCATTTTCAGAATTCTAATACATCTGTGGGCTCACAATTACTCCTGAACTTTCTTAAGCCAACAGATGGCTGTAGGAGCACTACCTTGTTATAGAATGGAGTAAAGGTTGTTCCTTTCCACACCAAACATTTAGAAATGCCTCCAGCATTTCCCTGTGTAATCTTGTTTCTAGATCTGGTGCACAAGAAAAAGTTTGTGCACAAATTCTCTCTATTATAGTTGTAATTTTGATGCTTGTAATTCTACTTGGTAGATAGCTTTTTAGGGCAATAAATTGCCTGAAATTTTGGTCATTCTGTAGCTCTAGAAAGAGAAGCCAAATTTAATTTATGTCATTGGACCTTATTCATCAGCGAATTGAGATTTTTAACATTTGATTCTGCATCTCCATAAATCTTGCTTTCAGATCTGGGGTTTTGTGGAGGCAAGTCAAAGTCCTTGTATTCAAAAGATGGCCATCTGGGCATTACCCTGATTAAGTTTGGTGCTGATCAGTCAGGTTTGAAGGAAGCTGTGCGGCTGGCTGAATATTTTGAGAAAGATAACTGTGGCCAAAATGGTTGGGCTCGTGTAGAGTCCTTGAATATAGGCAAGGATGATGATAACAATCCGAATCTTGTCAAGGTGGATGAGAAGACGAAAGAAAAAAGGAGGATCTTTTATGGCTATCTGGCAACTGTTTCTGACATGGATAAAGTTGATTTTGAGACTAAGAAGAAAATTGTGATCCACAGGAGGAGGGAGTAGGAGCCTCCCAAGTATAATTATGCAGGCAATACAAGATACTTGAAGCTCTTCTAACCATCATCCTCACAATCATGGGAAGAAAAAAAGAGTTAAAAAAATATGCTTGGTTCAGTTGTTTGGTTAGGGAGGGTTTGGTGACAATTTGTTGAGTGAGTTTGCTTACAGTTTTGGTGTTAATTGGTGGGATTATTTATATATTTGCCCTGATTCTTCTTGGTTATGGGTCACATGATCGTCTATTTTTTTTGCTTGGACTATGAATTTTAGTCACTAGGAGTTAGTGATGAATATCCGCAACCTAAATTGCTAAAGCTCTTAGGACGTCTGCAGAAAACCTAGTGTCTCACTTCTCTAGTTTAAATTTGGCAGTAACAGTCTATCCTTCCCTCTTCTCTTGCTCTTGACCTGCAGTAGCTCCTTGTGATAGGTTCGTTGTTTTTTCATATTCGAAAGGAAAGCAGTGGTGTAAGTTTGCTCTTAAGATGGAGTAATTCCCTGATGCGTGGAAATAAGTAGGAATTACTTCTGCCAGAAGATCACATGGGTTATGTGGTATAAGTTTCTATAACTGTTGCCAATATAATGAACTTTTATTGCTTGAAAAGGGCAGCGTGTCTGATTTGTGCTATGCTGCTTCTGGTGTGATCGTTAGGGATATTCATTGAAGTCCTCGTCATATTTTGAGCTTGTTAGGGACCACTAAATGAATGAGATATAGTTTAAGGCTTAAAGCAATGCAGATTCGAGCATTACATTAAACCAGCGGTTGGTTGGTTTAGTAAATGATTGTAGTACGTATCGGGGAAATTGATAATATGTTTCTTTAATGTAAGCGTTGTTATTTTCACATTGTTGGTCGGTTTGGTGAAAATGAATTAGTCGTGAATTGGATATCTATTACATGAGTAGTTTTTATATTAGGCTTTGGCTGTATTCTTAAAGTTGCCACTTTGAATAAATCATCTATTTTGCTAAGCACTATTGAATTCGCTCTTGTTTTCATGATCCTGACTTAAAGAGGCTCAATGAAGATAATGTTGGACAAATGTTACTAATGCAATGTGCTCATCTTTGACACTATCATTAGCTTTTCTCTGTTTACCAGCATGGAGAGAGATCTTTTCTAAACTCGAATTTGAAATGTTTGACTAGGCTGACAGTAGAAGGGCAAAACTTTCTTTGCTCCATCATGTTTGCATAAGGTAGGGTAAAATCAAACTTCTTGTTTGACATCCATTACATTACAGGGTAAGGAAAGCCATGTAAGGTAAAATAGTGGGGAAAATGAACTTTGATATTTCAAGTGTGACAACAGCCTGCCAATGATGCTCAGATCCAAATACCTGTAACCATCATTAAGGCTTGGCTAATGGTACTTTGTATATACAGCATTGTGTACACAACCTACACAAAAGAGAACCACATGGGGGCAGTACTTAGTAACACCACAATCTCTGGACTAAAGTAGCAAGTCTCACTTGATCCAAAGAATCTTGAGCAGCAGCTTTTTGGTTTTAGCTACAGGACAAGCATATGCGCATGCCTGACTACTTGCTCATTCCTTGTACTGTATTGCTTGATATGCTATAGTCACGTAAAACCTTAAAAAAAACATTTAGATGCCGTCTGTTCTCCTAAAAATTACTATTCAAGTTTTGTATGAGTTTCAATCTTAAACTCGGACACCCAATTTCATGTTACTATGAATGGGATCTGAGCACATAGATTTCGTTGCCAAACTCAAATGTGTCAAACCCTATTTTATCTTGAAGTGTTGCAATTTTGACTTTTAGGTGCTAAATGAAGTTCAAATTATAGCTTCTTGTAGAGTCTTAGAACATAACCAACTTAATTTGATTAGGGTTAGTCACTATAAAGTCTTTAAAGTCTATGTAGGGTGGGAAGTAAAGAGTTTAAATATTATCTTTCATAAAAAATTTAAATAGTTACATAATATACTCGTTTGATTCAATGATAGTTCAGTCTCTATCGGTTCTTTTGGGATTCAATTGAACTCCTCTTCTATAATGTAAATTAAAAATGAAATAGTATACTATTAACTATTGATAAAAAAAAAAATAGTATTAGAACATGGTTGAGAAAAGGTAAATTAGTTTGAATTGCATCACAAAAATTGGTTCAGGATATTAACTTATAATCAATTCAAACACAAAAAAAAAAAAAAAAAAAGAGGCTAAATCATTCTAGAAAATGCAAGAAGATGATGTTACCTTACATCTAACCTACCAGTCTAGAGTCTAGAGAAGAGAAATAGTACTAGTTGTAGATGTCTGCTTTTAAGGCCTTAAGGCCGGCAATGTCTTTACTTTATCTGACTACAACCATGTGGATGCGGTGGTGGTGGTCAGTGTAGGTTGGGCCACCTTCCAACCCCACCACTTTCCCCGGCTTTTCAGTCCCCACCCTTTTGCTTTTTTTCTTCGGTTTCCGGGAAAGTCTTCCTTCTTACTTCTTACCCTCCCTATCTATCTATCTGTCTATCTATCTCCCAAATATTTTTTTTATCCCACTAACCAAACATCCCCTATTGATTACCTCACATCATCCATTATCCTCTTAATGAATTGCCCTTTACTCGTCTCCCTACCATTCCTTTAAACGTCTGTCCAAAATCAGATCAGTGGTTTCCGACTGCTAAATGTCTAATCCTACTATCAATGCCTCTTCAATAATTACATTTACTTATTTAATTCTCATTTATGATTATTATTAATATTATTTTAAAAACAATCCCAAACAAATGCGACGCTAAAAAGCTCCTCAACGTTATTAGTGACGGAAAAACATTAGATTTTTTTTAGTAAATATATATTTGAAATAAAAAGATAATTAAAAAATATGTATAAAATTTTTAAAAAATAATATCAAACAAAAGCAATCAAACTTCCGCTTCATAATAATGACATGAAAAGGTAATTGATGTATAATGTCACATGCTATATTAAAATTAATTATATATCGAATACTATCTTAAAAAAATATATATATATCTAATACTATAGGATGTAATTCAACATTGTCGTGTAGTAATAAATTATTTGTTCGACACATTGCGTGATAATGCATATAGTTTATTTTATATTTTTTTTATGATGACCCTCAATTTACTAATAATGACAATAAAGTTTTCTTTTAGTATAGAAGAAACCAATAATTGAACTTTTAATTGTTTTTTGCTAAATGCGGACAAAAAAATTTTGCCTCTTCAATTTGGAGACTCATGTCAATTGATTGACGACGGCTCGTGGGACAACATCCGCTCGATAAATACACTAAATTTAGTTTAGTATAGTATTTTTAGTATTATATATCTCAAAGATTCCTTGCCGTCTCCTTTTGTTTTCTTAGACTTTTAGAAAAGAATAATGATTTTTAAGAATCCATCAATCAAGTATATATCTTTTCACTTACCTAAAAAAAATTAATGGAGTATAACTTTTTGTACGACATTTATTACGTAAGTAAAAGAAATCATTTACACCATATATACCCCAATTTGAAAAAAAATAATAAAAGGTAGAAAAATTATAATGAAAAATAAGCCATATTATCCTGATTAAGACACATATTTTGAATCACAAACTCATTTGTGTGTATATATGTGTGTATATATTATCTTTACATTTTAGAATCAAAATTCGATATCCATTGTGTTGCTTTCTTCAAAAAAATCTTATGAGAAAATAATACCATAAAAAAAAAGTTTGGATTCGTCATTAAAGGAACTTTTTCTTAAAAAAATACTACTATAATATACATATATTTATTGTTGAAATGCATGTGAGATATAAATAATTGAAAAAATAAAAAATTAAATAATTGAAAAAATAAAAAATGTACTCACTTTTTTTTTATCAATATATACTATTATATTTTGAGAAGAAAAAATAATTAGTAAGATTCGAACTTAACTTATAAGTGAATTCGTAAAGATTTAACCGTTAACTCTTTATTCGTTATCAAATGTATTCACTTAAATCAAACTTACCCGTTATTAACCCTCATTTACTTTTTTGTACCATTCAAGCGGGAAAATTCCCCTGAATTTCCCTATCTACAGTACACTCCTTACAACCCCGGCGCACGTTAGCATCAATCAAAACTAACTTTTTTCCAGCAGACACAATCACACGTGTCCCACTATACATCCTCCACGTCATCACTTGTACGATCCTTTCAAACTTTGCTTTCCAAGCAGCCTAAACTCCATTTTTCCCTTTACGCCTTCAAACTATTCTTTCTCCTTAATCTCCTTAGGGTTTCATTTTTTTTTTCCTTTCCTTTTTTTCACCCCACTCAGAAAAAATGGGTTCAATCGCCGATCCCGGCGAGTTGACTCACCCTGACCCGCCACCACAGCCGAGTTTCGACGAGTTTCAGCGCCAGACTTCCTTGATGACTAGCTGCACACTCCTCTGGAAGGAGCTCTCCGATCACTTCATCTCACTGGAGCAAAACCTCGAGAAGAAATCCGCAGCTCTCAAGGCGAAATTCCAAACCCTAGACTCCGAAACCAAGTCTTCTCTCGACGAGCTCAACCACCGCGAGTCCAGCATCTCGGCTGTCCTGTCCATGGCCGTTCAACGCCTCGAGCAATCTAAGATCGCTGCTATCTTAGCCGTGTCGAAGCAAAATGAGCAGAGTAATGATAATAACGAGGGAGAGAGCGAGGCGGAACTGGATAACTCTTCAGGAATTTTCCTCAAGTTAAAGTCGTTCTGCATAAAAATGGATTTCAAGAATTTCTGGGGGTTTGTTGTAGTCAGGAAGAAAGAACTGGAGGCTTTCAGGCAGGAAATTCCCAAGGCGTTGGGGGAATGTATTGATCCTCCGAAATTCGTCCTCGAGGCGATTTCGGAGGTTTTTCCAGTGGATACAAGGAAGGCTGGTGTTGAAAATGTTGATAATAAGTTTTATGATTTGGGATGGGCTTGTGTTTTGTTGCTGGAGTCTTTGGTTCCTGTGCTGGTGGATCCGGTGTTGGGAAAGAAGAGGATGTTGGTTACTCCTAGTATTAAGGACAGGGCTGAGGAGATTGCGGAAATATGGAAGAAGAGTTTGGAGGACAGAGGTGGGATTGAGAATGTGAAGACCCCTGATGTGCATACCTTTCTGCAGCATCTGGTGACCTTTGGGATTGTTAAGGAGGATGATTTGGAGTTGTATAGGAAGCTTGTTGTGGCTTCTGCTTGGAGGAAACAGATGCCTAAGCTTGCTGTTTCTCTTGGTCTTGCTGATAAAATGCCTGGTACTCTCTTTTTTTTTTATTTTCCCTTTTTTGTCTTATGAATCTTTGTGTTGTTATAAGTTTGAGAAATGATGCTTTTTATTGGATATTTATGAGGAGTGTTGAGAAGGGTTCACTTGGGATAGAGAATTCAGTAGTTTTCTTAGTTGGAAGAGGGGAAAATTTAAGAAAATATAGGAACTTAGAAGTCTAGGGTAACTTGAGAAGCTAGCTTTCTAGTTCCTAGATGAGAAGAGGGAGAAACAGAGATGGATGTGTTGCATGAACTTAAATTGGTACATCCTGGGGACTAATATTGGTCCTTTGAGCTTGATATATCTAAATAGGAGTATGGGAATAAGATAAGGTGTTCAACTCTGGTGTGTATCATGCAGAACCATCTTACAGCATGTTCTTGATTTGCCAGGAAAAAAAAAACCTTGCTTTATTGAATAACCTGGTATTCTACTTATTTTGATACTTAAAATCTGCTCCAACCGAATAAAGTTTCAAAGGATAACAACTTTGAATGCTACAAATCTGGCTTTATAGATTAAATAAGATTAGGTGGAAAAATATGAAGTGCTTGCCTCGTATGCAGACGGAGATCTGTTTTATCTAAGTTCTGTCGAATTAGTCGACTCTGATATAATGAACTAAGTCTCTTTATTTCCTAGTAAAACTGATTGGTGTTTGAGCTCCAATCAATAGAACATTAATACTGTTCAGATATTATTCCATATTTTGGCAAGGTGTGCCTTTATTAGGTTTTGCTTAAGTAATAAGACTGAGATGATGTTGTCTTATGATTTACTCGGACCTATTTAGATGCAAGAATCTGAGATGGATTTTTGGTAGAGTTCTCCTCTTGTGTGATTTCAATTTGAAAGTTGCCTTCGTGATTCTTTACCTATACAGTTGTTTTGAACATAGAAGCTCGTATCCCAGTAAAGATACCCTTTTAGATACTTACTTCTATTTGCAAATTTTATATGTTTTAAGTTTGTTGCTTTGTGCTTTCTGCGTCCTAATTAGAACCTATTTCAAACAGCATTTACCTACTTTAGTATTTTTCAGGGCTAGTAAAAGGTTATTTTCTGGATTTAGTGGATATGTTGGATTAGATTTTTGTGCTATAATATGTTGAGTAGAGGTCAAGCATTTTTCTCTTTTTTCATCAGATATGATTGAAGAATTGATCAGCAGAGGACAGCAGGTTGATGCTGTACATTTCATCTACGAAGTTGGCCTTGTGGACAAGTTCCCACCTGTCCCACTTTTAAAAGCTTTTCTGAAGGATGCAAAAAAGCTTGCTACTTCTATTCTGGAGGATCCAAACAATTCTGGTCGAGCTGCGGTATTGTTCTGTTTTTATCTCTGGGTGAATTTTTTATCATATTCATGTTAATTTTATAAATACATTATGTTATTGGGTGAATGTTCTTCCTGCTAGTATTTTGCTGCCAACTGTCCCAGCCTACCAGTGTCTGGTTTCAGTTCTGATTTCTGTTTTCCTTAGTTTCAATAATGTGTGATCTGTTTTCTACTTTAATGTGAGTCTTACTTGCACACAGACTTCCTTGTGATACACTATCTTGTCAAAATGATTTGTTTATGCATTTTATGTAGGAGATGTTGTAATAAATTTTTGTTCTGTCAAGAAAGATCTTATTGGACAAAACTTGCTTTTGGTTTTGGTATCCCTCACCTTTTGTTTCTATGCAGAAAAATTATTGAAGGGAGCAAGTTTATTATATTATTTTTGTTTATGTTTTCTGTAATCATAATCCCTTGTGATGCCTTGAACAGCATCTGGCTGCAAAGAAAGAGCAATCGGCACTTCGAGCTGTCATCAAGTGCATTGAAGAGTACAAACTAGAGGCTGAATTCCCACCTGAAAACCTTAAGAAGCGCCTTGAACAATTGGAGAAAACTAAGACTGAGAAAAGGAAGCCAGTTGCTGTCCCTGCCAATAAACGAACACGTGCCAGCAATGGAGGACCCATGCCTCCAGCCAAGGCAGGCCGTTTGACAAATGCTTATGTATCGTCTTTCCCTACAGCCCCCGCATTTGTCAGGTCTCCCTCACACTCACCATACGCTGCTGGAGTGCCAGCATATCCTTCTCCACCAGCCATTTATGGACACGGAAGTAGGAGCCCCTCCCCTTACGCATACTCTCCGGAAGCATATCCTGGAGCTCCAGTGGCTTATCCTGCATATGGAGGCTATGGCAGTCCGATGGCACCAGCTTACCAGCAACCTTACTACTAATAGACATGACTGGCCCTCTGATATGGTGACTACTGATATCATGACCCAATGCAAATGTCTTTTAAGATGGTTTGTAATCACTAACCTTAATGGTAGCTTTATCTGTGTGTTAATCCTTAATTGTGACCTTTCACTCTGCTACTTGCTTACTCAAGTGTAGCTTGTCTGATATTGATGAAACTTGTAGTACTAGGTGGTTGTGAAAAGTAATTAAAAGAGATGCTTAGCAAAAGACTAGAGAAAACTGTTAGGAACTGCTAGTCATTACTTCTTTAAATGCTATATTTGAGGTGTCCATAGCCCTGGGTTTAGGTAAATTATTAGGATGGACGAACTCTAAACGGAAGTGGTCCTTTATGGGAAGTGATAGCAATGCGTGCTCGATAATGATAACATTCAGTTGCTGGCGCCTTGTGTGTGCTTGATAATGATTTGTTATCTTGTCCCCAGCATATATTCAAGGCAGGGCTAGACTCCAGCAGAATACCAATGAAAAGTCATGTGGGTTGTACAGCTGTATTTATGACATGCCACCAAATTTGATCTCTCTCATGTTGCAAGGAGAATTTGGTTATAAAAGTTTAGTGTATTGTAGCATGGCAAGCATGTTTTGAGGATGAAAATACTTCAAAAGACATTGGTTTGGCTTTATTTGTTTGGTAATGTTTTTTAAAAATTTTAAACATGTCTTTTAATTATATTTTTTTATCTTATATATACATTTTATTAAGAAAATTTTTTAAAATAATGACTAATATTTTTTTAAAAAATACTTTAAAAAAATCCATTAAGATGCAGACATTATTGTTGTTGCTTTGTGGAGGTGGGACTTCTCTAGGTCCCCTCATTAGTCAAATTCATATCAATTTTCAGATATGTGGTGGCACTACTGATGCAGAATTTTTTGGCAAATTGAAGTGATATTTTATAGTATATAGAAACATGGTGAACTTTTAATGACAAGAGTGCACGTAGAGGATATCCGTGAACTCTTCCATTCAAGATTTTCCAAAATACCCCTATCCTCAACCTTGCGTCTGTTTTATTTGAATCTCACTAAAGTTAACTCTCCTTCTCATCATCTTCTCATGTAATAGTTAGGTTTGATTAAAAAAAAAAAAATAATTACAGTCACGTATTTCTACCAAAAAAAATAGAAAAACCGAGGACGTTGTACTGTAAGTGGGCTTGACATTAGGACTTTTAGGCCCAAAATATAGCCCATTTAAGGAATCTTGCAATGGGCAAGTTTGCTGTGTTTATAACACAACGTGAAAGCCCAAGTTCAGCCATTCTAGTAATTTTTTCCTTTTGCTTATCTTCAAAAAAAATTATATTCAAATGACCAATTGAATTTATAATGAAAGAAAATAGCTTTATTGAGCATTAGCGAAGCAATGTTTTAATTAGTGTGAAAAGAACTCATAAATTCTTTATCACAAACTATAAAATTCCTAGAATGCAGGCTATAAAAAGAGAAATATTAGCACTACATAACAAGAATGGTCCAGTAATTGATCGGGTTGAACTTCTCATATTGGCCCTTCTTTGGAAATGGGCTTAATGTCCAAATCCTATATTTATATGAAAGTAGGCCACATTTTTAGTGGGCCGAATTCGTGCTAATCTGAAACTGTTAACTGTCAGAAGTGTCTAAGATCACAACTTTGTGAACACCAACTGTTCGATTTTATTTTCCAGAGAGCCGAAAGAACATAAGACCACCTCAATTCGTCCATTTGAATCAATGAGTCATCGAGGATCTTGTCCATATTTTTTATCCCGTCAATTGATATTCCTACTCAGAAGAGTCACAACTTCAAGATCACTAGCAAATCCTCATCCTTTCTTGTCGGGCTGTAGAGGAACGTCTTGCTAAAGAAGTCCTGCTAAAAAAACTCGTTCAGTGGGTTTCGGCTTCTGTGAATATTGAGGATTGTTCAGGTTAGGCTTCATCTTACTCTTGATACGTACAATAGTATGGACTAATGGGACTTCGATTGTTACCGCCTCTTGCACATATGGGCTTCTTCTTTTTTTTTTTTTTTTTAAGGGGAAAAAAGCCACGGGCTTATTTTTCTTACCCTGCATTTACTTGTGTTTCCGTGCGCAAGTTTGATTTTGTCTTGTGAGAAGGAAATATTATCGCACTTTAGTTTTAAAAAAATACTATTATTTCATTTTTTCTACATTCAATGAGAATAGAGGGGCTTGCTTTACCCCCAAAGGAAAAAAAAAAAAAAAAGAAAAAAAAAGAAAAAGGGTCTATCAAAGAATAAATAAAAAAGACAAGGAAAGGAAGTGGAGACCAAAATTCTTTTTTCCTTTGAGGAAAAAAAAAACTATAGGTCTCATGATGACAAAATTAATATCTGTACCAACAACGTTGAGACCTATGGTTTGGCAAGCAACGTTAAAAAAACCCAACAAAAGATGAGAGAATTTGAGATTTGAAACAAGAATTTCATGGTGACATTATTAATATCTGTACTAACAATAATGAATTTTGACATGAAATTAACCACAAAGCTGAACATCACAAGCAACATGGACCAGAAAATATACTAACAAACATGGACCACAAGATACTAAAAATTCATTTTCTACCAATCAGAAAAAAATCCAAGATTTCGATATCACAAGAAACTTGAACAAAGCTAGCAATGGGCCAGAAGTTCATTAGTTGTCCCAATTCCTTGGATTTTGGGCCCAGGGTAAGGGTTCATCTGCTGACTTGTCATCACCCAAAAATATTATTTTAATTTTAGTTATGGTAATCAACGTTTTTTTTTTTGTGTGAAAGAATCAACGTTAATGACATCACTATAAATACCTGGTATAATGTCCGTCTGCTGACTTTTTGTATTAGTTTCGACGAGGTCAGTTGCATTGGACGTAGTTGGCAACTCATCGATCCCGAGAAAAGGTTAATTTTTATTAATGTTGTTCCTGCTTTGTTAATCTTTCTATTAGTTACTATTTTCTTCAGTTAATCGTGTTTTTCGAGCTTTTAATTTGGCTTTTTAAAATCTTTCTTTTGGTAATTATTATAAGAAAAACAATCCCTTTTGCTTGCTTTTTATTGAAATAACTTGCTTTTTCAGATATTTTAGAAAAGGTTCAACTTTTGTAGTTGGTAGAAGTGAATAGACTTAAACTTTTCAACTAAAACCATTTTGTATTTATCAGATTTATGATTTTGCTTGCTTCCCAGTTGATTATGTAAGTTTCTAGTATAAATTTAAGTTATCTGAAGCACAAACTTTATTGATGTTCCTCTTTTTTTTTTTGGTTGTAGGTTGGAATTCATTTCCGAAATATGGCAGAAGAAAAGATTGGGATTGCTAAGGATGTTACTGAAGTAAGTCTGCACAACTCCATTCATCTATCAATTAGTGTTTTTTTTTTTTCAGTATCTGTATTGAAAGGGTCGGAGGAAAAATTTGATTTTGAGCTCGATTTAATTGATTATGAATGTGATATGGACGTGCAGTTGATTGGTAACACTCCATTGGTGTATTTGAACAATGTTGTGAATGGATGTGTTGGCCGTATTGCAGCCAAGTTGGAAATGATGGAGCCATGCTCTAGTGTGAAGGATAGGTAATCCTTTGATTTTATTAGGGGATTTTATTAGGGGACTGTAAGGTTAAATAAATTGTTTTGTGTGGCGATTCTGGTGCCAGGATTGATTGTTTGCTTTAGGTTGCTCATATTTTTCAAATAGAATATCATTGATATGCTTCTTAATGGTTTGTCATTATGCAGGATTGGTTATAGTATGATTGCAGATGCTGAAGCCAACGGACTCATTAAACCTGGGGAGGTTAGTTGTCAACGATTGCACTCTTACATTGGACTTGGATTATAGTAACTTAGGATGCAATTTAAATTTTACAAATGTGATGATTTTGATTGAATCGGTGTAGGAAGTCCTTTGTTAAAATCAATTTTGTGAGCAGAGAGAATAACTTTACTGTTTTTCTGTTATTTTTTATTGAAGAGTGTACTCATTGAGCCTACAAGTGGGAACACTGGGATCGGGTTGGCATTTATAGCAGCAGCTAAGGGTTACAAGCTTATCATCACCATGCCTGCTTCCATGAGTCTTGAGAGAAGAGTCATTCTCCGTGCCTTTGGTGCCGAATTGGTTCTCACAGATCCTGCTAAGGGAATGAAGGGTGCTGTTCAGAAGGCCGAAGAAATAAAGGCCAAGACACCCAATTCCTACATTCTTCAGCAATTTGAGAACCCTGCTAACCCGAAGGTGCGGTTAGAATTTGTCAGCTTTGTTGGTAATTGGCAGTCTTATTTGTTAGGCTTTATCTGTAATACTGGGTGCAGATACATTATGAAACTACTGGACCTGAGATATGGAAAGGCTCCAATGGGAAAATTGATGCTCTTGTTTCTGGAATTGGTACTGGCGGTACGATAACAGGAGCTGGGAAGTACCTAAAAGAGCAGAAGTCTGATATAAAGGTAAGGAAGACCTTTCAGTTTTGGATGTTAATGAGTGACTTTTATTTGGTTGTTTCTTTGGTTTAGAATTCTGTACAAACTGTTTGCCATCTGATTTGTTTTCCTTTTCTTTATTCTGCATTTTAGCTATATGGAGTGGAACCAGCTGAAAGTCCCATTCTTTCAGGAGGAAAGCCTGGTGAGTGATTTGCCTAGATTTCTACTTGAATAGTTTCTGCTATGAAATGTTGACTGTATAATTTGATAAAGATAATAGGAAATTGCTGCAAATAAGATCACGAGACAGTTTGCTTTCCTTCTACTGCAATCTATTGCATGGTCCCTTGTCCATCACAAATTTCTTGTGCTAATGCTCTTAAGTGTTTATTCATCCATGAAAATAACATCTTAGTGAATAACATTTGAAGAAGGTTTCAGATGGACATATATGCTTCTAATCTTTAATTATCTGTTTGGAAAATTGAAAATAATGAATTTCATGCCATTTTTCTGTTCTTCTATTTTATTTCATCTGATGCAAGGATTTTTAATCGTGCCTAGGTCCACATAAGATCCAGGGTATTGGTGCTGGTTTTGTTCCTGGTGTTTTGGATGTTAACTTGGTGGATGAAGTTGTTCAAGTAAGATTTGTTGTTCTGTGCTACAACTTTTTTGTTTATCATGAATACTTTCTTTTTGTTGAAGGGCATTTTGGTTTAAAACAAATTATTAGATTTGTTGACTTGTTCTTATACATGCATTAAGGTTTGAGCGTTTATATATAGTTACGGGTTTAACTGTAACTTCAGAGAACCATACTTAAAAAGTTGTTTTCATGAATATTTCAGATTTCAAGTGATGAGGCAATTGAAACTGCAAAGCTTCTTGCTGTGAAAGAAGGGTTGCTTGTAAGCTCAACTTTCTAGACAATGTCCAACTACGCAAAAATTGGACTTTTACATTTTTCTTCTCATTTATAGTCATTTTGAGGCCTCTCTTATTGCAAGCATGTTTCTATAGTTTTTCCATTATTCTGCTCACAGAAGCATGCTATGTAGGTAGGAATATCATCTGGTGCTGCAGCTGCGGCAGCAATCAGGCTTGCAAAGCGTCCAGAAAATGCTGGCAAACTCTTTGTTGTAAGTCTTTTACATTTTGTCCAGATCCTAGTATGGCTAACGAGGGTTTTCAGCTTATTGAAGTTGTACAAATCAAAACCAAGAAAATAAACAATGCATGGATGCTGTGGGAAGAGAAATGATGGCCTGTGAGTGTTTTTGTGGAGACTTTGAGCAAAACATGCTTATATAAAAGTGTATTGCTTTCTAAAATATTATCTTTGATATTTTGATGATTTCTGACGGTGGAGTACTTATTTACGCGCAAGCATGTTAGGGTAAAGGTTGTGTTGCAAATTGACTAGGAACTAGTTACAGTCTCTTCCTTGCATGTGAATTATGATTTGCCAATAACAATGTGTTTCAACTTCTACACAGGTAATTTTCCCTAGCTTCGGTGAACGATATCTATCTTCTGTGCTATTTGAATCGGTCAGACGGGAAGCAGAGAGCATGATTTTTGAGCCCTAAGCCAGTTCCCGGATCCGGACCACACTGATACTGCACACATTTTTAAATTAAAGCAAAGTATTTGAGAGAGGATATGCATCAAATTTCTTCGCTGTGTTTACTTGATATTTTCAATAACTTCAGTGCCTTGGTTGTCCAAGGACCAGAGCCTGTGTACTGTAGTTGGCTGTGTTTTGAGGCTCCTGTTGTCTTGCTTCACTGTCCTGCTTATAACTAATAAGGCCAATATAAAAATTCTTGGAACATTTCAGTATTAAAAAACTAGTTTTTTTTGCAATATTTCTACTTCTTTTATCTTATGGTTTTCATTTTTGTTCCTTCCTGTCAATTAAACTAAGCATTTACAAGCCAGAGACATTAAGCATCATATCTTACAATGCAAATTAAAATTACTATTTCTCTCTTTCTTAAACATTAAAAGGAGAGAATTAAGTCCCAAAAGGTCATAAGTACTCAACCCACCAAAAAATATATATTTAAAAGTGAAAAGGTTTTGAGGATTTTAACACTCCACCCAACTTTCATCCTTTTAAAGGTTAGTCACGTATTTATTGAACAATTGCTATTGAATTTTATAGTAATTTAGCCTCGTATTATTTAACTATTTGGTGTTTTAGCGTTGTGTGCCATCAATATTTTTTTTTTTTTCCTCTTTTGAGTTTCTTTAGAATCTTGGATTTGGCGAGAATCTTTGTTATCAGTGCATAATTGGGCAAATGCTCTAAAGGCGAGCCCAAAAAAATTGGAAAAAGAAATGTTGAAGACAATTTCCAAAAAAAAA
Organism: Mitragyna speciosa; assembly: GCA_024721245.1. NCBI lineage: Eukaryota > Viridiplantae > Streptophyta > Magnoliopsida > Gentianales > Rubiaceae > Mitragyna > Mitragyna speciosa. The sequence continues at coordinate 2,352,796 of CM045571.1, forward strand.
CGAATTGGAAAAGAACTTTTGCGCGGTGGGCTGTAGCCATTACCCGGAAAAAAAAAATTAGAAAAAAAGCTTTAGCTGACAATTTTTCGACCAGCATATCTGATGCCAAGTTCAGAGCCCTCTCGTTCCGCAGCTCCTGTCCGTCCTCCGCTGCAGTAAAAAGCTTCCTCCTTTTCTCCGGCTAATTTCAACTCCCCTGCATCCAATCAGCATATACTATTTCGACAAGGTGAGTAAATTTTTGAGATTTTCTCTTCTTTCCGTATCAATCTGGTTAGAATAACATTAATTCTTAATTGTAAGCTGTTCATGGTATGCTTATCTTTTCTTTTTTCTTTTCTTTTGTTTTCCCAAATTTAGTTAATGTATGGGATCAGAGGCTTACTGGGATTATAGGACATTTTATTTGGCATTTTTTTTTCTTGGTGGGATTTGTAAAAATCAGAACTTGTGTACACAAGAGGGGAAATTCTAGGGAGGTGGTGTGTAAATTAAAAGGAGTCTTGAATCTTTTTTTGGGTTTGTTTTGTGATTGTGGAAAACTTAAGTACAGATTGTGAGGCTCCACAATAGCCATTTAGCTTATATAGAGAGGAAACTGGGAGAAAAGGGCTGAAGTAATGCAAAGTTTGAAACTTTTATTTATTTATTTATTTTTTTTTTTTGGTTTTTCCTGGAATTTGGTGTAGTAAGTCTAATTCTCTGTTTATTGGTGTACAAACATGTTTATTTAGTGCAGAGATCTTAAAAAAAAAAAAGAAAGAAAGAAATTAGAAATTATGTGATAAATGAAAAAGCTCGTGTAAAAGGCTGTACTTGAGATATATGAATGCTTATGCCCATCTCGTGACATAGGAAAGTAGTAGAAGATTTGAAAGAACTGACACTGATTTAAGCATGGTGTATGTTCAAGGACGAGTGATATGCTCATTGCTTATGGACTTTTGAACTGGCAGAATTTGTATTAGCTATTCTAGTTTTAGTTGAATCGTTTTGCAAGCTTGTTAGAACGTATTGCATTGCTCTGGTATTCAAATTTGCTAATGCAGGTTCAAGGTTAAAAAGGCTTTGGAAAGATATGTTGGTTTGTAGATAATTGCTCTGGTCTTTTGACTTGGGCTCAGATAGGAAATTAGTCATTGATCTCCACCCTCTGCTCATGGGTGTTGTACAGAAGCACCGAGTACAAAATGCTTGGATAGCTGGCGTTGTGACTTGGATGTGTTTTGGACTCAATTTCAGTTTCTCCAATGAATTTCATCAGATGCCAGCTTTTTGGGCTTTGTGTTGCGAGAAGGAGAGAAAGAAGCTGCCCCAGAAGAGGAAAAAAAAAAAGGAACAGAGGGGGGGGGGGGGGGGGGTTTGTGGGTTGAGATGGAGGCCTAATGCCTTTCCTGGATTTCTAATTCTTTCTTTCAGCTTAACGTGTCTAAGTTTTTGCTCATAATGTGTTCTTTAGATTTTTTAAGTGCCATTGTTTTTTAATGCAAACGTAGCTGCATTCACTTGCAGTGGTATAATTAAGTCACGTATAGGATCACAATGTACTGTTGAAGTTTTTGCTTAGAAATTAGGAATTGCAATGTATTTGAAAGAAGGAACATTTGTTGTTATACACTTAGGATAACTACAACATCCTGTGTTCTTCATGAAGCATCCTCATGGGGCTACGCAATACATAATGCGTTTGTGTTCTCTCTTCAGTATAATGGCTGGCAAGGCTGAAGCTGAACCAGTGAATGAACAAGCTGTTGCCAATGCATATGGTGCAATGAGGGCTGAAATCAACCAAATTTACTCAAAAATCACGGAATTAGAAATGGAAGCTACTGAGCACTCTCTGGTAATCAATGCCATACAACTACTTGATCCATCAAGGCGGTGCTACCGAATGATTGGTGGCGTGCTTGTAGAGAGAACTGTTAAAGAGGTGCTGCCGGCTGTTCTGCGCAATAAGGAAGGGCTTCAGGAGGTAATTGCTCGGCTTAATGAAGGCCTCGAAAAGAAGAAAAAAGAAATTGCTGAACTTGAGGCTAAATACAAAATTAGAATCCGAAAAGCAGATGAAATGAAGGATGAAGGTGGCAAAAAGGAAGGCACTGCACAGGGTGTCCTTGTTGGTCCTGCTGGTGCAAATGAATAGAGAACTCGTTTCCCTTTAATACCTTTTAATTTGTATTATCTTGACTTGTGAAGTTGTTAACATCATTATTTCCTGCATTATATCCTTAAGTATTTTGTTCTCTTACCATAGCTCTTTTTTATTGCATTTATGGAAGTTGACCTGTAAGTTTTCAGTTGATATTCTCTGAGGTGCGAAAGGATACTGAGAATTAAGCTTAAAAGAGAGAGAAGGGAAAGTTTTCTTTCCTTCCCTTTCATTTCCTTCCAAATTTACAAGGTTTTTGCAGAAAAAATTTTTTTTTTCTTCCCATTTCTTATCTTTCCTTTTACCATTTTTACTCCCATACAAAAGATATCCGCTCCTTTCTATATTCCTAAACAAAAGAATTGATACAATTGCATTCTTTTCTATTCATTTCCTTCCATCCAAACGAACTAGTCATTGGACATTCCAGGTATACTAAAGGAAAACAGTTCATAATTTAGAATAACTTTGATTTTGAGTTTCAGGTTATAAATGATTACATACTCCAAAATTGAACAAACGATTCGGACGAAAAAGGATAAATAAAGCCAAAAAAATAGACAAAATTTGAGTATTAGGGGAAAGAAAAAATAAAAAATAAAACTAGACACAATCCCACTGGACCACAACTCCTTATCCAACCTCTTCATCAACTAAAGAAATCTTGGATGCCTCTTCCTGCAAAAACCCGATCAGAAAGTTCAGCCAAAATGGCATTAACAGTGAGCAAAACGACACTGGACCCAGCAATGACTCCTAGCACAACTCCGGTAGTGCCCAGAACTTTATTAAAAGCCGGCCACTCAATTTCTCTTATTTCCTCTGCCACCCCACTCAACAACAAATTTTGCTCTTTCTCTGCCCTCTCCCGCATAGCCTTCTTGATTTCAGCACCCAATTGGGACACCTCAACATCCTCACTAGCTTGACCATCTGGGGTGGTGATCTTATCATTGTTCACTGGTTCATTTTCTGGGTTTCTTTTTTCAGTTTCAGAACTTTCTTGGGTGGCTTTGGTGATTGTGTGGTGAAATTTTCTTGCTGTGGTTGTTAGTAGCGTGTGTTTCATCAACTTTAGGAAATTGGGTTGGGATTTGTTTGGGAAGGTGAGCTTTGAAGGAGGAAGTTTTGGTGAAATTGGTAGAGAAGAATAGGGAGGGGATAGGGAGATTTGCGAGAGGGAAAATGCCATTTCTGGGGAGCTGTGGATTTTGGACGAACCTGGGAAATTTCGAGCTTTCACAATAATTGACAATTTGACATAATTTTCTAGCCTTTTACTTTAGCAGTCCCGTTTCGGCCTTCATGGCGGATGAATACAGGCTGCAGCAAGACAACTACCTAGACTGCAATTGAAGTTGTAAAGTTGGACTGTATTGTTCTTCATGGACTTGCTAGGCATTTTTTGTCTGTTTGAGTAGTTTGGGCTCGACCCAAACTGAATGTGAGAGACAAGAAAACGCTTGGGAGGTTTTCCTTTCTCCTTGAACTGAAATTAAATTGTTACAGAGATACTTTAACTTTTTTTTTCTCGTGTTTTCTTTAATATGTATCAGTTCAATTTGAAAAATTTTCTGTTACAGCTTCAAATTTAGATAAGTGGGTGGTAAAATGAATTGAGACTTAAGTATTATTTTTTCATTTTTTTTTAGACAAATAAAAGGTCTTGTAGTTATAACTTTACGACTCCACTACTAAGATCTAGTTTGTATCCCACCAACATAAACGTATCATTTTGCATATCTAAGGATATGATTCATCTTATGCGTATCTAATGATATGATTCATTTTGCCATTTTGTTTTCCTTTCACAAGATTTCAAATTCCACCAATACAAACGTATCATTTTGCATACCAAGGATATGATTCGTCAAATGCATATCTAAGATATGATTCATTTTGCCATTTTGTTTTCTTTTCACAAGATTTTCAATATGAATATAAGAATGTTCTTTTTTTATATTAGGAGTTATATTCATTCAAAAGTATTCAGAGTCCTAATGGGTTGAAGAGAAAAAGGACAAAACATAGGAGTACTTTTATGGGTTCCACACACCAAAAGGACTAACTTCATAACACTCTTCAACAACAATCTAGCCTTTTCTAATATTGCATTTGTTCTCGACTTAAATTAAGCTAATTCTAACTTCTTTTAGGTAGAAACCATTGTGAATCTTTCTTGTTGAATTTGCATCATTTTGTAGCTTATTTACCAAAAGTTGATTACATACGATGCTGATTTTTCTTTTTATAATGTTTAAGTGAAAGTACCTTTTGAGTTCTCTAAATATATTTTCAAGCTTACCTTTTAAAGCATTTTTAAAAAAGCTGAAGTAAAAAAAAAACAAGCCAATTAATCTTTCGAGATACGAGCAATCAAAATATAATGAAGGCAAATATCTCAATAAATTTTCATTATGAATGTAACTTGTTTTCGTAGAAGGTAATTAAGTCACTAGCAACTTTGAATTGAAGCAAGAGAAACAACTGCAAGCAGTTCGATCAGTATCGTTACAATAATGCAGCCAACAGCTTCTTTTCATCAACAAAGCAAACAAGAATCTACCCAGTTATCACTTCTCTGAATTCTGAAACTTTGCATGTGCATGCAGCTGTCTAATGTCCTCACACTAAAATAAGAAGCTGATCGGGATTAACCATGGAGTATGAGGACTCTGCATACTATTTCTGTAGTTTATATTCAGACAAAACAATCAATCGTAAAAGTAAAAAGGTTAAAGGGAAAAAAGATACCCAAAAAAATTCGATTCCAACAAAATGTACCGAAGAGCAATAGACCAAACTATGCTAACCTGTACCATATGGAAGCAATTGCAAGTAGTCTTCAATCTGCAAGCAAGTCCGAAGGAGCATTTATTTATTTCAGGTGCTGATTTCCAAATTTAGGCCACTGTTTTAACTATTCATTGTTTGGATTTTCACTTTTTTATACTGGGTTTTGACATCTGAGTTGATTGAAATGACGTATCCATGAGTAGACAATTTTCCAGCTACGCCTAGTTATTTCAATCTTGTGCAACAGTACGATGTGTTCCAATTATTGTCAAGCAGTTTCAATCATGAAGTATTCCTCATCAATCATCACCACATTGTCTTCAACTCCACAAGTTCTAACAAAATTTACCCAAGATTAATTAGCTACGGATCATCAATTTTTCTCCAAGTTGTGCCTTTCTAGCTACATGAATGTGAGAAGTCAATGGTGGCCACGTCTGTTGTACAAGAAAATGTGACAAGATCATGGAGCCAAGTGTCTAAAACTAGAAATCCATATACAATTTTTGTTAATTAATTATGGAGAGACAAGAATGCTTGAAAATTGTAAAACAATCATCAGCGGAATAATGAAAATCCAAATATCTTACTAGAATGTCAATTTTTACTACGTTGATAGTTTTATTAGTAAGCAGTGTATTCAGCACGAGCTGGTGGCACATCCTCCTCATGAAAACCACTAATCACCATATTTGGATATTCTTGTTCTCTAATGAAAATTCCATGTAGCATTGTCATTCTCAACATAGCAGGTGATGAAATGATAGGGTGCTGTATATCATTTATCCTCATGTGGCCGCCTCTCATGTCAGCTATGAAAATGTAGAAATCTTGAGTCATTTTCATGCAGATATTGTCTACCATTCACGCAAAGTCCATGCCAACTACTTACTAGTAATTCATGAAAAATTCTAAAAGAATTAGAAAAGAAAAACTATTCCAAATTTCATCCTGAGCTGAATAATTAAAAGGTGGGTGCATCATTTCTTCATCAATCAATTTTAATACTGATGTCAGAATATTCTTTTTCACTGACCATTCACCAATTTTCAAAGAAAGTATTGCAGTTTGAGCATGCGCATTTGTTTAACAAACAATCCAAGTCTAGGATGAAAGAGATTTTTTGGGCTTGAAATGTACAAGGTACAACAAAATGTTGTCTAAAATTCAACATGAGTGATTGGCTTTGTCAGTAAATTCACAGAAAATAGTGGGATCCAACAAACCCATAAAACTTAAGACCTGAGAAAAGAAATTTAGTCATTTGTTAGCTGGGAGAAAAGATAAATGAAGATGGACAAAATTAGTATTCCCTAAGGTTTTTTAGCCATTTTGTCCTACTTGCTTGTAATCAAGTTCACAATCCGTGCATTTATCCTCATAAAAATCCAAGTTTGTCCGTACTGATTACTTTAATGAAACTAGGGCACATGTGCATGCTTACATTTTCGTTAATCTGCATACTATATTTTAGGTGGGTGTGTCTTTAGAAGTCAAGCACAACAAACCAAGTCAAGTTTGTCCAACTTTAGAAGTTAAGCATAACAAACCAAGTCAAGTTTGTCCAACAAAAAGCTCATTCTCCTTTAAAAAACAAACGACTAATGTAGCTCTAGTTGCATGCACATCAACAGGCTAGTGACCTAATTACTTACACAGGTTCAGATCTACTTTATAATGGTGATTTTTATGGGAAGTTGATAACTTAAATTCTTACCTAAACCAAATAATTAAGAATTTTTAGCAGAGTGGTAGTTGGTATATTTCTTGGATCCTCTTCGTTTGTCTCTTTGCCAGCCATAAAATATTACAATTTACAATTGGCTTGTCCTGCTATCCATGAGCTGGTTAGCTCTCTGCTTAGTGCTTTGTCGATTGCGGTTCCATGAACGTTATTCTGGTTTGGATGGCCCTCTAAAATATTGATTTGTGTCAATTGAGCCATTTGACATATAATTCTCTCAAATTTGCCCATGGAAAAAGAAGTTACAGTTTTTTTTTTTTTAATTAGCCTCTCAGGACATCTCTATTTATATCACTAATGATAGACTGTCCATGAGGATGGACATGACCACTTACACAACTGTCCACACTAATGAACAAATTTGAACCTAAGACATGCCACACCATCAGCTTGAGGTGGAAAATTGCTAATTCTACTATGAAAATAAACATATTAAAAATAGAATTGTGATTTCATTTCCTATACTAGATGGTGGGGTTTTGCATATTTTTTCCCTTAAAACTTTGTACTTTTTGATATGAATACCTAATTATAGTGTCATTTTGTCACATGCCTCACAGGTAGAGAGTTTCATGAGAGGCCGCAATATCACGAAACTTAACTCCTCGGGGACTATTATGAAACGATTAAACATGAAGGGCTCAATCGAATTTTTTTTTTTTAGCCAAAGCTCTTAGACGCCTAATGGATTGTTCCAAAGTACAGATTTACTATTATTATGGAAATACTAGAGATTATGTTGTTTTGCAGAAAAACAGGGGGAAAAAAAAAGAGTATAGATTATATCTATATCCTCCATACTTGTGCTTTGATTAAAAAGAAACCAAAAGATGACCTTACCGTGTAGATGTAGGGTTTACCTAGTTTGGTTCTAGACTTCTAGTTGATTATGGTAATACTTAATTCATATTTAACCTTTTAATAAACCTAATTGATGCATAAGAAAACGAACCTCTCGATAGGGTACCCTTTTTCATGCCCAAATTTGCGCAGAAAAGTCTTTTTAGTTTCTTTTTTTTTTTAATCTCTACCCGCTAAACATCAAGCTCGAATTAATTGGAATTATTATCTGTCCGGTTCTATTTCTTTCTTGGTCCTTCCTTTTCGACTCATTAGATATTAAGTCTTTTCCACTAAATTATATCATTGATCTTGCAATCACTACTTATAAATGTAGTGAGGTGATAAAATAGACTGTAAATTTGTCTTACTCATCTCACTTCTACTTATGTAGTTCTTGATTTTGTAGCTCAGGTAGATTAACTTAGGCAACTGCCAAAATTAGGAAAGCCATTTTGGTTGTTTAGAAGAAAAAAAAGGAGAAATCATGGGGTAGCCAGTGGAGCATTGAGTAATAAGGGGTGGCAATTTTTTGACACGATCCAAAAACACGATACAAACTTAACCACGGAAATAATGAATTTGGGTCAAGAATTAGCGGGTTCGTGTCAAAATCGGGTTGACCCGATTGACCCACCAAACAAACAGGTCGGGTTCGGGTTGAAATCGGGTTGACCCGTCTGATCCCAAAAAATCAAAAAATCATGTCAAGTTCGGGTTTGGGTTGACTCATTTGACCCGAAAAAACTTCACTTTAAGGAAGTTTTCGAGTCAAACGGGTCAGCGAGTCAACTTGTTTGACCCTAAAAATTCATTAATAATGACATGTGTGAAGTTTTTTTTTTCGGGTTGACGGATCGACCCGCTAACACGCTAACCCGTTTCGGGTCATGTTCAGATTGGCTATTTTCAGATTGTCCAATTCGGGTTGACAAGTTAGCTGTTATACTTGGATCTGAATTTGACCTGTCAACCCGAACTCGACCCAGTGTAAAGATTTGAGTATTTGACCATCCAGGTTAATAGTGGTAAGGAAGGATCTCTGAGCTTAGGCTAGGACAAATGGCACCCGGTTAAGATACGAGGGATCCAAATGCTAAAGTAGCAAGCAAGAAGAGACCTAGCTACTACTGTGGACTTGTGGAGTTGGACCAGGCAGCAAAGTTACTGAACAGAAATATCTGCATCTTGGTACTTTTGAAACTGTAAACAAAACTATCCACAAATCAGAATTGTAGCCTATCCCCTGTTACCCACCTCTGGCCACCTAGTCCTGTATCTTACTGCCCCTTATAGGGACATTCTTGTTTTTGTGTGTGCAAAGCACCTTTGAATGTGTGAAAGCCTATGAAGGTTTCACAGACCAGGGAACAAAATTATGGACTTTAAACGAACTTGGTTGTTGTTACTCTAATAATTCCGTAATCAATTGCCATATCAATAGCAAGACGTACAACCAACAATTTCCAAAAGATTCAATAAAAAAACAAATTTACCCCAAACGAGAAGAGACATTCTTTACTGGCTCAACATTTTAGAATATACATATGACATTAAACGTTAGAAAAATTACAACCATCGAGGAATCTAAATCTCACGCTTATCTTGGATTTCTAATCTCATTTGCACATATAGATTTGTCCTCATATAAAAACAAATCTTTGTCATCAAAGACAAGTCATCTAGTTACAACTGCCAAGAGGACTAACACAAAATTTATACCTAAAAATATAAAAAAAATCCCCCATAATTAAAAAAAAAAAAAAACTAGGATAAGGTTACTCTTGATGTAGGGTAATCTTGGTGGCCACCACCTTTCCGGCGACTGCAGTTGGCTGTTGCCGGTGGCATTAATGATACAATAAGGTCTGTGAAAGCACTAATGATGAACTTGTGGGTGTGCTTTGGATTCAAGTTGAGGTAACACAGGAGAAGCTCATGCAAGAAATCCCATTCAGCTTGTACATCTTTTAAGTTATGTGCGTCAACCATTTCTTGCATTGATCTTCTAAAATCAACATAAGGGTCCGGTGAGTAAGTATCTATAGCAACACCACCGGATAATACAGTGGCAGATGGCTCCGGAAGTGGTGCCCTTGCCGGTGACTCAATGATGGAGTTTGAGTTGCCTGGAGAGGAGAAGAAGAAGCGTTCGGAGGCGAAAACGGTGGATATATCGGGGATTGAATCAGAATCATCGGAATCTTCGGATGAGGAGAAGAAATCTTCAGTTGAACAAGTGAGAGACTTGGAGTTGGAGATGGAGTCTGATGATCTGAGGTCATACAGGGAATTGAAATTTTTGAGCAAGGGAGAAGGATTATTGTTTTGACCGATTGGCAAAAGGTTGTCAGCTTCTTCTTCATCATCATTTGTTAAAGGCGGAGATAAAGTTGTGGGAAGACACTTGATCTTGGAGAAACAGAGGTAGAAATTCCTTCTGAAGATGTTAGCCATTTTCTATTCCTGCAGTGAATGGGAGAAAGAGAGAAACAGAAGTCTTGTAGGACTATATATTACTGGCATCACTATTGTAGTGGTACGACTTGGAAATGGTACCCATTGTTTATGGTTGAAGTCTTTATAAGATGATATAATATATAAATAATACAACTCTTAGAATCTGTCCAATTTTTTTATGTCTAATTCTGTCTAACGAAATGTGTCGTATATTAGTATCTAATCATATATAATGTAAAAATACACCATAGCAATGTGAAATTATTTTCGTATCACTATACGATATAGTTTTACGTTAAATATAATTGAACACCGAAAAAATTAGACAAGAAATTTGAACTACTCATACAATATTATAGTCACCGAATTAATACACACAAACAAAGTATTTAACGTGTTATCAATATAACAATGTAGCATATTTATATACCAATTTTTATAGCAATTACACCAACACCTCTGACTTAATCATTAAACATTGTGACTGCCAAAGTTAGTATGTATGATATTATTTACAACTTCTGTAGAATATTCATGCGTGTAAGTGTATTTGTGCATATGTTGACGGTAGTGATTTAGTGTTATTTTTTAAGGCAAATTTTGTTATGAGTAGATTCCATCTTACCCACCTCTTTTTCAGATATAATTAAGAGGTTAAGTATTTTTCTTTCTTGTCTTAATAATGGTTCAATTCTCTCTGTTTTCATATTCGTACTGCTCCACGTCTTCCTTTACCATTTGTCCTCCTCTAAAAAAATTAAATAAAAAGAATTTTTTTGGATGTTGCAAAATGAAAAATTGATCATCTCCAATGTTTAATTTATAATTTTATTTGTAGGCAAGAAACATACGTAGAGAAAAGTTCTTACCATTGCTAGGTAAACTACGAGTAGTAATTTACTCTATTAAATGTGTGCCATTTATATTAAGAATGCATATCTTTTGAGAATGTAATCAAAACATTCATCCAAACATGATCAGGTAACTCTTGATACACGGAAATGACAAATTGAGTTCAATTCTTTCTAAACGTTAGTGGCATTATTTTAAATCAAGAAAGTGACCTTTTGCTTCCTTTTTTTTTTTTTTTATTCTTTTGTCGTTCTCCTGTTTTGTATTTTCCAAGCAATCCGCAAGAATTTTGCGTTGGCAAATTTTTAGTAGGGACAATAAGGGGACCTGCGTGTTACTACATATACACCAAGATTCGAAATGGAGACATGGCATATCCAATTATAAGTTTCCTTCTGGAACTTAAATGAGACAGTTTGTAATAATTGAGATCACACATATACACATACAAATGTATTTATAATTCGTTATTGGATTTCTTGTGGAGCTTGTTTTAGTCATGCTACGTAAAATGTGCATCTTACATCATTCAAAAAAAGATGACAAAATACGTACAACAAAGCAAACATTTATTACCCAGTTTTTGTGGTGTTGATAAATAAAGTAATATTTTTCCCCCACTGAAATATCATTGAAGATCCGAACTAAAGCTATATTCTATTTGTAATATTCTGTTTCATATTATAAAAGTTAAATAATTTAAACCAATGCATTAGTTAAATCTAAGCACTCAAATCTAACTTAAGATACCTATTTTGGAATAGAGCGGATGGAACTCAAATAGTTAGATTTGGCTGCTGAGGATTCTGGTCACGTGCTTCGCCTGTAAACCCGATACGTGACAAAAGAGGATCAAAACGAATCTCATGTGGTTTGCACGGGGTGAGATTGGTTACATTGAAAAAGTCAAGTAACTTAGACGAATGTATAAGTTGAGTCTATTCAATCAGGTCCAACTTAGAAGGGTATCTATTTTAGACTAGCGATGATAGAGTCTAAATAGTTAGAGTTGGCTGATGAAGAAACTGGTTGCACCTGGACCTATGGGTCCGGGGCGTGACACCATTCCGATCAATCATATCCATCAACTAAAAACAAAAGAGAATTTGAGAAAGCGGTACACAAATTAATACTGGACTGTGCGTTCTCCCATTTATGTTGGTGTAAGCGAGCTTCTTGGGCTACATGACAACAGAAAAAATACACGAAAGAAGCGCAACTGTGTGGGAGACAAATTACTAAAGTGAATTAGAAGTACTACAAACACATGTAAAGCCATACTTTGCCCCTGGTACGTTTGAACCCTTAAGGGCTCACGAGACCACCAGTTCTTGTTCGAGATAACTTCAGATGAATCGTCCTTTCGTCTCACTTGTTTCTGTTCGGCATCAGTTTGATCCTGCCCTATAAAATCCCTATAAAATTTCTAGTCTATCGCAAGGTTTTGCTGTAATTTTGACAGAGTTGTTGATGGAATACGCATGTATCAGGACAGCTTAACTATGAAAATCACAATTAGTTTGCTGCAAGTGAAACTGCAAATGAATATGCTCTAGCGGACGTGATTCCTTTCGTTTTGATATTATACCATGAAGATAAGAATATGGTCAAATTTTTAAGGTTAAACACCATCTTGGCGAAAGCTATTAATCTTGTAGTGATGTTCCAGTATGTACAAAATTAATTTACTTATGCAAGGATCAAACCAAATTTTATAGTGAATCAGGGACTCAGAGCAAATCCTCAACCTATTAAGAATTTTGTTATGTATACCCACATACATAACCTTTATTGATGCAATCTTGGATGCTTCCTTGCTTCGCTTTACATGGACCATCTCAACCATTTTGGGCTGATAGCCTGCCTTGCAAGGGAAAGTAGCCTTTGCTCAAGTCCAAGGGCTCGACTTTTTGCCACAGGCCTCGAACATCCATTGGAATATAATGAGAAAGAAAATTAGGTATCCAAGCGCAAATCCCCTACCTTTCTCTGTTACATATTGTTGATTTCTTTTTGTTTTTTCACTTTCTTTTTTGCCGTTCGATAAAGTTTTTATGAATAATTCAATAATTATGATGGATATATACTATGTCAACTACAATTTGAAATTATCTAGTGTTTGAAATCGAATGCAAATATTAGAAATTGCCCTTGATTTCTTATTCTTTGGATATTTTCCTCTCCCTACAGTTTAGAATGGAAAGAGCCATTTTGTTTCTTTAAATTACTTGTAGACTTCCCGGATTGTTTTGGTTTTGCACTTCTTGTTCAACATTACTTATACGGCAATGCCATTGAGAAATTTAAAATGAATCATAACCATGGTTTACAAAAGGGTCATTGCACGCACCAAAGGCCGAAAAACCAAAGGAAATACAAAGAGCACCAAAAGTAGCTGGCAAAGTCAAGTTGCTAACTTAAAACATACACAAAATCCAATCCTAAATCTCCAGATGGATCAAGATTGCAAAATCCAAAAACCCGTTTGATTAACCTCATTTATTATCTCTTGCAGATTTCACTTCACTTCTGCATTAGCCTAATTAAGACGGTTGCTTCTCATTGAGCCTTGCAGCAGCAGCCACAGAAGCTGATATGCCCCCTGGATAAGTTTCCAAGTTAGGATTATTACGCAGCTCAGCTGTAACAATTCCTTCAGCATCTTGCCTCGTAGCAGCCTTGTCAGCAGGTAACTTCATAGTTGCACCCTAACATTTACACAAATGCAGATCAAATTTCAAATCATTCCAATTTTCCTACAACTTTCTTTAGCAAATCTTCAAGAGAAAGGAAGAATGCATATGTACAATTCTTGATACTTACTGTCAAAACATCACCAAGTTTAACTTTATCCTCATTTCTCGACAGCCCGGCAGCATTGTAGGAAGCTGCAGATTGAGCTGTAGCAGCAAGCCCACCTGGGGTAATCACATTTGAACCTGTTGCTCTAACCTCTGCAGCTTGTATAGCTGCAGCATCACTTTGCTCTACGGGTTTGTTCCCAGCTGTTTGTGCAGTAGCTTCTAAAGCTTCCCCAATGCTTATAGCATCGCTCTGTCCATATCCTGCTTGTATATTTGCATATCCTCCAGCTCCAGGCCCTGCCTGGTTATATCCTCCTGTTCCAGCTGATTGGTTCGCCACTGGAGTAGGCTGAGCAAATTGTCCTACAACCTGTTGCAACCATAACCTAAAAACACTTAAAACTTATCACGTTATTAAAGGAAGAGATTATTATGATTACACTAGATTCAGAGGTAGATCACGAGATATAACGTAAGTTTTCCTACGAAACTGACAAATCAATAAATTTTGTTGACAATAATAATAATTTTTTCAAAAAACATTTATATTTCTTTATCTCTCAACATAACTTCATCACGTAACAAAGAGAATATTAAGTAATTGTCCAGCATATATTGTAATACCGCCCCACATTGAAAAAGTCAAGTAACTTAGAGCAATGTATAAGTTGAATCTAAGCATTTAAATGCAACTTGGGATATCTATTTCGGGCTAACGAGGACGAAATCCAAAAGTTGAATTTGGCTGCTTAGACTCTATTCTCGTGCTGGGCTTGCGGGAGTGAGACTGGACCGATGGTTCTGGACCGGACTACGCATACGCATACATGTGCAATAAAACTGAGTAGATAGATCGAATCACGTATGTATGAATTGGACTTGGTGTATGGATTGAGCTTTTTAGGGACGTAAAGTCTAATAAGGAGGGGTGAATATAATACCCCGTCTCACATTAAAAAAGTCAAGTAATTTAGACCAATGTATAAGTTGAGTCTAAATACTCAAATCCAATTTAGAATATTTATTTTGGACTAACGAGGGCGCTGGCCTGCTGGCTCGGGGGTGTGACAGATATTGACCTCAAGAATTTGTGTATGATCACTAAGAAATATCAGGAAACAAGACCTGTCCAGCAACTGATTCAGTGATTATACGGCTACCAGGAAGATCAGTTTCAGCGACGGTGACACCTTTTTGGCCAGCAACATCAGTTACAGCTGAGTGACTAACAAGACCGGCTCTTTCATTTCTGGTGGCAGCAGATTGCATGGCAGCAGCTGGGCCGCCCTTTCGTGTCTGCCCAAAAATTTTGGTTTCAGCAGTTTGCATCATTGCAGCATCCTGAGGTGCAATGGGCTTCTCAGCAAGCTCACCGGAGACTCCGAAAACATCTCCATATTTTATTGGCTCCTGGTCTGCCTGAGGCCTCCTTGGTTGTTCTTGGCTCATCTTCGCTATGTTATTTAATTGTTGTCTCTTTTACTTTTTCGCCTGCGCCTAAGGTTGAAGGTGAATATATATACGTGCAAAACGGAAATTAATCACCATTCAATGGAGAGAAAAAATGGAAACCATTAATCACCTTTCTGCTTCATTGACAGACAAGTGGCAATTGGTGAAGCGGATGGGGTCGCATTATCTCACAGGTGGCACCTTAAGAGCTTAGTTTGTTGTCACCGTTCGGTGCAATGCCTTGAGCGGCATCCAATGGGGAGCCGCACCTGTGCGGATCAAATTATCTGTTCAATTCTATGTTGTATCTAATTATATTTAATACAAAATTACGTAATATGAATAAAAACTCACGGCATATCAACAAATTAAACGATGTAATTTTATGTCGATACGATGTAATTTTATATTAAAAACTATTAGACACAAAAAAAAATTAAATATAGAATTGAACCGGTCAGTATGGGAGGAGTGGGTCAATTGATGTAACAAACAATTGGAAAGCCTAATGTAATTTGTAGGAGGCAATGGTACCCAGCGTGCGAGGAAATTTATGGTACATGTAGCACCTTGTTAAGGTGAATATCAGGATTCCTTAAAAAATTAAAACGCAAAACATGCATACATTAGTCTTGCAATGTTGCTTGCTTCTGTGTAGAAAGGAAAACCAGCGTATATTTCAAGCTTAATTACCATGAAGACGTTGCCTCCTGTCTATCAAAAAGTGTTGCTAACATACTATTTTTTCTTTTAGTAGGAGGGAAGCCCAGTCAAAATGGTTTGTAATTATCAAATTTTAGCTAACGTTGATCTTAATTGATTAGTTAATGATCCAACTTGCTTTGATTACTCGATGAACCGATCTCCAATAAAGTTATAAATACGTGTGGTTTGAGTTAAGTTTAAGGTAGGGTTGTAAAAGAAAAGAACCAAGATACTTTGTATTAGGGGTGGGCAAAAATAACCGGAAAACCGAAAAACTGTAATAACCAGTCCATTCCGAACCGAAAAATGAGGATAACCGAACCGAATTTTAAAAGCAGTTAGGTTAACCGAACCTCATTTGTAAAAGCGATTCCGGTTCCGGGTATCAATTTTCAAAAACCGCGGTTAACCGAATCGGTTCCATATACACGTCTTAAAGGCTAATATTTGTAATTTTATAGAGGAATTGAGGAATATTAATTCATATCATTTTCAAGTTTAAGATTATTTTAAAACTTAAATATCGTATTTAATTTTTCTTTCAATTTAATTTCTTGATGCTAACTAAAAAATTATTTTCCTATAATTGAAATACATAAATTTTTTACTCTTAAAAAGAGCAATCTTTTTTAACCTTTTTTACTTTTAAAAAGAGTAGATGCAAGAGTTTCAATTGTAATCTTATTGCTTGTTTTTTAAAGTAATTGAAATTGTATAAGCATTTTTTTAATTTGAGCAAAGGTTTATGTTATAATATTTTGATCTATTTTGTCAAATTAACTTAAACTATACGGTTCTGGTTACCCGCGGTACCCGACCCTCTTTAACCGGGTAACCGATAAGCGGTTAACCGATTAATGAGGGTCGGATACGGTTTATAAATTAGGCGAACCAGTACAAGCAGTTCCGGTTCGAATATTAGGTGTGTGGACCGGTTAATCGGTTCATGCCCACCCCTACTTTGTATAAGGAATTGGTTAGTCAACTAAAGCATAAATAGAATTTAATTAGTGCCCTCCAATTTTGGAAATAAACATAAAACTTAAAATTTAATGTCCTTAATTTACTTGAGTTTGGCTCGGACTTGAATTGAATAATAATTAAACCAAGTTAAATCACAATTTATAAAACTCATCTATAAAATAAAATCAAAATTAGGTGTTATATTGTTGTACTCAAAGGACAATATATTTACATATATACCCTTTGAATGAAATTAAGGAAAAATTTTAGCTAATGTATAGCGTAAGGAGACGTCTGAGAAGTTAAACGTGGTATGTAAATACATGAATATCATTAAACTCAATTAGCCTCGTTTATATCATTCCAGGAAAACAACGTATGATAGTGTTTTTTAGAAATTTTAAACACATTTTAAACCATTTTTAGAATAAAGAAAACCAATGGCAAAGCTGGAATTTCACATGATGACAAAGACAAACCGATGAATAAAGTTTGCCGTTACAAAACAAAACTGAAGACGGAGAACAAACGGACTAACGGAGTTATGAGATTCTTTTTTTGGGGTTTCTCTGAATCAGATACGCTCAACCCCACTGTAAACTGTTACTCCCCCATTATTGCTCTCTTCCAGATTCCATATATACATCACTAAATCAATTTTGTTCGGATAACATGCATATATAATTTTCTTATCTAATCATTTTCGTTAATTAAGTAATGAATTTTCCCAATCTCACCTTTCATTTTTAATTCTTGATTTAATCAGGTAAGCTCCCAGTTCTCACTCAATTTAATTTAAGCTTGTCTTCAGCTTATACGCATCTCTTTGAGGTATATTCTCAATCTACTGTGTGTATTTATGTGTGTATGTATACAATGTATATTGAAAGATACTGTGTATGTGAAATTATGTGTAAGTTGCATTGTTGTAAAAATCTTTTTTTTATTTGGTAATTTTTGTTCAATTCCATTTTGATTATCAAGATTGTGACTTTTTGGTCGAGTAGTTGATTTATTGTTATTTTTTTTGAATTTGTTAGAGAACAATTATATTCAAGAAAAGTGTTAGTGTAGGAAAACTTGTGGGTTTTTGGGAGGAAAAAAAAAAGAGTTGAATTTATGTGAAATGTGGAGCTGAATCTGACTGTTTGACCCTCAAGAAAGTCAAAAGTATCAATGGGACTTAGGATTATTTGATTTTTTTTCACCTGAAATGATGACAAAATGTGATTCGTACAAGTTGAATTAATTCCCGAGTCGAGTTGAGTCGAGTTGAATTTGAATTAGGGTTTTGTCAGTTGGGTTGAGTTTATGCTTGAATTTTACTTATTTAGTTGCTAATGGAAGTGCTTGAGCTTGAGGGTTTTAATTTTAGCTCAAACTCTATAACCTCTGGGTGTTTTTCCCCCTGTTTCTTGCTATGTGGCTGGTGGGCATTATGTTAGTTAAATCCATTTATTGGATTTAATTACCGACTCTAATGTATGTTGTTGATTCTAGTTAAAAGATGATGGTTTAATCCGGAATAAATTTGTAAGCAAAGGTCAATTGTCAAATTATTTGTTTATAGCAACATTTATGGTAAATTATTTCTGCCTTACTTGCAGTTAAGTATTCCAACGAAGTTCGTGCATCAAAGAAGCAATCTATGGAGATTGACAGTCCGGATGCCAGTAGCGGAAGCATATCTGGGACTCGAGAAGAAAATGGGTTTCACCTTAGTCCGGTTTCAGAAGGTGATTATGGTGTGGGTTTGCCTTATGCTCCTATTGACTGGCCTAATCCTGGGGATAACTGGAGTTGGAAAGTGGGGAAAAGGATTACACCTTCTGGATACTTCAAGGATAGGTACCTTTATCCTCCTAAACATCTTCTGGGTCCTAATTGTAAGAAGGGTGGCTTGGCGAGCAAGCAATCAGTCGAGCAGTATATCCGAGCAAATTTCTCAAATGCTGATGTTAATGCATTTTTTGCGTCATTTAGCTGGAAAATCCCTGGAAAGCAGCTACGGCTATGGGAAATGACGGGTTAGCACTGATCTTCTGTGAACAATATATGTTAATATAAGAACTATGAATTGTTTATGTTAATAAGAAAATTTGATGTATGCATGAACTTATGTTCTTTTTTTTTTTTTTTTAATAGTTACACTATAACATCTTTTTTGGTTATATGGATCTTATTTTCTTCGGTTCTTATATGCATTGTTTAATTAATCAGAAATGGAGCACGTGAATATTAGAAGCTTTGCATCTCAAGTGGCAATCAATTAAAAATTTGGATACTCTGAAGCTATTGAGGATTTTAAATTGATTGAGAAAGGTAGAAATTTACTGAAAGGGAAACATTCTGATAGATGCAAGGACACGGGGCAGAAATGTCTTACTGTAATTTAAGCATCACCATTCAACAGATTGACCCTCGCCCTTTCTCTACTTTTTTGTTTAAGGTACTTTTAAATCAAATTCTTTACGGGCACAAATTTAGAGCTCTCACTTTGTTAATTAGAAGGTTGCATTTCTCTGAAATTCTCAGCAGCTGTGGACTTATAAGTAACTATTCATCACTTGAACACACAGATTTGAGAGTTCTTTTTTTTTTTTTTAAGATAAAAATTACAAAATGATTCTTAGCTACAGGACAATGGTTGTTGCTCCTATTTGTTATTATCTCCGAATCTTAAATAATGCTTTAATCCCGCTATTGATACATTCTGACAATTTAGGATCATAAACCTCAATTCATTTTTTTATTAATTTTAGAAAATACATATAAAGACTGGATACACAAAGGCTTTTTTATGGAAGGGGAAAAAAAGACAAGTTGTTACTTCAACATGTTTAGCATTCTAAAACAACATATCATGACACAAAAATGAAAGTCAGATTTTGATCATCTGTTCTGAATGAAATTGAAACTACTACAAGTTTCAAAAACTTAGCTTTAACCTTTTGCCAAAAGTAAAAGATGTTTGACGCCAAAAAAGGTAAAAGATGTTTCCAGAATTTATTGAAGATTGATCTTTATTGGTAAAAATCTGAAGTATAGGGTAACTGCATGTTCAAACAGGTTTTTTTTCTTTTCTAATTTTGACTGATACTTGACCTTATTTGAAGTTGGTTATGCCACAGTGTTTTACTTTCGCCGCTATTCCCCCATTTGATAGCTCAACCTTTGTGTAGATGATGAGGATATTCCACCCTCTGGGGAGACAGCAGAAACTTCAGTCTCTGGTTCCCCTGTTGGAGATCTGGCGTGCAAGGCTGGTAACAGATCATGTATCAGTTTGGTAGCAACAGTAAGTCCTTCAGGACTAATGTTCTGTGATATTTGCTGCAGTGAATCTGGTTTCTGCCGAGATTGTTGTTGTATTCTTTGCTGTAAGAAAATTTGTTTAGCTCATGGCGGCTACAGTTACATTAGATGTGAAGCACTAGTAAATGGAAACACTTGTGGTCACATTGCCCACATAAACTGTGGTCTCCGAGCTTACTTGGCTGGTACAGTAGGAGGAACTATTGGTTTGGATGCAGAATACTATTGCCGGCGCTGTGATTCAAGGTCCGATCTTGTTTCACATGTCAGAAAGCTTCTAAAAACCTGTGAATCTCTTGATTCACGGGACGACATTGAAATGATTCTCAATGTTGGCATATCTATTCTGTGTGACTCAGAAAGAGCTAGTGCAGAGCAGCTGTTGCACCATATCTCATCTGCACTGGCAAAGGTATAGCTTATTAAGTAGTTTGATGTGAGAATTTTGTTTTTGATCCAAATAATGTTTATCTTTTCCAGATTTTCCAGACGCCAATATGACCAATCTTTTTTAAATATCAGCTAAGAAACGGAGCAAACCTTGAAGCTATTTGGAAGAAGGAAGATATATCTGAAGTTACACAAGGTAACCTTTATTGCATTTTATCAGAGCAGTAGTCTAGAAGAATTGAGGATCTCAATAAACAGAGCCCACATTTGATTCTATGAAGTTGCTGTTAGCACTGTATACTAGTTTTAAGAGATTTCATAGAAAGCGAGGTATACATGGTTACAATAATGAGTAAATTTCTATTACCGGAGTTATTTCAACGCATAATGTACACTGATTAGAAAATTATTAGCTTGGAGCCTGACAAAGCCATAGATGTTACATGTAGGCAGCCTATTTTGTAATGACTCAATAAGCATGCCCTCTTAGGCATTTAAATTGAGCTGTAGACTTGGTACTGTGAAGAATTTAGCCTTTATTTTTTAATTCAGTGAACAAGCCTCCATGGAATATTCTGTTGAAGGAACTGATTCATTCGACTGGTCTGTAGTGTTTGACTGCAGCAACCAGCATGCTTTGATTTTCTCCACGTGTATTATTCAGTATCTCCCGGATTAGTTATAATTTGATTTTGTTAGATCATTTCACTTAAGGAGTCTCTGCCTCAGGCCTGTGAAGTCGAAATGTGAGAGTGAGATTGCCCTCATATGGTGACATCATCTTCTTGACAACTGTATTAGTTAACAAAGTTTTGGGGCCTTGTTTTTTATTGGTCCCTCATGTCTTGCCTAAGTATGATTACTCACATTCTCATGGGGCTATTTTCAGTTCTGAAAATAATTTGATATCTTTTGTAGTTGCATACAGAATCAACCTTTTACAAGGGATCATAGAGCCTTAACCATTGATAATCCTTGCTCCAAAGTTCTCTTCCTCTTACTCTACTTAATTTGATTCACTTTTGCTTTAAGGCTTATTATTTACTAGTTTCAGTGGGTAATAGATGGGCTTTCTCATACAGAGAATGGAGCTTTGAAACCGAAGGATAATGAGCATCCTCCAGAAAAGAAAGACTTCTTACCGCCACTGTTGTCTTCAAACTTTGATCATCGAGTTGAAACTCTACTACTTGATGATGAAATTGATCACATTCTTTTGGCATTAAAGAAGTCACAGGAGTCTGAATACAGAATTGCAGAGGAAACCCTTTCTATTCAGAAGAGCCGTATTCAAAATCTGTATCAACAGCTTGACAATGACAGATCAGAACTTTCACGGTATGCATCGTCAGCTAATGCAAGTGCCTCACGTGATGCTTTTTTGAGCAGAGTGGACCATATAAAACAAGAGCTAAGGAAACTCAATGACATGAAAGAAGTGGCAAAGGGATTTGGAAGAACTCCCAAACGTATAATCAATGAACATTTTAATTTAGAAACTGAAAGTTGACAGCTAACTTGTGCTTGTAGTGTCTGTACAACTATATATAGGTAGCTTGTACCAAATTTTGTTGGCCTGTCTTTCTACATCTTAAAATCGTCAAATATCTAGTTGGCATGTGCTGCTGTTTATTATAGCAGAAGACTTTCTCATCAAATGCAGAGATTGGGTTTTGGCGTCCACGATAAAGACCAGTTGAGGTTTAATTGATGTCAACAACAAAAGCTCCGTGTTCATACCATCATGCTTAGTGACATTTTCTGTGTGGTTTGCATTTTAACATTCTCTAGTGATAGCTAGTGGCATTCATCTCAAGTTTCTGCACTCCTGGGTTGTCTTTAATCTGAAGGCTGTTATGTCGGAATAGGGCAGTTATCAAGTTGAGCTGAAGTTTAGAGTCACAAGGCTCCATTCTGGATTCAGCCAGGCGAAAATTTCCAAAATTTGGAGTCGGAGCCTGGAGTACTTTTTAGTAGCCTACTGTGGCAACAAGTGGTTGGCAAAGAAAAGTATTTGTTTGGTAACAGAAAAAAACGTAAAGAAGACAAGATAATCACAAGCATCATAAATTGTTTATTTGCATTGTCTTCTCAACGATCCCAAATCTAACGAACAAGCAAAGAGGTTTCAAATTTCCACGCAAGAGAACAGAAGCAAATAATGGAAACAGAACTCTGCACATGTATTCTTACAGAATTCATAGGCGTTCACCGAATCTTTGCAATCTAGAAGCAAGATGGACATTAAACTAGACATCAAGATGGACATTGAACTAGACATCTTGCTGATTAAGTACATCAACAACATTAACCTTTCATTTACTGAACAAGAACAAGCTGGCTGTCGCCACGCCAAGTGTCCCTTCCATCACCAAAGTCTCTCGAGTTGCCTTTAGGCACCGTGACAATAAGTTCCCCATTGGCAATAACTGCAGAAGCCAGGTCCAGCTGAGCCGAGCGTGGCAGCCGAAACCTCCATGTATCAACGTTCAATTGGTCCAGCAACAAGTTTAGATCTCCTTCACCTTTCCTCACCACAATCTTGGTAACCCCGGGGTGTATCTCTACGGCACGAACCCTCATATCATTAAAATCAGTTCCATGAACCTCAACTTCTGCAATGAAGCGGATGTTTTCGGGGCTATCTTCAACGGCTACATCAGCTTCGGACCTAAAGGGCAATTCTAGGACCTTGCTAAAAACATGAGGAAGTTTTCTGAGTTTCTTGAGGGGATGACTATTCATTGAATCATCAAAACCATCCCTCATGTTCACGTTTCTTTTGCTGGACAAAGGATGAATCCTCATGGTGGTGGAGATTTGTAGCGTTACAAATGGATAAAAAGAATCGAATAATATCAAAATCAAAATGATCTTGATAAGATTAAGATTCTTGATGTGGCAATAAGTTGTACCAAAAGATTATGTCAATGGTTTGAAATGAAGCCTTCTTCTTTAAGATTACATCAAATTAACTACGTATAATCTTTGTGGCATGGCCTATCAAAGATGACAGAAGATTGTTGCTCAAGAATTTTATCAAAAGTTAATTGTCCTATAGGGGCATGCATATAGATCATAGCTATACGCATGCACATATACACCTCAGAGGAATGTATACATATGCAATTGTCTTTTAATTGGGAGCTTTTATATTTGCATGAAAATGATGGACAGAAAACGGAGTTTCCGAAAATTAAGATAGCATCAGAATGTAACATGTGTGATATGGTTAGACGTGTTCTTATGTCATTGAGTAGGTATGGTCGAGTATAAAAAAACATTTGATTCGAACGAGGGAATATAGGAGGTGGAGATTAAAGGCGGGCAGTAAGAGGAAGTTGTGGAGTCAAATAGCCAAACCAGCTAAACAAAAGGAATTTACAATGCATATCACAATAAAATGTGGCACATGCTATTAATGGTTTAAAAAGTGGAATGTAAATCATCAATTACTTTGACTGCAAAGGTGCAGAAGATTTATCAGTCGATATATTTTCTGTTTTGAAAGTGATATCTTGTAGATATTTCATTGTCAACTTCAAAATATTACCAAGCATAGTAGACTCTAGAAGTCTTCAACTTTACTCTATTTCCCCTGCAGGATTTCAGCCGTTGCAATTAACATTTTTAGCGAGTCAGAAGTCATATTTGCAAGAGTGGAAAGGGCACTTCAAAGCCTTTTTTTTTTTTTTTTTTTTTTGAGATGGTGAATTAGTAAAAATTTGAAGTTGTTACTTCAGAAGGTAACTTTAAAGTCATTCCTCGAGATGGTGGCCTTTGAGATGATAATTTTGAAGTTGTTGTTTACTCAAAATTTGAAATTGCTAGTTGACGGTATCTTTAAAATTATTACTTGAGACAATGACTTTTGAGGTAACTT
This sequence comes from Mitragyna speciosa, assembly GCA_024721245.1. Taxonomy (NCBI): domain Eukaryota; kingdom Viridiplantae; phylum Streptophyta; class Magnoliopsida; order Gentianales; family Rubiaceae; genus Mitragyna; species Mitragyna speciosa. Next base: position 2,377,149 of record CM045571.1, read on the forward strand.
TAAAATTGCTTCTACTTGAGCTCGAGATAGTAACTTTAAGGTTGCTGCTTGAGATAGAGAGGTTAAAAAACTTTTAATGATAAATTTAAAGTAGTACAGTACTCTCAGTGGTGAATTTAAAGTTGCTACTTGAGGTACGGATTTTTTTTTTTTTTTTTTTTTTTGTTGTAGGGACATTTTAGAAATCACTACATTTAAAGTGCTATGGTAAACTTTATTGTATTAAAATCACTTCTCTTTAAGATGGTGACTTTTGAGCTAGTAACTTTAAAATCACTAATTTAGTGAGCTCGGATTCTCATAAATACTCCAATGAAGCTCAGAATTTTTACTAGCGATATTAAATTATGCTCTTGCATATTCCTACAAAATTGAGAAAACATTATCTTGTTTTAAACTTTTATTATGTGTTAGTGAATTAATTAAACGAATTTACTGTTTGTGCTTACATAATTAGTTTTTGCATTAACGAAATAAAGGGCACATAATAATTTGCATACAAAACATTTCATTAGGAAGTTGATACTAATTTATTTCTTTTTAGGTGATTGATTGCATTAATTTTTGGTGCATATTCACTAGCTTGTGAAAGTAACAAACTTTTGAAAGTCAAGATTTGCCTAACATGGAAAAAGAAATCTTGCATTATTAGCTGATTGTCTAAATTTTTTTTTTTAAACACAATGAATATCCCAACTTTGCCAGACTAATCTGGGTAATGTTAATGCCAGAGCAATTAATATCCTGCCAGAGCAATTCTCTTTTAAATGACAATATTACCCTTGCAAGTTAAAACAAAATTCTTTTCACCATATTCTTTTCAGACTCCAAAATCTAGTAAACCAATCTCCTATTATTTTTTTCTACTCTACTGTAAGGGATAATGATCGGCTACTCTCTCTTACTGGTTGTCATCATTATTCGATTAAAGAAATACTAAAAAGTTACATTTTGTTCTTCTTAAAATTTAAACAAAAAAAAGTAAAACTTTATTTCATAACTATTGTTAAGCCAAGTTCAATCATATAATTTGTTAAACAACCAACAATTTTAGTAATTTTTGTAAAAAAATCTAACTTTAAAAAATAATATTCATTATATACTATTTTTTAAATTTACCCTAAAATGTCCTAAAATTTAGTAACACAACCACCTTTAGAACCCTATCAAATAAAAACTTCAACAATTAAAGACCAAAATTAAGAAGCCTCAATTTTGTGGGAGGGATGACGTTGGGATTCGGGAGAGGAATACGTAGAAGTACGAAAAATAGAAGAGAGAGGGGCTGGAAATTGGGAGCGGTGGGGCAGGGCATTGCAATTAGGAAGTAGATTACGAAAAATACAAGAGATAGGGGTTGATCATCTGGGCTAAGGGAGTCAATTGGGCAGGTTAGGCGGTTTTTGAGTGAGTTTATATTGGGTTTTCATTTATATAGGTTATACCTAACCCGCCCAACTATCTATTGGGTTAATATTGGGTTGGGTCATATTGGGTTAATTCAAACCCATGACCCAAATATGACCCAACATAATATTTTATAGATTTTGGTATATAATACTTTTTCACACATATTTACACACAAAAAATAATTACAAAATGATATTTTCACACATATAAACGCATCTTTTCATACATAAACATATTTTCACACAGTAAAATACTTTCACAAATACAAACACACACTTCTAATTGAACATCCGCAGATTCTAATTGTAGAAGAGATAATTAGCTCCAGGAGCGTTGACAATGCAGAGAACATGCAGATAATTAGTTACCCTTATTAAGCATTCACACGATTCTAGTTTAATGGATTTTTGTTTTACACACTTTTATTATTATAACTACACGACATATTTCAAAATTCTAATTGCTTCAGAAGACGGTGTCATTTTAATATATTTTCTCCATGTGTATGCTTTTTAATTAAACTACTCTTTCCTCTTTAATTTTTTAAAAAATTTGACTAACTACTTTAAAAGCTAAATTTTATTTTCTATTTATATATAGAGAATACATGAACTATTAAGAATGATGGATTTTGCATTATTTTAAGCTGGCGATCATTTATTTATCCTAAAGTTAGCATTTGTAAGGATTACAATTTTGTTGAGAACATTAAATTTTGAATAGTTTTTTGAAGTAATGTCTGTATTCTAGACTGAAATTTCTTAAAAGTTCACTAAAAAAAATGTAGCATATGTAAAATTCATTTTCCAAAAATTGACTTGGCTAGTTTTGATTGCATTTGAAATTTTTTAGAATATTATTAAACAATGATGTTGTAACAATTTTTGAAATGTAATGTACATGAAATAAAAATATTGTTAAAATTATAAAAGGTGATGGAAAACATGTTTAAAAAATTATTTCAACATAATTTTCTACAAAATGTCTGTAACAAAATGGAGCCTTTTGATTTTTTTTAAAATAGAAGTTGAGTAATGGGTACCCAAGTAAAAAACTCAACCCACCCAATAAATAAATTGGGTTTTCTTAACCCAACACATCAAAACTCATAACCCAAACCCATCCTTTAAACTTAATGGACGGGTTGGGCAGGTCGTTGGGTTTTGAATTTTGTTGCCAACTCTAATCTGGGCAGTAGTTGGGGAGGAGGGAGAGAAACAATTGCAGGAGAAGTCTTAGAACTAGTGGGAATAGGCAAGAAGTATAAGATTGGTTTTGAATCATAAACAAGAAAAGCAAGGATAATTTTGTCAATAATAGTAAAATTGCTCAGACAGGATAATATATACTCTGACATTAACACTAGCCGACTAATCTCGATGCGCCTGTGCACCCGACCCCCCAAGAGTACACAAGCGGCATGAGGAGCCCGAACACACGACCTTAGGACCTAAAGAGGCTACCCCAATGCCATCCGAGCCAACCCCAGGGGGCAGCTGATGGTCTAAATAGATATTCAAATTTGATCGAAAAGAATAAATGCCTGATAGACCAGATCTAATTAAATAGATAAAGTGTTTCCTAAAGCTCAGGGAAAAGGGAATATTTGAAAAATCTTCACCGAATTTAACAGGCTACTTCGCTATCTCTTTTTTGATAGCCTACCATTGCATTGATTGGCCTGCAAAGTTGGCAGTGTGTTATCCTCGTCACTTGTTATTCCTCAGTCTATAAAGATAGACTTTTTTTTATTTTTTTTATACAGAATTAATGTAGTTATAATAATTTTTTTTAAATATCCCTTATTAATACTATTAGATCATTCATTTAAAGTAAATGATATGTATTACTATATTTTGTTCTTAGAACTTAAAGTACTTTCATTTTTAATGTGCATTAAGTGTGAATATGTTAATAAAATAACAAACTAACTACTTTTTTAAAAAAATAAAGTGAGCCTATCTTTACGGGATGAAGGGAGTATTTTTTTTTTCTTGGGTAGGTTTCTCCACTAAAACCCACCAAAAAAAACTTATTCTCCTGACCTGAAATTTTCTATCTTTTTCTGTTTTTTTCCCCTCTGAGGAGATTCTGAATTCATATTTTGGCTGAAATCATGCTCTCTTAAACATGGTAATTACCATTTGGAGTAACATGAATATCCACCGATTTCTTTGGAGTTGAAGATTATTTTCTGGAAAAATTAAATTGAATTGAAATTATTTTTTATTGATCAGCATAGATTTCACCACTGTAGGTTAATTCTTTTATTTTTAAATTTTTAGATTTCATTCGTAGAAATATTTTTGTCTAGTTTACCAAATAGGAATATATTAATAAACTGGCTCTAAGAGTAGATGAGCATTAATTAAGGTGGCTGTATCCTATCAGGAAAATGCTGTGTTAATAAATACCTTCTGAAGACCAAGTCTTTACCTAAATACTGACATTCTATTTTGTTTCCTTGTGGATTCTGGTTTTGGAGGTTTGAATCTTCAACTTCTTACTTCTGTTCACTCGACATGTGTGATTGTGTCTTGAAAAAGCAATTGATTTTCTCTATTGTAAAACTTTAGCAAAAGATGGCAAGTCCTGCTCATTTGCTTTTCAAGATGCTTTGATGGAAAAAGCGACTTAATTATTAGCTTCTATCTCAACAGTTTTCACACAGAATTTTGCTTTAGACCTTCAAAATAATTGATGGTAATTGTATAGCACTCCATTTTGAATGAGAACTTTCATCTAAGACTAATTGGAACCCTTCTTTTAGAAGCTGCATGCATGATACTTCTTCCACTATACTGCCTTAAGAAGAAAGATAAACACTACACTCATCTATGGTACCGATTCACTTTTCATGTAGGGACCTAAATTTTATGGTTGGGACCATGAATAAGCTCCTGAAAATTGATAAATTTCCAGTGACCACATCAATTTTCAAGTACCATTTGATTCGAGATGCCACAGCAGTGTATGTTGAGAGACCATATCAAAGATAGTTATAAGTTTATCTTTGACGTAGCATATTCTAACTGATTGGATCATATCTTGACATACATGGTATTGAAAATTAAAGTACAAGCCAGGTGACAATAACTTCAAATTTTGATTGATTTCATGTCAAGCAACACATTGACCGCCGGAATTTCATCTTAAGCTTTACAAATCATAAAAATAAGTATCACAAGGGTACAAGTTGTGCAACAAATCTTTCATGAAGTACCATATTTCTGTCTTGGATTTTGCACCATCATTGTCTATAGCCTTGTTGTATGAATAATAATTAATCAAAGCCTTACCATTAGCAAAAGATTGGGCTTACTTTTTTTCTAGTTTATATTGATGAAGTTTAATATGGCTAAAATCTGCATCATCTTCAATGTCTTTTACCGGGAAGAAGTTAATTGTTTGCTGAAAATATCACATCGAGTAGTGAATTAGTTGGTCTACATAGGTATATAAGATTGTTTAGTATATAACCAAGTTGGCGAACTAATTCTCTTGAGGGTTGCAAGAGTACAATCTATTTACCAATTGGCTGATTATTGTCCATCTAGTAGCCTTCGTTTAGATCATAACCGAAGCTTTAATCTGTTTTAAATTTAATAATATCGATACAGAATACAAAATAATGTTGGAGACCAATTTTTCTTGAAAAGAACACTTTACTTTTCTTACAACCGATATTTATATATACTTTTTAGGTGGCAAATTATTATGAATTAATAATTAGTTTAATCGAAACATATTAAAGAATAATACTCAAAAGGTCTTTTTAGGCTGAGTAGGAGATTGACCTGTAATGTAGTATTTTAATGTACACTACGAAGGCTGTACTTTTCTAAGTTCTCCTGGTCTCCTTAATATCAAAGTACTAAAAGACTGAGAGGTTTCAAGGAAAGGAACTGTCTTTCTTTTAGGTTTCAGAAACACACCGTTTCACATTTTGGCACATACATTTCTTCTTCTTTGAAATTATGCGGATTAGATCTTCTATCCACTTCTTGTACCAATCTGTATTCCATTATTTTTTTTTTTGCCACTGAATATATTACTTGGTATGTTTATAATATACCACCATTATGTCTCAAGTGAAATTACGTGTGGGACACAGATGAAGAGTGAGATAAAAAGGCAAATGGGGTCGGATAGATGATCATCATACGTGGAAGTGTAGAACAAAACTCAATAAGACCAATTATCATTTTACTTCTTTCAAAAGTTAGCTCTCTATCATGAGCTTGATGAAAGCTCGAAAAAGATTGATGATCAAGAGGGAAGAGGAAGTTGACTTAGGCTGTGCATCAGCTAGAATGGGATTTGGAATTATATTGTACTCTAATACAATTCCTTATTCAAAAATGAAGTTAGAATTTTGGTTCCTTAGAAAATGATGTCGTCTATATTATTATTGAAGAGGTAAAGTAATGAATATTCATCATAAAGGAAAACCAAGAAAGAAACTAGATAACATCTGTACAAAACAAAGTTATAGAACTGGCTATAAAAAGGTTGCTATACCTTATTCCAAGACAAGTTGGGACCATCTTTTTCTTTAATCTAACTTAGCTAGTAATAAGAGAAAGATGAGACATCTCCTACTTGGGATGTATTTGATGATCTTGGATACTTCTTAGAAGAAGATGGTGATGATGATGAATCAGCTGATCTTCTCCTTAGCATCTGTCTCATCCCATCAGCAACTCTGATTGCAGGATTGGATTTGTACTTCCTACAAAAGGCCATGTGAGCCTTCACAGCTTCTTCCATTCCGAATTGCTTCTTTCCTCTATTAACTTCATCTCTAACAGCTTCCGAACACAGCCCACAAAGCCATTTTCCGTCAAAATTTGCCTTCACCTCACTAATGTAATCTTGAGTGCATTCTTCCTTCAATCCACAACAGTCACACTTTGCCAATTCAATTTCCATTTTCTCCTCTTTTTGGTTGAGAAAAAACTTCAACGTACCTTAAAAAGTGATCAAGAAATTATCAGCAGATATAGTACTCACGTTCAGTACCTTTTGCAAGTATATATATTTCCAATCATATGTGAGGAAACCAGCCTTCCTGGCTAAACATCCTCAATTGAAAATTATGGACTTTTTGGTGCTACCATGTAGACTATATATGTATTGTTTGCTGGGTGCCTGAGAGCATTTATGAGTCAAGGTTGGCACATAAAAGAGAGAGGAAGGGATATGAGGAATGCGGTGTGGGAGGGAAAAGGAGGACAACTTATAGTAGGCAAGGCTACCATAATTTCCTCCATGTTCAAAGGGACATGGGGCAGTGGAAAATGAGACAAATGTGGTCGGGGGACCCTAATAAATGGCCCTCTTTATCATTAAAAAAGATAAATTGTGGGGGTTTAATTAAATATATGTTATCTCTTCTTGCTTTTGGCATAGAAATGTATTATTTTGTAGCTGTTGCTTTAGTGGCCTAGAGGGTAGTTTTCCTTTGGGTGATTGACGGTTGCTTTCGGTTGGCATATTTGAGTGGCTTCATTTGGCTTCGCTTCGCCCTTTGTGGCTTATTTTTCTTGAGCATTTTTGGTATAAGTTTTCATGTTTGGCCTCCATGCATGTGTTGAATGATTCACTCTCCAGTATGGTTCACTATAAATTATAAATTAACATATCATTTGAGTTGAAAAACTCGATTCATCTGAACTTGTGAGATCCTCCAAGTTATAAAAATTATCCACATCTGACTTGATAATCAGTATTTGTATGCATGAAGAAGACAAAACGATAACTAGACAAAATTTGATTGAATCCTAAATTTCAACTCATTTGACAATGAATTCAGCCATGCCAGAAGTCCAGGCATCAATTATTTGGCCCGGTAAAATACACATGCTAAATTTCAATTTTAATCAATGCATACTGAAGAAAAATTAAACATGCAAAAGTTGAGGATAAACTATACACATCATAGTCCCAATTGCTATATCTGTTCCCTTTTTATTCTTTATCTTGCGTAATGTTGATCATATCTTCTCATCAGAAAAATTGACAACCTTCAATTATTAAAGCATGATACTTTTTTATTTTCTACATTTCAGCATTGTGGTTGGTTTACGCCATTTTTTTTCCATCCTACAAGATTGCTTTCACTTGCACTAAATTTTCATCAAGTTGATTTGCCATGATGGTCTTGATATGAGCAATTATTGGCAGGTCTAATTTGACTAGCAGTTGTAAAATTGATCAATTTTCTACTTGAAGGAACATAAATTAATTTTTTTTGTAGCAGAATATAAATTAATCTGGTTACTTCCGCATCTCGAAAAGAGTTGAGAACATGGCTGTCCTTTTCTAATGTTACAATATATAGATATTTTAGTTATTTTTATATGAGTATAATAGCATTTTTTTTCCTTCATTGTAAAAACATCGTCGCGTTTGACTTTTTTGGTATTATAAAGTTTTCTTTTTTTGTATTGTTTAAATAATTTCAAGTTTCATTTACTATATTCCTTGAAAATTATACTTTCTTTTCTTTTCTTTTCTTTTCTTTTTTTTGTTAAGCTGTTCGTTTTTGTTTCATGTCTTCAAGAAAGCTTACACCATTTCTGAGGCATTATCTGCTCAAAATACAAAAGATGCAAACGGAAAAAACACTAAACATTCACTCTTGCCTGTACATAAAAATGGGCAAAGATACTCCAAATTCTAAGCAAAGATCTATGTTGTTCTTCTTCTTTTCCACAACTTTCCATTCTGCCACAAAAACCTCATAAATCTATGTGGTGTATGATGAAAGACATGGCAAGTTAATTTTCATTTCCATTGAAAAGTCAAAAGTGTAAGGACATCAAATTTATGCAAATCTTAATTGAGGAAGAAAAACGTGAAACATGTCCTTCATATCATAATCTACAAAAAATTATTTCTAGAGCTATATGACTTGAAAGAAGTATAACAGCCACAACTGTATATAGTATAAATTGCACTGTTGATTATCATATTTGATGAGTTGCAGAGTTTAATCAGAGGATCCTATGAAATGGTTGTCCAAGATTCGTCAGTAAGTTTCATGTAGTTGAATAGTGAGTTAAAGAAGTCTCCATCTATGTCAAATAAAGTGTAATAGTTCTGAATATAACATTTAGAGATTAAATAATTGAATGATTACCTTGTCAAATATCAAAAAGCATGTTGTTGTGGGAAAAAAAACAAAGTTAAGTCTTATCTAATTGCAAGCTTTTTTTCCAGTGACCAATACTAATAGATTTTCTAAAAATTCATTTTCTAATATCTACTGGCTACTATATAACAAAGCGAGGAAAACATTGGGGGGGGGGGGGTCCGTATGGTATAATGGCTTAAAATAACTCTGTAAAGATAAGTAGTCTCTCTCTCTCTCTCTCTCTCTCTCTCAATATAGTAATAAATAAATGAGCATAAGTGGTTTGTAGAGTGATGTAAATTTTATTTTTCTAAATTTTCCCTTAATTAAATGAAGTAACAGTCATCTTTGGTTAAAAGTCAAAATACTTACCATTATAGATCATTACTAATCAGACTATCTTATATGCCCTCTTATGCATATCCTCCTCTATCATTTCTCTACCTTAATCTGTATATTCCTGAAACATATGGCTCTGTTTGGACAAGTTATTTGAGCCATTTTTTTGGAAAAAAAATTTCCCAACCTCGTTTGGACAAATGGAAAATTTTTTGAGAAAAAGTACAAAAATTTTTTGGTCAAACTTTTTCACCAAGTTTTCATTTTAAATTTCAAATGAACTTTAGAGACTTTTTACACAATTAATCATAAAAGCAAGCAAGTTTATGTTCAAAATTTGTTTAGAAAAACTAGAAAAATCGTGAGTAACAAAATTAGATTAATTGTCGGTGGGTTTTGAGGTGAGACGACAAAGCAGACGACGAAACGGACGTCCGCATCTTTAATTAGACGAAGAAGCGGATAACGAAGCGGACATTCACTTCTGAGATAGAAATAGTTGGATGAATGCTTAGCAAGGACTGGGGCACGGACGTTGCCAGTGCTCGCCAAGCATTCAATCATTTTGCAAGTTGGTCCAAAATTTTTGAACCATTCAAATACTTTCTCATACTAATTATTTATTTTTCAAACCACCATTATGTCACTTTAAAAAAAATTTCACATCCAAACATTATTTCACCTTTCCAAAAAAGTCAACAAAACAATCTAAATAATTTTTTCAAATAATTCTCAAAAAACACTCCAAATAATGCCATCCAAACGGAGCCATAGTAATTCTGTTTTTGTTTTCTTGGTTTAAAACATATAAGTAACTTAATAACAATTTTTGCATTCTGTGCATATATATGTAGAATTATATGATCACAAAGTTATATTTTAGTTGCACATACACTAATTGTGATTTTTTTCACTTATTTTAATGTAGGATTTAGTACATTTAATTATTCATTCATATATAATATCTGCCTCATAAGATAGGGCAACTGATTCTTAGGTATAGCCCATGATGGTTCCAAGAATGGAAGGGAAGAGGAACACCATACATCTAAGCAAACAAGACTATCACACTAATGAAACTTGCAGCAATTATGCATCACAGTGAAGATGAAATGTATGATCACTCTCTTTGCTCATACAAACAAATGACACATCTGAAAAGAAAGACAACTCAATCCTCAAATGAAAAGACTACATTTGTTAGGCTACTGCAACTGGTAATTGTTGTTGAGCTCAAGCCCCTAAAAATTACAAAAAATAATAATCAGAAAAAGTTAAATTCAAGAATTGTTGAAATGTCAAGCCACGAATGGATATGCATGTTGCCTACTGAATAAAAGGAAAAAAAAAAACACAAAAAAAGGTTGTCCCATTCGGCCAATCCAAGCCGCTGGCTGACCTAGAATTTTGTTCATCCATTTGAGCTCTAAGCTAGATAAACTGCAGTCAAATTCATCATCATTCTTGAAGAAAGGTCTACATTCCCACATTATGGTCCACAGACAATGCATGGAGTAGCATGTGGGGTTTCTCAGCTTGAAAGACAGCATATACTAATGCAATTCTTGAAAGTATTGTCCAATGCCCACATAAAATAAAATAGGCAGAGTCATCATCTAACCATGCAACATGTGAATTCTTGTCTAGCAGCAGACCAGCATGTCCAGTGGCTAAAATAGTGTTATATTTCAATGTTTTCTGATGAGTCTTAAGTAATATACAAAATATCCCAGACAAATATCGAGGTGTTTGTCCGCGTGGAGATGGTATAAATTTTGTTCCCCTCAATGATGATAGCACTAGGTTACCAATTTGCCACTTGGGAGAGAACAACAAATAATGTTCCTACCTTGCTGTATTCAAACAGTAGCAACAATAAATACTTGGTAATAATTTGATTATGTGAAAGACTCCAGCTTGACAATTTCAGAATAGATTTCCCAACTGCTGAAGTTTACTAGTTAGCAGTTTGATACCATTAATTAAAAAAAAAATGACTCAGCTTCTGTAAGTCCAATCAAGCTGATAGGAAATAGTTTTGGTCGTTCATCTTCTTGATTGATAGATAGATTGATTACGAAATACTTTAAATCTTGGTATAACAACTTACTATGGCTTTTTCTAACTTGTTCCGCAAATCAAATAATCAAGGTCATAGGATCCAGTGATGTTAGTTCACCTTTTCATTCATACCTAAACTGAAAGATTGTTAATTAGGTTGATTTCACTATACCTTAGACATCAGGATAGTAAATGTGATGCTAACATGTTAGATAGAAAACATCAATTATGATTTGTATTTGGATATATGTAATATCCGCAGATTAGGGATTCCCTCGTGGTACAGACGTGATACAGACTACCAACTCAGATTCTATTCACCGATAATTTCACATGCCTCCCTTGAGGTATCTCATAATTGCAGACAATTCCTTTGTGGTTTTAATAATTACACTTATATTTCTTATTTTAATGTTTTCTGTAACCAAATAGGTCCGTTTTGCTTACATAAGCCAAAAAAATAAAAAAAAACCCAAAATCGCCTTGCAAATTAAAAATCCTTAAAGATAATCCCAATCATTTAAACTTTTATACAACAAATAAAAAAGCTTTACAAACAAAATCTTCCATCCGCACCACTTGCAACCCCACTATCGACGAGTTCTTGCGGGCACCACCATTAGTACTGTGATAGGCAAACCACAGCCAACCTTGTTTTTTATATAAAACAATAAAAAATGGTCAAACACACAAATTCCAAATAGACGAAATGCTTCTTTTCCTCTTTCTCTCAACCTCTTCAATTTTTTTAGTTTCTTTTTCATAACCTCTTCCTTATACCCTTTAAAACAATCACCCTTTAAAATAACCAACCTTTAGAAAAATGAGTAAGGAGGGAAAGAAGAGAAGATATGATTAGATAAAGGAAGAGAGTTGATTGAAAGCTGAAGATGGTGTTTTAGAGGAAGGAGAATTGGATAAAGGAAACCAAGAAGGGTTACCAGAGGAGAGTAATTTTTTCCTTTTTTTTTTTTTTGATGCATGAGAGTAAAAGGATTTGTCTGAATTATTTTAGTCATCTCACATGGTCAGTGGAGGTATATGTAATTTTTGAAATCTCAAAGGAGCTAAGTGTAATTGTTAGAAACCTCAAGGAGGTTTCTATAATGATCCCTTCAATTAAAGAAGCTCAAGTTTCTATTCTAATTAGTTTTATGCTATTAAAGCTAGCCATTGTAGTTTCCCAGAAGTACTTGCAAAAAAGGCTTATGTATTATAGTATTTTGCAGTTTGTATCAATCTGCTAATATTGAAGGTTGGCATTTTTGGCTGATGCAGACTGGGCTTTGAAGTTGTGTATGTCACACCCCGTGCCCGAGACGTGGCACCCGCCATGCCCTAGGCTACGCTAGGGACACAAGGCTAAATCAAAACAATTATCGTCTAAACATAACATAAGGCTCCAAAATGTCAAAATGCCCATAAGAATCCATTTCATTCATCACCAAAAGATATACAGCATTCATATACTTCTCTTCCCCAATGACAAAAATAGATGGGAAAGTATGTATAACCTAATCCATACAAAATATGGCTATACATTAATGCTATAAAAAATAACCTCATTCAAGTCTATCCTATCTATGACTATGAGGTCCAAAAATCGGTCCAATCACCTTCAATAAATTCATCACCTGCGGGGTAAAACAAAAAGGGGATGAGTGATATAATCACCCAGTAAGTAGTAAAGGTTCTCTTTGGGGCTTAAGTTTGTCATTTATACATAAGTACAATTCAAACCAAAATCAAAGCCATAAACATCACAACATGTGGTCAAGTCAAAAACCATACACATTCCAACATTGCATAAAGCAATTCAAAGAAAAGAGAGCTCAAGCAGTTAGTGGACACATGACCCTGGAATTCCAGTTGTTAACTATAACCCGGTTAACGCGGTTCAAAACCAACTACCACCCGGTTGGTGCGGTACAAAACTAACTATAACCCGGTTAGTACGGTTCAAAATGATTTACTACCATTACCAATTTAGGGAACTAGTCCCGTCATATACCCATTTCACATACAAGAGCTCATTCATATGTTCATTCAAAGAATTCATTAGACCACACATCTTGTGTCATAGAAAATCAAAGTAACCAAACATAAGCCCATTTATATAGAGAAAGTACTATCTAAGTCATTTATCATCATCAAAAGCATTTCCAAAGCAAAGAGAATCAAATACTACTTACTCTCACTCCAAGACTAATTTAGGTAGTCCGAGTAGGGATAAAGTCCTTCGTCGCCTATAACACACAAGGAAGACTTGTATCACATACTGATTCTATTAAGAAACCATAAAAGAGGCTTAAACCTAGCTTAACACGCAAAAAGAGGAAAAGAGACAAAACTGTACTGACCCGCGGCGTCAGCCGCGCGGCTCAGATGCAGTACCCAGCCGCGACTCCAGCCGCAACGCGGCTGAGGTCGCGGCTCGGGTCAGAGCCAGCGGCCCCTCAATCGCGGTCTCATCCGCGGCGCGGGTGGCACCGCGGATGAGCCCAGAGAGGCTGCTGCAACGAGCCGCGGTCTCATCCGTGGCGCGGGTGGCACCGCGGATGAACCCAGCAAGACGGCCTGCAACTGCTCAAAATCACCCCCCACACTATTCATCATCTTCTCACCCAATCCAAACAACAAAACAACCTCAAAATAGCATAATAAAGTAGGAAAATACTATCTTAACATCATAATCAACATATTCATGGATCATTCTCAAAATCACACAAGATCTACCAAAATCTCATACCCAATTCTTCAAACCTCTAACTCACCCACTTCACACATTCATCAGTAACTCACAAGCACTACTACTACAAATCATCTATTTCAAGAGCAACATAGTCTAAGAGCATCCAATAAAGCCATAATCTCGAAATTCCAAGCAAAATAATCAAATGGTGAAAGAACTAAAAAGTAGGAAGAAGAGTTACCTTGAGGGAGATTTGGGGAGAAAGCTTCAAAATGACTTCTACTAGCTTCCTTTGGGGATGAAATCCCTTCAATTCCTCCTTCAATAGGTTGAGAAAATGGGAAGAAATTTAGAGGAATTCTTTCAAAATAGAAGAGGAAGAATGAGGAAAAAATGAAGAAGGGATTCCAGTCTTTAGGGCAAAATTTGAAGTTTCAAGAATTGCAACTAAGGACACTACTTCTTACAAAGCACACAATGGCCCAAAGAAGGTTTAATTTCATAAAGGTCCCTAAGGCCTTAATATGACAGTGTACCTAGCACTCCAAGCACTTTATTGCTGAGCATTGAGGACCAATGAAGGATTAATAGTTTTTTAAGACATAAATTAATGTAGTCTAAAAAATCATAGAGGCAGTAGGTTGCCTTATATACTATTTATTTAATATTTTGGTTTGTCTTCTACTAATGGAGTTTGGCTACTCACTGTATCTTTTTAATCAATTACTAATCCATATTTTTCTGCATAATCAATTATTACATGTCAGTTGATTTTAGCTCTAGATCCACTGTTCAGAGCTTCAATGATTTCTCACGGGGTTGTTATAAGCTAGGTGTATTTAATTACGAAGTTGAAGAATGTTGAAATCTTTAATGGAGGTTACTATAGCATATAATGTCATTCACATGGCTCTCCACATGCACAAATCACAATTCCCTTCCAACCCATGGATTCTTCTCTCTTCCCAACCAATCCTCCTCATTTCCACAAAAAAATTTAGTTTTTCTATTCTATATTTTATATAAGAATCACATCCATATACTATATGAGAAAGAAATCAATTGAAGAAAGCATAGCAAGAAGTTAAAACGTTTGTTACTTGCATATCTTGTAAGTAGATCTTAGGCAACAATGAGTGTTAGTACTATACTACCATGTTCCATTTTTATAGTTGATGATCATTGTTGTTCACATGTATGCTTATTTAGATATCAATAACTATCATTATCAATTATTGTTGCTGGTCACAATATGAATCTTTTCTTGGAGATATGCATTTATTGTTGATGATCGGATAAATTAAGCTCGATTGATCAGTAATCAAGCATGTTGTGATGATGGGAATATTAGCTTTATTGGCTAAAATTGTGTATGCTTTTGCACTGTTCTCCATCACGAGGAGCTCTGTTAATTTTCTTTTTCTTTTTTTTAATTCTGACCTTTTGGCAATAATAATCGCTTCAATCATTTGAGGTCTAACCACCATTTCAACTTCCAACTTCCCCATATGACTGCTTTTTGGGATGTCGGACTCTTATTGGTTGTGTTCCTTAGCATAATCCAGGCAACTTATCCAAAATCTAACGTAGCTAGTAGCAAAGAGATTCATATTCATAGATGACATAGCTTTGTACCATAGCCAAATTCTAGCAAATATTACTTGAATGCTCTTTAAAGTTCACAAAGAGTTGCATTTTTATCTTTAGTGATAAAGGGATACATTTTTCTGTTTGATGGTTTATAAATACACTACTTTAGTCTGGTGGTATACCAAAGTTTTCGACACTGATAAAAATGTGCAGAAATACTCAAATTGTAGGGACGAAAAAAGAAATGTAATTCTTACGTTTCTGGAATTTGAAGTCCCATGTTTTCTAGATATTATGAGATCTAAAGAATGCTTCAAACTAAAGATATATAGATGTGTTGTGCCATGTTGTATTAGATTTCTTTTCTGATGCTCATATAATCCATGATAGAGAAAGACCCACCCTATCAATATCACTTCAATTCTTCCGTCAAAAAGTTTTTAACAAAATCAGGCTTTAAGCTGAAGAGCCTCTAAAAGCTTCATTTCATCATAGAATTGCTTTTGCTTTCTGAACATAAAATGATAGACTTGAATTAGGCTTTCAAGTCTTGTAAGATAAACATGTAGGGATATAGCTATTTCTAAAAGAATCACCATAGAGAACAATCATGCTGATGATCAGCTCTAGTAGGGTATTGCATTTGTCTTTAGAACGGTTTAAGCCTAGAAAACTAGATGTTCAAAGAGTTAATGAACATGTAACATCTTCATGAAATTTTTGAATATGCCCTTAAATTTGTGAAAATTCTTAATGGAAAGCAAGAAGGTTCCATTTTGCTATGACTACACATGAATGAAGGATAGATCATAAACAAAATTATCCAATGAAATATCATGGATAGATTTGTAGGGCAACAACAACGAAATCAGTTGCTTACCCTTTTCCTCCATTATGGCCAAAAGCGCTAAACTCAACAGAGTTGGTAAGGCTATTGCAACCATATTCAATTGCTGAAGTTGGGGTCAGACTATTCAGATATGACTGCACATTATGGAAATTATAGACCCACCATGTGATGTATAATCAGGTTGCCACGTGACAGGTCTCGTTCCTAAATGATACTGTGGTGGGCACATATTTACATCTCTGTTCAATTCAAGAAAATAGATAATATTTGAATGTTCACTAGAGCATTTCCTCTAGCATTGAATAGCTCTCAGTCAGATATCCCAGTCAATTGTCCGCATCTAGCCTCTGATTTTGATCCGATTCAAATATGTTTATCTAGAATTTTGATGGGTTTATGGACTCTGCTTAAAAATGATTTTACTTTTCTTTGTGTTTCTAGGATTCAAAAAGGACTGAATGTTTCTGTTCCAATCATTAAAGATGCTACTGTACATAAAACACAAATGGAAAACATCTAAAATATAATATGGTACTTCCATGTTGGTAAAAGAACTAGAAATCGGATCTGTATCCATTCAGAACCAACGAATTTGAATCCGGATAGACAGTTAAAAATGTTTTATAAGAATCTCATATTTCAAAGATTGTTAAACTGTTTAGAGCCTGACTCCGCAGCCTACTGTTTCACTATGGAAATGCTAATAGTTCAATGTAATTTTTGCTTACAATCATGAGTCATGACGATTCAATTTTATTTATGTAAACTTATGCCAGAAACTCAAGTCGGTAAAATACATGTTCTAAACTATATTTATGATGAAATCGACAACCAAAAGAAATAAATATGTGACGACATTTGTGTTAAAGATACAGACAAAAACGCGAACACAACTACTTGTTTTATCTTGAGGGAGATTGTCAACCATATCTGCTAGAGATGTGAACAAGAATGTGAACAAAACTACTTGTTATCTTACTAAACCATATCTCTCGCTGGCTCCGGCACAGAAGAAGATGGAGTTTCTTACGGTTGCATTTTCCCAGATTGCACCTCACTTAAATGAGCTGTAAATTATAGGTGAACTGCCAGAGCGGTTAAGACTCGAAAGATAATGACAAAAGGCTGATGGCCTCAGGCTATCCATCAATTTGGTAAGGCGATAAATTTACCTGTATCTGTCTTTCTTTCGTCCCGCTGGAAGTTGTAACTTTCTTTCCATTTCTATTTTTTTCACAAAAACAATGATACGTTGCCAAGTTTTTGCTTGTTGACACTACAGCAAAAGGTTGAGCAAAGACATCAATGTAGCGTTAACATTTTTGCAATTGATACCAGATTAAATCATGGAAATTCCATTTTCATTAAGACCACCTGTCAAGAACCACAAGGGAAACACCTTTTTCTTTATGTCTAATTTAACTAATATCTAGTGTAGTACTGAAATGTTCATTCAAAGGAAAATGTAACGAGCAGGAGGCACACAGAAGTTAGAATCTCGGAAAACAATTTTAGTCAGTCACTCAAATGCCTTGAGTAGAATGATGGAAAGGGCACCAACTTCTGCTTGGTTTCATTATACACCATATAGACATTCCTTTCCAGTTGGATATCGAGTATTTACAACTCTATAATACTCTTCCATCCTGTTTGCCACTTTTTGTAACTCACTTCGATCCTGTTTGCCACTTTTTGTAACTCACTTCAGATTCCTAATCTCTTCTGTAGTTGTTTGAAAGTCATAGTCGAATCAATTAACCTGGTGTCCTTTTATCCAGGTTGAGTTCCAGGTGCTGTTGAGGAACCAGAATTCAGTTAGACTTCATCTCAATATCATCGGAATCTTTTGAACTGGTGTTAGGATGATCTTGAGGAAGAAGTCCAAGAAGTGGCAAAGGTAATAATGAACTGAGATTACAAAGGATTATCAGGGCAGCCAAGTTGTCAAATTTGTCCTTGGTGACACCAAAGAGCAGGGTGAGGCCAGCACCAATCAAGCCCCCAAGAACACTTCCCCCGTTAGAGATGGACATAAGGGTCGCGAAAAGTGTTGCTTCCATGCCCTCTGGACATATTTTTGCCGCTAATACAAGAACAGGCATAAAAGAAACCTTGCAAAGAAAAAACTCAGATTAACAATTCTGGAACAGGATCAGAAGCATAATCTATATTAGAGATAAACCAAGTATCAAAGCAGGTTACCTGAGCAAGAACTGTTAGAATCAATGAATCCCCAATTGCAAACCACTCATCACTTACTCCAAACTGCCTATTCAAACCTGTTACAAGCAAAATCTACGCAGACATCCAAATTCCAATTCAAACAACTTATCAAGAGGAAAAATCAGACAAGCCTAACTCAAAAAGACTTGAGACATTTACCTGAGTCATTCCCAGAGCAGAACCAATAATGGTAGTTACAAGAAATATCTTTTTCAAAGGAACATTTTTCAGAAAACCATTGTAGAGACCAACACCGAGAAGTGAAGCCACTGAAGTGACAAGCTTTACCCGTCCAAGGAATTCTGGGGTGAAACCAAGTCTATTTGTGCTAAAATCAGGAAAAGAAGATCTTTAGCTTTGGGTTTCATAAAGATGAGAGTAAACAGACAAGTTAATTTAGAACCTCTATTCACATACGTGAAGAAAAACATAGCAGAATCTGACTGCGGTGTTGTCTGCCACAGAAAAATAAATAAAGTGGGAAGAAGTACTGTTGGCTGTTTAACAGCATCCCACAACTGAATGATGCTGTTTTTTGAGTTTTCCAAAAATCCAGGACTGCCCACAGAACTATTCTGACCCTTTGCTGCGCCAAGTACAGGTTGCTCTCTAACAAGTACTGCAACTGCAGATGTTATCAAAGGTAGCAATGCAGTAACTCCGAAAACAAACCTGGATGCAATCAAAACTTCCATCAATAATGATTGTCAACAGCACTATTATTGAAAAATTAAAAAGAGAAATATGCATACCTTACACCATATGCATCAACCAGAGAGCCACTAAAATACGCACTAACAATTCCCCCAAAAGCTGAAGATCCCCAACATAATGATTGAAGAGATCCTGATACGCTCTGAGACTCACCACGAGCCCTCTCGACAACCATGGAATCTACTACCTGTATTAATTTCACTTTTTTATGTGCTTTCAAGAAACACAAGTAAAGAACAATTACATTTATGACATTAATTATCTTATAATGTTAAAGTATAATATCTATTTAATGCCAACTACCTATAGCGAAATTGCAATTGTCTCCTTCACTAGCAGTTTAGGAAAATAGACTAATAAACAGTTACCAGAATTCAAACAAGCTTCTTTACAAAAAGAAGCACAAATTCATCTTGTCCTCATGAAAATTAAACACAGAATTGCACATTCTTCAGAGAGAAAACTGACAAGTAGTATATTATACTTACAACATCAGAGAAGGCAACAGAAAGGGATCCCAAAAGTATGCAGAAAGCAGCATCATATTTGCTATCAACAAAGGTGGCCATCAGACACCACGAAAGTGCTCCAATAAGCCCTGATAGCACCAAGTATGACCTTCTCCGGTACCCAAAAAGTGGGAAAGAATCACTGCAATAGTATACAATTATTATCAAAACAGAAAATAACAATCTGAATCAGAAAATACATGTTAAGTATGCCTGTCTTTGGAGCTAAGGCTCACCTGATGAATCCATAAAGAGGTTTAACAAGCCACGGTAATGATGAGAAACCATTTATTATAGCTGTCTAGTCAAACAAAATATCTTGTCAGTCCTCAATGCAATTATCTGACAAATTCTCAATATTTAACGGAGATCCTTAACTCAGAGTACTTTTATCAAAAAGAAAAGAGGTTCTAAGCCAACATGACTACCAAAATTCACCTAAGACTTTCCAATGCAACCACAGTAGTATTTAGATCCCAAAACAGTTGAAAGATGCATTCAAGAAGAACTCTTGCTACCATCACATAATCAATCAAACAACAAAGCAGCAGCAGTTCAACAGAAGACAAAAGGGAAAATCTATATGCAAAGCTGTCAAAGTTTATAACTTCCAATGTCCAATACACATGACACAATTCATGTAAATTTCAAGCTTTAAAATCATGAATATGTGAAGAAATTAAGACTGAAATTAAATTAAAAAAAATGATACATGAAGTAGATTTTATGTGGTTGAGAAAAAACAAAATTACGTCCAACAGTGTATGTCTTCACTACAACTGTACAGATATATTTGAACGACTGGACTAAATTCTATTAAAATTTTCAAGCAAAAATGGCATACCTCTGCAGGATCCAGATGCAGCTCATCTTTCAAATAAAAATTTACAGCTAGCTTAGAAATGCCTAAAACACCTTGGACAAAGTATACCATAGCAACTGCTATATTATCTGGGGTCAGGTCCACTCCAAAGCATATGATGGAATTAATAGAATATCTGCTCTTGCGAAAGGCATTTTTACTTGAGGAACATGTATCTTCTTCAACATTGGCTTTTGGAACATCCCCTTTCCTGACACCTTGATCAGCAATATTAAAATGAGGGGGAGAGAGAGAGAAAGAATGAGGAGATTACACAAAACTTTGGACACATAAAGCAATACCCTATCACCAGGTCCTGTTTTCAATATTATGCCACAACAATATTCTATCAAGGACAAATTATCGCAGATTGAGGCAGTCCTTCTGGACTCCACTTGTGAGGAGCCTGTTAACTAGGTTTGTCGCTCTTAACTATTAGCTAAATCAGGCAGTCAATTTTCATGCAAGTCCTTGCAAATCAATTCTATGGTAGCTAACATACTATGGCATACAATCATTTGTATGTCACCAACTACAAAACTGTAATATCACCAAAAACTAGAAGCTCAATATGAGAAACTTACTTAAGGGGGGAAATATATTTCTTGAATTAGAAAAAGAGAAGGAATATACGATGACCATGATAAAAGGGCCATGTATCCCTAAAAATAAAAATGTTCAATATGTAAAAAGCTTAGTTTTTAATTTTAGATAAATATTCCTCTCGTAGCCAATAATAAAATTCATAAACAAGAAATATTAGATGCAAAGGCTAATATTAACAGAGAGGGAAAAAAATTCAATCTAAAAAAATTCAATCTATCTTTCGACTAATTTTCCATTTGCAAGAAAAGCCCAAAAAGACACCCAAATCTCCAGAACCAAACAATTCTCTATACTAGTTTTATAAGATTCCTACAAGAAAGTTCTCATAATGCCACCAAAATCTCTTCCAATACCCAAAAAACAAACACAAAAACTAATATATAGACAGGCAAAGGTTCTTGATAAACCAGTTCCATTCTTCCACATTTCAATTCACATAACAAAGGCCATACAGCTTTCTTTCATTTTGTTAACCACTACTTTAAAAAGCCAGTTCTCTTCTCTACATCTTCCATGGAAACAGTTCATACAAAAAAAGAAAAACCCAAATTAAAATTCAAAAATGGTAACTTTAACCTGCATCGTCTACAACCATTTAACACAATACAAAATCAAAACTTTTTTACTATTTTCTCAGCAACCATTTATCAAAAATGATGTATATAAATCAGAAAAAACTAAAACAAAGTAACTAAATCAGACCCAGAAAAAAATGATCAATAATTCAAAATTGTGTATTTAAATTGGGATTTTCATGTATTGATAGTGGGCTTACGATTTCTGGAATCCAGCAAAAGGTCGGACTCCGAATCGCGTGACGGAGGAATAGAGATGGAGACGGACATGACGGAATCCGATGGAGGTTGCCGGCGGGTGACGGCGACGTGGAACAGCCGTTTACTGCGGTTGCTAGACTACGGAGAGTGTACTGGAAAGAGAGGCCAAACTCTGAAAGGTATGCTGGAAAAGAATTAGCGCATAATGCGTTAATTAATTCACGCTAACATTCACATTGTGGAAACTTTAAAGGAAAAAAATGAGAAAAAAAAGGGGATTTTGAAAAAAAAATGAATTTTTTTTAATTGAATAATTATGTTTGGATAAGTTCCTTATCTTTACTTATTTCACTACATTTTTGTCAAATTTATATATTTGTCATATGAGATTTAATTATGTTTATATTAAGGGATAGTTTCACATGCCTGTCTTAATGTATTTCATAATTACAAATGGTGCCTCTCTAATTTGTATAATAACAATTACATCCCCTACTTTAATGTTTTTAGTAACGAAAAAATCCATTTTGCTTACTTCAACCAAAAAATTCAGATATATATCCTAAAATACCTCTCTATAAAATTTTTAAAACCAATTAAAAAGAATTAAACAAAATGCCAATCAGGAAAAAATAATAATATTAGAAGAAGAGGAAAATTGTTTAGGACATACTTCTTTTCTTTTTTAGTAAAAAGAAATACTTCTTAAGTTCCTAAGTTTGATTAGTGCAAGCTATTGACAATATAGTGCAGCTAGCAAGAGGGGAATTGAGAGCTGTGTAATTATATTGAAAGTAATGGTTAAAATATTATATTGAAGTAATAATTAAAACATTAGATAGAAGATTGTCATTTCATTTTACATTTAAAGAGAGAAATGTGTAATTATAAAAACTTGATGTGAGCTACTTGTAATGATCACAATCTCAAGAGAAGTATGTAAAATTTTCCCTTACCTTACAATAACGTGGGACCTATCCAATGTACGAGGAAGATGTTGGCAGAGATGGTGATGATGGAGAGGTTGTCTATACGGTAGAGTAGATCAATAATATGGTGCGTTATAAAAGTAACACCATAATATTTTTTTAAAATACCTTAACCATTTTTGTTTGGATTAATTTCTCTTTTTTTGAAGAATAACAATATAGATATATAACTAAAACAAAATATTATGTATGAATTAATGATACAGTCACAAAATATTATATATGAATTAATGATACAACTAACTTATGAGCTAATTATACCTATTTACTTTAGATAGATAACAATAAGATAAAAACGAAACAACGCTAGTAGCCAAAATAATAGAATGTGTCCATGTTTTGTTGATTAATTTTTTGAAGTATTCATTTTTTAAAAAAAAAATATATTGTTTCAATTCTCTATTTTTTTAAAATCTTTTTTCTCATTTAAAACTTCAATGACTATTTAACACACATATTTATAACTCGGTCCAGTCAAAACTTGAAACCAGACGTTAAAGTTCATACTCGGACTTAGATACGTGGGCGTTTAGACGTGACCCATAAAGCAGTTAAAAGCCTAGCAGACCTAAATGTCACAATAGTCCACTGGAGTTTCTTGAAGCCCGGCCTACAGCTAAATTACTGGGCTCTGGCTGCTTCTTTGAATGCAAAAGACTGAACCTTAGATGGATCTTTGTGTCGCAGCAAGTTCTCCTTTGAAATATGTTTATATTTTAGAAATTGTCAAAATTTTACGTATTCTTTGTAAATTTATTCTATACATAATAGAAGTGTCCATTCATTCTAGTTCCCATTTTAAAGCTAAGCGTTCTAGCTAACTTTTTACTTTCATTTTAAGATAAAAATGTTTCTTAATTTGAAAATTCTTAAATACAAATCTAAAATTGTTAAACAAATCAATATGAAGTTCTAAGTCGAGGCAATATCGAACTTTAGCTTTTGAAGTCAAAATAGACTCAAACTTGGATTCGAGCCCGAGTAAGATCTAATTTACCTGTCAAAAGGAGAAAATGTACAAAAGGAAAAAACATCATCACCTGATGAGATTACATAAAGAGAATTTGGACAACAAATAGGTTAAAAGAGTTCTCCAAAGTGAAGTTTTAATGCGACTGTAGGGCACAATGGTCCTGACTTAGCTTTGTCAAGTACCTTGATTCTCTTCTGATATCAGCATTTGAGGGCAACCCCCCCCCCCCCCCCCCCAACAACAACCCAGAAAACCCTCCACATTCACACCCTAAGGTCCCCATGCATGATTGTCTCCTCCAACAGCAACCATTTTTGGACCAGAGTATTACTATTGAGATAAAGTCCGAGAACTTGAGGATTCCAAATGATCAAATATATTGGAAAACCATGGGCTTCATTAACTGCCATTCTCTTTCTCATAGCCACTTTTTTCTCCCCAGTGAATTTTGGCCGAGCCTTTTTTTTTTTTTTTTACTGTTCAACCCAAGAATTGTAATTTGTTCAGTGGATCTGATTCCATGACAAAATCAAAAAGGAGAAAAATAACAGTCCACAAAGTAAAAAGACCTTTTCATGATGGCAATGACCCTCCTGTGTTCAATCTACCCTTTGAATTTTCTAAGTAATCTTCTCAATTATCACTCCTTTTTAAGTTAAATAAAGTTCTTTTAAGAATCACTTGCCACTTTAAAGAGCTGAAAGGCATCAACACCTCACTAACTTAGTTTGCTTTGACTGTCTTAATCACACACTGGCATAAAATAATTAAGTCCCTCAATATTTTATTTAGACAAGGCTAAGGTATGATGGCTGAAAATGGGCATGACATCAATAGATGGAGAAGAGGACAAGCGAAAAGAAAAGAAAAGAAAATAATCTACCCATTTGAGGTCATTGGTTCTGATGATGTGTGCTTAATAATGATACCATTAATATATAGAACTCACTACTAAACAAAAACAAATGAAAGTTTTTGTCCAAGAACATCATCAGCATCATCATTCATATCCAAATTTCAAAGCTACAACCTGTAGACACATCAATCACCTAGTTTTATCACTTTTGTTATTCAACAAAATCAACTCTACTATAACTAAGCCTAACATCCAAGAGCATAAAATTGCAAAAGGAAAACACCGAAAACAGACTTCAGTTATTTAACATAGACAATAGAAGAACAATATTTTTAGCCTTAATCTTTATCTGATGTACTACTATATAGAAACCTAAATTCAATTCTTCTAGCTATGACTGAAGCCGTTTGGAGGTGTGTTTATTTGAAGCCATGGAGATCTGTCATGATGAGAAGATACCATAGATATCATCAGACTCTGATACTATTTCCATTCCCTCTTCCAACATCATTTCTTTGTCTCTGCAATCACTACTGCAAAATGCCTTCTCACCTCTGAAAAAGAAAAAAGGGTAAAACAATTAGACCAAATACCAAGTACTAGTGGTTTGTAAATTATTGCATGGTACATACGTCCTGATATGAATTGATAATCCAAAAGAATGAATAAATAAACACAATAAAACTATGGTCATTAAGAAGAAGAACATTAATCATATTCAAGGAAATGATATTTAAATTGTTCATGTATTAAGTATCACTAGTTTACCAATTCCTAGTCCCAGGCATAACTAGATTTCTTTATTCTGTGAGCAGAACATGAATTTGTCATAACGAGGTCATCCTACTACACATGTTTGCATGTCAATAAGGTAAATTAAATCACTTTTTTTTTTTTTTTTTAAGATTTAATGGGAAATCTAGACGGATGAAAAGGCTAAAATTAAGCTAGCTAATAAGAAAGTCATATGAAGCCAACCTGTACATGTAAATATCTTTTCCTTGTCCAAGATTTTTCTTGCAATTGTAGCAGAAACTAAGAAAACTCTCAGAGGGATAGCTCATTGAACGGTTGATGAAAATTCCATTTGGCTTTCTTAAAGAAGAGATCGGAACAGCACCAGAGCAGCTCTCAACAATGCAATCATCAAATATATGAGTAGTCCTTGGATTTGGGCCATAAGATATCACACAAGTATAGTCCTCAGAGAGCTCCATTTCACTAATAGAAAGGCCACTGAAAATCCGAGGCGAATTCGAACTCTCGAGGGCAGAATTTGAGGACCCAAATGGAGATTTCTTCTCAGAAGATGGCGATAGACCAGGCGATAATAATCCCATTTGAGAATTCCTAGTCTTGATACCAAAATCAGCTGATGTTTTAGGTGAATCAACAGGGGAAACAACAGAGGGAGGCAGGGGAGGAATCTGAATCTTCAACTGGGAACCAAACACAACCATTCTACCCTCAGGTTTACACTCATTTGAATCAGATTTCTCGTTAGTTAGAGCATCAACAAGGCCAAGACCAACACCTCTTGACTCCAACCTCTCCAAGTTAAGTTTATTTTCTGGTTTAGGAACTTTGGGAATGCTGGACTCTGACCAAAAAGAATTCCTAAAAGCGGAAAATGGTTTACTATCAAGAATTGAAGTTGGGCTCATTAAAGACTCGGAATCACCTAATCCCTTTGAGGTAAAACTAGTGAAAAGCCTTGGCGAACTAAATAAAGAAGAAATAGGCCTTCTCTGCTTTTCACAAGGAGATGATAAACAGCCATAATCTGCCATTAAAGCTTGTTTATTGTCACTTGGCCTAGATCTTTTCCTCTGCATAAGTTATCTGAATCATCAAAATCGAAACAAAAAAGTTCAACTTTCCACTTCACCTCCTGAATCTAAAGCACAAAAATTTGTCAACACAAGAACAAAAAAAAACAAACAAGCAAACAAATTACTCACCTGCAATAATAGTCAAGGACTTCAATCGGAAATCACCATTTGATTGCTCTAATAAACATGGGAAAAGACTGAATCTTTCTTGCCAGAACTGAAGGAAGCTTCAATCCTTTGGACTATCAACAAGAAATGATAGGCTAAAGAAAAAATCCCTCCTCAACAAACCATAAAAAAAAAAAATGCACTCTAACTTGGATTCTATCTAGACCTCCGTAACTTCAATATCGAGGAAGAATAATGCAGAGAGAGATAGAGAGAGAGGGAGGGAGTCTGCAACTTTTTTCCCCGATTTTCACGCTATTGCTTTCTATTTTTGTTCAGTAAAAAGTCCTAAGCCTCTCAGCCAGAATCACTCACCTCTCAAATACCGACATGCAAAGCCAACCTTCCTCAATAGTCATCATCAGTAGCAGACACCAGCAATACATGCAAACAAAGAAATTACACAATGCCCCTTTAAGATGTTGTTCTCATCTTTTTCTTTTTTGTTTGCTTTTTATCACTCCTTTTTGTCCACATCTTCCACTCTGCATATTATTTATTATCTCAGCAAATTTGGCTTTTATCTTTCCTTCTAGTACAGGTCAAAAATCCAAAAAATAAACAAAAAGAAAAATCACAAAAAATAAAAACACCAAACTAGAAAAGAAAAAAGAAAAAAGAAAAAGACTCTGCTCCTCTTAACCCTTTTGCTCCCTTACTTTTTGCTTAAGTGGGTTGATCAGATTCAGACTTCATTCAGACAACTTTTTTCTTTGCTTCCCACTAAAGATCAGTTTTTTTTTTTTTTTTTTTTTTTCCTTCTCCTTTCTTTTTTCACATTTTTTTTTTCACATATATGGAAAAATAGTTATGAAGAGAGAGAATGGGGGAGAGTGAGGTCGAGAGAGCTGGGAGAGAGAGCAGTGAAGTGGGATAGCTGTAATGGAGATTTCAAAGACGCGTGTGCATGGGAATCAGTGGTTTTGATCATACCTTCTCTCCATTCTGTGGATTTCAGCTAAGAACAATTATGGGTCACAATTGTTACGTACAACGCATTTTACACGTTCTAAATACCAATTCATAAATTGTATACAAAAAATTAAACATAGTGTAAATTCTAAATACTATTTTTTTTTAAATACTCGACACAAGGCCTATTGTAAAAAGAAGAAAAGAAAATTTAAACCAAATCTACAATCTATCTCAACAATCTTAAAAGACAATTGTTGACTTAAGAAATGAACATGAGACTTAAGTATTAACACATTAAATATAGTGTAAATTCTAAAAACTATTTTATTTTATGGGTCACGTACTTGACAGAAAAGATGCTTACAAGCTATAACAATTTTATGGGATCTTAAAAATTGCTTTTTGAGCCAAATCTAGTTGTAAACATGTACAAATAATTGTTCATAACAATTGTTTATATAATTATTCGTATTTTTACATTTTTAGAAAGTAAGGACGACGCTTATGAATAATTTTGAGTCACAGTTTTCTAAATAATATATAACTATATGTGTTATGATCACGTAAATATTTCTATTGAAACGTTCATTATCGTAGTATAAATTGTGATATAGTATATCACGTCAAAAAATGTTTATATCCCTAATCATAAACATATATTTTTGAGAATTTATTTTTTAAGTTTGCTACCACTCAATTTGTGTTGTTGGCATTAAATTGTTATTAGTCAAATTAAAATACAATTTGAAAAATCTATTTTACCCTCAAAATTTGTTATATTTCTTTTTTATCTGCCTCGTATTCGAGATATTTTTAATAATATATATAATTTGTTAATGATTAGATACATATACATGTCATGATGGTATTAGATTTTCTTTAAAATTGATCAAATTATCCATGAATTTGATCCCTATTTTTTAGTTCTAGTTGAATCTAGGAAAATTTTTTTACTTTTACCACTATCCTCCATCTCTTTCTATTCTAAAAGAAAAGTGATCATTAACTTTCACTATACTTCAATTAAGTCAAATTTCTTTTATTTCAAGTTCATCCCTCCATGTTTAATTTGTTCAATTGAATATGGAGATCACAACCAACTAATCCATACCGGTAAAATATGTACAAGCATGTGAGAATTTGAGGGGTGTTTAACTTTTACCCTTTCATGGCCAAAGTGTCCAAATTGCTAAGGGGAAGAAATATGAGGATGAAAAATTCCAAAGGAGTTAGAGCTTATAAATGAGAAAGTGAGATCTGGGGTCCTAAAATAGGCTTTTTTTTTTTTGCTCTAGAGAGACTCTAAATTTAAAAAAAAAAAAAAGATTGAGAACAAATTATGATAAATTAATTAATATTTATTATCTAATTAATGTCTTTATCATTTGTGTTATATATTATTACGAAAACAGAGAAAGGTGAGTGGTGGTGATGGTGGAAGAGTCACGGACTGGCCAGTTTGTAGGTCCAATGGGCCACTTAAGTAAAGGAGATCAATCCCGGTAATACACATCATTATCATTGTCAAAACCCAAACCCCTCTCGCCTAGGCTAATGCGAACTCTATTCTTGCAACGTGGGACCGCAGCACTGCAGTTTATGTGGCCCCCCGGTGCCACTCATTTTATTCACCCACCCCTCCACCTTTTCTCGTTGAAGAATAATTTCCTAACATCCCAAAAAAAAAAAAATTATGATAATTATATAATAATTAGTAATTTGAAAAATTGCAAATCTTGATATTTTGGGTTTTAGTTTCTTGTTTGAAAGTGTGGAGTAAAACAAGAGGAAAAATATTGTCTCCTATTTTTTCTTTTTGAAATGTTTTTAACTGGAATTTGAAGGATCTTTCACATGATTTTTTCATTTGCTTTCTTTCTTCTATTTTTCGAAAAAAAAAATTCTCTAAACTTTACGAGAAAAAAATTACAAAAATGTAATAGTAGAATCCGATATATCATAATTATCTAACTAATGTTACTATCAGCTGAGCTGATAAAAGCAATTAGTTCATTTATACTATATAGTTGCTCATACTTTATACAACTCCGACTCCATGTCGATGCAAAGATTTACTTTTTGTTTTTGTTTTCACAAATATTCATAAAAAAAAATAAAGAAAAAGATTAATCACATCATTCTATGATTTAACTACCATCAAACTTTTCAAAACTAAGGTAAAATCAACTTGCTTGGTAAGAGATCCGTGGGAGGAGCAAATGCAACCAAATCGAATACGCTGCAGTCAACATTGGATTTGCTTTCGGGTCATAATTGGTTTTGAAAACAATATCAACATCAGCATTGAAAGAAGAATGAAGAGACTGGTCCCTCGTTTTGACTCTGATTTTACTTTTTTGGAATTTCGAGTTTCATATGAAAAACATTTTGCTAGTACAATCTTTTTTCCTTCTTCTGGATAATTTCTTCCCCACGTTTTACAAAGGGCAATAGAATTAACTTCACGATTCTCCCTTTTGTTCCCATGTTTTTTTCCTTTGTTTTGCATATGTAGATTTCTTAGGTTTTATTGCATCTTCACAATCTTCATGTATATTTCACAAGAATCACAACATTGAGCTATTTTTAGACTAAATACCTTTCTTTTTTCTATAGGCTAGAAGAAAGAAACATGGATCAATGTGGTATGAAAAAATATTTTGATTTTGACTTTTTAAAATTTTGATTATATGTATGAAACATAATTTTGCAATCTGAATAAGACTGGCTATAATACATAAAAACTAAAAGAAAATGATGTTTGCTTGATGCAATTGATGCATATGAGCCACGTTACTATGCATGAAAGTTAGGCAAAACAAAAGTTAGTAGCATTAGGTTTCAGTCACGTAGTGCAAAAGTGCAAAGTGCAACGTTGAGATCACTTAAATAATTCATGGGTTTCTTTCTGATCTTGGGATGGGGGCCAATACAATGATTGCATACCACCAAAAGAATTTACACCCACTATATTACCAATAATTTCATTGTTTAATTCAACATAAAAGAAATCTAGATTTTCATCTTAGTTATACAATGAGTAGGGTTCGTCTAATCACTTGCAAAATCAACCGAAAAAGATTTGTACAATATTCATATTTATATGACTTGTTGGTCAATTTTTTTTTTTTTTTGTTTTTTGGTGTGGTTCATGAATTAATTGCGAGAATTATGTCGAGGTCACATTTTCAAAAAGAGAAATGATATCGATACTGCAATTTTTGTTATTAACACACTATTTATTTTATTTTGTGTATGTAAAAGTGAAGTGTCAATAATAAAAATTAAAGTATCAATAACTGAAAAAGAGAATGGAGTGACGACATCTATGCTGTAAAATTTGACTTCAAATTTTTTTTTTTTTGAAACAGACTTCAAATTATTTAAAGCCGACGGTTTAGGCTTTACTGAAATATTAAGTACGAATGGAAGAAGAACTTGGCCCCATTAGTAACAAATTCCACAAGTGGTCTTCGAAGAAATCTGCATGATAATAGAAGTTCAACCAAACCTAGATTGTAATAAGATTAGACAGAAGGATTTGACATCACCAGAGAAAATTTTGTTCCAGATGGAAGTTTGCCAAAGTTTCAAATTCAAAAATCACTTTCACAAGTTCATGTCAATTAGCCAACTTGAGGTGGGCAAATATTTCCTCATTGTCTCCAGATCAAATGAAAATATCTGAATAATCAGTTAGAAATTTTGACACATTGCACTGCAGATTGCAGTTAATGACACTTTTTTTTGCCTCTGTGGTGCTCATCAACGTAGCTTGAAGGGTACTTCTCATTAAAGTATCAATTCTTGCCAAGGTTTTTATCATTTTTTTAAGATTAATTTATCTATTTTTCAGGAGAAAACTGTTTCGAGGTATTCTCATTTGATTCTATTCTTGTTTTTAGTTTCCTTTAAATAAGAAAAAAAAACTGATTTTCAGGGGGAAAGAAAGGAACCCTTTAAGATGCTCTTCTTGAACAACTTTTGGTCTCAAGTTTCGTTATCAACATAAAGAAACTGAAGCAATCAAGGATGATTAAGCCCTACATTATTCATAAATACAATAAGCATAGAGTGCTTTCCTTTGACAAGATTCCTAACCCTTATCTCATTTAGTCTTCTTACGTGGTTATTAAAGATAGAGTTTTTACCTAATCGAAGACGAATTCAAGAACTAGGTGCCATAGTTCCATTTGTCCTTAATGCTAAATGGCAAATTTGTAGGGCTTGGTCTGATGCATGCTTCACAATTTTAACAGCTAAAATGAACCCCAAAAATTTTAAAAAATACATCTAGTCTCATAGGCACCCTGATAAGACCATATCTTAATCCTAAATAGCATACTACAGCCTCATAGGCATCCTAGAAAAACTGTCTTTAGGATGGAATTATGCCAATTATGCTTAGCAGGAGCATAAGGGACCACTTTGGAAGTTAAGATAATAAAGCTCCTCAGATGAAGTGAACAAGTGTGACAAGGCAAGTCCAGTGTCCCTTCAGTTGGTCCACCAAACAATAACTCTTAGAAAGATGACAAAAGAGTGTTGCAACTTGCAACTCAAATATATGATTGAATTAGTTCTTGCCCTGCCCCTTTTCATGCATGTTGCTCATTAACCTTTAGGCCAAAATTTACAAACACATATTTGTTTTCTGATGTAGAGGCACGATGATATATGATTATTGGTGTTAGCCAACAATGGATATTTATTTATTTGATTACTCAAGTTACCTATGTTTGTATTTCTATATGATAATTAGGCTAAGTTTGCATCTCTAAAAAGGTTTCTAGTCCTCTTTATTATGTGTTTTTGGCCACAAATCAAAAACTCAACAAGTGAGTTGAAAAGGCAAGTTCAAAGGCCCTTGCTTTTCGTAATTAAACAAGGGTATTTAACCATGCATGAAGAAAGATAATGCACTATTCCTCTTTGTGAAAGGTTGATGATCGATAGGGTGGTGGCATAATATAGCATAATAGCATATTAGAATTAGTGTGTCACTTGAAAAAGGATAATCCTTGCGAATATCTTTGTGCAAACTTTTAATACGTGATGCCCCCAATAGATCAAGCTAATTTACTCGAATTTTATAAGAACCTACACTAATTTTTCAGGGGTTATCATACTATTAACTTTGCAGACAAAGTATATTAATAGCGACTAACTGGAAAACCACGATTCACATGTTATCATTGTAATATGTTGATTGACAAATACTGGTAAAAGAAAGATGCAATAATAATTAATATTATTGTCTTTATTCTTCCTTGTCTGATTTATAAGGAATATTGGGCTAGTTACTTCCACTAATTTTCTCCTGTAACTGCTACACAACACGACATCTTTGCTTTATAGGATGTTATATTTGCAAGGCATGGTTTAAAGTTCAAAGCGATAATGTTCCATATCAAAATATCAATCCCATTTGTCCCTATATGTAAGCATTTGGAATTAGACATGATTGCTGGCTGTAAAAGTTTCACAAAGAGAGCCAATGATGATTTCCTGTACTGTAGTTTAAAGCACTATGCATTCATCCCCCATCCCAACAGGGAAACCAAAAAATGGGGAAACAGAAGGTGCAGGTGCACTATTTTGGACCATTTTCAGCACCAATAACTCTCTGCAGTGACCAGCCCTTTGTACTAGTTTTGTCTATATTGCAAGTTTATTAGAGACACAAGCTGTGATGAGTACATATGATAAGGGAAACTGGAAAATGATGTCAAACTGATTTGGCTTTTGAGAAAGCATGTGATCAGAGAGTTTGATGTGTACTTAACAAGTTTAGATTACATAAGAACCAAATTTGATGTCAAACAGATTTTAGCAAGTTAATAATTAAGTACCAAATCAAGCAAAGTACTTGCACTGCTAAGTGCACAATGTACTTGAATAATCTACCTTTCACAAATGCTGAGGAAAGCTGATTATTTGCAGTAGATTCAATGAACGGATTGCTGACTTTAGTGCCTCAAAAAGGCATATAACTACTGAGGAACATCTCCGTAATTAATTTGTATATATGTGGAAGTTTAAACCTACAGCTTATGCTTCATATTTAAACAAAACATTAGCCATTGATTTTACACATCAAAGGTCGTTATAAAGTTTTCGTTCCAAGATTTGATTTTTCCCTTTGTCTCTTTTTTGTTGTTGTTTTATCACATTTAAAACATCACTTTCACGATCTCCAAAAAATTACTTTTTATATGTAAAGTATTTATGCCATAAAATTTCACCAAAATTTGTACAATCAACTGATATACAAATCTAATTTTTTTTTTTTTTTTACTAAGTTGACATTCCTAAGCTCATAACTGAGAGTTGAGAAGAGGGCATCATTTTTTGGTACATTTTTCTATGGGCTCGAGCTAATTGGTTCAAAACGAGTTTAAAATGGCATTGAGGCCCATTAATGGTGATCCAATGAGGCCCACTTTTGAGAGTTCGACTTTGAAAATCGAGTCCTGGGATGATAACAGAAGTATCTGCTCATTGCACTGAAAACAGCCCAAGTTGCAATCCACAAGTCCGCACCCAGCCCAACTCCTAATTTCCCAAGTCCTAATTCGGCAGGGTTGATACAACTGACCAACGTTTGCTTTTGATGGTCTCATAAAAAATAACAATAAAATGAGTATTTTATTTAACATGTGAAGTTCTTGGCCTATATTGTCATGTTTGCAGAGCATTACTTATTTAATATGGGCCTCAGATAATTTAAACAAGTGAAGTGTCAAAGTGCCCCAATAACGTATCTATATAACATAAATATATTGATCAAATTTTATAGTGCCGTTGACCTTCATCCAGAATACCGTATCGGATCATCCTAATTAATCCTCCAAGGTTGAGAGAAAATGGAAGAAAGATGTCCAAAATTACCAGAAGGGGTTCAAGAATCATCTGAGTTGATCACAATTAGGCCTGTAGAGCCATCTGATGTAGATGATTTGATGGTATGGCTAACAGATGATGAGGTGAGCCGATATTGCACATGGGACACCTACACTTCTAGAGAGCAAGTCTTGGATTACATCAACAACATTGCTATCCCTCATCCATGGTCAAAAGTTATTTGTATCGAAAATCAGGCAATTGGAGCAATTTCTGTGACTCCAAATTCTGGAAATGATAGGTGCAGAGCTGAGCTTGGATATGTTCTGGGATATAAGTTCTGGGGCAAAGGAATTATGACAAGAGCAGTGAAAATGGTGGCATCCGCTATATTTGAAGAGTGGCCTTATTTGGAAAGATTGGAAGCTTTGGTTGATGTGAATAACAAGGCTTCACAAAGGGTTCTTGAGAAATCAGGGTTCCAAAGAGAAGGTGTTCTAAGGAAGTATAAAATGATGAAGGGATATGCTAGAGATTTTGTCATTTTCAGCTTTCTCTCCACTGATTAATCACCAAGTTGATTAGTTTCTTTTTTGCATTTTCTCAATTGTTTTGTATTTATGGTCAATGTTCTTCTTCTTTATTAATTTTGCTCGATTTGTATTTTCATCCTCGTCATTTACCTGCCTACTTAAAAATACTAAAACTTAAGTCATAGATTTTGGAATGCCTTCAATTGTAGTTCTCTTATACTTCAAAATCAACTTCAACTTGATGATTGATTTACTGTCATATTAAGATGGTGTTGGAGAAGTGCAAATACAACCAAAAAAAAAAAAAGAAAAATACCGTTAAATGCTAAAATTCGATAGAACAACCTTATCCTTTTGCACATGATCATATCAAACTTGAATTTAGTTCCTAATAAATTGAAGATCCTCCATATTAAACCTGATTATTACAAGGCTTCACTAATCTTCAAATAGCAAATACAGTATCCATGTTTCATTCTTGACAATTATTCAATTCCTCCAAAAACAATGTAGTTATCCAAGAGCACAACTTGAGCAAGCCATTTACTGATGGAAATTCTTATGCAACTTCTTCATCTGCGGCCAATAGACTATAGATATACATATCTCTAATTTCACCTTTATTGAATCCATACCTCCTTAAAAAACCTTCTTTCACAAAACCAACCTTCTCTAGCACCCTTTGTGACCCTTTATTTTCTTCCTCCACCAACGCTTCAAGCCTCACCAAATAAGGAAATTCTGTAAACACACAAGAAACTGCAATTTTCAGTGCTATAGTAACTATCCCTTGTCCCCAGTAATCAGCAGCAATGGCGTATCCAACATGAGCTCTGTGTTTATCACTGCCTGATTCTGGTTTGATTGAAATGTATCCAATGGAAAGATCATCCAAGCATATAGACCTACGCCATGGATGAGGTATTGCAACCTCCTGGATGTACTTCAAAGCTTCTTCCTTAGAGTTGATGGTGTTCCATCTCAGATATTTTGTTACTTTGTCATCACTTGCCCAGGTTAAGAAGTCCTCTGCATCAGAAAGCTTGAATGGTCGAAGTAAGATCCTTGATTTGTTCATTTGGGACTTGGGATTCTGAGAACTGCTCTGCTAAATCCTTGTATAGGCGAATTATTTTGTGAACTCAAAAGGGATATCTTAGCTCTGATTGTTTCATCA
The DNA here is from genome assembly GCA_024721245.1 of Mitragyna speciosa. Classification (NCBI taxonomy): domain Eukaryota; kingdom Viridiplantae; phylum Streptophyta; class Magnoliopsida; order Gentianales; family Rubiaceae; genus Mitragyna; species Mitragyna speciosa. The sequence continues at coordinate 2,413,205 of CM045571.1, forward strand.
TCCATGTTCACTGAATTGGACTAGATAAGTCAAAGAATTTCATTGCCATAGACACATATTTACATTTTGATGCATATTTGACTTTAATATTTACATTTTAATAATATTGAATTTTCCGCTGGGATACTAGTCAAAACCAAATAGAAGAGGTTTATGTTTCACTTGATTAGGAATTTGACGTGGGTGCCACCAAGCACTCTTATGCCCTTCCTCCACAATTTAACAAGGGAAATATCTTCTCAAAAAGGGGGTAAAAAAGCAAGAGGAATAGACATTTTATTCAAATATTGATGGACCCAAATCAAATAGACGAATAAAACTCACAGGAAATTAGACAAGAAACACAAAGAAAATAATGGAGGAAATTGTTTCTTGAATTAAAACGATAAAGAGAGCCGCAGTAAAAAAAACGTCTGAAGAAGAACTGCGCCAACTAAAAACTGCAGACCTAAAACTAGTTCTAATAGAATGGGCAATAATCACATGCACACACTCCACATAGACCCAACTATTATAACCAAATAAATAATGACACATGGCTCTATCTAAAATAAATAATATGCTTGGTTTATCTTCCTACAGATATCGATCCACTTCTACACCAATAACTGGATTCCTTGGTCCTTTTGCCAAATTAGATCAGCAAAACATTTATCGAAATTCAATCAATTCCGACCTTTAGAATATTCAACAACGTCGGCCAAAAAAGTTTGCTTTTTGTAGTCAGCTTTGGTGTCATTTTCTTGGTGACCAAGCAATTGTTGACTCGATGGTTACATGCGTAAGTTCCAGGTGGCTTCCAAAAAATGGCAGTATAAAATTGCTGGAAGTTCCTAGTATTGCAAGTGTCATAAATTACAAGATTTCCACTCACTACTATAGTCATAAATTGCAGGAACAAGTAAAAATGGAAGATGTTCTGCTTAAACTGGATAACAAAGAAGTAGAAGATGGCTATTCAGACATCACGCTTCGACCTGTAGATGTATCGGATGTTGATCATTTTATGGAATGGTTAACAGATGAAAAAGTTAGCAAATTCTGCTCTTGGGGCTGTTATACATCCAAGGAGGCAGCCATGAAGTTTCTTACAGATAATGCTATTCCTCATCCATGGTTCCGAGCAATATGCCTGAAGGATAAGCCTATTGGTTCCATTTCTGTGACACCATTCAGTGGTAACCAAAGATGCAGGGGTGAAATCGGCTATTGCTTGGCATCCAAGTACTGGGGCAAAGGAATTGCTACCAAGGCAGTGAAATTGGTGGCTTCCACCATATTCGTCGAGTGGCCGCATCTTGAGAGGCTTGAAGCACTTGTGGATGTCGAAAATATAGGCTCACAGAAGGTGTTGGAAAAGGTTGGTTTTAGCAGAGAAGGTGTTCTGAGGAAGTATTGTCTTCTCAAGGGCAAACCAAGAGACATAGTAATGTTTAGTTTTCTTTCCACAGATCCCTAAATTCAACTTTTGCATGTATGATTGAATTTGGTGTCATTATGAGTGAGGATAGCAAGTTGTTCTAAATACGTAGCTTTGAGTATGAACAAAAATGATTTGTTGAAAAATTAGGTCCATGTGTTAATGTATCATGATTAAAGAAAGGCTTCAAAAATCTGATGCACTGGATTTTTATAAATGCAATCAATTCGCACTTTCACATCTCAAGTGCCTAATGGAGTTGCAAAAATGTCATAGTTCACATTCAAGAATGTGTATACTTAAAGAGCAGCCAGGTTGATCTCACTGGTTCAGCTCTGATCTAAAGGAAATTCCTCTGCATCTGAAAGAAGAAAAATAAAAGGAGACATAAAAAGAGAAAAAGAAACTCACTAATTATAAAACTTAGAAAGTTTGCCCCCTTATGCTTTGATCAAAATCTTCTTCCTTAAACACAAGTGTTTTATAATTGGATATTGTTATGGTAAACTTTGCTTAAGCTCTTGTCAAAGTTTAGGTTATTCACGTGAAAGAGTTTCGTACCTTTAATCATTCTTTGGAATAATGTTTGTTTTATGATTGTAATTGCTACTCTAAACAAGATTGAAAAGTATATTCACAAGAAATGAACTCAAATATATTTGAGAAAAGTCAAATTCAAGTTCCCTGTTTGGTACGCAGGAATGGGGTGGAATGGAAAAGCCTTTCCAACTTGTCCATTCCATTCTCATATTTGGCATGGACACTTTAAGTTGGAAAGGCCTTTTCCACCTGGAATGCTATTCCAGCTTTTTCCTGGAATCCCATTCCTCAACAAAATCTAGGGAAAGGCCTTTCCAACTTCATCTTGGAAAGGCTTTAAAAATAGGAGTCAATTTTATCCCCCACACATTTTTTTTGCTAATTTTTTTTTACCTATGATACATTTACTAATTTTTATCTTTAAAATTTTAAAAATATAAAGTTTTTAATAGCTTCAATTAATAATTTTTTTATGTTTTTTAAATCATAATCAGTTTAATATATGCTTAGAAATTTTTTTTATTTTTGCTATAAAAATGTTTAAAATACTTTTTAAATTTTATGCAAACGTGTAAAAACTAAAATTTTTATTAATTAAATTAAATTGTGAATGTAGTTTCATTATTAATTTTTTCACATTTTTAATTATAATGCTAATAATTATAAAAATTTTAAAATTAATTAATAAATATAATTGATTTAATTTTAGCAAGAATATTAAGAATTTTAAAATAAAAAATATTAAAGTCTTTTGTAGGCATAAAATTGCAAACAAAATAAAAATATGATATATTCTTGTGCAAAGAATTAAGGACAATTCAGTCAAATTAATATATATTTTATTCCATTATGACATCTAAATATGATTATACCAAACATTGGAAAAGGAATAGTCATTCCATTCTGACTTGGGTTACCAAACAATGGACTGAAAATTTTTTTCCAATCCATTCTGGGTGGAAAAGCATCCTGGGTGGAAAGGTCTTTCCATTCTGGACCATTCCAGTGTACCAAACGTGGGGTAAGTTAAAATCATTCGTATAGTTGTTGAATTAAGTTCTAACGGGATTTAAACTAACTCAAATTTAATCATTTTAATTTTCAATTAAACCGACTTCATTCTAAACTCGATAACACTTTTATTATTTATATCAACTTTAAATAAGTCACACTTCCATTATTTATATCATCTATCAGCTTTGAATAGATAACACTCCCATGATTTATATCAACCTCGAATGTAATCCATCAAAATAATTGCATGCTCAATAAGTAATGTCCATCAAGGGAGATTCTATTTTAGTTAATATAAGCTGTTAAAATCCTTCTAAATTATATCCAAATCCAATTATGGTTATACTAATCAAAATCAAAAGCTGCTATTTTGAATAACCAAAACGCACACTCACGCACCTACAAAAACACACAGTACAGCCTACATCACACCTCCTCAGCCACTTCACCAGTCCAGTCAAACAAAGCTAAACGCATTCGCATTGGGAATGGACCCACTAACAGCTCTCCGAGAATACACCGTCAGAAATGATCTCCACAAGATCAACCGCGTCGGCGATGAGTTCCGCTTCGGCAACGAATTCACTTTTCCGGCCACCATAGAAACCGCCTACCGCAAGCACGTGAAGACCACGCACTACACCTTAGAGACCCTACACCACTTCATCACCAACCAGCACCTCAAACACTCCGAATACCTCCAGAATGCCAGCGCCAATCGCATCCCCGCCGTCACCTTGCCCGACCGGAAACTCCTCCAGGACTACCTCACCGGGAGAATCTCCTCCTCCGACTCAATTGACTTCTCTATGATCGTCATCCCCGCCGGCGAAGCCGATGCCGGGGATAAAACTAAATCAATTGACGAAACCGACGACGACGCCGATCTAGCCGCTAACCCTATCAGATGGATAAAGAAGATGGAGCGGCCGTTGAAAGATCGGGAGCAAATTCTGCTGTGTAAAAATCGAGACTTTTATAGTGTTCTGATGGCGGCGACGAAGAGGGATGAGGAGAACCAGAGGAAAGAGGCTTTACAAAGGAAGGATAATTTGGTGGCGAAGAGTAGGATTGAGAGGGGTGGGGAGGAATTAGGGTTAGGATTTGATGGGGGTCAGAAGGCCAAATTGCATCTAAAAGGGAGCAAAATTGGGGAAGGGGTGCCGATTATTTTGGTGCCCAGTGCGTTTTCTACATTGATTACTATTTATAATGTGAAGGAGTTTTTGGAAGATGGGGTTTTTATTCCTACGGATGTGAAGATCAAGCAAATGAAGGGGATGAAGCCGGATTGCGTAACAGTGCAGAAAAAGTTTAGTAGGGATAGGGTTGTTACAGCTTATGAGGTGAGGGATAAGCCATCTACGTTGAAAAGTGAGGACTGGGATCGAGTGGTGGCTGTTTTTGTGTTGGGGAAGGAGTGGCAGTTTAAGGATTGGCCGTTTAAGGATCATGTTGAGATCTTTAATAAGAGTGAGTACTTGGGTTTTGATTTACTGCTTGAATTGAAATTTGAGTCTGATTTAGTGAATTTTGATTACTGAGTTTTGTGAGGATGCTAGTTAGTGGAATTTCTTGTTATTGTTGTGCTTTAGTTGATTTTCATATGCTAGAACTATGTTGGGATTGATATTTGATCTAAATGTGTGAGATTGCAGATCTAGTTTTTGTGTTAGCTTTGTTGGATAGTGCTGTGAGTAAGTATGGCTAATGAACAATGTCATTTTTCTTCTGCCAGTTCTAGGTTTCTACTTGCGATTTGAGGATGACAGCGTGGAGTCAGCAAAATATGTCAAACAGTGGAATGTGAAAATTATCTCGGTGAGCAATTTTATTGACCCGCAAGTTGTCGTTATCTCATGTGTAACATTTCCTGAGAATTCCGCGTCAATTTCGTTGTTGCATTACTACCATTTCATACGCTGTATATTTCTTGCATAAGCAGTTGTGGTAAAGAGCATTTATTGTTTCAAAAGTAATTTGCATGGCGAGTTTGTGAACCTAAAGTGATTTTGACATGCAGATAAGCAAGAATAAGCGGCACCAGGACAGAGCTGCTGCACTGGAGGTGTGGGACAGACTTGAAGAATTCATGCGGTCTCGATCTCGATGAGGTGTCTGATATTAAGAATGATTTCTCTAGCTCTTTACTGCCTGTTCCTGGTTTTGTGGGAATAAAGAATCTTTGTACAATAGCATTTATTTGACTATCAAATAGAAGTCAATGTTGTGAACTTGAGTGTAATGTTTTCGTTTGATCAATAATGAAATTTCTTTGTTTTGCACTTGTTGCATTCAGAAACATTTTGAGTGATATTAATTAAGTTAAAATGATGTTGAATCCTCATATTATAGATGTCAAATTTTTTGGGCAAGGACAGTGACCTATAATACCCTGTTCGATATAGCCTGGCAATATATGCTTCTTGTGACATTAGGTTCTAGAGCTTTTCTTCTAGAATCTCCTACTCTTCTATTAATTACCAACAGGACTTTTCTTTTCTCTTCTTCTACATGTGAATATATAAAATGTTGTAAATATCTGCTGGTTGATATAACTTAGTATTTTACTTAAAATGACCTTGACAGATTGATTTTTAGCCTCCATCCAGCTGAGCCTTGAGATATTGCTTCCATTTTGAACTCTCGATTACTATTTGTGTTCTAAGGTGTTAGTCGTACAGGAAGTTTGATTTGTTGTTTTATTCTTGCTTCCATGATGAATAGGTTAGTAGTTAAGCCCAAATTAGAATTAACAGTAAAAAATGAACCTGTTTTGTTGATGTATATGTATAGGAAGGACATCTAAATACAAAACCATGTTGACCTCTAAAACAGGTCATAAAAAGAATAGCTGATACATGAGCAAAACAACCAAAGAGGGAATCCCATCTAATATCAACAGCCATACCAAGCCTGTTCCCTAACTAGGACTGGACATTAATAGTTGTATATGTTGGATATATTTAATGGCAGGCTGATTTGTACTGATGGGGTGCTCAGATGGACATGGTGAATGTTGAAGCATATGATCCGACAAACAGAAGGAAGAACAGCAAAGGAACAGCCAACTTGGTAGAAGTTGCATCAGAGGAGCCGCTGTCTCTTGATGGTACAGAATTAGATCCACGCCCTGCATAACGCAAAGTCAACATGAAGATTAGACTTTTCCAGTCAAATATAACATTATAGAACTACAAAAGCAGAAATTTCTATTTTATCTCCTGTGCAGTGTGTATTATTCAATTAGTCTGTAGTAAAAGATGGCCGTATACCTGCAGGTACTGAGTCAGGAGTGTCAGGGGTATCAGCAGGAGAGTCAGCTGGAGAAGCAGCTGCAGAGATGACAAGTAGAAGTTAGTGGGAATTAAATTTACACAATCTCATTTTGCATAAAGAAAAGATTGAAGTAAAACTTTCAATGAAGGTTGGGTTATGGGAGGTGTCCTAAGCTAACTACTTACCATTGCACTTGCTGGCTGGTGGAGTCTGAACATTGCAAGCTTTGGGTAATTCCAGAGCCTGAGTTTGGTTGATATTCAGCCCCAGGGAGGAACCACCACCATTCAGGACCTGGCACAAGCATTGTGGTTGTGAACGAACAACACTAGCAAGCTGTGAGCAGCATCCAGAAGACGGGGTTGAAGAGTTCCCTTGAATGTAGTTGAGGCAGGGAGACATGCTGATTATCACATTGGTACAGTCAGTGGACTGCGCAGTGGCACCTGTCCAGATCATGCCGACCAGAATGAGCGCCAAAGCCATTCCATTTCTTTGATATGCCATTGGAAATTGGAAGGTTTTTAGTGTGGAACTGATACTAAAAATAGCAGTGAAATGAGGAGAAATGATCTCTAATCGGTGAAAGAGCGATCTGGTGAATGAAGAGGGATTGTTGTAGTGTTTATAAAGGTCGCTGGGACTTGGTATCAGACGTAGGGTCAAATGAAAGAGGCGATTGTGTTGTTAACCAACTTCTCCTACTCTTTAACAAAAGTGTCTGAATTCTTTGTTTTGTTTTAATCTCTACCCTTAGATCCCATGTAAGATTGACGTTCAGATCTGGACACGTACCTCAGTGTGGTGTGAAATTGACGTTAAAATCACGGAGTTTGTATACTAATAAATAGATTGAAACAGTTGGTTAGTTATGCTGGTTACCAACGCATGCCAAACGTATATTGCTTTTTTTAAGTGGCAAGTAGTAACCTAAACCTCAAGCAGTTCAAAGACTTACGAGCTTTTCTAGAGAATCAAAAGGCTTTGCACCTAACGTGTCCCTGACTTCTACTTGCATTCTTTTGTCCCTTCTCTTGTTGTCTCTAATGCACTTAAGCTAAAAACTTAAAAAAAAAAAAAAAACGTTACACCTATCCCTTTTTTATGGCTTTGAATTATCATCTAATACAAAAAACATATTTTATTTCCAGTATTGGAAGAATCGGTTTGTGTTTCTGTTGGTCCTTGACCAGAAAATTAATCAAACAATTATATTAACCTCTCAAATAAAATTCAGCAATAACTTAAACCATATAGATATTACTTCAATATCGCATTATAAAATGTGAAAAATTTTGTACCGTTCAATGTTGATGATGACGAGTTTGACAGCTATTAAGATGTTCGGTAGGGCTGAGGCGCGTAGTACGCTCTCTTTAAGACGATTCGCGCCCTTACGGATTTAATTCCGGTGCAGTAGGTCACAACGCGTCGCCTCCAGGATACAACAGCCCAACTCATGGTTGTTGCTTCTCTTTGATCTGCACAACTAAGAGAAACACAGAAACTTCCCACACACCTTACTTTTGTCCAAAATAAAGTTATAGGAATTAGATTAATAAAGGTTGTTTCGTAAGTGTACTCACAATCCTTCTATAGCCTTCTATATATATGTTAAAAATATAGGAGTAATAATAATAGAATTATTACAATATTAATTAAATCTCATAATAAGTGAAATTCCGTTACAAACATAATTGTATAATTAATTATAACATGGCCGTTTTGACCGTTATTATTATTAATACTCCAAAACGGTCAAATTTTAATTATAATAATATTATCGCCATTATAATCAATTATTAATACAACCGTTATAATAGTTATAAGAACTCCTTAATTATGTGGTCAAAAGTAATGGAAAGCAATTAAATAATTCCATAATATTTGTATTTTTATTAAAATACTCCAACAGTTTCACATGTATGCTGTAATCAATGTTTAAAAATGCACGTAAAATTTCTTTACGCTCTTGCATTTCTATACTTAGCCTTCTACCAGGCTAAGCCCTTAGGACTATTTGGAAACTTAACGAGAATGCAACAAGGACTTTATACTCGATAATCCACTCCTATATCATGGTAAACCTGCATCCATGCCAGAAAATGCAACGCCAGTCTTTTCTTTCTCCATTTAGTCTCTCTTCTTCTTTATCAATCTCCATGTCCTCCTTTCATAATCTGCTGTTTGTTGATCAACTTCCATATCAGTTTTTCATTAGTTTCAATTCATAACGAGAGACTTCGAGATTCCTACTTCACTGGACGGCTCAAGTTGCAACAGGGATTTGAGAGCAGAATTCTTTAATATTTTAATGACTTCCTCCACCCTCTCTTCAACATCACTGCACTTAGAATGTTGCACAAACTCGCAGAGATAAAGAAGTTCTTGATCATTCAATCTTTGGCCTTAGAAATCAAGAGCAACCCTATAAGACGAGGATGCTTTTTTTTTTTTTTTTTTTGTGACTGCCATATATAACTAATATATCATATGGAGTGTATTTAAAAATCACACCTGGTCTCAATGATGAATTTAAAGAATAAGTGTCCTTAACGAGAAACTTTATTTTTATAACGTATTAGATTTATAAAAAAGTTTAATAATTTTTTATACGGTCACTGTTTCCATTTGGTGATAATTTGAAGTGAATATGTATCATTAGACATTTTAATACGTATATCTGTACCATTTAAAATTACAATATAGTAAAATGTGTAATAATAGATATTTTTGTAGAAAAGTGTTTGTTATAATTTACTTTGCCACGGTAAATAATGTAAATAAGTTAAACAAAAATTCTCACATAACTTAGCACCCACTTGTGAGCTCTCACAAAAAAAATACCGCTTTGCTTTAATATATTGGTATATTTTGCTTAAAATGATAAGGATTGATTCATCATGCGTATATAATTTTTTGGGGTTTAGATTCATCATTCATTTCACATAAGGATGTGTTTAATTACAACAATTTTTAAAAATTTGTATGGAAAACTACTAAGGAGATTATAATTTAATAATATCATGTGTTAGTTTAAGTGTATAGGGAGAGATAGTTTTTATTTTTTTAATTATTGTTAAAAACAATACTTTTCTAGTGAAGGAAGTTATGCATGCAAGACCATGTACTACCATATGAGGAATGGCAAATGCAATAACAGGAGAAAGCAAGAGAGATACAATCCAATGAAGGGTTTAAAGAAGTGGCACAACACTTTCAATTCTTAACAAACAATTTCACCAAGTACAAAAATTAAAAAAAGAAATTGCAAACGAAACAAACACTCATTTCCTAGGTGTTACATAAGTTCGTGAATCAACCAACTCAGACTAACGTTGGTGATAAGCTATATTTATTTATGTAGGCATCGCATATATATATGAGTATCACTTCCATCTTTAGTCACAATAAACTCCAGTAGAAGACTCAGATGCAGCTGACTTGAGAAACAAATGTTGAAACCAAGAACACTATGAAGCCCAACAGTTGAAGATGCATTTTTCTAACACTTTCGTTCGAGGTCGAAGCATCTCCTGGCGTTGTTTTAGATCCTGCAAAATTTTTATTGCATGAGAAAATTTATCAGTCCATTAAAATGCAATAGGGCTGGTAACACAGCTAGACTATTATCCTTGATCAAAAGGAAAAGTCTCGTATTTGGAAAAATTGGAACTGAAACGACCTCAGTGTTTTGATAAATACACATGACAAAAATGAAATTTGTTTAGTTAAAGAGAACGTTGTAATCATTAATCATTGATAAATACTAATTTAAGGTGCATAATTAACGTGCATGGTCATCTTTTAGAGATTGTGGTACATGTAAGGAGGATTTTATGGTAACAACGTATAATTGAAATCTTAACTTATGCTGTTAACCTTACTTGGCAAATCTCCGTTTTCACTTGTCTCAAGTATAGGTTACCATTAATACATGTGGTTAATACGCCTTTAATTACCATAAGTATCATTTCCATAAATCAAGCAGTCACAACTTACAAACATTAACAATTTGAAAGGTTGATTATGGGAATTTGACAACAGTACACAATAAAAAGTTTTGAATTTTTTGTTAGTTTTACTGTACATCCATTGCTAATTTGCAATGGGATGCTCATGAATATTTTTGATATGTAAACCTAAGGATATTTCATATAAGAAATTTCTAATACATACTTAAGAAAGCCCACAATATCTTATTTTTTTATATCTAATCTTTAGCAGTAATTTTACGTTTTAGTGATTATCGTATGTTTTAAGGGCTCAAAATTGATGACACTCTGTACATAAAATTGAAATGTACATCCTTACCATACACTGTTAGATACAAATTGGTAAATCAACCATTAGGTCCTAATGCTCTACTATTTTTGAGGTTTCTGCTCCAATTAGATAACGTACAATTGAAAAAAAAAAAAAAAGAACTGATACAAATTATAATAGAGAAATTTCTCAGTTCTCACCCTCTACATATATGTACAAATAATTCAAAATTTCCTTCCAAAATAATAGAAGCATTTTAAAAGTTTTACAATGTTAAAATTTACCTGCCCCTGGAGTTTTGCCAGTGGATCCAGATGGTCCTGGTGAAATCTCTAAAGAAACCACAGGAGAGATTGCAGGTTCATTAGCAGCCAAAATACCAATATACCATGCATATAACAGGTAAACGAATACATACAAGCACAAAAATCTAGCCCAAAAAAAATATATCAATCATGACCAACAATTCCATTGAATTTGGATTAAAAAAATAAAAGATCCCACAAATTTTTTTGCACTTTTTTTTTTTTTTTGGGTAAAACATTTAAGCCTTACCATTGCATCTGCTAACAGGAGGGGTTTTTACATTGCATGCATCAGGGAGTGAAAGAGCAAGTGTGTTGTTAATGCTAACGCCCAACTGAGCACCACCATTGATCACAGCGCAAAGGCATTGAGGATTGGTTTTGACTACATTTGCAAGTGCCGAGCAGCATGAAGCAGGTGGCGTTTTAGCTGTTCCGCTAACAAAATCAAGGCATGAAGCCATGGTAAGAATGACATTGGTGCAATCTGATTGTGCCATGGCTCCTCCACCTAAAAATATGTTCACTAAGACTAGTACTAGGATTATTTCAATCCCTTTTGATGTCATTTTATGTTGTCAAGTTCTTTGGATAATTTAGTAATATGTATGTATGTGATGAAAACCTTGAAATTTGATGCAAAACTATGCTTTATGAGTTGAATTTTGTGAGGAAGAAGAGGGGATTTATATAAAAACAATGGTTGATTTTTGTTTTTTTTTAATGATTAATACTACTTTATTCTCCTAATAACGGCTGATTTTATTATTTTGGTAAACTAGAAGGCTTCCTATGATGTAAGATTTGCAATTGATTAATCAAATCGGTTACTGTACATCTCTTTGCTGGAGATGTACGACAGGAAAATTTGAGTGAAATATCGAAATTTATACATTAGCTAGCTATGGCAAGTCTATTTAAGGTAAAATTATATTACTCCCCGATAAGGTCTGTCGTAATGTCATAGATATCCTTCTAGTTTATAAATTTACAATAATCTCCTTTTAGGTTGTTTTCATGGTGATTGGTGAATATATGTTTGCTGATAATTGATGTCAACAAATTATACACTTATAAATCCTGAATTATTTCTTCCAATTCTATGTAAAGGAGGTCATTAGAATTATAATAAAAAGACAAAATAAATGGAAAAAAAGAATTTGGAAAACTGGATATGAGAGATATATATAAGTTGAATACTTAAAAATTAAATCTCTTAAATTATGCTAAATCCTACAAGAGTCACTGTAATTCAACTACCTTGCCAAGTATATGTGTTCTCTGTGTAAAATGTGACGGTAGGTGATGACCAGAGGTCAGACGAAACTACCAAAAAACTCATGAGGTAAGATTTGTATTTTTATAAGCAAAAAAAAAAAAAAATTAATATGTCATCCTAAAACTTGATAATTGATATGAAAGTTGTCTTTCTACAATAAAATAAAGACTTGATGATGTTAATGTAAGACTAACAATCTTCAATTGCTGCACGTATTTCCATTTACTAGGAGGGTATTACGTACCAACTCACATATGTATAATTTATTTTACCAAAAAATAAAAAATTGTTGATAAAGTCTTTGCAAAGATGAAGCTTACTAGTAAAGGACAGATATTGATTGGTAACCTACTCCCAAATTTATTCTCATTATTTTATAGGCAATAAGCCTGCCTAATTTTAATTAAATTATTGAAATTAGATTAATCTCATTATCTGAATTTTTTGTTTGATGGGTTTTGGCTCTTGAATATTTAGAATAACAACCATTTGGTATGAAACTAGTTCTATTTAAGCATTTACTAATTCTTCAAATTGGCACTTTACCTATTAGGCTGTCCCACTTTCATCCCTAACCTTTTAGTTTTGCTAGTTTGATCCCTTACATATTTAGAAAGAGACAACATAATATTTTTAGTAGGATTTTCCACCAAATTAATTGTGAAATCTGCTATTAAAACATTCTTGATAGTCCTTTACCATTCTTCCTCTTTTATTTTGAGAAATCTTATTAAAAGGACGTATTAGATCCTTCGGATTAAGGGATCAAAATCAGTGAAACCAATTAGTAAAGAGATCAAATTGGTACAAGATTATTTGAACTTTTAAGATTAAGGAAGCTATTACCACTCGAACTCCTCTTTAAATTCGTGTCCATAGTTAGCTGATTTATAGAATCTGTAATTGATATTTGTCCAAATAACAATCAAAAGGTCACCAAATTGTTTGATACAAATATCAGTGTGAATCTCATAATTAATATAAAGATTTACAAAACCATGACAAAAGTATATAACGAATTCACAATTAATATAAAGATTTACAAAACCATGACAAAAGTATATAACGAACGCCAATAGATGCTTCAGGCCGAAGAAAGGACTCATTTCACCTTTTTTGTCGATAGGATTATTCTTAGACTAATCAATTCTCGATTTTCCCCTCAGCATGATATGATGGTGCATTTTTACTCAGTTGAGTCTATAAATTAGACTAATTCTAAACTCCTAAATGTGTTCTAGTAATCTCCTATTTCTACTTGTGATACATTACAGAGGGCAACATCGTCATTTTCTCCCAAGAAAATAAACAGAAGTTGAAAATAACTCCAATGGACAGTAAATTGGCACGGCATTTCAAAGGTTTCTCAACCTGACAATTCTACAGTGAAGGGGGATACATTATTGAAGATAATTTGATTGTCTATATCATAGTTTAGCATTGCATAAAACGAATTACTCCAATGACTGCGATGTGACCAAAATTGTTGTGTCATGATGAAATGTGGCATGATCTCGTCCTTTCAATTAAACATTTTAAAATTGCTGTAAACTTGTAGTTTTTTTCTCTGTTTTAATATAAAAATTTAATCAAAGCAATACCTAGTCTAAAGGGCTACATATGTTTGATTTCCTGTAAAGTTGTAATGCCTTGCTACATAATAGAAAAGTTAAAGTTACATACATCAATGATAAGTTGAGGAAAGAATTCAAGTCTATCTTGAGATATTTGAAATATCTATTTTAGACTAGTGAGGAGCAAGTCCAAATAGTTAAACTTGGTTGCTGGTAATCCAACGGATTCGAGACGTAACAAAATGATATCAAACTGAACCTTGTGTAGCTGGGCTAGTGGCATTGGGCAACCACCACACAAGGAAGCGGAGAAACTAAGTTCAGTGCATTTGGTCTCTGCATTATGTAAAACTAGCTTAGTAATATTGGGCCGCCACTACACAAGAGAATAGAGAAATTAAGTGCGGTGTGGTACGGAGGAACTAAGTGTGGTGCTGGGCTCAGTGCTACACATCAACAAGAGGGATAAATGTATTATTCTCATCCCACATCAAAAAAGTTGTAATGCTCCCATCCTACATAAGAAAATTTAAGTGACGTGGACTTGAGTCTGAGCATTCAAGTCCAACTTGAGATATTCATTTTGAGCTAGCATAGACAGAGCTCAAATAGTTAAATTTGATTGTTACGAACCTTGTTACAACTTTTAGGATATTTATTTTAGACTAATAAAAATGAAACTTAAATAGTTGAATTTGGCTACTGTTGCAACTCGGGCTTTTGGGACCAGGGCGTGACGGAATCTCTTTCCTTTCTACCTGTATTAGTTTCTACCCATGCACCACTCATTAGGAACTTTATTGAAGGGGAACCAGTGAAAAGAAGATATCTATGTGTTATCACAACTTGTTGAGCACCTACTTTTTGACCATACAAGGTGTTCTATGGTTGCAAACATGAAATTTGAGGATGAAATGATCCTCTCAATTGTTTGGGACATTTAAGAGTGGTATTTTGATTATATGAAAACAATAACTGTCGTTCTAGTTAAGACTAATATATTCTTAAAGGATAAAAAGAAAAAAAGAAATACGAAATGGTTGGTGTATATGTGTGATATCCTAAGACTATATCTAAGTAGTTTCAAAAGTTTATACAAAGATGTAGCTGTATTTCTACCATCATTTATTGAAAAAGAGAAGGGGAGGCAAAAGCCTCAAACGCTATAAGAAAATTAGTTGAATGTGATGTCCAATTCTTATCTCTTCAATTGCAGCATCAATTGGGATAAAGCAAAAATCACCAAACAATTGGCAAATCAGAACCATAATAGACCTTAGAAAATACTATGTAGTGCCGTAATTGGGCTAAAAAAGAAGAGGAATACGCAACAAACAAGCAATCCCACATAAATTAATATATCTTTTCTAGAGTTAGTTAAGGTAGTTGAGCTCCTAAACCACTCAAATCCTACTTAATCTTCCCTATTTATTTCAAAATCCTCACCTATAAATTCCCTTATCATTGATCTCCCTAACCAAAACCAATTATTTTCAAAGCAAAACCAGCATTTCTAATCATCCCCTCAGACAGCAAACAGAAACACATAATTTCGATTCAATCATGGCTTTTCAGCGATTAGTTCTAGCATTATCTATTGCCTTGGTGCTTCTATCTTTGCCTGTATATGGTCAGATCAATATGCCATGCACAACTTCAATGCTTACTAGCTTCACTCCTTGCATAAATTTCATTACCAATAGCAGTGCCAATGGGACTACTACACCTACTTCAGATTGCTGCAATGTACTGAAGTCATTCATGACTAATGGCACAGGTTGTCTTTGCCAAATTGCAACTGGAGGTGTTCCGTTCAATATTCCCATCAATCGATCTCTCGCCCTCTCTCTCCCACGTGCCTGTAACATGCCCGGCGTGCCCCTTCAGTGCAAAGGTAAGAGTTAATGTTTGATCCCATATCAAATTATCAATCAGTGTGCAATAAAGTGCAAAGTTTCGATTCTTTGAATGTTTCAATTGAAGTTTCATAGACTACTAATGAGCATGTTTGACAATTTTTTCGTTGCAGCCTCTGTAGCACCTGTTCCAGCTCCAGGTAAACTACACTTCTTAAAAGAATTTTCTTATTATTTTCTCTGTTCTTATTTTTTTTTGTCGATTTCTCTGTTTACTAACTGTTTATATATTCACAGCTCCTCTGGCTAGTGGACCTGCAGCGTCACCTGTGGCTGCTCCTTCTCCTAAAGGTATTCACTGCTCCTACATATGATTTTTTAGCTTAACATTGTTTCTTTATTAATCATTCTTACTCTAGAAAATGCCTTTGCTAAGTATTTTTATTGTTTGAAATTTCAGGTTCTGTTGTTCCCCAGGGCGGTCCACCAACATTGGCACCAGAGGGTGAAACAACTCCAGCTCTGACTCCACCATCTTCAACTACAAACTCAGGATCTTCAAACGGAAATTCAGGAAACCGACAATCTGTCACTCCATCAGCGGCCTCAATACACAGTTTTTCACCATTGCTTCTGCTGGCTGTGTTTGGAGCAATTGCTTTGAAGAACTACTAAAATGATGCTAGATTTTGACCTTTTGTCTCAGCGACTTTTTGTTTGAATGGCTTTCCTCGAGGATAATTAATAAGTAGTATTATGATTTGTTGTATGATTGAGCCCTCGAATTTTTTTTGTAATCTAAATTATTTCTCTCATTTGTAAGATTATTATAGTTGTGGGAATAAAAGATTGCTATTGGTTGTGAGAAACTATTCTTCTGTTCATCTCGTGCAAAAACATGAATCAGTTCAAATTCTTTTCTCCTGCTATTGTCTTGTTTCCTCCTTCCTTAAATTCTTCACAAACAAAAGAAAGCAATGGTCCTTGCTTTCAGATCAAATTGAAGTTCTAGTCTACATGCAATAGCGCCAATATTTCACGAACAGTTTTATCATTTGTATTCATTTCTTTATGAATATTCAGAGCTGAGTCTGCCAAAACCTTGTCACGGTGATTAGAGGACACCTCTGATCATTCACCTTCAGTATAATCCATCATTCGCAATCCAAAAAATTTAATCCAAGCCTTTAAAAAACTAAAAAAAAAGGAAGAACATGATGACCTTTGTAATTTAATGTACATACTAAGTGGGATCGAATGCAACTTTAGTAGCGATGTTCAGACTGGAGACAGTAAACAGAATATGGTGGAGTTTGATTAGGCAAGACCAATTCATGGGGGAAAATGAGTGACAATCCTCTAATATTTTTTTGGGATAATTACAGAAACCTCCCCTGAGGTTTCTGACAATTTCACCTGGCACCCCTCAATTTTCAAAAATTACACAAACCTCCCTTGGTTAACTAAAGTTCCAATAATACCCTTTGAAATCAATCTTTTACCAAAAAGGGTTCATAAAAATAGAAAAACTCTATGAATTTGAGTTTGGTTGGGATTTATGTAGTTGGGCTAGATTTTAATGTCTGGCTAAGGAATATCTCTATGAATTTTGGCTCTATAATCCGGTTGCTTATGGTGGTAGTGACTAGCGAAAATGGAGCTGGTGTGATATGATAGTGGTTCAAGTGCTAAAAACTAGATAGATTTTTTATTTTTATTTTCCTAATTAGTTGATAGTGATGTACTGGTGTTGATGGGATTGTTTTTTGGTTATTAGCGACGGTGTTCGTCAAGTTGGTGGTACAGTGGTTCAAGTGATAAAAAGAATAAATTTTTTTATTTATTCTTTTGTAGATTGAGAAGGGCATTATGGGATTTTTAATTAAAATTTTTATTAAAAGGGGAGGTCTTGTTACCATAATAGTAAATGCAAGGGAGGTTTGTGTAATTTTTGAAAATTGAGGGGTGCCAAGTGAAATTGTCAGAAACCTCAGGGGAGGTTTCTGTAATTATCCCTATTTTTTTTTCCCTATGCAGAGAAAGCTACTGGTGTTTAACCATAATCAACATGGGAAAGGAGAGAGAGATAATCTTACTACTAACATCTTCTATGGCTGCAGTAGTTTACCGCAACTGCGGAATTAAAAATATGTGAAGGCGTGAAATTTGAACCCTCTAAAATTTCACGCCTCAGATTCCGAACTTCTGAGGGCGTTTCACGTTTTCATATACCTCAGGATTCAACAAATCAGACATGAACTTCCCGAAACTTCAAACATTACGTCTTTAAGTTACCTCAAAACTTACTAGGAAAAAGGCGTGGAAGTTAAACTGTAATACCAATGACCTTAAGGGGCAATTATGTAATTTGGGATGATTTGGGATGAATATGTAAAGTGAAAATTTTTGAGAGACTTGGTTGCAATTTAAGCAAATTTGCTTTGTCAAGATTAGGGCTTTCTTTCTTTCCCTTTTCATTTTCTCTTTTACTTTTCTATGGAAGCTCTCTCTCCCTCTCTCCAAAATTCTCTCTTTTCCCTTTGAAGAAGGAATTGAAGAGCTTAATCCTCTAAGGGGAACAAGTAGTAGGAATCTTAAAGTCTCCACCCAAAGTAATTTTTCCCTCCAAGTCCAAGTTTCTTTCCTTTGGTTTTATTTATGTAGGAGTAGTAGATTGAATAATTAGGTGAGAAAGTTTGGGATTTTTATGCTTTAATGAGTCTATGCTTAGTATTTTGTAGTGAAGATATGTGAATTGATGATTGTTCTTGGTGATTGTGAGTGAGGGACTTGAGGGGCTTGAGTGAATTGTGATTTGTGTTCTGGACTAGTACATATTTGAGCCAAGTGTGCTTTGTTATTGCTTGATTTTGCCAATTTTAGTGTTGGTTTAGAGTTTGGTTTGTGTGGATAGAGATTTGAAGAGTGAAGGTTGGAATTGCAGGATTTTCGCAGGTGAGACGCGGTTAAAGGTAGGTGAGATGCAGGCCATGGCTCACCTGGCTCCGCTCCTGCGGCAAGTCTCTGATGGACGAGCTGCGGGTGAGGCTGAGTGAGCTGCAACCGCGACTCAAGGTAGGAGCCTGCGGCAAGTCACTGACGACTGAGCTGCGGGCAAGGCTGAAACCAGCTGCGACCAGAGGCCACGGCTCGGCCTCTGCAGTGAGCCGCGGCTGGTTTGTTTGGATCTGGGGGCGCGGATCAGAAGGGTCCAGCTGCGGATCATCCTCAGTTTTGACCGTTTTGTTTCGTTCTATGTTCTAAGTCCAAGTTTGAGTTTCAATTATGATTTCTTGGTAAAGTTAGTGTATAATCGGATGTTTAATTGTATGTTTTAGGCGAAGAGCGCGATCAACCCTTCGAGAAGTTTTGAGTTAGCTCGGATTGAGATAAGTGGGACTTGTATCCTTTGGATTTTTGGAAAACTATATTGTCAAAGTACGATTGTTTTGAAACCATATGTACTATATTAAATGGCTTGATTGGGATTATATTCTCTTTTTACTTTGATTTGACAATATAAGATATAAATGAATTATTTGAACAATGAAGTGAATATGTGCATGTATAATGTTATATGAGTGACCGAACTGATCGGGTGATAGTCAGTAGGATCGAACTGATCAGGTAAAGTCAATCTGACCGAGCTGACTGGGTTAAAGTCAGTCTGACCAAACTGACCAGGTAAAAGTCAGTCTGACCGGACAACCAGGATACAGTGAATGACTGGATATCCAGGGTTTTGTTTGAATGAATTGAACCTTTATTTGAATGCAATGATGCTTGTTTGATTGCATTGTCCCGTTTTCGATATTTGATATTGGATTCGTGATTAATTGTGCATTGTGTAGCTTCTTCGTACTTATATGAGCTATTATCTATGTGTTTTGAACGTAAGCTATATGTATGACACCTTTCAAGCCACAAGGTGATGCTTTTGCCACTTACTGAGTGATTTTGTCACTCACCCTTTTCATTTTTGTTATGCAGTGACAGGTGATTAGTAAAGAAGGGGTGTACTAGCATTTGGTGTATTCAAGGTGATTAGACAATAGTTTGCTAGGGAAGGTTTTGTAGTTATGTTATTTATGTTATTAGACTATGTTTGTACTATGTTAAGTAAGGTTAAGACTCTAGTGATTGTGATAGTCATCTAAATTTGTGTATCTGAAGTATTAAATACTATAGGTTTTGGATGACAATGTACCTGTATCCTAATGTTATTACTCGACTTGGAATATTGTTAATGGCTTTGTATGTGTAATATTCGAGATGTTTAGGTTAGATGCTTTGACCATTTGAATCTTGTGACTCAGCTTAGCCTGATCACAACGGTGTTATGTCTCGAGCACAGGACGTGACATAAACTATTAAAAAAAAATGCCTTCATGAACATCGTCACATATTATATTTCTACAACCCGAAGCAACAACTCCAACAAGCTAGCCGTGAAAAAACTATACCGAGCAGTGGAGGAGCAATGCAATAGCTGCAGCATCACCAATGAAGAAAGGCTCCAATTGCAATAATCTCCATTGTACTCCTTTTTATTTGCCTCGATTTCATCAATTCGATTCAATCGGTAATACGCGGAAATAGGACTTACAAGTTCTATTCCCACAAGTTGATGGTTCAAATTTGAAGGGAAAAAAACATGAAAGCAATGCCAAATTTAAAATGAAAAAAAATGACGTTATTTTAAAGTGACAAATGGTTACACTACGCTTCAATAAAATTATATGATCATTTTAGCATGATTACACCTTTTAACTAACATGTTATGCACACCTCTCAAATTATGAGAAATGGAAAGAGACCTAACTTGCTAGTTTTCGAATCCGGTAATATGCTTAGGAAAATTTTAAGTATGACATGTGGAACTAGAACAATTTTTAAAACTATGGTTTTATTCAACACTACCAAATTGGCCACCTATGAAAGACCTATACAATTAATTTACTATGTGATCTTCATATTACAGTTTATGAAAATATAATTCATACACATTCAACATTTTGGTTTCTTGCATAATATACTAATAGGAGACTAAATTCACACACTCTCTTTATCTTGGAACTTTTTCTTTCAAGGAATCCACATGGAAGGCTGTCGGCCCGGTCACGGCATTGTTCTGGATTGGGGCGAGTTAAGTTCCCTTCCGGAAAGAACAATATTTGTTGTTTCGTAAATTAAGGTTTTACTTATATGTAACTAAGCCTATTTCTGAACCACCAATCCTCAAAAAGTACCCGTTGTAATCTACTATTCAGAATTTACTTTAATTAAACTTTGACTTGATTCTGTGGTCATGATTTGAGGAAAAAGCCTGTTTGTCCTACGCAAAATCTAGTTGAACTAAAAAATGTTCCCAATACGAAAGCCAGCTGTTGACTGTATATTTGCATGTAAATAATTTCACAGGCTGTAATGTGAAGCAAAAAAGAATTTTTTTTTATTCAGTTTTTCAATCTTTCTTGTTGGAGAAGTCCTCAAGGGATGAACAAAAGTGACACATAGGCCAAAGCAAGCACGGTCACCTAAATCCTTATCTTTTTACCAAGTTAGTTAAGGTAGTTGAGTCTTGAAACCACCTCAACTCTACGTGTTCTTCCCTCCTTTTCTAATCAATTCCATTCGAATTCTCCTTTTATGTATAAATTCTGCCACCATTCTCCCAATTACCATCAGCAAATCCTTAGCTAACCCAGAAAGCTGGATATATTCTGCCTAGCAAAGCTCTAGTCCATACACAAATGAAGGGATTAAATACTTCTTCACACTTGAATGCAACTTTAGCTATTGCTTTTTTGCTTCTAGTTAGGCCACTGTATGGCCAAACTAATACATCATGTACGGGTTTAATGATTCGTAGCTTCACCCCTTGTACAAATTTTATAACTAATGGATCTGGAAGTTCACCAACTGCAGATTGTTGCGATTCACTTAAGACCCTCATGAGCAGCAGCAGAGATTGCCTGTGCCTTATGCTCACTGGTGGAGTCCCTTTTCGCGTTCCAATTAATCAAACACTTGCAGCTTCACTCCCACGTGCTTGTAAGACAGGTGGTGTGCCAATTGAATGCCAAGGTAAGATTAGACTAAACTATAAATTTAAAGGTTTCAAGAAGCTGAATTTTCTGTTTCTTTCATTTCTCATTGTATTGTCATTTTGCTCTATCTTTGCTGATTCAGATGTTTATCATTCAATTTGCAGCCATGCGCGGTGCACCAATTCCAGCTCCAGGTACCATTTTTTGGTTCTATTCTGATGAGAAATAGTGGAAAAGCATCCTGATTTTGCATGACATATATGTTGAAGGATAAAGAGAACAGTAAATAAGTCTTTTGATGAGTTGAATTTAAAAATATGGAACTACATTGATGTATTAGGTGCAGTTGAAGACTTGAACAGATAGTCAAGAAAGAAAAGTTCATTTCATGTCATCATAGTGCTCCTGCAAATAAATAAAAAAAAAAGGCTATAGATTATCAGCTCATTCTCTTCTCATTTGCAGGTCCAACAGATGATTATCCACAATCACCTTCTTGGCTGCCAGAGCCTAATACACCTCCTCTCACCCCGCCAGACAATACACCAGGAGCAGGAGGTGATGGAACACTAACACCTCCAGGATCGACCCCAGATTCTGACGGCTTTCCAACAATGACGCCACCAGGAGTCCGGCCTGATTTATCAACTGCCCACCCTTCTCAAATTATGTCATACCTTAGTCTGCTAGCACTGTTTGGAGCTATTGCTTTCGTATAATTCTGATGGGCTTCTCTTCATGTTTAGTTTGAGATAGGTCACAAGATTCTTTGTTGTATGGATTATTTGTTCTGAGCTTATTCAGATATAGACACTCCAAATAATAGCTTCCACATCCAGTATGCTGTAATATCAGTTTTATCATAAAATTTTGTCATTTAAAATTCCTAAGGGCTAAATGAGCATGTCAAGACTTAAAAAAAAAGTTTTGGATCAAACTTTTGTATACTGCAGTGTGTGTCCTTTTTTCTTTTTCTTTGTTTTTTTTTTTTTTTGGTTGTAATCTTAGGCTTGCTATTCCACTGATGGAGGTAATATTTTAGGAAGGTCACAACTAAGTGGTTTTAGGAAAAGGAAAAGAAAAGAAAAAGCTAATGAAATTGGCTATATACAAAGTTTTGGACCTGGTTGCAGACATTGATTCGTTAGATTTGTTCAGTCACCGAAGTGCCAGAATTGTGCGCAGAACTTTAACCTAGTCAATTGCTACTGCTCATTCAAAATATCTGAGTTCTTCTTTTTCATGAATTTGACTCGACAAAATCTTGATTAAAAATAGAAAAATAAATCAGCGCCATTTTACATAATTTCACCACAATCATGCTTTCGGGTAACTAAAAAAGCACTGAAGGCATAATTTTGATGACCCAAGTAGGTCAGAAGCATGCGGAATGATGCCATTCATAAAGCATGAATTTTTATATATTTCCTGAGAGATAAAACTCCATATTGAGCTGTCATAAAACAATGGACACCTTCAGGTACATTGGGGTTTTATCAATTCTACTTTGTATTACATTCCAAGTAGCAACTTCCCAAATTCAGGGATGCTCTCTCCTCGGCATAAACATTCAAGAATGCATGGTTAAAGATGGAAATTCTGCCTCATTGGACTCTTGCTGTAAAACCCTGAATCATGCAGTTCAAGCTGGTTATTACTGCTTGTGCTTGCTACTAAGATCTTCCACTCCTCTTCTAGGCATCACTCTATCTCTTCAATTGTCCAACTGTTACATATCAGTCCCTCCACTAACTCAATGTCAAAGTAAGATCTGAACCCATGATTTTCATTCCCAACCAACCCCCCCGGGGGGGTTTTTTTGTTTGGGGTGGGGGGGGGGGGGTGGGGGAAGGCGGGCAAGCGTCTCCAAAACTGAGTTCGACTATCCAGGCTCAGATTCTTTAATCTTGACTTCTTGTTTCTGATATGCTTATAAAACAATTAAGTTTTCATGCTTTTCTCTTGCTTATGCAGATTCATTGCCTATATTTCCCACGCCACTTACTCCATTGCCTGCATTGAGCAATCCACCAACTAGACCAGTGCCAGTTCAAAAACCACCAGAGTTGCCACAGGATCTACCGCAACCTTCTGCTCCAAATGAATTCGCCGTGCCATTACCTCCGAAAAGAGATGAAATCCCTGTTAGTTCAACTCCGATTGACAATTCATCAGTAGCTGCAGGGCATCCAACTTCAATCAGCAATCTTCATCCCAACTTTGACATCCATGAACTCGGAGACATGAAATCTAACAGCGGGGATAAGAGGAAATACTTGTTGCGTCCAAGACACTTGCTACCAATTGTTCTATATGCTATCATGTAATGAGCTTGTAAATTTCATATTTATGCTAAGATAAAGCTAACGTATGGAAAGAGGCTTGAAGAAAGAAAAAATGTTGTATATTCGTAATTTTTGTTCAATAACGTAGTGGTAATATTAATGAGATGTCGAAATGCTAAAATTTACACTACTATCAATTTTTGCCAGATGTAATTTTGCGGTCATTAAATTTTAAAATCTCGTTTCCATTTAAGGCATGCAAGCGAGGGCATTTCTGGAAAATCATCAATCACTCTCTTCCCGCCAACTAACTATATATGAACACCACCTCTCCAACAGAAATAACAGCCTTTCCATTTCTATTGCTCCCTCACGCACTCCCACACCACCCAAAAAAAAAAAGGCACAACAACGGAATACCAAACTTCACAGATGCCAGCCGAACTCTCGCTCCTCGGTGGCATCTCCCTCCTGCTCCTTGCCAGTGGCTGCGCAAGTACACCTTTATCCCGAAATGCCTGGCAAGCATAGATGCTATTGCCGTTATCTAGTGCAGGCAAATGTCAAGCTAACCAAAACATGGCAAATTGCTGCACCGAAACATTTCCCCAAAAATGTCACAAATGCCTTTACCATTGTTTTGCATGAAACGTGTCCAATTATTTTGACGTCTGACAAGCGTGATCAACAGATTAGTATGGTAATATATTGTAAACTATTATGGAAATATTTATCCTATTAATAGCCACAGCAATGATGGAATCTTTACCGGGATTTCTTCCTATCACGACATATTTAGTAAATGCATCCAGAAATTCCAGAAACAACAACAACAATATTGCATTTTTCTGCTTTGAGACCTTAAAGTCATGGCAATTTCAAAAGATTTAATTTGTTTAGTAAAACTATCCAGTCATGTACTGTACATGCTCAACTCTATTTAACGCATCAAATTATTTCCAGCTATCAGACCATTCAGTTTCATCAGAAACAGGCTTTGGAATCTCTTCTGTATTAAAGGAATTGTCACCCCATTCCACCTCCCTAGATGGCTGGATGTTGTCACTGAATCCCACATCTCCAGGTTGCTGCAAGTTGTCAGCCCATTCCCCACCCCAAGATGGTTGGAAGTTGTCACCCCATTCAACGTCCCCAGAGGGCTGGAAGTTGTCACCCCATTCAACGTCCCTAGAAGGCTGGAAGTTGTGTTGTCCCTCATAGTTTGGGACTGTTTGCTCTTCAACAACTTCCTCCCTGACTGGAAGGAAGCACCCTGTGTAGGAATTATTGTCTGAACAATACCATAAAAGATTGTTCCAATGTTCATCCTGCCAATAATCCAAACATGTGAGAACTATAACATATGAAAAAATGCCTTGGCAATCTTGAAATAATTATTCATCATTAAGACTCATTAAATGCACACAAGAAGTTCCAGGGAATGTTGACTTCGGATAAAAAAACTTGTACATCTCCGGTTGCAACCTGCATGCAGACTGACTTACCATTTGTAAAGTTACAAACAGATAAGAACACAAGTTAACCAGGACGAGGAAATGTGTAATACTGTCAGCAGAAAATTTAATTTGGTAATAATCTATGAATTAAAATGGCTTCAGGATTACCTTGCAAATGATGTGTGGATTCCCTACCAAAATAAGCAAAGATCTTGCTCGGGTAACTGCTGTATTGAACCTTCTAGGATTGCTTAAAAAGCCCAGATAGTGGATCTTGTCAAACTCCTTGTGTTTCACTGTGGATCTGACTGTAGATACAATGATAACTTGCCTCTCTTGGCCTTGGAATTGTTCGACACTACCAACCTTAATATTGGGCTTATTGAATCTTTCGAGTGCTTTTCTTATTTTTAGAACTTGCTGCTTATAAGGAGTTATAACACCAATGTCTTCCTCGTGTATCCCCTTATCATCAACCAAATGAATAATGATCTCAACTACCTTGCTAGCTTCGATTCTATTAAACCATGACGGATTACTTCCTTCCCTCTCATCAAGACCCTGGATACCAATGAAAAGCAAAGGAAAGTCCTGGTCCGGTAGGAGGTCCAACAATGGTATTGAAGAG
Organism: Mitragyna speciosa; assembly: GCA_024721245.1. Classification (NCBI taxonomy): domain Eukaryota; kingdom Viridiplantae; phylum Streptophyta; class Magnoliopsida; order Gentianales; family Rubiaceae; genus Mitragyna; species Mitragyna speciosa. Next base: position 2,439,158 of record CM045571.1, read on the forward strand.
CTTCCATCATTTTCTTTGCATGGAATCAATTCCCCCCCATAAAACAACTCTGAAGGAAGGTGGAGAATTTTTGGATGGCATCGATAGTTTCGAACCAATTTGGTAATGTAACTCTTTCTGCCATCACCATATAACTGACTTTCAAATAGTCTTTCCAGGTAAGACCTTCCTAGTCCATAATTTTCACTAATCTTTGAGAAGATCAAGGGGCCTAGCTGCTTTGGATCTCCAGCAAGTACGACAACTGTAGTCTTTTGACAAAGGTGGGACAGAGGAACCATTGTCTCAGGCTCTGAAGCTTGGCCTGCTTCATCTAAGAAAATGTGAGAGAAGTGGCCTCGCTTGATGCCTTCTGCATATGTAAGGCAGGCACTTGTATATGTTGATATGATAATTCTGTATCTCCTGAGGTTACTTAATTCGGGACAACTGAAAATAGAATCATCAACACAACAATATTCCATGTACTTTGGATTGATATCATCAAGAGAACGCGTAACTGCATTCAGCCTAAATATCTCATTGTCCAGAATCTCCACTGCCTTCTCGTTTAGAAGCTTCTCAAGCATATTGTCTGCAGCACTGTTTGAAGGCGCACAGACTAGAATTCGAGCATGCTTTTGTGTCATATAAAGTTGAAGGATAGCTTCTATTAAAGTCATAGTTTTACCAGTACCTGGAGGACCATAAATTACATAAGGAGACCCTCCCTTGCAGCTAAGGAGCATCTCTACTGCACTAATCTGCTCCTCATTAAGCATACAAGATATGGGAACCAGTGGAGTTGGTTGTATTATTCTCTCTTGACAGGTCCCAAAAGGGAAGAGAAGTTCACTCCCTAAACTTTCTGCAGCTTCAATGGCTTGATATAACCTTCTCAAACCGATACGATTATAGGTAAACTGTACATCATAAAGGTTTCCAGGCCTATGATTTAAGTGAAAATCTTTCTGAAACTTCAGATACACTTCTTCAGCCTCAACGCGGTGGATATAACCCTGTGGAAATCATTCAAACTTTCAGCTTTCTAAATACAAGGTGTCGGCTTTAAAACCAAACACAAAGTGCCAGATTTTCTATGTCTTCATAATTTCAAAAAACTAGGAAATGTCTCCATTACCTGTTCAATCACATCTATTAAAAATGATCCAAAGAACATTCGACACGCTTAAGGCCTCAAAGCCGGGAATGGCTCTATTTGTTTGGTTCTATTTTTTAGAAACATATTTTTTAAAAACTTCGTATATGTTTTCCAACTAACTTTTTATCTCAGAAACACATTTATCGAGAAGAATATTTAAAACTGCTACAGTAATATTTCCTAAAAAAACGCCTCAAAAAACAACCATCCAAATGAAACTAGAATATATTGAGTAGGTGTTTAATTTATGCCATTTCCAACTCATTTTATCTCCCATATAGAGGCTTTTAAATGAGGTGTATAATCAAACTTGATAGATAGTTAAAGCTCACTCTCTCAGTCACTCAATCATACACATGGCGAGACAGATTGTCCGCATGCATGCACATATCTTTGTATGCCCATACGGGTTCGTGGGTGTCCATAAATCCGTAACAACCTTACACCTTCTTTAGCATGTCTCTACTAGTAACAACAAAACCTATTTGGAAAAATAATAGTCAGGTAAATTGTGGCTAAAGAATTGCTGCAAAATTTGAACAAACCTGATAAGAGATGGTCTTGGTTGCGTCCACTAAGGAACGTTTAGCAATTACACAATCTCCATAAACAAGTGACGGCCTTCTCTCAGCCAGTCCCGGGACCTCTAGGGATAAGAATTGGAATCCTTTACTATTCATAGTAACCCCCTCCATGTCATAGTCCCTTATGTCCTCCTGAAGCAAATAACAAATAATTATCAAGCCAACAAAACTCGTAATTTCTTTTGTTAGCCTAAGAAAAGTGGACCAAACCTCCATTTTAATCTCCTCCAGGACTAGCAAGGTCTGAAAGTAGGAAGCATAGTTCTCTTTTGTCAGACCATCTTTAATAGCATCTGGGATTTGCTTCTGCTCTATCAAGTTTCTAATATCCTTGGGGATTGGATATTGAGGAAGCTTGTATCTAACCCCACGGTTTGGAGTCCTAATGGGACGTGAACCCATTACAAATGGCTCATCACAAAACAATGATTTCTTTTTCTTCCTGTCCCTTTTGAATGGCCTGCCAGAAGACAAAGACCGGGAGATCTTATCTTCAGCCATGAGGAAAACAAGTCGTTCAATTGTCTCATCCCCGACACTAAAATGTACAGCTGATGTATGCAAGCCAATACCTTTGGCCTTGCAAGACAACCAAATGATTAGAGTCTGACCAGGCTGCAATACTCTGTCTTCCAGAGAAAATGACTCTACAAATTCTTGGACATATTGCACATCTGAAGTTGCAGTTGGAGGCTTCATTAAAGAGATAGTGAAGGAGTCCTCGGGTTTTGAATCATAAATGTTCACTGACCACAGATCTATAGGGCCATTAGTTTTATTTTCAATAGTAACAGAATCAGCAATAGTCTCTTCTACCAATCCTGATTGAGGCTTCCCCTCTACTAAAGGAAAGGGAACAGATATAGTAACTATCTCACTTTCTTCGGCAGGGTTGTAGCTACAAACAGACTTACAGTTCTCCAAATCAATGAAGCCAATGTCCCCTTTATCTCCGATTATGGAGTATTCATCATCTGATTTATCACAACCTGTACTCATTATCAACTTAATGAGTATCCCAATGAAAATCTGCAAAGTTCAACCAAGAAGGTATGTTAATGCATTTTGTCATTTCCATGAAAAAACTTATTGCACAAAGCTTTTGTGAAATGCAGCAAAAAAACAATCTAGTACTTTGTCCACATACTCATATTGTAAGAAGCCACTAGGATTCAAAATTAATGTGGCAAAACTTTAGTTGACACCAGTGTTTCAAAAGGCAAAGGCAGAGGCAGCAGGCAGGGTGAGGCTAAAGTCCAGGGGAGTAAGCATGAGCCCAGTGAACCATAAATCTGTATAATTATTTTAACAGATTATAATGATTTATACGTTAAGATGTATTATCAGGAAAGCAATGAAGCATAAAAGGAAGATAAAATTGTAAATTTAGAGATTATTACGAATTATGGGAACATTTATAAAAGAAAAACTTAAAAGCTAACAAACCTAGTAAGAAATTATGAAAGTGAAACAAACTTCTGTAAGATCTCAAAGGTTAGTCAAATAGGGGTGAAAAGGTTCCCGTTTGAAATCTCATCTACGTATCCCGCCAGAACATTTTATGGCACCATCAAATCCCCTTTACATAGTTTCATTCCCCAATCAAATATGGAGATATAGAACAAGGGGCTGCCAGATTAAAACTAAGCAAAGGATATGCCGAATTGCCAAAGTCCCATTTACAATTCAAGAAATTGCATTGAATAGTTTTGACTCTTTGACTTTTAATTTGGGAATGGAAGTGCTTGCTGATTTGCTTGGCACTTGTAGCGGAGCAAATGGTAAAAGAGAATTTTCCTAAGTTTTCAATGCTCGACAGATACATGTGCATTGCCACTTTAAAGCTTTACACTGAGAAACTTAAAAAGTATGTATCTGCATAAGTTTTTCCAAATATGTTTAAAATACAAATCATGACAAATAATGACAATCTATACAGAGATCAAATCTACTATAAAAGAGAAAGCATGGAGAATTCCTCAATACCGCAAAGGTTCTCTCAGGGTATTTGGCATTATTAGCACTTTAAGTGACTAAAGAAGCTAGAAAAGGAAGATATCTGTCATTCTTAGATCATGTACTACGAGTTCCACACTAAAACATATTCCAAAGATTGGCAGCATCTGCAATGAGAATCGGGCAAGTAAGACATTACAACAGATCTGAAGTGCACACTGGGCTCATATAGACTCTTCCAACGGAAAGATTCAGCCATACATAGAAGCTTTTCTCGAACAAACTAGAACTCTTGAATACACAAATGCCACTGAAGTGCAGAGAGTTCTAAGTTTTAACTGCATTAGAAACCAAGTTCCTGTGTTTCTAGTGACACTGTCATTAGTCTCTTAGTTATGTCTTTGGTGGGACAGAAAGTCCAAATTTATCCAAATGAGTAGAGGGAAACAAAGATAAACAGTTTGGCCTATTTATCTTAAATATTGAAATGACCATACCACATCCCATTTAATAGAAAAGGATTTTGGTTAGGTTGTTTCGGTTTGTATACCAATGCCTTCAGTATTTTTAGCCCCACACTATCCCCCATTTAATCTCCTACCAAAAGAAGTATTCAAATAACAAAATAATTTTCCAGTTAACCAGCATACAACCAAAAAAGAATAAAAAAGGACGAAAGAATGCTCCATAGTCTAATCAGATACTTGCATTGTTAGATTAGATCAATATAAACTTTCCTTTAGCATATCAAAAAATAAATAAATCTGCATTATAGCAAAAACTCATAATAGACCACACAAGATAAATTAAATCAAACAATTCAATCATCTTAACCCCACCACATTAATCAACAAATCAAACATCACAATAGCACACTTAAACAATTTATAAACATCCAAACACTCCATTGACAATAAGCAAGAAAGGAATTGTCAAATGCAGACAAAAGATCATCGACCAAAAACCCAAAAAAAGAAAAAAAAAACCCAAGAAACTCACCTTTGATATATGATTCTAACCGATGTGATAATTGATAACAAATGTTCAAAGGCAAATGGGGACAAAAGATTAAAAGGGTCGGTTCAAAATTCAAGAATTTACATAATTCATCTTGCAGCAAAACTTTTTCTGCAAAAGTTAAAGATAGGAAAATTGAAGTCTAGCAACTTCTGCTACCAAAAATTCAAGAAAAGGGAACTTCACCAGGGAGAATGGAAATGCTGTGAAAGTATTTGACCTGCAGGACGAAGAAGGATTGGAAAGTAAGAACTTCAGTTAGTCTTGTACACGCTTTTTTCGGTGAAATTTTGCTAGTGTTTAGTCAACATCACTCGAAAAGTGTTGTCACTTCGACGCGAGTATCACGGACAGTGACAGGATTTGCAGATGTTACTAAAATATTGTAAGTGAGAATATTCAGTTGCCACGGCCGTGCAGGTTCTACTTTTTTTTTTTTTTTTGAATTTATTCGACACAAGGTCTCCTGGGAATGGGAAAGGGAGAAGGAACCTAAACCAATTTCACGATCAACCCTAAAAGGCAATTGCTGACTTGAGGGGCAGACCACGGCCGTGCAGCTTCTACTTATTATACCGGATGGTTGTTTCTAAGGTTTTTATATTTAGTGTTTGCCTAGCATTTTTTTAAAATGGAATAAGTAAAATTAATTTCTTAATTTTGGGGACATATTTCAATAATTTCACAAGAATTCGGTTCTATTCATTTTTTGTAAGGATATGGGAATTTTTACTTTTATTAGCGTATGAATATGTATTATTCTTTAGATAGATTTGTTCGAATGTGTATTATTTTTAGATAGATTCATGTCGTATAAAAGTTCGTCAAGCAAACATCAATTGAAAATATTATTAAAGTGTTAAATACTTATCATTGTAACAATTTATGGCTATGTCTATTTTTATTTTTTATTTTTGCTCTTTTTATTGCCCTTGCATAGTCTAATTAGTTACAATTTTAAATAATGGATTCATATCTGTAGTTTATAATGTTGTCAGGGAAAAATTTTTGTTAGTAAGTTATTTTGATTCCATATGATAAGATATTTATGGCAGACACTGAAATAGCTTGGGACGAGGACAGGCCTAGTAATTGATAAAATGTTTCATAGAGTTGAAAATAAACATGGAATCAGGAATCTAAAATTACGGCAATCTTACTAAAATGTTTCATTATTCTTAATTTTAGTTTAGATGATTTTTCATAAAAATAGAAATAAAAGTATGTGTGGGTTTATTTATTTCATTAGTTTCCCATATTTATGAGTAGCTATAAATGAAATTCAATGCTTTTCAACAAAATTAAAAAAATAAAAAGATGACAAAAATGGAAAGGTATTGTACTACTATGAATCAAAATGCGCTTGCTCTCCGTTCATATTTAGGAGTATAGACAAAGACTAGCACCTGCAATAACAATTAATTCCAATTTATTGAAATGGCCTCATTAGATAAATATCAATTCTAATACCATGTGAATCAGACTATAATCATTAAATAGACTGAATCAGATTACCTACCTACATATCTAGTGACATTAAAATTTTTAGACCAAAGCACCTTAAACAACAAGAAGTGTCTTCCACAAATTTAAAGTTTCACAAGAGAAAGAGTGGTAATAAAGAAGAAAGTGAAGAATAATTAATAGAGGGAAGACTAGATGTGTTTGTGCATAATGTCACTTCAGCATTAAAAGTTGTAACGGAAATTTACAAAGGTCAACAACATTAGTCATTACATAACATAAATTTTGTCATTAAGGATGTAGATTTTTACCTAAAAGGCATGTAAGCAATGGATGTACGAGATCATCATTGAGATGCTGTATGGCACACAAAGTCATGGTCTTGCCATGTTGGGAACTAGAAAGAATTAGGTAGCTATTTTAGTACTAATTTGGATCATAAAATTAAGCATAGAATCTCATTTCACTACTTAATCTTTTGGCGTTCCACAAGAATTGAGTGTCATATTATCTGCGTACTTCACATGTAAAGGCCAAATTAAATACATAAATTCAACCATAAAAATGTAATTCATGAGGTAATTCTTAGAACTTGATTCTGTCATGAACTTTTTAACAGTTCGTTTCAGAACATGAGCTCTTTGTTCTGTCAAATCCTGATACGAATGCATACATATTGAAGAAGGCTGATGATACACTGAAGAAGATCATACTCTGTGTTAATTGACCTTTGTTCAAACCTTTTTATTTCCAATTCTTTGCCTTCTTACGTGCAATTGTGGTCACAGTCCCAGAAAATGAAACAAATAACCTTAACAAAGATAACGCACCCTTTCACGCATACGAGGCCCCGTGAAGATGGAAATTCATTTCCTGAACATATCATGTGGAAATTTCAACTTTCTACAGTAGAATTTCCAAACAGAAACAATTTTGGGATATCCCTAAATAAATAAGAATTCCAGGTATCCATAATTTCAACAGTCATTTGAGAATGATAAATTGAGATCTTAAAGTTTAAAATAAAGCAAGTCTTGGTAACGTCTTAGAGAAGAGCTCAGGCAGCAGAAAAAGGAGCATCATCTATAGATTTACGCCAATCATATTCCCTTGCTCCTTTCTCATCGACTATTTTGATTACAAAGTTAGGTGGCGCCACAACCAGTCTAGACCGTATCTCTATTATGCACTTGTCAACCAATTCAATGGCTTCTTCAATTGTCATATCCCTGCGGTAGTGCCTGTCCATCATGGCAAGTGAAAAATAGGAACCATAACCAAATGCTGCCTTATCAACCTTGTGAAGACTAGCAATATAATCGATGTAGTATAACGATGGACCAGTTTCTTTGTCGTAACCAGCCAGAAGAATATTCACAAAGTATGGGTTCTGAAGAAACAAAAACCAAATTACAGTCGAGTTACATAAGCAATCCTTAATTTCAAGGGCAGGCAGTTAAAAGGTTTTTTCTTATTTTTCCTTTTACAACCCCAGGAGGCTAGAATCCTCACTTAACTGGTATAATAAAACTTGCCATTCTGCCCACAATTTTAATTTATAGCAGGCTAAATAAAGAATCAATAGAGGTCATTTACGTTTTGCAATGGAAAGATACTACAAATGTATTTCTATGTTATATAGGGAAGAGAAAAAACAAAAACAAATTGAGAATCGAAATGGTAAATACATAATTTGCATCTGAAAATACAGTGAATTGAAATTTATGCTAAAAAAAGTTCTCTACAGCTGAAAATAAATTTGTTTATGCATTCAACATCCTAACTCACTGCCCTTCAATGTTTTTTTCTTTAAGGAGATGGGTTTATTCTTGAAATCTACACAGATCTGGCTATCTACACACCTCAGAGAGAAAGTAAAAACGATTTAATGAGAAATATATCTGACATTCACAAAACAAAAACTCAAGCAAGACACCCAACAAAGAACAGTTGTAAAGAATTGGAAAACCTTAACCGGAGCTATGGGAAGAATATGCACTTTTGCAGAAAGAAAAGGCTATCAACAAGACATTCTTTACACAAATGAAGATATAATATCCTTGCATTTGTATTTAAATAAAGGGACACATACCCACAAAAAACTGCAATAAGCATGCACACATATGAATAAAAATGAAGCTTCCAATAAGCACTAAACAGGAAACTAAAACAAGTTTGGGAACTAAGACCACCTTCGTATCACTGTTTGTCATTTTGAGATGTCATAGTAAAATAATCCCAATATATTTCAGGCTTCAAATGAAGTAAAATAGAGCAAACCAATAAAAGAAAACGAAAAGATTCAGAAGTATTGATTTCTAAGCCAATAATATGCTTTCCTATATAGTGTGCCCAGCCTCCAATTAGCCTTTACCAGAATGACTCCAGTCATATTGCACAGTTGAACATTATGTCCTTTTAAAAATAAGTTAAGGCTTGACTTGGGCTTGGAAGCACATGTTTGAAATAAAATTATAAATACAAAGACTCCAACTTGTTCCACAGCTTGACTGATTGATTAATTTAGACTGGTGGAATCCGTGTAACAACAGAATATTTTCCTCTTCTTTCCAGATATGCATCAAGTTAACCAGCAATTGTAGTACATCTGACGTTTATGACACAAAAGAAAAATACTCAAGGTATTACACTTTTAAGTAAACTCAGTTTAAGACCTAAGAATTTGCCCAGTGCTACGATAAACCACTACTTAAATAGTTTCCCAAGTATGTGAATTTTAAGTCGACACAACATGTCTAAGGCTAAACCTAAACTTAGCACAACTGCTACATATAACTTTATCCGTTTGCTGGTTAGGCTACTCTCGAAGATAAAGCGACATGCATCTCTCAGACTTCTTCACAAAAGCACTGGAAACAGATGGACATCACTCACTTGATATATAATCAGAGAGAATTCAGCAAAGACCTGCCATCAAGGTTAGTAGAGATATTTGGCTTTGGTAACACTACTGATCAAATTCAGAATCTTGTCATTTCATCATCTTGTGTAACAAAATTTCAACTTTCCCATAAAGTGAACTTCAAATTTCAAATTTCATAACATAACAAGCCTTTTAGGCCAAGCAGAGTGCACCAAACGTCAAACATTCTTACCTTGCGCAAGGCAGTGGCAAGCTCTCCTCTCGTGAAGTTTGCAGCTGCTGCAGTGGTTAAAGGAATGCCATTACGGAACTGGTACAAAGCCACATTCTTCTGTATATACTCAGTAAACTGAACCCTACAAATCAGCAAAACAAATACTGTTATGCTTATTCCCAAGATGAAAAGAATTAAACACAATACAAAACACATTACAAATTTCATATTAAGCAATGCCCTTTAACTTTCCCAGAATAATCCAAAGACAACACAAATCAAAAACCAATATAGAATCTACAAACTTTTATCTAGTTACAGGGGAAAAAAGACAAACCGTCTTAAACGAAACAAACTGAAGTTACATCAAAACACACCCAATTCAATTCTGTGGACTGCAATCATAAAATTATGATTAACAGAGGTTCAATGATCGCAATCAACCGTAATTATATGTATAAAAGACATACAAGATGAAGTTGTCAGCCCCAACAAATCAATCAAAATCAAAACTCCCGATACAAAATCAAAAAATAGCAAAAGTCCATAGCATATAAAACCTTAAAATCTCAAATTTCATTAAAACTCCCAAATTTCATTAAAAAAATTAATATATCCCCAAGGTTAAAATGAGATTTTGTGTAGAGAACAAGCAGTAAAACTCAAAACCCACATTACAAATCCACCAAACAGCAAAAAAACCACAACCCAATAGCACAAAGACACCTAAAAAACCTAATCTTTATTCCCTTCCCCCAAAAAAAAAAATTACCACCCGTAAAATATACAAATTCAGACAAAAAAAAAACCAAAAAATTACCTGTCACCTGATTCACCGCTAGCTCCCATGAGCTTTTGGGAATCAAGGACCATGACTTTATCTTCATTGGATTTGTGAACTAAGATGCTATGAACCGCCGATGTATCCGCAACCACCAGGGAAAAACCCTTCCCAACAAGTCCAAATACGCATTCCATTTTTGTCTACTGCTTTTCCTCAACAAAAATTTGATCTTTTTTCTCTGTTTCTTGGATCTATTTCTGTGTAAGTTTGCTTGAGGAGGGAGTGAAGTGGGTTAAAGAAGAAGGCGTCTTGGGGAACAAGAAGACCCAGATTCGCGTCCGGGAGGATCCGACCTGGATCCTACGCTTTTATCGTATTAATCACACGAGTTTAATAGAAACTCGTGTCCAGCTAAATGTTATATGGAAGTCGTGCTCTCCTCTCTTTTTTTTTTTTTTTGAAATAAAGTCGCGCTTTCCTCTTAAATGGAGTTTTGAGTTGATTAGAGATCTCACAACTATTTGAGCTTATAGTTTTATTTTTTCCCGAAAAGAGTATTTGGGCTTATAGCTAAGACTGAAAAATGGATTAGCCAGATTTTGAATATTTATTTAATTATAATTACGACAAATCTTTTAACCATGTTGGTCCAGTTGATAGATTAGTTCGAGATATGCTCAGATTAATAAGAAATTGAAAAAAAAAATGTATAATGAAGGGTTCGAACAAAATTTGAAAAATACCCTTTTATCATTCAAGGAGTGACAAAAACAAGATTTTTGAGGGACTTTTAGAGGTTAATAAGGTTAAGTTAGTGGATTTGACTAGGAATAGGTGGTTCATTGAGTTTACTGAAAATGGTACAATTCTTTCATAGTTTTGAACTACAATGTTGCTCTTTCAGTCAAGTACGGAAGCTAGAATTATTAAGAGGCTCGGGGAGGGCAACCAGGCAGATCATGGCATTGGTTTGCTGTAAATTTGCAATAGCATACATTTTGGCCTCCTCTGTTGTCACAGTAACTGGTTACCTGGTTGCCTTCAGCATACTTTTTGCAGGCTTCACACTTACTAGCACACTGCTGCTCATCAGGGCAGCCACCGGCAGCACCTCCAATGAATATGTAGCAAACGTCTGCTTGGGCTGCGACCAAATAATGTAGTAATACACTTTAGCACAACAAGAAAAGCTTTCTGAACTTCTACAACAGCAGCCAACTAAATTCTTAATATTATAGTGATTAAAATAGTTAACACAATGAATTCAAATGAAGCAATTGTTGATGGCATTTACATGCTTTCATACATGCAATAAAGTAACCTCGACTCATAAAGACTTTTTCCCTACAATTGTACTTGCAATTCAAACAGTAAAAATGAACCTGTGGCAGAGAGCAGAACGAAGATAATCAAAGCAAAGAGCTTCATCTCTAATTACAACGAAGGACAAAAAAAAGGAGAAGTTAGGAAATTTTTTTTTTTTGGGAGCAATTTCACTTTGATAGACAATAGAACATCAATCAATTATATATATATACAAAAAACACTATCTAAGACAACGTCCACGTGTATGTTGACTTGAGCATGTTTTCCTTCAGTTTCATTTTCTAAATCTTTTCATTTATTTCACAATTTATGATTTAAGTTTTTTACCATATTTAATTGCTCTAATAATTTTTTTTAATTTAGAACAGTTGATTGTTTCCCTATTGTGTGTAATATCTCTTCCTCACTTACATTAATACTCATATTTTTTAATCTTTCTTCCTTTTTTCCTGTTTACTTTATTAACTGTATATAATTTTTTATCATATGACAATTATTCTACCCCTAATTTAGTTATCACATTTTTAATTTACTCATACTCTATTGTTACCATAAAATTAGTTTTTTGCTTCTTCTTTCAGATTTTTTTCAACATCTAAGTAATTTAAGAGCGATAAATTCTTAAATTGTCCTGATTTTTTAAAATTTTCCGAAACTTTTTTCCTTTTACTTTTTTTTTTTTAATTTTTTTTTCCCTTCACAAACTAGCTGCAAGAATTATGAGACTGGGCTTTAGGTCAAGAATTAATGAGACTGGGCTTTAGGTCCCACTAGAATTACCGTTTGTATAATACAAATTGGATCAATTATTGGGCCAAATAGAACCGGGCTTTAGGTCCCAATAATATTGAGCAATTGTGTGCTTAATACCCAAAATTAAAGAAAACACCTTACACAAAGTCCATTAAGTTATAACGTTGGATAGGAGAAACGTGGATCAAAAAAGGGCCTAGGATCCACTTTCCGAGTGAGCAACCATTTCAGATTGTTTTATTTAGGTACAATACAAAAGCTCACTACAACTCAACATGGGCAGTAATTTACAGTTAGCAGGGCAACTTTTGTAGCCTAGATGATCCCCACGAAGTCCAAAATTGAAGGCACTGGAATGCCTCCTCCTCCCCTTTCTCTCTGTTGTTGCTGCCCTGGTCCAGGCATAAAATAAGACCGTTCTTGGCTCTTGAATACTTGGTCTACATATCTTGATGGAACGTTAAATGATAATTCCTCTGCTTCTGATTCCACCTGGTTCCATATGTTATCTTGCCCTGTGCAGGCAGGGAAAAAAAATACATCAACCATTTGTTGTTTAATTCATTTTTTTCCCTTCTGGTATACAAATCTCCTCCAACATAATGCACGTATAATGTATTAGAGCTCTCAGGACTTGTGACAGATAAGATAAAAGATCTAGCAGAGGTACTCAAGTAATCGTACCAGATAAGATAAAAGATCGAGGCGGGCTTATGATAAAGCAATATTCATAAGCTTATAATAAATTAGTTGCTTATAATAAGTAGCGGGGAGAGACTCACCAGCAAGGAAGTATTTGTGATTATTTTGAGCATTGATTCCAAATCCAACTAACTGCAAGTTCTGGTCTCCAGTGGAGAAAATTGAAATTGGATGACCTGCAGGGATTATGAAAACATCACCAACTGACAATCGAGCACTTGCTTTCTGGTAGTGTATGCCTCTTTGTCCTTGTTCTTGTTCTATTTTGCCTCTGTGTTCTTGTTCTCGTTCTGTGGTTCCTCTAGAACCTTGCTGGCTTTGTCTTGCAAGATGAGGGCAGTCCATTTCATAGTAACCACTTCCTTGAGCAACAAGGACCAATATTGTTGACTTGGAATTGTAATATGGTGCCACCATTGCTCCCTAAAAGAAAATATTTTCATAATCCAAAAGGGAATTGATCATGAATTCTCACTGATTTTTTTTTACTGACTTGATTAATATTCATGACAGCAACTGAGAAATCCAAGTCCTTCAATTGATCATAGTCCTCGGGAGATGCCAGCAAGAACTTGCCATAATTTTACAGAACGAGGGTCGCTGGCTCAGCAAGTTAAAGGGACCCCTGGATTGTCCTCTCTGCTCGGAGGAACCTTCTGCATGTTGGCTTAATGCTCTAACTTGCTGCGGTCTTGCTTTGACTATAAATCCCTTCCTCTGTTGTCCAAAAAGCCTCTCCAGCTTGTCTCCTGGGGTCTTTTGTTGCCAAACCAGGATTCGCGAAAGAATTTAATTGAGAAAATTCAAACAGTTTAGTTAAAAATTGTACATTTATCAGCAAGAAATACTTACATTAAAAGCAGCTTCCAATAATTCGTTGCTGAAGACTCTAAAGAAAGATTGTCGTTCTTGTCCTCCATCTCCAAAGAACTCCTAAACCAAACCAAATTTCAAATTGAATTCTGTTTTAGACATGGTTGAACAAATTCTGACGGTAGATCATATGATACTACAATTTTGTTAAGGACATTATGGTGCAATAAATTACCTCAAAATGCCCTTGTGTATTTATAGTTTGGATGAGCATAAAAATCTGCAGCTTCTCATTACTGTGCCTATTTATCAAGTAAATAGTTGAACCTGCAGGAACCCTGATGGCATCTCCACGCTCCAGATTAAACGATTCCCTCCGTTCCTGATGCACAAAAGTAATAGTTCCTTCTCCTGTAAAATGTTACAACAAAGAATTAGCCTAAACACAAAATTTTTGTCCATAATAGATTTTGAACTTTGATTGAAGTTATCGTTTAACTATCTTGATATTGTCACAGTTGGTTTTGTTTGGTTAAACATTTCTGCAATCAATAATTCGTATAAATTTATGAGGATTCTGTTGAAATTTCTTCAGTCAAAGAAATAATTATACCAAAAATTACAGTATGAAAACATAAGAATTTTGAAAAGTTAAAAAACAAACTTAGCTGCGTGTGCAAGGATAGTATAATATGGATAAAGTACGTATTTTCACTGGAGCAGAATTATAGAGATTAACTCACCTCTATTGACATAAATAACTACTTCCGAATCACAATGATGAGGAAGGAAAAAAGTATTGGGATCAGCCTCAAGGATCACTAGGCGGTAATTATCAATACCTTTGAGTAGGTCAGACCTTTCAGTAAACCTCTCAAGAACCTTAAACTCCCCTGCTTCAGTCCTGAACCTAGACCTAAACCTCTTTCCCTCAAAGAAATAAGGATTATTTCGCCCCTGTTCCTCTTCTCCTCTCGACCCTTGTGGATTTTCTTCCTTCCCTGATTCTCCTCCATATTCACCACCTTCTCTACCTCGTTTCTTGCTGTACTCTTCCAAACAACCTTGTTTACAACGTTCCCTCTCCTCCCCTTCCTTCCGAAACTTGCATTTTTGCTGACACTGCCTGAACTTTGTCTCGGGAGCTTGATCAAGATAGTTACTCATGATCTCTCCAGCCCTTTCTTCTTGCTGGTGCTTTTGCCCTTCATTCCTTTCTCTACACTGATCTTGGCAATATTGCTTCAGCTCCTTTTGCTCTTCTTCTGCATACTTTTGGCATTCTCTTTGGCACCACTCGTACTGCTTTTTGGGATCCAGTAACTGTGGATTTTCGTCATTTTCAACTTCTCTAGCATATCCCTGTTGACAACCCATCAGACACGAGGTCAGATGGTGGGTGCCATGGTCCTCTTTCTCCTCCTCCAAACACCACACTTGACATTTTTGTAGCCCAATTAGTTCCTGTGTATGGTAACATTGGCAGGCAAGAAAAAAGGAAAAAGAAAGCAAAAGAAGCAAATAAAAATTAATTTTAGTGGCCATTCCTTTTTCTGTACTCAACAGGAAGGATTTACAAGATGGGTTTTTTCTTGGTGGAAAATGTGGCAAAACTTGCCGGTGAATTTATAGTTCTTGGAAACATTGCATGTTGGCTTTAAATTTGCATGGGTTCACATGCAAGTTGACAAGTGTTGATTTCTTTAGCGAGTTAAAGATTACGTGTAGAACAAACATGGTATGATATTGCATGAACAGAAGCTGGTAAGTCTTGAATTCAACAGCAACAATTATTTTACGGGGATGTGGAAATATGCGGCAAGTAGATAAGTACGTTTGCTGTCTTCCACGATGTCAAATAAATGAATATTCATTTGGCTTCTTCGATTACAACAATTTTACAAGATGTTATCACACGAGTAGCACTGAATCTCTTGAATATATAGCAGCAAAGCATTTTAATCGTTCTAATTAAAAATGGCTATGGTAGACTAGTTTCATTGAAACTAATTAGATTTAACTCATTTTGTGCCTTTCACTCTTTTTTTTCTTTAATTTTTGATCCACAAATTAATTAATATCTAGAGTCTGTAATTGTACAAAATCAACTTATGAGAATAATATGGCCTACAAGAAAAAAAAATGACAATACTTCCCTTTTCAGGAAATTTAGTACACATTAGATGATTTTATTTTAGTTTAAATTAGCTATTGGGAAAAATCATATGAAATGAAGGAGTACTCACGACTTCTTTAAACACATTTTCTTTTATTTATATATGATTAAATTATTATTCTAATAATATTTATATCTTCTTATATGCGATTTATATCGTTCAGTAAGGACTACCTACTTTTTTGGATTTTTAAATTCGTAAATTGATAAAGAAACAATCTTATTTCTAATTTTGTTATCCCAAATTTCACAATATTAATAAAAATTATATTAAAAATTTGTGAAGTATTGTACTAAGATATCAATGTTAATCTCTAACTTTATCCTTTAAATTACACAGCCATCAATGTTGGTCATTTGATTTTTTTTTTTTTTTTTTTTTTGGGAAATATAGTTAAAGGTAATGTTATAGAAACAAGCGTATTGCACAAGTAAGCCTATTGAACATAGGTTTTTGAGGATTTAGAATCTTATACAAGTAACATGCTTCCTTTATCTCTCGGTATAAATACATGTACTAACCTTCTGTTAAAATGTAACACAAAATCTTAATACGAATGGAATATGGAAATGTTCATATCCTTGCTCAACCAGGACTTGGCTGCTCTTCCACGATATATAACCCACCATATTGTGTTTTCACACCCTGATTTTGATCTTAACCTCTCACACAACCACAATTAAATAACATATTCACTTCCATTAGGCCAATTATTGTGTGTTCTGTTGTTGATTTTAATCTTAAAAAAACATAAAGAACAATTAATCCCAGTAATCTCCTTTTCTTTCTTGAAGAAAAACTTGGTTCTAGATTGTACAAATTTATCACGAACAAGAAAACAATGCCAATATATAGATCATCAAGTACTGGAGGATTTGGCTTAAGAGAAAATTTCAGGCCGGTTAAATCTCAGGTAGCTGCATGGGCAGAGAAGCATGCAATGGCTGAGCCGATTCAAGAAAAGGCCTCAAAATTGGAAGATAATGTAGCTAAGAAGGTACAAAATAAGGTGGCAGTTAAAGCACCAGAACGGCCTAAGGAGAAACCTAAACAATCTGCGAAGGTTGTATTTACGTTAGGATCACCTGTTTGGGAGGAAAATAGTTTGGAGCAGCCTAAATTAAACAATTCAGGCAAGCACTTCACCGAGGTATGTGCCTGGTACGAGTGCAACAAGGACATTATTGAAGGCAAGGATGATGTTTACATGTATGGGTACGTATTATTGATCACATGATTTTGGAAAAAATTGATCAAATTTTTAGTTTAGCTAATTGCTAAACGATTACGCTACCATCAATAGTCCAACTAAATTTAAAATTTTCTGGTTGTTTCTTGCATTGGTAACTGGGGATTGTTCAATCTTTTATATATTCTCGAATGTGCAATATTCATGTGCTGACCAAACATGTCTATGCCCAATGCAGTTACTTGCAAGCGTTCTGCTCTGATGGATGCCGAGATAAACAGATTGTCCTCGACGAGAAACTCAGGCCATCTTCACCAACACGCAGAGGAGCTTACACTAAATCAATGGTTCGATCAGTTGCTGACGGAACTAAGCCCACAACAATAGCAAGAATTAATCGTTCTGAAAAAATATACACATTGGCACATTATTAATAAGTTTTAGACACACAAGAATGTTTATTTTTTGTTTAGAATTGGTAATTTCCCTATCCAACTTTGATGTAGGAGGTTGTTGTCTTGATTTAGGTGGAAAAAGAAGATGAGGTTGTTGTCTTGATTGATTTGATTGATTAGTGATTGTTTAGCTCTATGTGGTATATGTGTTAAGGGTATAATATAACCCTCCCCTTGTGTAACCATTCATTTGAGTATCAATAAAAATTTCAGTTCTTACCCCAAAAGAAAAATAAAAAAGAAAGAAAAATTACACACACTTGTTAGATGTCATATCATTTACCAGCAACTTTCATGGTTCTTTTTTTTCTCTAATAATTTTTATTTCTTTTGTAATCGAATGATTTTTACTGGCAAGCAAAATTTTGAGGACTACAAACTAAAGAGATGTAAAATAAGTCATGTTGCTACTAATCAGAACTAACGCTTAAATGGTTTTTTTGGATATGCCCACAACAATATTTTTGGTACCGTCCCTCCTGGTGATTAATACCTTAGAATTAAACATGCTTATAGACACGAGCATTAACTAGCGGCGGCAATTTTCGACGCGACTTAAAAACACATTCGGAGTTAACCTGAAAATAGCAAGTTGGATCGAAATCAGGTCAGACCCGAGTGAACCACGGGTCAACCCGCGAACTCAAAAAAAAAAAAACTAACATTTTGTAACTTTGTTTCATCCATCTACATTCAAACACAAATTTTACCTATTGGATAATTAATCAAGTAAATTGTAAGGAAAATTAAGAATTCTACCTAAGTTTATGAAAAGTAAATTGTCAAAGAAATCAAGCGTATGATAGTGTGTGAAAAAAAATGTGTTTAATCCTTATGTGTGTGTAAAAAGTGTGTGGTAGTCTCTTTTGTTCTTCTCCTCTTTCCTCTTTTCTTCTTCTCCTTCCTTTTTTTCTTCGAGTCAACGGGTCGACCAGCCAACCCGTGACGGGTCGGGTTTGAGTTAGGCAGGTTGGTTGTTATACCTGTGTCTCAACCTGACCCGCTAACCTGAAACCTGACCCAATTGCCACCCCTAATTAACTCTATGGAGGAAATTATCAAAAAAAAAAAAAACACAAAAAGAAGGTTAATTATTTACATAGACATTTGTTGCCAAGTCACGTTAATTGCAGAAACGTGTGTGTGTGAACAACATTCAGGTACATGTTAAACAAATTATTCCATTTTACTGCTAATCTGTCAAATTTTTTATCTAAATATAGAACTAAAACTTTTGGAATCATAAAACTTGAAATTGTGTGTGTGTATTTAATAATTAATTTCATGCTTTTACTATGTTCGTGTCGTCCTCTTTTGGTCGTTCAAGTCATATATGAACACCCATTTTGGTGTCATAAAAATAAATTGACGGTAATGAAAATTTTATTCTGATTTTTGTTAATTATCCAAAAAAAATTGGAATAATAAGACCGGTACTTATCACTTTTTTACTCGGAAAATTGAATTGTAGTACTAAGATTTGATAATCATGCGTGATTTAACTTTATCTTTTTTGTAATTCACATGTTTATCCAATTAACTTATGATAATGCAATTTGGAATATCATTTCCAGTTAAAAGCAAATGTATGGTAAACCCATGACGGGTTCGGACCAAATGCAAAAATAAACCTGTAAAACTTATACAAATGTTTATAATTCAATACATGTTTAGCAATTACTTAAATATAACCTCAAAATTTTATTGGTTGTTTAAATACTATCCAAAATAGGATACCAAAAATTTGCGAGGAGTTGAATTGGATATTTCTAAAGCTTTTTCCTCCTTGTTCAACTCAAATTAGGCTTTAACATTAGTCATACATAACACACCATGTTTAGCAATCACTTAAATATAAACTCAAAACCTTATTGGTTGTTAAAATATACTATCCAAAATAGGATACAGAAAATTTGCGAGGAATCGAATTGGATATTTCTAAATTCTTTTCCTTGTTCAACTTAAACTAGGCCTAACATTAGTTATAAATAACACATCCCTCCATTCGCTAAATCCACACAGCTCTTTTTTAAGTTCTTGTTTTTAGTATTTGAAAGATCAACCCGAACTAATTGTTTGTTGTCCTGAAGAAAACTTTCAGTTTCTTGAAGAACAAATCAAAGAAATAATGGCATGTTTTTCATCAAGCTTTAAGCCTGTTGAGTCTCAGGTACCTGCATGGACCAAGAAGGATACATTACTGCCTGAATCAATTCAAGAAAAGGGTCCAAAAGTGGAAGATAATTCAGCTATTAAAGCCCCCGATCAGACTAAGGAGAAACCTAAACAATATGCAAAGGTTGTTTGGACGGTCGGACCACCAATTTGTGAAGAAGATACTTGGGATCAGCAGCCTAAGTATTTAAAGGATACAGGCAAACACTTCACTGAGGTTTGTGCAATGTGCAAGAAGGACATTATTCCGAGCAAGAATGTTTACATGTATGGGTACCTGCAAGCGTTTTGCTCCCATGAATGCCGAGAAGATAAGATTGCGTTCGACAGGGTATTTGGGCCGCCTTCATCACAAGGCGAAGGAGCAAACAACAAATCAATAGTGAACTTGGTACAACCGGTTAGAGATGGAACGGAGGCTCCAACAATCAAGCGCTCGAAGCGATTACACACAATGGCAGAATAGATGTACAGCTTCATTAGTAAATTGTACGCACGAAATATTCTTATATGTACCCATGTTAGGAACAAAAAGTGTTGCTGATTTTTGAAAGGTTCATGCAGTTTCGAAGCTTAAGTAATCATGTGAAAATTGAAGCTTAGTCCTTTAGTGTTTGCAATGAACTTGTATCATTGAACTAGTATGGATACAAATTGTCTGAATTAATGCATCAAAGTTTTAAAATCTGTTTTTCTTTTTCTTTTTTTGGTTTTGCTTATTCAGCGATGGTTATGATTTTATCTCATCTCTTTTCGTCACCTTGCTAAGCAGCTTCTCAGAAGTACTTACAAACTGGTGAGATGTGATATATTTATGCTTTTCATATCCTGATAGGATGGTACCCCTATGACTAATGCTTCAATCAATGTTTCCAGATGCTATATTTTCTATGGCTTTTTCTATTTTGTGAACGTAATGTATATAAGTTCTTGTATTTTGAACTTCATTCAATTTCTACTACAAACACTAGCAATTAAAATTGAGATTGTTTTGGTCCTATCCTATCAGTATTATAACTATTACATTCACAACCTATGTACCAGATTATGTTACAAGATTCTTCGTAAAAGTCCAGCTTTTACCTAGACTAATTTTGTACAAATAGCTTACAATTTTTGGATCCAAAATTTCTGTTTTTTCTTCATCTTCATCCTTTCGTTCTCAATATTTCCCAACAACAACCAAGAAAGAGAAAAACAAAGAAAAAAGAGAATAGGCTCCAAGCATTACCCAAAGTTTATGATGAACGTCTACTATTTTCTTTTCTATCTCTCGATGTTTGCTGCTACTTGTAACTGTAGCAAAAGTTATTCCTTGATGATCTCATTGCCTTTGCTTTTTCCTTTATTTATTATGCGAATAGATAGTGTATGTAAAAGGAAAAGGACGATTAGCAGATTTTGCAGATTTATTGTTTTTTCATCAAGACAAATCAGACAATAGTGGAAGTGGGAGACCATTACATTCTTTAAAAGAACTACATCATCATCTTTGAAGGCCACTGATGTAATGTTGGATCCCTTCTTTTTATAACAAGGACAGAAGCTGTTTTAGTGGCATTTTGGAGGTCAACTTCCTCCATGATCTGGGGCTGGGACCAGAACAAGTCTAGAATCTAGATGCCAGTATATATGCACAACAGCCTTTTCCATCCTGAATTCCTCTTATCAATTCTTGTTTTTTGTCCTCCAGTTCTTTGTAATCCAGAGCAGTCTTATTTCCTTCTTCCTTTTTGCATTTCATTTTGATTGATGCCAGTTGCTACTTGCATTGGCATCACATAAACAAACACATAAAGGTTTGGAAGCATTGGAAGATTTTGATTTGTTTTCTTCTCAATCAATTTGAGACATGCATGAATTTTCTTCAAGTCACCTATAAGTTTTCTAACTAGAATTATGTTGCTTTAAATTACTGGTACCAAACAGTTTATACTGTAACATGCACGCAGACAAAATAGAATCTTGAAGTAGGTTTCTTCATGTTCTGGTTCTTTTTCCTCCTTGTGTTCTTTATACATCTTTTCGGTCAATGAAGCATCATGTTTTGGTTCTTCTTCGTTGTGTTTTTTTTTTTTTAATCTTTTTGGTCAATGAAGCATTAATATTGGGAGCCTTTTGACATGAATTTTCTTCCCAACTTCAGTCCAGCCGAACTTCAATTATATTTGACGAATCTGTCCACGGAGTATAGCATCATTCACTGTTCGTGTAGCATCATTCACCGTTTGGACACTTCTTCGGACGGTATGTTCTTGTGTATATTTAATAAACGCGAGGATGGCATTGTTCATGCACATATGTATTGAACGCGAGTTAGGTGACACAGTAAAATACAGTAATTTAACCGTTTTTCCTCCAGTTAAGAGAAAAAGTAAAGATTGGAACAGGGCCTTCTAGAGTTAAGCTGTTGCTGCCCTGCTACATTAGCTTCGAATTAAATACTCGAGGTCGTGAATTTTATGTTCTCATGTTCTCCTAGGCTCTTATGTCTCACAGAAAGTTAATAAAAGAGAGACATAAACCAATAATTTACGGACTTCCAAGAGGCCAAATGTCATGCGAGGAGCAATTATTTACTAGCTTAAACAGTAAAGACAAATGTGAATGGCATCTCTTCTAACTTTAAAAAGAAAAATTCTGAATCATGCCTTCTCTCTTCCAATATACCTGCCAAATCTGTAAACTTGTCTTCTACTTTTGTAGCTTCTTGTTAGCTTTTAACAGAGAAAAGAAAAGTGGACAAGAGAATAGACAGGAAGAGTAAACAAGATAACCACCTTTCAGTAAAATCATTAGCATCAACCAAAAGCATAATGCTTACAAGGACCCATTAGTCTATTTCTCTTCTATCACGTTGGCAATGAGTATACGTCAGATCTTTACTTCCTCTCTTCATTTAAAACAAAAAGGCAAAAACCCAAATGATTATTTTGATCATGTATCATTCTCTTGCAGACATCGAATCTCTAACCTAATAAATAAAGAATCTTGAATAAAAATAATTCTCATTTCCCAATTGGCAGGCAGTCTTCAATTGTCAATTCTGCAAAAATGAAAGCGTTGTTAGTACTTGCAAGATTATATGAGGCTCTGGCTACTTAACTAAAAGTGATTGATCGATACCTGATCATAATGCTGGATCATAGATGCTGCTGCTGGGGAGATATAAAGACAACTTTGAATGGGATTTTGTTAATTGGCTATTTAACTATGCTTGAATATGGTTTCTTGCTATTTGCTAGGAAATAAATTGTGGTTGAGGAACAAGAAGTTGAAGAAATGTGCAGTTAGAATCAATGTATCTACACCTGGTGAAAGAAGTAAAAAAGAAAGTTAGAAATTGGGATAAAAAACTGCAGCAAAACCAAGAAAGGCGACAAAAATAAAAAATAAAAAATAAAGAGCATGTCACACCTTTCTTGGTTAGTGGGAAGTAAAGTCCCAATCACCCTTCAGGACTTGAGTATGTTGAAAGCAGTTCCCGCCTGCAAATGGAGGACTAATGATATGTAAGTGTCAGGCAAATATTTGATAACCAGAACTCCAAAGGGAAACAGGCAATTCACCATGCGATAAAAAGTGAATGTATCAATTTTAGCAATAGAGGTTGGAGTATGTAATGTATTTAATCAATATAACCAATGAAATTAATTGGTTTTTCCGTGAAAATCTAATAAATTAGAGGAAAGCTAACCGTTAACAGATTGTTTTGAAGAAATGCTGTTTACTCAAAATTAGATATTAGATCATTAAAAGTAAAACATTCAATTTTGAGCTAATAGTTCCAAATAACTGCTAATGAAGACCCCCTTGAGAGAAGGGGGGGTGGAGAGAGAGAGAGAGAGAGAGAGAGTACCTAATCCAAACTATTTACTATCTCCTCTGTTGTTTAAAAAAAGCAGAGTTCCGTATAGCCATGCGAGTATGGCAACAATTCTTCCACCTCAATCTTGGCATTTGAACAACTCATGCTTTTCCTTAACCTGCTCGGGACTGACTCAACTTCAGCCCAAAATACGCTGGAAACTG
The DNA here is from genome assembly GCA_024721245.1 of Mitragyna speciosa. Classification (NCBI taxonomy): domain Eukaryota; kingdom Viridiplantae; phylum Streptophyta; class Magnoliopsida; order Gentianales; family Rubiaceae; genus Mitragyna; species Mitragyna speciosa. The sequence goes on from CM045571.1 coordinate 2,462,824, forward strand.
GTCTATGATCTGAGAATCTAGATTCCCCACGGACATAAGATAATTGTTGAAGCCCGCCTCCATACCATAAAATACGATCACACCTTCAGACAAGAAATTGTATAGATCAGTTATTGGATGTAAGAAGGTTGAGATACATCTTAGGAATGCATAATTTTGTCTTTTTTTGATCTATTGTATCCAAACCAAACACATGCTCAATTTTCTAAGAATCCCAAAATAGTTCCATACCATGCTGGGGTTCGCCTTTTTTCCTTTGGGTGCAAATCATCTCCTGCATATCTATCTGAATTATGTGAATACTTGTATGTTGGTGGAAAATAAATCTTCCCTTCTTTCCATCGCTCAAACACGCGACCTCGTCTCTGTTCAATTCTCAACTGCCAAAAAATCATCAAAGATTAAGCTGAAACTTAATGAAAAAGGGGAAAGATGTAGAAGTTTGAGGGACCATATGATGGTTCACTTAATGAATGATATTATACCTGGTCCTTCTCTAACAATGCTCTCCAGTTTTGCATCTCCACAAGAGCTTTCACAGCACGATATGAGAGGGCAACACGGTAATTGAGATCTCCAAGCCAAATAATTCGACTGGATCAATAGTAAACAAGATCAAATGTGAACACTAAAGGCATGGTTTAACTAGAGTAATTTGATAAAAAAGATACTCCAACATCCAGAATATAATGCAAATGAAAAGTAAAGCAGCATACAATTGTTGTGAGAATAAAGGAGAATCCAGATTAATTTTTGTTGATACAGGACTAAAGATATCTACTATATTCCCATTAAGTGTGTCCTAATCATCTCCTCAAGCTATTATTCCATTTGATCCCAACTTCTCTTCTTTCTTGGGGGAGATAGGTGGGGAGGGGAGGAGATGCACTATACAAGCCATCTGTGGAATACATTGCAAAGCAACTTACTCATGTGCAAGAATTGATTCTGGCGACTTGTCATCTCCCATGCCTTGAACACGTGGAAACCTTGTTTTCTTAAGGATCTCCATCACATCGGAGTTCCTGCGTAGTTCATCACCCTCTTTTTGACCTGAGGTCAAATGACTGCATACAAAACAAAAGCTTGTCTGATGCAACAACATGCTGACTGAAATGGATCCCTGCAAAACCAAACATGATAATATTTCCTTCTCGTTTAGTTATCATTTATGGTTTTACAAAAACATACAATCATTTGGCTCAAAAAAATACCTTGTTGCCAAGATAACCCATCAATCCTCTCCCAACACACGATACTTTCAAATTGCGAACGCATTCCCTTAATTCACTTCGCACCCAGACAGTAAGAAAAAGCCCCACCATCTGCTTGCTTGAAACTAAACAATACCTGGAATGTGATGGCACCTTATATCCATCTTCCGTTGGTGGATATCCACTGTAGGACATTGGTGAAAACAACACTGTACTTGGTGAATCCCCAGGCCCATAATCATCATCAGATGAACCCCACCTAGAGAAGTCACTTGGCCTCTGACCCCAAGAAGAGTCACTTGGCCTGCAACCAGAGGAATAGTCACTTGGCCTGCGACCGGAGGAATAGTCACTTGGCCTGCGACCGGAGGAATAATCACTTGGCCTGCGACCGGAGGAATAATCACTTGGCCTGCGACCAGAGGAATAATCACTGGGCCTGCGACCAGAGGAATAATCACTTGGCCTGTAACCAGAAGAATAGTCACTTGGCCGGTAGCTGGACGAACAGTCACTGGGTCGATAACCCCATCTAGTGTTAGGATCAAAATCACTAGGCCTGTGGCCAAAGATTACACGATCGCAAACACTGAATCGCCGATCAAGGCGAGGTTGTGGAACAGACATGTCATTGTCCATTCTCCAGCATTGGGGTGTCTGAAATGATCGACGAGGTAAGAAGGATGAGGCTTTTTGCCTGGTTGATCCCTCAAAATCTGCATTCCATTCAACAATTGGATCAGGGACAGGAGAAGGTGTATAATGGCCACTACCTCCACTTGTCCCAGGGCCATTGTTAAGTGTCTTCTGGATCAGAGAAATCCACTTTTTGGAAGGGCCATTATCCTCAGCACCCAAAATATTACCAGCATTCAAAGGAACTATTTCCTGAAAGCTATTTGAAAAAAAAAAATCAACAGACAAAAAAAAATAGTTTGCTTTTTTTAGTGACTGAAGCAGAAAATTTTGGTAATAGAAGATTCAAGACTTAGAGCTTTGATAATCATACCCAAGTACATAGATATCTGCAGGAGGAGCAGAATGTAGCCAATCATCCAGATTCAAATTACTCGGTGGTGATTTTCCACCCACATTCCATGTGGATACAAAGACACTGCAAATTACAACAACATACGTTAAGCTAAAAATACTGCAAACCAAACATAAGGTACATTATATTAACTAATAGAAAGGGCCTAGGCCTAAAGGAGGGATTAATAAGTGTGCAAGAACAAACCTGTAATTGTTTACATTTATAATCTGAGGATGATCTAGATCAACTCTCCCTCGACGGGAGCGGGAGCGTTCTGAATTCCGGCTTGATCTCTCTGTACATCACAATGGAAGAAATTATGATAAGTACTATCATTAGACAAAAGTAAGTCAATTATTCTTAAAATTAAATATTCATGCAAGAATGAGAAACTTCGAAAATTTTTAGTTCAATAATAAAGGTCTGAAATTGGAGGCTCTGCAATTAACCTGTTTTACTTTTCTTGATTCTAGCCCTTTCGGAAAAGCTGTTCATCCACTCCACATCGCCACCTTGAGAAAGAATCACGTTTCTATCAATTTCAATTCCGAGTAAATGAAAAGGAACTCATATCAATCAAATTAATGCTTGAGAAACAAAAGGAAGACATGCAACTCTATTGATTTATTTAATCCCCAAATCAAATGTTTGATAGCAAGACAGCAAACTTCCAAAACGTTTTCCATATTAATGAATCCAAAGGTTCCATATTCCGAAAGCGAAAACATAATAACGACAAAAGATCAGACAAAATAATCTAAAAACGTTCAGAACATCAAAATCCAGTCAAAATATTTTGCTGATACTACACATTGACTAACTCAAACCAGCACGGAACAATTGTGTAGTATATAATGAAAAAGTTATAGGGGGAGAATAATGCAATCACAAACAAATAAGAAATTAGATGCCCACCACCATAGACAATTTCATCAGCCTGAAACTCCTCTGTCTTTCCCTTGATATTGAACCATTTTCTAACCAATTTTTTTGACCACGAAAGCTGCGCAAAACACAATACCAAACCAAAGTTAGCAAACACTGATCTTTGAGGAAAAAACCAAGTTACAATTTTCATGAACCACAATCATGAACATATATGAAAAAACCTTGCTTTTCTTGGAATTTCCATCACTCATTTTTTCACTGTTTCCTCATGCAGCTTTCCTTTCTATATTCCCCTTCCCTCCTCTTCCACAAATGAATCCCAGATGCGGAATTCTTCACCGAAGTCCTGAACTTTATCGAAAGTTTCCTTCTTTCAATCCTTTCCCCTTTAATTGGTGCCAAAACAGCCAAATACTCAACAACTAAAACCAAATAACAAAAGGGCTTCTCTCACTTTTCCTCATTAGTCCCTCAACAGTCTCTCCGAAATCCCACAATGCAGGCTTTGAAAAAGACTAACTCCCTTCTTTCCTTGAATCCCTCTTCTTATTATTGGGTGTTTTGTGTGTGTTTTAGCACATACAAACAAATACTATATAGCATTGAAAGAAAGAAAGACTCAAAAGAAAACACAACGACCAAGGGAGAGACAATAGACACTTTATTGTTAACAACAAGACAATATAAGGAGAGCGATGCATAAACGAGAGGAAGAGAAAGAATTGTTTTGTGGGGTGGCCTTCTCTTTTTTCCTCATTCAGCAGCCTCGATAGTAACAGCAAAGTATCGAATTTGAACAGAATAAAGTGCACACATAATGTCTCTCCATCTCACACACACAACACACAATGGACCAGTTTTTTCTCTTTTTCCAATCCCAAAAACCAAGGCCGGCCCAACGCAATGGGTAACGGGCAGGTCGTTTAAGCTGGGAATAAAGCATAAAACGACTTGGTCAGCTGGCCATTTGGTCAGCAAAGTGGGAAGGTATGAGATCTTGGTAGGACTAATGCCACCCCCCTCTTTAGCTGCATATTTTCTTTGCCATTTGGTCTTCAAAACAAAGTTAAAAGCAGTTAAAAGAAGGCAAGTAAAGATAAAGGGCATATGTTGTTGTTGCTCTTGTTGATAGGCTCAACTAGTTTAGTGGCATATTTACATATCCCCTATTTACGTTCTCATAAATGATAATTCATTTTTTAACACTTAATATTTCAAAATCGGTATAAGAATATTTCAAAATCAGTACAAGATCGATGATTTGAAGAGCAAAAATTTTTAATTAGGACAACATTTTTTGTACAAAAAGTGCGTTAAATTACTTATCTTTTTGTAGCTCTTTTGTGAAAAGAAATAAAATAATTAGTACAGGATTAATTTTTTTCAGCTTTGATTTACTGTTTTGAATAGTTTTGGGTTTTTAGGCTTTTGTTTCTTTTTTCTTGGGCTGCCGGCTTGTTTTTTTTAAGGAATGTTTGGTGAATGAACTGTCAAATGGTTGTGTGTAAACCAAGTCATGCGTCCTTTCGGATTCCGTGTAGCACACTATTCTAGTTTTGTTGTAATCATTAACAGTAACCGTTTCTTGATTTTGTTACCCTTTTTTAGTCGGCATATACAACTCCACCTATCTTTCCATATTAAGACAGGAGTATATAAGATGGAGATTCCTCAGTTATCAGTGTAAAATTATTTTACTGTTTATGCTAATTGAAGTCGTACAAAAGCAATAATAATGTTCTCATGTGTACATGTTGTGTTTGTTAATACACATTTTGTCTTATCAAGATTGCACACAAAAAATCATTAGACATACAAAACAGTAGATATATGTCCATAATGTCAGAATCAAATAGTGTGGAGACTGTTGGTGAACGAATTGAGGCTGAAAACTGGCATGCATGTGGCATTGGAGGAGAAGAGGGAAATTGTCCCAATTTTAAGGTGTTGTGGTCCTCTTTTGTTACTGCTGAATCCTTGTTAGGAGCTGCCAACTTTGTTGGGATGCAGCCATGTAACATTGACTGATCAACACAGTTCAATGCTTCCTTAGTTAGAATATGCTTTATTGTTAGCGTGTTTGAGGGGTGCTCTAGAATTGTGTGCCCACCGGCGCCGGCGTCCTCCCGCTCCTTCCCTCCTCCGCTCCTCTCCTTTAATAATCCGGCGTGCTCGTGGCTCTATAGCAGCTTATGTGAACTTTAAAGACAATGAGAAACTTTGGTTGACCAGGCTTGACTCTTTACAACATATTAGGAGAGATTGCCAGAAACCATTTATTTTCTTGGCAAAAAATTAAAACATCCGATAAATTATGGTACATGTTCAGTCCAGATCCTCTATCTATTTCTTTTTGTGTCCAATAGTATTTAATATAAAACTACGCCGTATCAATATGAAATTATATAAAATTACTTAATTTCATTTGATAATACGATGTAATTTTGTAGTGATACAACGTAATATTGTTTTAAACACAGTTGGATATTAAAAAAATTAAATAGAGGATCTGATCCAGTCCATGACATGGTTGTTTTTTCAATACGAAAGAGAAAGAAAAAATGAATTATATCTTTTTTATTCTAGATAGGCATGTATAGGAACTACTAAGGCATGGACACAAGTGAGATCAAGTTGTGTGGTATAAGTTTTTGAAGGATTAGGCTTGGTGATTATGTACGTGAAACCATGGATTACGCCTACATTTACTAATTTTTTAATGATCATTCTGTTTTTCAGACCAAAAGAATTGAAGAAAAGAATTAAGCCAAAAAAGGGATTCTTTATTTGTATGTGGCGAAGTAATTGATTAGCAAAGATTATGAATCTCTATTGGCAATTAATTTTAATTTTGGAGACGGCGGAAGTGCGAAATTTCGGTCCCATAATACTTGGTCATGCACAAATGAAATGCCATACGAACTTCATAAACCCTCCACTAACCAACCAAGTGGTAGCTTCCACTTCGACCATGAGGCCATTTGGGTCCCCATTTAGTGATGATTAAGGTTTGGATAAAGTCATATGGTTGTCCTCGTTGTCGAATGACACTTTTTCTCTTTCATTAATGTCTTTTGTAGTCAAATCAAAAGCCATAATGTGGAATGACATTTGTCTTTAAGTTGGTTAATTACCTAAATCTATCTTGTTAATGTCATGTTTTTCTCCAGTTAATTATTATTTTCTAAGTTAAATTTCATATCTTAAGCTTATCAAGATTTTGATATAGATTTTATTGATGGATCGCTATTGCATTACAAGCATGTTAATTTTACTAAATGATCACTTCGACATATTGGGTGGAGAAAAACGCCCCACCATGATTCAAGAATGACTCACAATCCTTGATTTGTCAATTTGTAAACAATTATGATAAGTAGACTTCCATTTGTTCAAATCAAGGTTATCTAATCAGCATAAAATCAATGACTCCCATGAAGTAGTTGGAGATATGCTTTCCTTTTTGCAGAAACTCTAATGTGCATGTCACTTTTGTTTTTTAATTCTTTGAATGTGTGCCTTTGAATCATTTGAGAGATAGAGAGGGATCATTGAATAATGCAAAGAAACTCGTAAAAAGTTAAGAATTGTCAAAAACTAGGGGCAATGGGCCATAATATGTAATGAATATCTAAAGGCAACCAAAGTTGTGACCCTACAAATAACTTTTGCTACTTTGATGCAACATTTTGTATGAAATGGTATCTAAGAGACATCAATCTTTTTATTCAACGTGATATGATTTAAAGATGATGCTTAAGTGCATATTCTTTTTAGCCTTATTGTAAGGAAGAAAAAGAATCTAGTGGGAAGAAAAAAAGGGACAATAATAGAATATGATGTTTTGTGACATTACTCGACTGCATTCAGGCATGCATAGAAAAAATTGTGCTTGTGAAAGTCATTTTCTAAAAGAAATTCATGGTTTTGTTGCATTTCAATAGCAAGCTCATATTGGATGTTGATTTTCATAGTGAAGAAAGAAATATAAGAAATATTTGACAACAAATTTTTTATCATAGTAAACTGATTTTTTTTTTTTTTTGTCGTGGTTTAAACGCCAATGAAATTTTAAAGTATAATGATGTGTAGATTTGAGTATTAGTTCTATAATTCTGACCATAACACTTTTTTAGCTTATAGTTTTAAGCAGATCACAAATCTTTTTTATTTTGTGCTCAACAAATTTCAATTTCTAACACAAGACATGTTTCATGTTTGGCATATATCCATATTCCAATGTTTATTCATTAAGGTTCTATTCTCTTTATGCATGAACCCTTTAATACTCTGATATGGAAATATTTTATCTTAAAAAGACCAATCTTTTTTTCTTTTTTTTTTTTTGCATAATCTAAATTCAGTTGTTGAGATAATTTTTCATTGTTGAGATACCAAATTCCTAAAACTAAAATGTTATCATTCAATAGGTTTTTTGAATTTGAATTCTTCAAACAAATAATTTACTTGGAAGTTTACGTTGGAGTTCTAAAGTTCACTTGGGAAGTTTACGTTAGTGTCGAAGAGTGTACAACTGTTTTGGCCAGTTACACATATCACCAGTAATAAATGATTCAAGAATCGAAATCCAAATCTAACAAACCAAAAACATTTTTTTTTTAGCCGTTGTGTTTGAAATTAAGGCAATAGTATTGCCCCTCCTTTTACGAATCAAAATTATAATCTAAGCTAAGGTCGATAATCTGACTTAAATAATGTTAATTCTTAGGAGAATTTATTAGTACAATTATTTTCCAAATATATCAGTTTATGACTGTGGTTAAGGTTGAGATTTGGAAGCCAATGGGCCAGCCACATGCAATACTAGCCTATTTAATAGCAGTTTTTTACTCCTAAAAACCTACTTGATTCCATGGAAATGGTGTCAACCAAAAGAAGAAAAAAAAAAGAAAAAGAAAAACACTCCCCTTTCCAAACATGCATGCGCACACACATGTATATGTATACAGATATACATATACATATATATACATACACATGTGTGTGTATATACATATTTGTGTGTATGTATGTATGTGTGTGCACTCAATACAAAAACATGTTTTTATTATCTTGAAGGAATCTTAATCGTCTTGCTTGTTTTTCCAATGTTATTATAATGGTATAGATAGGCATTTATTGCTTTAAGGATACGTTATCTATCTTATCTACAATACCTTTCTTTATCAAGAAACCAGATTTTTATTCTCAGCAATAAGCAACCATTTTCGTAAATCAGAAAATCCCTTTACGTGCATTATTAAGAAATTATTTAATACACGACTAAAAATATTTTCCTACAAATGTGTACCACATACCATGATAAAAACTTCTGAGTTCTGTAGGACTCTAAATTTGAAATATTCAATTATTCGTGATAACTGGTTTTCAAATGCAGTTTTTTTTAGTATCACAAATCCAGCAGCTAAATACGGATGATGAAGAATAATCTTTTTTTTTTTTTTGAAGGAAGAGAAAGAATAAAATAAGATAATATTATCAGATAATAAAGTAGAGATTAGCATTAGCATTTATAGTTAGCATATCTCCCGCCTAGGCAATCAGAATGATCAGTCAAAAGATAAATATATTAAAAGTAACCCAAGAAGATCTTCCTTATTTATACAAATTCACCTTTTTCTTTTTCTTTAGATTTCCAGAAATACCCTTCTAGAGAATGTAAAGAAGAAATCACAATTACGAGGTAGTCAAAATAGAAGAACATTTTGATCTTCACTTTACTTTGGATTTATTTACTTTACTATGATTGTATTGGATTTTTATTTTTTTTAATTTCGTACTGGACGGCCCCATGGAATTTTTGTATAGTTTATCTTCCTTTTTACTTTTCCGCTGTTTTTATCCGTTAAGGGTCGTTTTTTTGTATAGTTCTTGGGTGTTCCAAATGAGCAATATACTTTTTTTTTTTCTTTCTTCACGTCATTATCTATAGTATCTGATGACTGCTTCCTTTTTTCTTTTTTTCGCTTGAGGTGGAGATGCAAACTTTTTTTATGAAGTAAAGATACAGAGATAACAAAATTATTTGACATCTCTCTCTCTCTCCCTCTCTCTCTCTCACACACACATATATGTATATATATATGTATATGTATGTATGTATGTATATGTATATGTATGTATGTATGTGGACGCGTGCAAAGTGAAATACTGTAACAGCTTCAATATTTGATGCGGACACATTTTAATTCGCACCTCACCCATAGAAACAACCTAGAAAAGATGATTACCAACAAATGAATTACTGGTAAAAATATACATAAAACAGGCAGTCCAAGGTACAAATGTTTAGAACCATAGGCATGGGATTGTGTTGAATTGTACAGGTATTGATGGAAGCATGTTAAATGGCAACATAAATTAATATGACAATAACATTCACCAACCAAATCTGAGCTAATACTCTTGTGGATGTGATATCCATTCTTTCTAGTTTTTGATAAGCATAGCTTATTTATAATCCTTCCTCATTGCCTGTCCAAATCAAGATGGGAAAGGGACCTTACTTGTGCTTTGTGCTTGGGCAGTTGTGCCCTGTTACAACATATTTGTGTAACATGATACAACCATGCGTAAACTTTTGTGTATTAGTCGAGTATTACTCTCTTATCGCCTTTGATTTGAAGTTATAACTTCTAACAAAGAATTAATCTTGATACAGTAAAAATAACAAGATATTGAAAATGAGTTTATCTTCTTTATATGCATCACCGGTGTGAAAAATTATTTACGCGAGCAAGCTCAAATTTTAAACACATAAGCATTTGATAGAATTTGTAAAATTATATTGCATACATGGCATCAATCCAAACCCTATTGTACAACAACTTGAATTTTTCTGAAATGGACCTGGTTTACCGACGCCACCTGTAGACCCAACGATAGATAAATGAGTCACTAAAGCTCAATGGACCCTACTGAATCTTTGTGGCTCACATCTCTATTATTGGATCTACAGGTGAAGCCCGTGGACCGATTCCATGTTAAAATGGCTCCAAAAACTTAGTATGCCCTTGGGGAGCATCTATAAGATATGCTAGATGTGGTTTTTTTTTTTTTTTTTGTGACTGCAAAGTGGGTTATTTTTGTTGTCTGTTTAGTTTGGATTGGACAAATAGCAGTTGCTCTAGAATATTTTCAACCCTCCAAATGACTCTTCGCAAGAACTCATCAAGAATAATGGTGGAGAAGAAGATTGAATATTCCAAGATACTAAAGAATCTAGTGAGAGGAAGAGAGACATGACAGATTCCAATATGGATGTCTGACGCTTAAAGTCAACCATCCTATCAAATTGCATAGCTGAAAATGAGAACATTTAGTTGAATTTTTGGACATGTGGAACACATAAAAGTTTTTCAGAAATTTGTGTAGATTAACGAAAAAGTTATATATAGGTATGTTAGAACATTAATCTGACAGTATTTTCAAATTTATTGAAGTCATTGAATAGAATTATAGAGTATCATTCGTCATTATGCCAATTATCACACAGTAATTTATGCAATATATTTCGGATATCATGTTTAGAAAGAGCATGATTCTGGGGCCTGTGCACAAAATCCCTTTGGAAAAATATGTAAGATTGCATTTCATGAAGTAAAAATTGGGCCGAAATGTGGCCCAATTAGTAACCCAAGTGAATCGGACCCCCGTCTACCCAAACACTTCTTGCATGGTAATTGCCTGACTGGCAATCATCAGAGACTTTCTTTACTTCTTCCCTTTTTTTTTTTAATTAATATTTTCCCCTTCATTTTTACCAACGTTTGATCACAGAGGACAAACACAGGAATGTCGATGTGCTCCTCCCAGCATTACTTCTAAATTTTATGGTAGTAACAGGCTAAAAATACGCTGAGAAAAAATTTGTCATTAAAAAAAATTAGATGTGTTATATTACTGTTTGTGGAACCTGCAACTTTTGCATGAAGCTATAATGTATCGTAGGCAATCGATGATAAGGGTTTTAATGAATACCCTATTACTGATCGCATCTCTGACCATTCACCTATTAGCCTTACTTGGGGGAGCTTTGTTCTGACTCGGATGGGATCGAAACCGAATACATTCGGTATGAGTCAAGTTAAAAAATCGAAAATTAAAAAACTGGTCAAATCTAATAAAAAACCGAGTTTAATTAGAAAGAATCAAAATTTTTAATATTTTTAACTAATTATGATTTTTTTTACATTGAATGACGTCATTATGTTATACCCCGAATTGATACTCGTTCGAGTCTGAAGACATGGGGAAAGAATATAAACTTTGAGTCTAAACCGTTCAAGTTTCAAGTTTCAAAAGTTGTGAATGAATCATTTAGAATTTTCAGAACTTCTAGCATTTTCTTGGGTAGAGGAAGTGGAAGGGAATCCTATAAGAGCTGTAAGTCTAAAGCTACAGAAATTAAAACCAAAGTTGAGGGATTCGAATATGAAGAAATTTGGTAGCATCTCCTGTAGATTCTTGCAGAAAAAAGATCAACTAACAAGTGTCTAAAATATGCTGTAGAATCAACTTTTGATGCAAAATCCATTAGACTGGAAAAGATTCTTACAATAGAATATGCCAAACTTCTCAATGCTGAAGAAGAAATTTATAAGGCAAAGTCTAGAGTGGATGGCTAAAATCTGGAGATACGAACACTTAGTTTTTTTCACCGGAAAAAAATGGTGCCATACAAGAGAAAGACCTTTTATAATTGTTAATCACATTAATAAAGAAAGACGTTACCATATTTCTATCAGAAACGTTCTCAATTGTTAATGTTGTCCTAGTGCTCATGGATGGATACAGTACTCCAGAATGCAATTGCTGGATGGATGAAAGTGCCATGCACCAAGAAATTTGGAATTTAGGGCTGTTCGTTTCAAATTACTCAATTACTATCACTATAAGTATCATTAATCTTATTATAAATATAGATTTTGATGATTTCTCCCACCATATTTGGTTCAGTAGGAGAATAGGTATCAGTGATAATGACATCCATTGTTGATGTTTAGAAAACAATTATTACTATGCTTCAATCATAATTCACAAATGTTCTGATTGTTAATTGTAAACACTACAAGGATATAAAGCCTCTTGAACAAGTATTATTGCAAAAATTAATAAAATTCTAATAGTTTGCCTAAAAAATGAATAATGTATCGATTCAAATCATGCAAGAACAAATTTTTACATTAAAAAAGGCATGATTTAATATGTGTTTTCTAAAACTATTTTTGAAAAACTAATACAGTAAATTTTGTTTTGAAATATGATGTATGTAAAATAAAAAAGGGTTAGAATTTAGAAATATGTATAAGTAAATTAAAAAATATATGTTTATAGAATATTGAAAAACATTTTTCCAATAATAGGATAATCTATGGGAGTCAATTGGGCGAGTTGGGTGGTTTTTGGACGGGTTGGTATTGGGTTTTTATTTAAATGGGTTATACCCAATCCGCCCAACTATATATTGGGTTGATATTGAGTTGAGTCATATTGAGTTAACTCAAACTCATGACCAAAATATGACCCAATATATTATTTTATAAATTTTAGTACATAATACTTTTTCACACACATTTACACACAAAATGATTACAAAATGATTTTTTCACGCATATAAACACATTTTTCCATATATAAACATATTTTCGTATACTAAAACACTTCCACAAATACAAACACACACTTCTAATGATTGAATCATTTGAATGGTTACTACAACATAACATCTCTGGTTGGTGGCCTAGGATTTTCTAGGGTAATGGAGGAAAATAAAAACGGACAACAATTAAAAAATACTATGCACTTAATTATGATCAAGTGATGTGGCCTCATGATTCAATGATTGCTCGAAAATTAGAAGAAATTCTCAATTTTTATAGTGAAAATTTTATCATTTTAACTTATCACATCTTAGTTGAAGTGCAATTTTTATTAATGAAATATGGCTCGATTTATTTTCGGTATTCATTTGACCATGCTAAAAAAATGGTCCAAAACTAAATATATACTGTATGTGCAAAACAAAACAACGTAAGATGAACATCCTCTGCCAAAAATATCCCAAAAATTTCAAAAACAAAATAACACCTAATATATCCCAAAATAAAATATTTTCTGCCTAAAAAAAATTTAATTGGATAAAAAAATATAGAAATAATGATGAAATTGTAAGCGAGACTTCTGGGTTTGTTCGCTAAGAAAATGCAAAATGATCTCCTAAATTAAATAACAACAACTCAAAACAACAAAAATTCCACAAAATATCCGAAATTTAGCACATGACAAACAATTAATTGACAAAAAAATTACAAAAAAAAAAATCAAGTGCGAGAGAGAGTTTTACTTCCAATAGTTTAGGTTTTGCAAATGGCTGAAGAGAGAATTGAAAAAAAAAAGCAAAATTTTGTCGAATGTGAAGAATTTGTTTTGATTTATTTATAGTTTGGTGTTGTGTGTGTGGAAAAGTGCGTGCAAGTGTGTGAAACTTGGGGAAGAAGTTTGGGAGATTTATGAGAATTTTTAGATTCGTTTTCACTATTTATATTTACATGAGTTGGGTAATAGATACTCAAATAAAAAATTCAATTCACCTAATAAATAAGTTAGATTTTTCTAACTTAATCTGACAAAACCCATAAACTAACTGACCCAACTTAGGCCGGGTTGGGCGGGATATTCGACTTTGAATTTAATTGCCACCCCTAGGATAATCTAAATGGGGCCTTTTTTTTTTTTTGGGTTTGGCCCTTTTCTTGCCTGGAAGAAAGGATCTCGCTTCCCCCGGGGTGAGGGTTTAAAAATCCACATGTCCGCCGAGAAAATGGGGGCTCCGCCACCGCCTTCCGCCACAAGTTAACCGAGAAAACAGTCCCCCAAAGCCACAGCCTCTCTAATTATTAGCAAATTCTTTCAATTTCCACTTCATTTCCTGATTGTTATTGATTCAATATATTCTCAATCACCATTTGTCGCCCCCCCCCCCCCCCCCGCCCCACGATGGCGTTTTTGATCCTTCGACGACGCCTCCGAGCTTCTGTTGCTCCTTCTACTCTTCGACGAGGTATTAATATTTTCCAAATTTTTTTTCATTTCATTTTTTTTTTTTGGTATGATGAGGCCGAGAAATTTTTGCCTGTTTTTTAACACACACATACACACATATAGAAGAAATTTTTATGATTGGGTTTTCATAAAATAAGGAAAAAAATGGGAATTTTAAGTTATTTGAAAATGGTGTTGTTTTAGATTTTTTTTAGGATTATCAATTTTTTTTGGGGCTGTTTTTGAGCTTTATTGGTTGTGGGACAGTAGTTTAGGAATCAGAAAATGATAGATATACTTTAAAGATTTGTAAAAAGTTTGAAAATTTTTTGGAGTCCTCAAATGACGGCTTAGAAAATTGTTTCTTTTAAGCTCAATTGTCAATAATTTAGAGAGCAAAAGATAGTTTTAAGTAACGGGGGAATCATGGTACGTTTATTGGCAGTTGTTCGCTCACTTGCCAACGAAATTAAGCAGCTGAAATGTGATTATTGTTATCAGTAAATGTATAAAGGAGAAGACGAAAAAGAAAATAAGCTGATTAAGAGTAAATAAAGTATGTATCTTTATTTAACAGATAATGTCTATATATATGTATGTATGTCTTTGTATGTTTTTAGGTCAATCATACTTGGTGGTCTTTTGTTGATCAGATAATGCAGAACTGTGCGGGCTTCCTTTGGAGTTGAAGTTTGGAATTTCATTTGGTATTCATCGTTGCTTTAGGCAGTTCAGCAGTTCTGATGGTGCGAAAAAATTTGATTTTACAGACCTCACGTAAGCATCATTTGCTATGTTGTCACCCGGAATACCATGTATTTTAAGAGAGAATTTTGACTTTACATCATTTTCTTTTCTTAAATGTTAGCCGTCCTCATACCTGGTATCCGAAAGCCCGGAGAAAAAATAGGAAGATCTTTTTGCACGTTGGTCCTACAAACAGTGGTAAAACACATCAGGCTTTAAAGCAACTGGAGTCGAGTTCTTCTGGTATTGAAAGCCAACAGTATGATTATATTATACTGATTCTAAAGTTTGAGTTGCCTGGGTGAATGTATGAATTAGTTGAATATTTTGTGCTGCAGGCATTTATTGCGGGCCACTGAGGCTGTTGGCCTGGGAGGTGGCAAAAAGATTAAACAAGGCAAATGTTCCTTGCAACTTGATTACCGGACAAGAAAGGGAGGAGGTAGCTGGTGCAAAACATAAAGCTGTTACTGTGGAGATGGCTGATGTAACGGTCGACTATGATTGTGCTGTTATTGATGAAATTCAGGTATGTTGAAGACTTGCAAATAGATTGTTATATGTACAATCTTGACGATCATTAATATAGAAGTTCATTTAGAGTGACAGATCTGCTTTCGTGCTGGAAGAATCATGGTTAAAGAAGAAAAATAAAGGAGGAAGGTTTAGATTTTCCTTGATAATTAACTGTTTGTTTGGATCCATCTATGGTAGAGGCAAAGCTACAATCTTTAAGCCCTTGCAACTGCTGAAACCAATAGATGTTGATAGAGTCATCATCTGCTTCTGAGTTGTGAAGATTTGCTGTTTTCTAGTGTAAGCCCAGATCAGAGGGGGAAGGGGGCAAAATAGGAGAGAGGTGGAAGGGTGAAAATCCTATTTAGATTGTCAACTACTTTGGGAAAGTAAAGATCTGAAAAAGATAAAGAAAAATTAAAAGAGGAGGTACGCTTTCAATAATCAGCTTCAGTCTGTGCAAAGATGGTCTAAGCGTTTTCTTTTAATAGGAAGTACAGTCACTTAAGGTTGCTTGACATCAAGAATTCTTTTGATATTTATGGATATTCTGCAAGGTAAAATTTTGTAGATATTGGCAAAGCATAAAATTACATGACTTGGATGAAGATCATTTCCTTAAGTCTTCTTTTAACAGGCTTGACTAGAAGAACATGTCTCCTGAAATTTCTTGTATTCCACTTAACTCTTTCTATCAGAGTTTGTTGGTGATTGTTTCTGACAATCACTCACTGGTAGGATGCAGTAGAGTCATCTTAAGACCATTAGAGAAATTAGAGGTGTGAAAAAAATACAGTGTTTCTCGAGTAGTTTCTTTCACTAATTAACATCATTTAGAGCTAGCAATAGGATGACAGGACTCTTAAATCTCCTTCTGGTTTTTGTGAAGCTTCTTATATTGAGATTTTTCTAAGAAAAATATGCACTCTTTTAGATTAGCATTTATTTTCTCCAAAGGCCAACATCATGATGCCTTCAAGCCTTCAAAGCATATTTTGGTGCAAAATGACTCTTGTGTATCACATTTTTTGAGATTCTGTTGACAAAATTGAATTTCCCTTATACTTCTCTTCTATTTGATCTTGTATTGTTTGCCAGCTTGTCATTATCATGTAGTCAATTTATTTCTTTGCTGCAGATGTTAGGGTGCAGGACAAGGGGATTTTCATTTACTCGTGCTTTACTAGGAATCTCTGCAAATGAGCTACACCTATGTGGAGATCCAGCTGCTGTTCCTCTAATTGAGGAAATACTTAAAGTTACCGGTGACAATGTGAAGGTATTACAATTGCATGTCCATTTTATGACCAAACATGTTTCTTTGGTTGGAGTTTTTATAACTATATGAATTTTAATCTTCTTGGTATGAATATTAATCATTTGCTTTTAGATTTGTTGCCATGAAGTTTAGTATCTGTCATATTTTTTTGAACGTGATTATGTAATCGGAAAATTTGGTTTAGAGTGAAATGGTGCATGCATGTGATGGAAGACTGTAACTTTGGAAGTGCATTCCCTTTGACAAGATGATTTTCTTATTATTGCTGCTGCTACTACCACTACTACGACTACTGCATTCAGGCTGTTTTCTTGCTGTTAGGCCTTTTCGAATATATTTCGGTATGACAAAAAGGTCAATCATTATTGTGAATGAAGTAGAAGAAGGTCTTTAATGACAATTAGCTAAGAGGTTGAGCAGTTTATTGATCTTTTGATTTATATGTCTTCGGGGGAATGCAGATTGGAATATGAATATCAAAGCTAAGACTTGAAAAAAGACATTTGATCCATGGCTTACATGAATTGTTGCTTGAGGGCTAGATATTGTTCTTTTATTTTTACCTAAGATTTTCTTTTTGCTCTCCTAACTCCCTCTTCCCAATTTTTCCCCCTTGCCTACTGCTTGTTTGAATTTTCTTCTTCTTTTCCCCCCTTTCTTCATTAGGTTCAACACTATGAGAGGCTTTCGCCTCTTGTTCCTCTAAAGGTTCCTGTTGGATCTTTCTCCAATATACGCACGGGCGACTGCATTGTGACATTTTCAAGGCAGGAGATATACAGACTAAAGGTCGGATAACTTTTTAACATCTTTTTTGTGCTTCCGAAATCCCCTTTCCATCCTCTATATATCCAACAACAATAAAATGTATGTTATGCACATCCTATTTCTGAAGTAAGCATTAAGTGCTAAAATGTAATGATGAGCCATCCATGCATTTTGTCAGCCACTAACAGCCTAGGTGCCTAGTGTATGAGTATTTGTAAGTATTTATTTTAGTTGGTTCCGGGGCACTTTTCATATCAATGAAGAAAGTGTGTTGCTCTTTTTAATCTTATCAGGCAGTTGAAAACAGTGATGCACTATAATTATCTAGATATCACCTTCATTTCAGTTTGATGTATTGTACTTTTATACAAGAATGTTTTGACCGGGGTAATATTATGTGTTAGTTGCATTAGGTGGCAAAACCGTCTCGCTTTGAAAAATATCTCAAGTTTTGACACCTATGAGGAGGAAATGGCTTAATTAGTTGAACTTAAACACTTAAATAGGGCGGAACTGGTTTAAATTGGTTTACTTAAGTTGGACTCAAAATCTTGTGCTAACAGATGAAGTTCTGTTAAATTGTGGTGCTTATGTTTTGTTTTTGATTGCTCAATGTTCTTGAAATGTAAGACTAAAGTAGCTAAGTTGGAATACCAGATCATCTAGAACTACATGTTACGCTTCTGCTTATACTCGTTGTATTATGCATTTGCATGTATTACAGAATAATCCAGATCTCACTTTTTCTTTTCTTCTTTGTTAATGGCAACAGAAACAAATTGAAGCTGGAAAAAAGCATCTTTGTTCTGTAGTTTATGGTTCACTGCCGCCCGAGACTCGCACGAGACAGGTTTTAGTTCCTATCTTTTCTATATCTCCAGTTAGAATAGGACTTGTCCTCCTCTTGCCAGAAGCCTATTTTGAATACATCTTTTCAAATCCTTTTTTAATCTAGACAGCTTCATTTTTTTTCCCTTTAGTGTTTAATTAGCTCAAAATGGAATTTTATCACTCTGTTACCGTCCTAGCCACATCATATTTTCTTCTTTGTTTTTTCTAACCTCTTCTACACTTTTGCAATCTGTCCCATACATATGGCACTTTGCATGATTGCATGATAAGCTTTTCTATATAAATGCGCTGGTTTAAAATTGGAATCCCAGACTTCTGTTTTAGAAGTCCAGAAAGTTTTTTTTTTTTTTTTAATTTTTTGTAATCAGTTTTGCATCTTTAGATGTTCTTTTTTTTTTTTTTTTTGGTGATTGATTCCTTAGCAATTAGTTATGAGCTAATACATTCTTTAGAATTGCAGGCAACGAGGTTCAATGATGCCGAAAGTGAGTTTGATGTTCTTGTAGCTAGTGATGCTATTGGGATGGGTCTCAATCTTAACATCTCTAGAATTATATTCTCAAAGCTGGAGAAATTTGATGGAGTGGAGACACGGGAGCTTACTGTTCCAGAGATCAAACAAATTGCAGGTATACAACATGAACGGCCAAAATTTTTGTTTTATTTCACAAAAAACTTCAATGTCAAAAAATGTGCCAGGATTTGTAAATTTTTTAGCTTCACATGTTTCTGAGGGACATGCTAGAACAAACTGAAATTGGAGGAAGATTGCCCCTTACTGACCAGTGTTGGCTGTGATCATGTGCACATGCTGTTTCTTGCAGGAAGAGCTGGTAGGTATGGATCTAAATTTCCAGTTGGTGAAGTGACTTGTCTAGATGCAGAAGATCTACCCCTCCTTCATTCATCATTAAATTCTCCGTCACCCATTCTGGAGGTTATTGAAGAATATCTGAACTATTTACTACTTTTTTCTTAGCTTAGCTATTAATGAGTTGCGTCTACATTTAAATTTGGTTATATATGATAAAATTAAGCATGCTTTTTGGTCCAGAGAGCAGGATTATTTCCAAGCTTTGACCTTTTGTTAATGTATTCTCGTCTGCATCCTGAGCACAGCCTATACCAGATTTTGGTATGCCTCTCTCTCTCTCTCTCTCTCTCTCTCTCTCTCTCTCTCCACACTCACATAGTTTCTGAGTTTGCTAAAATGTTATCTTCGGTGAACTGTTATTCACAATTACCCTCTCTCTCTCTCTCTCCACACTCACATAGTTTCTGAGTTTGCTAAAATGTTATCTTCGGTGAACTGTTATTCACAATTACACTTTTTAATGCATTCATTGATTACATAGTAAAAAAAGATGCACATTTTTTTCATCTAAATCTATTGTGAAATGCCTTTTTTGGGTAATTTTATTGGTAGTCATACGTAAAAATTGGTTCCCTTATTTCCTCTCTTTTTGGGCTTTCTCTTCCCTTGCAGGAACATTTCATGGAGAATGCCAAGCTATCTACTCACTACTTTATTGCTAATTGCGAAGAAACATTGGTAAATTTAGTTTCTCACTTCCTTTTTTTCTTAAATTCCATTTTATAATTGTTCAAGGTCCTTTCTCACTTTTTCTGTTGTTTTGAAATTGCAATTTCGTTTGCATTTTGAATTGCTGAATAGATGTTTCTTAAAAACAGAAAGTTGCTGCTGTCATTGATGAGCTACCCCTTAGGTTGGATGATAAGTATCTCTTTTGTATGAGGTATCATCTTACTATTTCCATCAAGAAATGTTATATCATTTTTCTTGTGAATAATTTTATCTTTTGTTTCATGTAATTAATTTTATCTAGTTCCACTTTATATAAATGTGATACACATTTTGCAAATATAACACTTGGAGCTTATTTGCACTCAAATTAGATGTTAGTACTGGATTAACAGTCATAATGTATTTTACTGTAACTTTGTTTTTGTTTCATGTAAATCAGGCATTAATAGTTAGAATTTGTGTTTTGTAGCCCAGTTGACATGGACGATCACATTTCATCTCAGGGCCTCACCCAGGTAAGTTAGTTTTTAGTACTTGAATATTAGTTTTTAGTACTTGAATACTTTGAACATGCTTGTTTTAATGGAGAAACTTACACAACCTTTGTGGTGGGCAGTTTGCTCACAATTATTCTCAGTGTGGCATTGTTCGGCTTCGGGAGATATTTACCCCTGGGACATTGAAGGTACCAAAGACCCACACTGCTCTTAAGGAGTTGGAATCTATTCACAAGGTTTGTCTGTCTAGCTTTGCTAAAAGTTTGAGAGGAAAGCATAGTTTTGTATCATGAATAGTTTAAACTTGAAGAGTTCTGCATGATTCACCATTCCTTGCAATAGCATCGCAGTAGTCAACATCTTTTTGCCGTCAATTTAATGTTGTAGCACTTACATATTCTAAGTTTCTTTTCCATGGATATCTGAAGGTTTTGGACCTGTATGTTTGGTTGAGTTTTCGGCTCGAAGATAGCTTCCCAGACCGTGAACTGGCATCTTCACAAAAGAGCATTTGCAGCTTGTGAGTAGTGTGGACTAATTTCCTGTTTACTTGATGCCCCTGTGGTTTAATACCATACCCTTTTGCACCATCTTTTAGGTTGATAGAGGAGTTTTTGGAAAGACTCGGGTGGCAAAAGCCAAAGTCCAGAAAGTTATCTCGTCATAGTACTTTCAACTCTTTATTATCTGGAGACACGAGACAGTATCTTTGAGTGTTTGCATGATCTACCTTGCCAAAGGAGTTAATAATCTTGCTTCAGGCTTTTTCGGAGTTTCTGGAAGGGCAAATCTCGAGTCATCGGAAATGACACTCCACCGTACCTGCTTAAACGCAATGCCTCTTTGTTCATGTTGCTCTTGTTAATATTGTTTGTTTTTTGTTTTGACCTTTCTTCACTCCATCGGTTCAGGTTGCTGCCTCTGGTTCTTCAAAAAGAACAAAAGAGTGGAATTTAAATGTACTAGAGTTGTAGATTAGTGATACATTGTAATTTGCTGTTAAACACAAGCTAACTTATAAAACAGTTAGGAAAAGGTGATCTTACAAAAGCAACTGAAATGGTAGTTTGAGAGAGATATCAAGAAGTGCTTGTCAAATGTAAAAACGGGATCATTTTATAAGTCTAACCAAAGCGGTCTAAGTTGCCTTAGCATTATTTTTGGTTGAATTGAAGTTTCACCTGAGCTATTATGTTTTGCACTCTTCATCCTTAGTTCCCTTGTGTGCGTGTAATTTTGTTGGTGCACGTAGCTTTCATACAACATTCAAATGAAAAGAGTTTGAACATTTTATTGCAATTAACCATATTAGTTTAATAATAAAATTATTATATAATAAGTAAATTAGAGAATGTGTTACTGTCATTTTCACAAAAATCCGAAACTTTACACTTTATATATTAGTTGTTTTCTAAAAATTCAATACTTACATACACGTGTTAGATAATTTTTTTGAATATACACGTGTTAGATAATTGGCACAAATATATATGCATACAGGTGTAAGAGAATACATGTATAAATATGAATAAACAAAACGTATACATGACTTTCACATACCTGATTTCAAAGTGAGAAGAAAGTCATGGGAGAGTGGGGGAGAAGTTAGAATACATGAAGTAGAGTTTTAAATTCATGAACTTTTAAGCAGTTTTCCGTTTATGAACAACAAAATGAGTTTGAAACACCCTACAAAAAGGGCATTATAAATTTGTCAAAACCTGCAAAAGACTATAGTAGGACAATGAAATATCATGGACCTCGAGCTGGAGCAAAGCAGAAACAACCTCCAGCTTGGTCTTCTGGTATCATTCCTCCTCCTTTGCTTGTATCAATTGCTTCTAACAACCGTACTACTTCATCCATATCAGGTCGTTTTTCTGGATTGGCATCCCAGCACTTCTTCATGATGCTGGACAAAGAACTCGGACAACATCTTGGGATTTCGGGCCTTAGATTCTAGAAATAGTGCAAAATGGAAGTTTTAAGTCATTTTGTGTCGAAGCAAAAAAAACAAATGGGAATCAAGATACAACTTTCCACAATTATTGCAAACTTGGAAATCCAATTCTTAAATATTCAAATAAAATTTCATGTAATGAAACTCCATTAACTAATCATGAGAATTTTAATAATGTCACCCACAAAAATAAGACATTAGGCATTTCTTAGGCATTTGCCAGCAACATAAATATTTCCTGAAAATTCAATTCAACCATCAGGCGACAGAAAAGATGTATATACTCAAAACAATGGCAGCTGCTCATTTCTAACTAGTATCCATATTCACTTAGAAGACAGAGAACGCAATTAATTGATTTTTCTTTAGCAGATCAAGAGACAATCTGGGAAAGGAGGCAGAATGAGAGCATTATGACACCAAAATTTTTGCCAGTCAAACTGACCTGTCTAACAACTGCAGAAGAAATCTCGGCAAAGCTAAGATCAGGGTAAGGCAAATCACAGCAATAAATTTCCCATAAGCAAATGCCGAAGCTATATACATCACATTTTCTGTTATAAGGCTTGCCATCAAGAACCTACAAAAAAGCCCAATTTAAAAATGGCAAAGATGAATTGTAAAATTCAAGTAGTATTTCTAGCACTAAAGCTTTTCTTGAGAAAAACAAAATTCATGTCGCTTAAGATTACTTACTCTTCTGCATATGTTAAATGGCAGTTCTTTTTTTTGGGGGGGGGCGGGGGGAGTAATTTGGTCTAAAGAAGTATGTATAACTTCTTAAGCACGTTGGATTAACAGTCCCATCCAATGTTAGCAGGGAAAAGCAAAAGTGTCACTCATACCAGCGCTTACAAGGAGAGAATTTTACCACCATAACTAATACCTGCAAGTACTATACATTCTGAAAATACCTTTTGGAGCTCAGAAGAAACCAAAAAGCTGAGATAGCTACTATGAATAATTTGGTCTAAAGAGAATCTTATGGGTGGGGTGGAAGGACAAGGAGGAAAAGGAAAGAGTCAATAATTGAGTTGGTAAACTTGTACTTTCCTTTCTAAGTACAATACAGAAGGAGAGGGGAAAAAAGATTATGTAAGCTTGTCACTCCACAACATTGACAGCTGGTGTATTGATGCATGAGCACGAAGTGGGAGTGGACAAAAGCAAAAATGTTTGATACTTGAATTGAAGAAGAACATGTATAATATGTGTGTGTGTCTTTATAAAATCGACGCCTATGATTTTTTTTATGTAACTAAACAGAAATTCTAAATAGGGAAAATGAGTACCTCTGGGGCCATGTATCCAAGGGTTCCAGTTTCACCTGTCATGTCCTGGGGATTCAGCGCTTCAACACGAGCAACACCAAAATCTGCTATCTTTAGGGTACGATAAGTATCCAACAGCATATTTTCAGCTTTGACATCACGGTGCACAATTTTTTTAGAGTGAAGATAGCTCAAACTGCAAAAGTTGAACAAGATTAATTTTAATCTAGAGCATATTTCATGCATAAATCCTTCAAACAAGAACTCACCCTCTAGATAGATCCAATGCAAGTTGAATCACAACTCTAAAGGCAAGTTTCTTTTTTCTATTTTTGAATAAGAAATTCTTTAATGTTCCTCCAGCAAGAAATTCCACCAGTACACAACATGCCCTTGATGGAAGATTGGTATAACCTTCAGAAGGGTTTGTTGAAGGAATCTTAAGATTTGATGTTCCCATTGATGCACCGATAAACTGCGTGTAAGCAAGCATAAAATATATAAATTTCAGGCATAAAGCAACTTTGTACTACATTGGTCAACCATGGATCTTTATTACAGGATATTGATCATAAAATTCTAGACAAATACAACAGAGAAAAGGAACCAAGTTGTACTTTTGTAACATTTGGATGATCAAGTTTGTGCCAGACAGCAACCTCCTGCTGAAAGGATGCCCTCAAAGCTGCAGTTTCAGCAACAGTGGCCATGCCATCCTCTCCCCAGTCCAACAACTTGACTATGGAACAAAGAAATACAGATAAAATCATAAAAATTCTGTAAGAAACATTGTCAAGACGTCTAATCATTCAACTGGACTCAAGTGACATTAGTTTCAACTCTAAATCACACTCTTGCAATAAGATAGGAAGTGCAGACCCATGGCCCAAAAGCTAGGGGGTGCGCGCGCGCGTGAGAGAGAGAGTCAAATCACAACAGATTTATTGCTTGTCGAGAGTTGGAAGCTCTATCCAAGATCAAGCATAAAGTTAAAGTTACATAAATAGAATTCGACGCATCTAATGAAGAAATCAAATAGACTTCCACCCTAAATAGAAAGGGCAGACTTGTAGATAATCACAATTAACAGAAATCTAGAGAAAAGCTCCAGGATCACCGCTTATCGTTAGACAGAAGAAAGGGGAGAGGAAATAAAGAAAAGAAAAACTATGACAATCCCTCTCCTCTTATTAATTGGCTTTTCTCTATAGAACAATTAAAATGAGTCACAACCCCAAATGATGCGGATGTTTACACGCTTGGCCTCAATAAATTACCTATATTGAAAGAAAATGAACCATTTAAGAATTAAATTCAACTTTCTACATAAATGAGAATGATTATGGCTCATTCACCAAGGAATTTAACAGGCCAGGAAAAGAGAGGAGAAAGAAAGCAAGTATGCACTTGAATGATTGCTACAGAATATTGAGCTGGAAATCGCACAGAAAAATGCCTATGGAGTTGGATGAAATTTAGACATGAACATCTATTTTAGTATTAGGAACTTAGAACTAATGTTGAACTCAATTCTACCCAGTTCCCATCCAAAATGATAATATCAAACTCCAATCCTGTTCTAGCCATCAGAGTCATAACCAAGGGAAAATATTAGAGAAGGCAACCATAAAGTAAACTTGTTGCTCTGAATTCAAATATTTGCATGCCCCTCAAATCCCATTTAAACTCACAAAAGACCCGAGGATGAATATAAGATGCCACAATAATAATTAAAGTTTTTTTTTTCTTTTTGAAGGAATAACTAAAGTTTTTGAGAAATTAAATTCAGCATTTCACACAATTCACGAAATGATCAAAATTCATGCAATTTCTCCACGGAATGTATACCGTTTTAGCAGTTTCTAACTCAAGAAGTATCAATGGCAACCAGATAATAAGCAGAATATTTCCCACTGATCAATATCCAGGACAAAATCATGCGTACAATGGCATCAAAAAGGACCAAATCACAAAATAGCTGCTTGCTCCTTCCGTCCATTAAGGAGTCCTAAATAACTCCTAAAAACAAGTATTACCAATCATATGGTAACTCCATATAAATGATTATCAACGCAAACATGAACTAAATTTCTACAATGCTTTACCTGCAACATCTTGATTATCATAGGTACCACGATAAACGGTACCATAGGTGCCCTGAGCTATAAGATATCTTATTTCCAGCTTAGATGGATCAATTTCCCATGCCTCCGTAGGCTTTTGATTGTTCTCTACATTTCTTGACCAAACACGGCTTAGATGCTTCTCCAATTGAGCGTCCAAACTTTTCAGATCAATCTTATCAGCACGAAAGATCATATCTTTGCTACTAACGCTTCCAAGCCCTGTCGCTGACATATTTTTCTCACTAATACTTCCCGTTCCCTTCAATTTGGAACCCACGTTTCCATCTCGATTCACTGAATTCTCAGTTTTAACAATCTCCACAGCATCCATCTTTGAAGATCAAATAAATAGGCCTCAACACTACTATCCTTTATTTTTTTGTGATCTAAACTCAACGATCCCACAGACTTGTTTAGAAGAGAAATTTATCACTCAAACACTTGATAACTACCAAACAATTCAACCAACAAAATCCATCCAAGTTGAGATTTTTATGTCAACAATCTAAAAGAATGAAGAAAACAGATCTAAAATGTTTTCATCATCATCAGTTAGGCCTAAACAATAGAAGAAAACCAGGCAAAATAGCAAGATATTTTATTCAACTAAAAAAGGAACCCCTCTTCAAAATTTAGCATGCAAATGCCAAAACATGCTTCATAAGGTCAGACTTCCTTCTTTTAAGAATAAAAGAAAATTCTTTTTTTCAATAAAAACTAATAATTCCTCCAATATTGACCTGAAATTTAATGCTTTATACAAATTCACCGCTTGATACAGCTACAGGAAAAAAAAAAGAAAAGGAAAATTTGACTTTCTTTCAGCTATTCAAAACCTCAACTTTGCCATCACAAATCATCAGTTCTTTTCACAAATGATAACCATAAAAAAGCAATTAAATAAGAAAAGGCCAAACCCAAGAAAACGACCCAGCTTCCAACTTGCATAGACAAACAAAAAATGACCCACCATAAAATATTTTTCCACCAAAAAAAAAAAAAAAAAAAGAAACCCCTCCAAAAACCGAAGCTTAACCAAGAAAACTATCAATGACCCAGGAACCAAAAATGAAAACCCATTAATAAAAATTGAATCTTTTTTAATATAAACTACCCCAAAAAAAAAGACAAAGTTGACCAAGTTCTGATTTTTTTCTTGTAAAATTCAAAGAAATTTCAAAAACAATTCTTTTTTTTTTTTTTTTTTTTGTATGGCATATATTGATCAGTGAATATTTGTGGAGTTGAAAAAAGCAGAGAACATAGAATTCTACGAGAGACAGATAGAGAAAAGCGCGGGGGCTGCTTAAAAAAGGGGGATTTCTTAATTTTCTTTTTTTTTTTAAAATTTATTTAGTTTTTTATTTTTTTAAGGGAATGAGAATTATGATGTATGACTGACCGCTTTTTCATGGTACACCAAAAAAGCATAAAGAACGAAAGTACTATTCCGTGCATGTCCTTACAACGAAATTACCCGTGATAAATAAGGTGCGTCTGAATGGACAATTTTGTCCTTGGTGATTTGTTGGTTGTTTTGTTCTTCCTATTTGATATATTCCTCTTTGATCTTCTTTTGTTATAGTTTTTATTTGCCTTCATGATTTTGATGTTCATCTTCCACCATGCAATTTTAATATTCCAATTATGTTTCTTGCATGTGAAGTAAGAGCCATACAAAATATTTTTGGTAATCAAATGACAAGATGAAAGAATAAAAAATCGTCTTATTGAATATGAAATTATGATATCGTTTGTTTTAAAGTTTTAAAACACAAATTTTCTAGCAATTAATGTGGTTTTATATCTTCTTACTTAATTTTTATCCTCTTTGGCTTTTCTCAATTTTATGTGATTTGAAAGTGGCACATGTTAGCTTATCCCTATATGCTCATAAAACATGCTATAATTTGTGAATTAGTCTAAACAATTGAAATGAAAAAATGAACTACTCTCCGTGCAACATAAGGAGCAAAACTTATCTTTCTCAAATATGTCAATGAAGAATACATAAAATCGCCCATAAAATGTAAGAAAATTATTGAAAAGAAATTCCAATAGAAGAATGCAGTGCACTCATAAAAGAAATTCCCCCCAATTTTTGTAGCAAAAAGAATCTTTATCTTCAAACAATTATTGTAATACTTGATACCCATCTAAGATATTGTTCTATGTTTGTAACAACTCAACTAGGATATAGATTAACAATTTCACGAAAATGGATTATAAATTCCTATAGCTACTTTTGAAATGTAAGTGACAAGAAAAGCATAATTTAGGGATTGAATATGGCCATAGAAAAAGTTACATTCATGTGTGCAATCAGAATCTTGGATCCTGTCTGAGAATCCACCAAGGATCATTCTTCTTGAAGAATAATGTTCAATAAGCTGAAAATTAAAGGGAAAAATTTATCCTATAGGAATCTGTTGCTTGGACATTTATGGCAGCAAAAGTGTTATGTGTCCCAAGTGAGTGGATGGTCGACCAGAATAAATTATCGCGATGATGTTAATAATTAAGCATGCTTTCAGAGTTTAATTTGTCTAACCCAAAAGGGAATAAGATATTATTTGACTTAATTGAGGATTATCTGTTCTTTCTCAAATTCTGTTTGCGTAAACCTATGCATCAATCTTAACAGTAAATGATGTAAAAGAGATAGTGAATGCTTTGAAGTCAAGTTGCTTAGAGATACGAAAGTAACATCTACCGAATTACAAGAAGAAAATATTGTTTTAGCATAATTTAGTCTTGCTATTATTCTATTTTTCGTTTAGATAAAGTCTTGCTACGGCAAAAATCTTCAACGTAAAAGTCAATTTTATCCTTGCAACAATAAGTTTATCTCATATCAAACTTTGGATTGTTGATTTTATAGGTCTTTTAAATATATATATATATATATATATATATTATTCTACCACTTTTTAGATAAATATGTCTCTGAAATAAAAAGGTGGTTAGAGAACATAATTGGAGTTTTTGAGGAACCATATTTGGCAAATATTTTATTTTGGCTTATTGATTATGACTTATTTCCTTGATAATCTAATATAAACTATAATTAGCGGAAACCACTATAAACTTACCTACTTAATGACAGAAAGCACTATATGATGTTACCTACTTAATTATTATATAAGTTAAGTTGTGATTCTTGTCTCAAAACAGCTAAATCCAAACTCATTGTTAAACTTCTCTACATACATAAAGCTCAAAAAAGAGGTATATTTTCTCAAGCCGTCCTCGAATGAATCACTGAATCTTGTGAAGAACAATGGCTTGCTGTAATAAATTTGTTAATCATCCTATTATTGTACTGGTAAAGACGACAGCAACTTAACAACATAAATGTTGGACAATTTTCTGACTGAACATGCCTGAGTTGAAAATATTACAGTACTATAAAATTTTTAAAGAATTAAGCGGAAACTCCAACTAATTTGCCATCAAGTGTCCAGCTAGAAATTTATGCAAAGTTTAAGGCATTCTCCTAAGGCAACCCCTCCGAAAATTTCTATATGAATCTATTCAGGCCAACAAAATCCAATTTAGAAGTGACATATCCAATTTAGAAGTGACAATTTCTGCTAAGTTATTCCATTGTGATACAGCATTCAAAACATTCTAGTTGCCAGGGGTGATCACATGTCACATAACATTACTTTTAATTAGAGCCAAAATTAATTCATGGTGTATGCAATCAATCATTACCACAAGATATATAATTAAAACATCAAAAGGTCACATGGAACAGAAGATATAGTAAGCATAAGCTCTGCACATTAATAAGATTAGGAATAAGGAACTTACAAAAAAAAAAAAAAGATTAGGAATACGAATCAAGTTTTCCAATGGGAAAAGGAAGTAGGAGGATCTCCTAAACATCAAACCCCTACAGACCATTGGATTTGTCATATCATATATGAGACAAGGCATCTGTAACACTGAAAACCAATTCCGAACATAAATAGTTCTTTCATGAACTCCAACAAGTTAGCTTGTACAATTTGATGATGTCAGGGTATGACATGAAGATTGTTCCCATAGCCATGGAACAAACATCAAACTTGGAGAAAGTTTTACCAACTTTTATCTGATTATCCTTTTGTTCTCATAATTGTAATGCTTCCCTTTCCTCCTTCAGTCCGAATCTTAGTTTTTCCAACAACAGGTTTCCCAGAGAAAGCTGATGTGGGATAAGAAGCAGAAGGGTCTTCCTTGTTTTGCTTCAATTTTGATGGCGGATCA
This sequence comes from Mitragyna speciosa, assembly GCA_024721245.1. NCBI lineage: Eukaryota > Viridiplantae > Streptophyta > Magnoliopsida > Gentianales > Rubiaceae > Mitragyna > Mitragyna speciosa. Next base: position 2,492,839 of record CM045571.1, read on the forward strand.
CGGATCCTTTGGTTTATGTCCTTTAGAGTCACATCCCCATGAACACCACATGGCTTAATAAATGCAAATGGATAGACAACCGAAGAAGCTAACTTAGCAGGGGTCCGCATATATGATTTTCTACCTGTTTTAGAACAAATCAGACATTTAATCCAACATATAATAGCAGCATCTTTTGTATCACCAATAGGCCGTGTGTTGTCTCTTCATAAAGGATACGCACGAAAAGTAGACACAAAGAGATAATAAACGAAAAGGAAAACCTTTGAAAACAACATTTTTATGGGTACGAACAGGCTGCTCTTGAACAGGAATAGCTTCATACTCAGGTGTGCCACAAAGTTCTGCAACAGAATGCTTCTTGTTGAAAAGAGGAGAACACTATAAAAGCCAAATAGAGAATTAAAGAAAAAATCAGCTAAGAATTAGGAGGTTAATATACCTGTAATATCGATCTGAATATCCGATGCACCAGAAGAATTACTGTGCCCAGAGAAGAGATTAGTCAGGATAAATATTTCTTAGTAATGGGGTGAGTTAAAATACTAATGCAATTTAACTTGATCTTCAAAGCTAGAAGAAACATACATATCCTCTGAACTGAACTGCATTTCAGCATCATTAAAGCAATCAGCAAGCCATCCTTCAGATGAGCGATCGAGTACATTATCCCCAGATGCAGATGTACCTTATAGAAAACACAAAGATCAGGTCAGAATAAATTCCATATGTCTAATTGTTATCCATTTCAAAACTAAAATCAAATAACACTTACCTGCAAATCCAGAAACCCACTTTGACATTTCAGATATAGCCTCTTCCACAGTATCTTCTGTCTCCTATGTATAAAGCACAGACAAACAAGCGTCACAACACAGACAAACTATAAACACTATTTAGCTCCATGATGAAAAAGTGGTTAATCAAGTACAGAAAGTCATCAATCATTGATAATTTATGAGTGCATTATCAATAGTTTTTGCTATTATTCAATCTGATAACTTGCAGCATGAAAAACAAACACTTTATCCATAACTCTCTAGACTCTTGCCACTATGCCAAATCAACCATAAATGAGAACTAGTTGGTAAAGGCAGAGTCAGGTTGAAAGCAAACTTCTCAGGGCAAATACCATTTGGCATGAACATCAACTGAAAATGATTTTGTACTTGATAATGCCCTCTTTGCCAGATGCTAATCCTTCAACCAGCATGACAAAATCTATAAGTATAGCCACAGAAACAAGTAAGCCAGCACCAACCTTTGATTTTAAGAATGTGGATGAAATATTCTCATTGCAGAAGGGTGCATCCAGATCTTCAGACTCAAACTGTAGAGTTCGGCGCCTTTTTGCTTGCAGAGAAGCCTCCTTGTATTGGCTTAATTCCTTGCTAGAATTTTCTGCAATTTAGCCCACAAAGTCAAATGTCATGTTCACTGCATTGTGCATTTGATAACATATATTTTTTTTTCTGCAAGACAAACCATTTGCAGAATAATTTTCAATCATAAGTTAGAAAGATCCATGCAAATAAAATGCACTTGGAAATTAGGAGACTACATTTCCTAGAAACAAATACTTCTGACCTGAAGAAACATAATGTGAAAGTCATCTTACCACTGCCGTTAACATGGTAAGCCAAATCTCCACATGCTTTTATTGGAGTAGTTTCATCATTAAGCATATATGGAAGACCTTCAGTTTGTCCTCCATCCATCAGGCACCTGGGTATATCTTGCTCAAACAAAACGCACAATGCACTTAAGAACACAATGGTTTGCACTTTGTAAAACTACCACAGATAAATGGAACACTTACCAAAGTTGGTATTATCTTCAAAAAAATATTCATCACATCGCCAATCCCACATGTCACTATACCATAACAAACAGGATAAATCTGTTATTAAAAATGCTAAAACTTAAAACCAAAAAAGAAAAGAAAATAAAAATAAAAAATTGAGTAAAACTGAGAGCTTAAATCCACCCCAACGAGGTAACAAAAGTAACAGCAGATGATGCTTCACAATGAACCGAAGAATTCGAGGTAACAATATCAATGGCATCATATGGACTACCTCTCTAGCAAAGTTGGCATAGATAAACATCTACATTATATATCAGCAATATAAGAACAAAATGGGTATAGGAAAAGCAGTAGATCTGCTTATTAGAACAATCTAAACCAGGAAATTATTACAAACAATTCCTAAATCAATTACACATCGGATTAAAGACAATGGCATGCATTTCAGCACTGAATTAAAGTGACATTCTCCTAACTGAAAATCAAGCATATCACAACACTTTATGCAAATATCAACGGAAAAACCTTACAAAACTCACCTAAAAAAGGGAATCAAACATATATGATTTCACAAAAATAACAAGAACCCAGAAAACATGGACCATCAAAAACCACACTTCTCCTACAATCTTACCATCAAAATTGAAGCAAAACCAAAAACAGTCCACTAAAGATTGCATAAGAATAAGCAAAACCTATCTCACATTTCCATCACTTCCCCAAAAAAGAGTAAAATTCATCAACGACCCACAAAAATTGATGCATTTTTTGGAATGTTCCTTCAAGGAAAAAGCAAAAATCATTGAAACCAAAATGAGCCCACTAATCTAGATTGGACAAATAAGAGAAAAAAGTGGGGAAAAAAAAAAGCAAAGAACTCACTCATCATTGTTGTAATTCATTTGGGCTCTTTGTTTTTTTCCTAACTTTTTTTATATCTGCAAACAAAATGATTAGTACGTTTTTGCCTCAGAAATCAAGTCGTCTTCTTCAGTTGCTCTTTTTTCTACATCTTATGCCAGAGCATTAAAACTAGCCGTTTAAATTAGATCGATTAGATACACTATCTTCACTCTCCTCAACACTGAACACAGGAAAAGTAGTGATGCTATAAATTAGTAAACAATTGACAGCTTAAAAAATATATATATGAAAAAATGAACCCTAAAAATAAACCAAAAAAAAAAAAATAATGGTAGTGGGGCCTAATGGTGACTGGAGAGGGGGGAGTGGCAGGTTTTTTTGAGTTGGTTACTTAAATATTAGTGGCGGTGGGGATCATGGTTCGGGTTTTGAACCGGGTCAACCCGCTTTCTTTCCGGGTCGAAATTGACAGCAGTTTGTAGATATTTCTATTATTATTATTATTTGTTGTTTTCCCTTCTTTGGGTTGAATGTTATTTAAGTCCTCCCAATTATCATATATGTCAATCAAGATCTGTGAAATTCAATTTTATAACTTTGGCCATTTAAATTAGATGAGTGTCAAATAAGCACCTCCAATATGGATGTTTTTGAGTTTGGTCCCTCAAATGTTAATATTTTTATCAATGTTGCTCTTCGATTTAACAAAAACATGTAAATTAGAGGAATTACCAATTGAATAGCTTAGAAATTGAAATGGGAAAAAAAATGAGTGAAGTACTTAGTTGATATGATGTTATACTTTGGAGGGCTAAGTCAACAAAATTGATTTCTGGAGACCTCAATTGATACATAAGTATTTTTGGGAGCTTAAGAAGATTAAACCCTTTTTTTTTATTTGTGTTTTTTATGTTTTGGAAGGGACAAATTGAGAACTTTATAGGCCAAGTTGAAAACAATATTGGATTGTTTGGCAATGAAAAGCAGAAAGAAGATGCTAAAAAAGATGGCGCTCTATATGTTAGTGATGTATGACTACTAGAACTGAAATGCTTGGGTAGACTTTAATGGATTACCTCCCAAATAATGCTCTTATTTGAAGGCAAAAGCTATAATCTACCGGCCAAAACATTTAATGATGTAGCCACAAAAGGCTTGCATAATATGATAATAATATGGCAAATAATGTCGCAGGTGAGGCATCTTAATCTTAGCAGGGAATTGTAATTTCATTGCCTTGGTTTCTGGTAGTTTCATTTCAATTTGTGCAGTGTATAAGTTTCACCCTTATCTTTTGAAACCGTTTTAGTTTACTTTGTCATCTTTTATTTGGACATTGGTCCCTTGTCTTCAAATAATCTTAGGAGTCGTTTGTTAAAATTCGTCAATCACTATCATTATAAATATCATTAACTTATTATGAGTATAGATCTTGATGATTCCCCCAGCACTACGTTTAGTTTAATAAAAAAATCAGTATCATTCTCTCAAAAGGGTTAATGAGTTTGATAGAATAGTATTCTGAGAAGAGTCATAGAGACTCCAGTTAATTACTCTTTTATTTCAATTGAAAATGAGTGATGTTCTAAACCAAACATTTTGTTAGTTTAAAACCATAAAGGACCAAGTATGGATATGGAAGGAGGGATTCAAAAGTAGTGTGAAATTAGACTAGTAGAAGAACAACTGTATAAGTTTAATAGATTAAATTGATTTTAACGGTAAATATGATGGATCAAAAGTCAAATTTCACCTAACCCTATTTTATTGTGCAAAGTCTAAACTCTAAATTTCAAAATGCTGGAGAAATTTTGATGTAATGCAGCAAGTGTTTTTCTTTTAAAATTGGTAACAAGTTTCCGTTGCAAATCGCTTAATTATTAGGCCTAGATGTAATTATTAGGCCTAGATGCAAATCGAAAAATCAAAGTTGAGTCTATTTATAATGTGACTATGCGTTTAAAAAAAATATGTAACGTTTGAAATGACACGATAAACTATGTAATTTTATATTGACCATGTTATTTTTTAATAGTACATAGATACAAGTCTATTTAACATTTTCCAATTATATATGTTTAGAAACGTACAATAAGTGAAACACAGCCTCCAAGTTTAAGCTGTGCATAAGCAAGTTTATTTACTCCATAACCATTAAACCATGCAAAATGTATAAGTGGTATCCCAACTCAAATTTGTATGTTCTTTAATCTACAAAAAGCTTCAAATTTGATCTAAACTTGAAAATGTAACCTACCTTTAAAATCTCAATGGATTCTATTCTAACCAGTAAGCAGGCATAATTTAATTGATTTTTTCAATTTTGATAGGGCAATTGAATACAATTTTGATTAAGTCACCTTCAATTGGATTTAAATATCCATTGGAATTAATCTTTGATACACAAGCAACATCGTGGTAGTAAACAATGCCTAGCATGGAATATTGGACTATAAATGTGTTCATATACATACACATGTGCGCTTGAAGAACGGAGTATCATTTTCAGTATGAAATGAAAGCGAACTAAGTAAAAGCTTACCTAACTTAGCACAGTTTGGCTTTCTGAAATAAATATGAGCTTATTGGGTTGAGAAAAAGTTGTTCAACTATTTGGTTTGGTTCATGGGACCATTTAGGGGATCCTTAAAAATTGTTGAATTTTCACCAACTATAGAAACTTTTCAGTCCAATGTCACTGAATTCACGAATGGTACGAATGATGTGTTGCTTTCTAGCACCCTTTACTCGCAGTGAGTTGTGATGGAACTTATGCAAAGCCCTTAAACAAATAGTACAAAAGTAATCTAAACAGCATGTTAAGAAAACGCACTAGCATGTAAATTTAATTATTTTGTGCCTTGCTATTCTTAATTAGGGATGGTAGACTAAGTTGGTTTGGTCATCAGTTCTTCATTTAACTACTCCATTCCTATTGAAATCATGAGAAGGAAAAACTCATTCAAAGAACAATGAATGAACAACTCATATACGCATTTTCTTTTTATTCTTGATTCTCAGGTTTGACTATTAACCCGATCTAAGGCTAATCTGTATTGCAATTTTCAAATGAACGGACCAATCGAACGCGAGTTTAACAGCGTTACTCTTTAAGAATTGTAATGGAAAACGTAGTATAACAAAGTAGAGTTTTAGAAGTCACTGAATCCCACCGGACAGGACAAATGAAACAGTTTAGGTGACAGACAAATTTAGGTGATGGACTAATTCCTTGATTTGGACTTCAATTGAACCTTTCCTCAAACTATAACAATTTGGCGTAAAAGCCAATGAATGTTAACAAAGTCGGACAAACCCCCTTTGCTTTTTATTTCATTAAACAGCAAGAATAAACAACTTCATGTTGGCCATACTTGCTTTGGGTTGAATAATAGACTAGAACAATTACAAAAACCTATAACGTTTGGTAGTAATTAAATTTAATTTTTGTACTTAACTTAATCTGTTGTCCTCAGCAAGTTGTAAGTTCGAAATCCTAACCAAAACTTGGATCTTATGCAGCTAGTCAACTACAAACCTTAATTTATTGCTGAGTAAGAAGTAGAATCTGAGCTCAACCAACAAGTCTTCAAGAGTGAAGACATTGATCAATGCTAAATCAGACCACCATCATTGGATTCTATCATAAAATTTGTGTTTAACAGCATCTAACTTTCAAGAATAATCCTACTTCTTTTTCAACTTTAGTCAGTAGTCAGCAAAACCAAGGGTTTATAAAGGGCTCTACAATGAGGCCATGTGTGACATGCTATAGACAACGCATGGCAATGACATTATGATTATAAACACTACTTGATGCACTTTGTGGCAGTCATTCCAGAGAATGTGGTGGGAGGTTGAGAAAGCATAAATGTTATAAAACAATGAACAGTGTTTATGGTAAAAGTCTTAAATAAAACTTGCTTGGCTTTTGGAGCTTTCACCGGTGTTGGAAATGGAGGTGTCACATGGCAGAAGGGCTTTATATAAAGAGGACAACATGGACCTTAATGAAAAGGAACCAACAATTTGTCAATATTTTGACAAAGTGAAAAGTTGGTGGTAAAATCAGAGATGGTCTGTTTGCCATCCTCCAAAGTCGCAAGTCTCGCCCAACTGTGATGCAACATACACTGTAATAATTAAAAACTTTATTCACGTTGATAACGCAAAAAAAAAAAAATATATATATATATATATATATATATATATTGTATTGAGACAGTAATTTAGAAATCTTAACTTACACGAACTTGTCTAAATTCATGCACACGTAGAAAATAATGACTTACGATTTTATATGTGATTATTTGGCATAAATCTAGACGTTCTTGAGTAAATAAAGATTTACAGTAATAATCTATAAGGGGTAGATGTGAAAATAATTATCTAATATGTAGTGTCAATTGTGAATTAATTTTGAGTGGACCACGCCTTAGATTGGCTCTAAAGTTAAGTGGAAGCTGCTGAAAAATCCAAAATAATATTCTATAGTTGAGGTTTGTCTTCTGTGCATGGAACACGTAGAAGAAAACAGAACCCAGAAGACTAGAAGAAACATAGGACGTGTGCTAATGAAGGCAATCCTCTTAGCCAGGAGAATCGATTTAGGTGGCCATTATTCCTTTCGACCCCAATAAAAATCTAAATTTTTGGTGAAGAAAATAAATTTCAATTTTAAGGGAATTCATTATTTTCTATGTGTTTTTGATGGATAATGAGGAAAAAAAATGAGTTATTAGGAAAAGATAAAAAGAAATAATTGTTAGTTCAATTTTAACTACAATTAAAAGTCTTTAAGTTCATAATCTTCTTTTCCTTCTTTGCAAAATTTCTAGTAATTGGAGGCTATGAGTAAGGTGACAATAAAATAGTCCAATGGCCATACAGTAATGCTTCAAAGTGATGAAAACGATGCCTTTTGGCATTACAAAATGAAGTGAAAAATAAATATATATCCCCACCTCAAACATCACAATGATTTCTTTTTGTCCCACCCGAAAAATTATCTTCTTTTTACTAAATAGACAATTGTGAATGTCAAATTATGAGAATTTTGTGGTTAAGTTTTTAAGGAAAAAAATTCTCATAACATAAAATTCCAAGTATTACTAATTTGTAATTTAAGAAAGATTGTGCATGAATAAATTGATAGACTAGGATTGTACACGTTAAAGATTACAAAAATCGACCACTTAATTCTACCGAAAGTCAAGATATCAGATAATTGAAAAAATAACCATCCTTTTACTTTTTAATTGTCACCAATAAAATGGTTCAAAAAAAAAAAACATATCAAATGTGTGATTTGATAATTATTTACATAATCTCTTGATTTCCCAAGCTGTATCAAAATTTTCATGAAATGTATGTTTTATTGTGTTTAATAGGATTAATAGAAAAATTATGGATTTTTTGTCGGAAATGGGAAACCTATACCAGTTGTCGGAGTCGAGGACCATTGCAAGTAATGGAGCCTCGACAACCCCCCCCCCCCCCCCCCCCCCCCCCACAAAAGCAAATCCCCCACCTTTTGAAACCAGCCGCGGGCCGCGGCGGTCGCTTGTTTACATTTATGTAACGGTGTCGTATTCATTACTCCTTTGTGAGAAGTCTTTAATGCAATTCACGAGTCTTGGAATTTCCCCCTTAAAAGGGGCAAAAAGTGTCTTGGTTTTGTCATTGCCACACCCTAAGAAATCAAAAAACTATTATGGCACTGTCTCATAAATATATGAGTAAAATAGTTTTACGACGGTTTGGGGTCTTCTGTTACACAATTTGGTGTTACGCTCATGTTACACCACTTAGGTGATTAACAAGTGTAAGTGTACATCCACTAACCATGTCTCCAAAGACAGGTACACTTGTCAATCACTTAGGTGGTGTAATATGAGCGTAACACCAAATTGTGTAACAGAAGACCTAAAGCCATTTACAACTCTTTAAAACATAAGCATTTAAGGACTCTTTAATTGTAAAGCCTTAATCATCTTGATTAAGGATACATAAAACCATGATTATAATATATAACTTGTTCAATTTTTTTGTCCAAATATGTCTAATGTAAAATTTAGCTGTATAAAATCATATAAAACTATATTGTATAGTTTTGTTATATAACATAATTCTACATTAAACATAAGGGAAATTCACCAAATTAGTCCCTCACATTATCATAAAATTTTTTTTTAGTCCCTAACATTTAAAATTAGTCAAATCAGTCCCTAACATATCAAAGTGTATTCCGATTGATTCCAGTGATCATTTTTGCTCACTTTTTCGGCAACATCAGGGGCAAAATAGAAAATTTACCCATTTTCCATTGTCGGAAAAGTGAGCAAAAATGGTAATTGGGATCGATCGGAATACACTTTTGACATGTTAGGGACTGATTTGGCTGATTTTAAATGTTAGGGACTAAAAAAAATTTGTGTGATAATGTGAGGGACCAATTTGGCAAATTACCCTAAACATAACTAAAAGGAAAAAAAAAAAAAAAAAAAAGGAACAGTTTGGAACTACATTCTTTGAGAGGAAACAGTTAAAACTACTTCCACCTTTCATCACAAGCTTTGAACATGTGATGGAAAGGGAGTGTCTCCTGTTTATCTGTACAATAGTGTGCTATAAGTGCAAAATTCGTAACAATATTCATTGACTCGTGCATCTGATTTATCTTAGAAGAATTACAACATTTTTCTAAAAACATGGCCGAAGAAAACTGAAAATTCGAGCCCCCAGAAAAAAGAAAAAAAAAAGACCTCAGTTTAGTCAGAATTTGAATGGACTATGCTTTGAAGTTATCCAACCAAATGCTGTTTTGAAATAAAGATTTTAAAGTTGGCAGTGAAAATGGGCAACTTCCGTTCAAGAGTTTGAAGTCATCATTCCAAGCAGCGATTTTAAATTATACTTCAAAGTCATAATTTTAAATAGCGACTTTAAGCACTTAAAGTCCTTATCCAAAAAAAAAAAAAAAAGCACTTAAAGTCAACATATTATAATTCAAAGTCACAATTTCAAATGGCGATTTTAAACAGTCAAAGTCAACATGTTAATTAGCCGACTTTAAACTTTTTTGTTGTCAATAGTCAATAATATACTATCTTACTTCTAACCTACATTATAGGGGGAGGAGCCGAATTGAGCTTCAAAAGAACCGACGGGGACTAAACTACTATCGGACCAAACAAGTATATTATGCACCCATTTGAATTTTTTATAAGAGATAGGGTTTGAACCCTGACCTCCCACTCCACTTAGCCTTTAATGGCTTTGTGGTGGCCAACCCAATAAAGTTGGGTTGGTTAGCTCACTTTATTTTAAACTAGGTGTGCTTCAAAGTCACTACCTCGTGTACTGGGCTTACTTGGGTTAGAATTTTGATGAACTGGGCCTTCTATTTCAAGCTGACACAACCATAAAAAGTGGACTTGTAATTTTTGTGGTACCAAGTTATCGGACTAACTGTTTTTGGACTTGAACTGGGCCTAAAATTTAACAGGCAAACAAGTGCTATTTCATCAGGTATAGACCCATTCATAATCCAACTCTGGCCATATGGATTATGGTGCAACTGATATCATGCTCCCCCATGAAGAAGCTCTACTTTCCTTCTATAATTTAAAAGACTATAATAATTTTTTTGTAGAAAAAGAGATAACAAAAGCAAGCATAGTTCAAAAATTATTTAAAATTGTTTTAGCAAGTAAACATATTAATCTAAAGCTCGAAATCATATTAGGAGTGCCAATGTAATTTGTTAGATAAATATATACAAGATGATACCTCAAAATGGCTTATGAAAATGGATGAAAATTTGTTGTTTCTTTGGCAATGATGAAACCCGCTAAATATCCATAGACTGTTGCCTTTTAATTATATTAGCCAAACTTTGCCTTATGATATAAATGATGAGTTTGAAGCACCTATGAGGAGAGGGAATAGTAGTATTTTGATTGTTTGGCTATATGATAAAGTGTGGAGCATGGGAGTGGATTATGGGACCGTGACTTTTCTACTTGCATGTAAGAGCAGAGCTGTGGGCTAGGGAGTAGTCATTCTTTTCTTGATTGTTAAAAAGACAGCAAAATTTTCATACTAAATTACAATTTTTTTTTTAAGAATCTCTAGGGGGAACATGGGCTCTTGTGCTGTCCATGCCACTAAAGAACAAAAACAACATTTGGTTTCTTTCTTTTTTTTGAGGCCCCATTACATTACTTTTTTCTGTCTAAATTGCTTTTCAGATTTTGTAGACTAGTTGTTCATATTTTGGTTGGTAGCATGGTGGCTGTGTTTGCACACATGGATGATAGATGAGGGATGGATTTTAACTCCTACTTAGACTTCAGAATTGCAATTCATCTACTTTTTCCATACCCCAATAATTTTGGAGAGAGAAAGGGAAAGAGACTAGACAAGATCTGTCGGTGAAGGCCAGCAAGAGTTAATTCAAAGCATTGGTACAAATTGGTGGCAAGCAGTATCAATGTTACTTTAGATTAATGAAGGAGAATATGGAAAATTAGCTGAACCAAACTGTTTTTGTCCGTCGTGGAATTGATGTAACATCATAAGCATATGTATTATCCTCCTCCCTTTAGATTGATTAAATTCTTAATTTACAGATTAGCTTCTAAAGCAAGCAAATATTTAAGTCAACTTCTCATCTCATGGTGTGTTTAGATTAAATGAGATGTATATTGGAAGAATCAAGGAAGTAAAAGATTCAGGCCAATGTCGCAAAAAATGGAACTTGTAGAAACTCAAGTGGAGTGAAATGAAATGAATTTTTATATACTTATATAGAGATATTCAATCATATGTATTTTGAGTATTCAAATCAACAATTGTTTGGCCAATGTTTTGAGTGTGTTAATTAGAGTTCAATAAAATGTTAGCATTTGAAATTGGTTTCTAAAAACAATATATTGAGCAAAAACTAGCAATAGCCTTTTCAGCCCACGAGGGTCACAGGGAAAAACACTTTACTGAAAAAGAAACAAAGAGAAAAATGTTACTACTCCGTCTAACTTCTAGTGTGAAAGAATTCCTATTCCGCTAACACTTAGAAGGACAAACAGCATTTCCCGTCCCTAGTGCCCCAACATTTCTCATGATGCTAATGATAATCTTAGACCTCTTCACCAAAAAGAAAAAAGGAAATACTGTTAGAGCTATATATTAGAGAAGAGAATAATGTAAAATCATTTTGTTTTTCTAAAACAATGAAGAAAATAGGTAATGTGATGTCTCGAGGACTTCCATGAAAAACAGGCAAAGATGAGAAAACATGGTCCTATATGCTCATAAACTTTAGGTTTTTGACATGTTGTCTAATAAGTTTCAATATTTATTGTTCATCTAATTCTGCAGAGCTTGAATTTATGATTTGCGGTCCAAGAATTCCTAAAAAATTTAATGTTTTTTGACCCCTTTGCAAGCTAAATGGTCCCAAAATTACCAAATATCAGGCTGGAAATATCTGTCACATGAACGTTTAGTCACAAAAACTAAATCCGACTCCCAGGACAAACTAAAACTAAGGTTGATAATTTGTGACATATAGAGTATGCAAATGAGAGAATATAGCTTTTAATTATCTGTTAAATGAGTTAAATTGTGATTTTGTGGATGCTATTTGAGTTTTTTTAGTCAAAGGTTTTGTAGATTAGAATTCCCAAATAAACAATATTCTTCAGTCAGCTCTCCTCCCATGTGCTAAGTGGACCATGGACAACGTTTGAAACGACATTGCCAAAACTTCATCCACCATGTCCATGTTGACAAATTACATGGCTTTGAATCCTTGACATAACTTCAAAAAAAAAAAAAAAATCCTTGACATAGAGTTCACATTGTCTTTGCGTATATGAAATGATAGATCAAGAATACATTGTCAATTTGTTATAGGCATCTTCGTGTCAATTATTTTCTGGGGTTTTTTTTTGAAGTCGAAAAAGAAAATAAAACAGTGCACATGTAGATCAAGAAACAAGTAACAAGGTGTGTTTTTGTTCTTTATGTGTGGGTTTCATATGTCTGACAAGCAAAAAACCATAATTCGAATATAAATGCTCCTAAAAACACTTGTTTTTATCGTTCAAGAACTTTGTTCTTTAACAAACTGTCGCAAAAGATTATTGTACAAACTGATGGGATTGCCAGTCGTCTAATCATCTTGAAATGGATTGGAAGGCATTATATCGACATTGAGAGGACAGCTATCTAATCAATTTGGTTAATTAAAAGACTACTATTAGTTAAAACATGATTAGTGTAACAGAAACGAAAATAACTGTTTAACAATGGGTACAATTATGTTACTTCTTTTATTGTTAAGGTTTTCATTACAGGATTTGTAATCTGTAACATATACAATTTGATTAGAATGTGATTAATTCAGGAAAACTACACTGTCTCCCCTCGCGAGCATGCTTCACATCTCATCATGTTAGTAATTGGATTGAAAACAATTTGTACTATTCATGAAGAATTTTTGGCTTAAAGTATATTTAGAACTTAATAGCATGTATTTGGTGGATTTTAGCACCTTAAGCCCATTTTTCAAGCTTAAAATTTAGTAGGGAAAAGTAGTATAATATTCGACCAAATTAATTGTTTTTGTGTTTTGTCGTTCAAGAAAAATATAAGAGATGAAAATTCCAACAAAAATTTTACTTTTCTCTTGTTCTTCCAAATCCATGATCCAAAATGGGTTGGAAATCAAAGAAAAAACTTCTACAACCAATTTCAATTGCTATGGTCCAAAAATGGTCCAACAATTCAAAACTTCTCATTTGGGCAAGCTATATTAGGTAGCATGGCTACTCATGCATAACATTTCAAGGGAAAAATAAAGTTTTCTTCTTAAACTCAAATTTCTTTCTGAAATTAATTAAGATTGCAAGCTAAGATTGAAGAAAGTCAAATTTCTGCACCCCACAAAGTCCCCACTACTTTTTACATCAATTGATTAGCCATTCAAAACTTATTTGGTAGCACAATTATTATGGTTTGATTCATGCAGATTCTGTATGGCAGTATAAAAATACAGTTCTATGAGCTATCAGATCCATTTGAGCCGCAAATTTCTTATAGCAAGACGACATAAAGAAGGCGGTGCCAGCATGTCTAAGATGCACACAAGATCCAACTTCAAAGGCTATGTAATATGATTCCAGAGTTCACTTCTCTAATAATTTGTCCCTTCTACTATACTAGATAAGGTCATATGTCACCATGCACAAAATGGTACATTTGGTCACTTTTGCACAATTTTAGTTAGAAGGTTGTTCTTAATTATAATAGGATTCCTTTGGCTTTTGAGACTAATAGTGTATTATCGCCAAAAAGGTGATTAACAGAATCCCACATTATTGCATTAATGATGAAGTAGGCCATGGCTTAAGTATGTATCTCTTCAAAATTTTATCTTTTGAAAGATTTTTGGCAAATAGGATCTTAGTTTGTCATCCAAAAAATATTAGCGTAAACATTTACATGAAAAAAAGTTTCAAATTTATGCGCGGGATGGTAGTTTATATCTCCCTCTAAGATAACTAGTCCAACAACTATGAGATTTTGGGTTTAAATCCCTAGTGTAGAGCTAATGATGATCCATCTAGAATATCCTATAGTCTAGAAAGATAAAATCACTTGTGAAAATAACAGTGTTACAGTTCTAACAAGAACTTTTGTATTAGTTACTACAAACTTATGATTCTTGATTGAGTCCAATATGCTATGGTACTAGTACTCTCATTTCATCATTGCTCATGCTGAAATTTTTAATCATCTACACTCATAACAATGAATGTGTGGTACTTGATTAATGGCAATCATTAATTGGTTTACCTCACATAGAAGCTTGCTAGAGATAAATTTGAAGTTCAACTACTTTCTTGGCACAATTTTGGGCTTCGTATTCATATGATTCAACTAAATATACATATCTCAATTATTGTTTTTTTTTTTTTGGCCATGAAATATTAATAAATTGGAAGATAGATTCCATAGGAATCTTAAACAAATATAAGCTTCAATTTCTTCCTATTTAATAGCTGAAAAACAATGAAATTACAGAGCATTACCTGATCGTTTTACTTGGTAAAATTTTGGTTTGGCGATTGGGAATTAATGAATTTAATAAAAACAATGGAAAACAGCTCAGCGAAATAGTCCGATTTGCGGAGGGTTTTCGATTCCCAAGTTGCTTGCCGCGTTTGAGAAACTTACAGATATCAGATGCGGAGTTTTTGCGTGTTTTTTGGTACGGGAAGAGCGTGTCGGTTTGACAAGTGTGAATTTCCACTGGCAAGAAGTCAATGATCAACCACTATATTTTAATGGTGTTATTACTTTCTCTTCATGTATAGTTGGGGAGGTTCAAGTTTTTCTATTGCTCATGACGTTAAGATGGAGAAAAAGTTTGGCCATTGAATAAGTTTTCCCTTTAGATGTTAACATCATTAGCTTGAATTTTTTGATCAATTGGCAATTTTAAGATGAATGTCCAAAAGCCTAATCCTTTTTAGTCCTTTTGCCTTTTGAGCAACCAAAAAGGTCAATCCTTGTTAATGTTAATTACATCAAGAAAATATAAAGGGACAAGTTTTTGGTACTATGTTATCTTACATGACAATCTAATTATTCTAAGATAAACTAGAATTAACTATAAAAACCCATTATTATATAAACATCAGGCCTAATGTTGCTAATAAATAGAATAATCTGTTGGTATAAAGTACTATGTTGTGATTGATACACTAAAAAACATCTCTTTGTTAGGACTGCCACTAAATTTGTAGCCAGCAGGTATAATTATGCTTGAGAATTAAAAACTTAATCCCAGAATTTTCCCATAAAGTTTTCTTTACTTACTTATCCTACATATTGAGGCAATCTCGTGGATCCAAAGGGGATGATGCGGCAATGTCCACGCTTCTTCAAATTGAAGATTTTAACAAGGCAGCATGCTTTCAAACCTTTTACCAAAGAACAAAAAGTTGCTTTCAAACATACACGATACTGGATACATCTCCTTATATGCCAAAGAGAAGTATATTCTACTAGAATAATATAGACAAATAATTTATCAACAATAAAGTACTAGTCATCCCATGTGCTATTTCTTTCTCTTTTCTTGAGTAAAAGTTTGATATGTCATATGTTCTGCCATTTTTATTTAGCAGAACAAGAAAATGGGCTTCTTACCAAATCAAAGTCAGATCTTGGCAGTGTGGACAAATAAGTGAATTAGGGCCGATAGCTAGAGGTAATCCTTATAAGACCATCATACATTAACATATTCTCAAGCCAAGAGAGATAAAAAAATAAAAAAGAACCAAGAAAATTATCAGGACTAAAAATATAGACAATATCTATCAAAAAAAAAAAAAAAAAAGGAAGAGAAGAAGGTTCTGTTACTAAAATGTCAAGTCAAACATTACTAATCCAAGAAAGAACATTGTTAAAATCCTAAGCAAGGGTAAATTAGTCCATTTACTTTCCACTGCTTGTCATAAGTGAGCGGCACGTTGCATTACCCTATAAAGTAACGACAAAATCTTAAAGAATATGATCGTTTTCAGAATCCCAATTAATGACATCATAACTGCTATTATTCCTTTTCATTTTTTACTATTAAACGATTTCAAATTTCTTATCTTTTCCTGATTTGTATACGTTGCTATGACTGTATATATACATGTTAGATGTATTAATATTGTATTTTATATGGGATACAATAGTACTAGCTAATGTGATGAAAGTGGACAGTACTTGCAAAAGTTTTTCACACTTTTACAGTTTGCCAGACTGACACAGTACCAACAACCTAACCAGGGAATATAATGAACATGGCCCTTTGATGGGAGGAGAGAGAGAGATTGGAGAATGGATGATTGCTAGAGAGAAAATGGGGTGAGAAGAAAATGAAGCAGCTTGTGGATTTTACAAGCACAGCTGCTGATCAAGATTCTGTTACTAGATTTTCCTTTTTTTGGCTGTTTTTGGTAAGATTCTGACTTTGTTTTAGCATAAAGATTCAGTCTTTTTTGACAGATTTTTATGGGGCCATTTGCTCAAGTTTTCATGCTTTTTATGCTTATTGATTTAATTGGAAAGTTTAGCTTGATTTTACCTCTGTTTCAATCTGCCTGAATGTTATGAGTCTGTACATTTTGCTGTTTTAGACTTCTGTAACAAGATTTAAATGTTATTAGTTAGTTTTTTTTCGTGGGAAAGGTTGAAAAGATTCATTCAACAGTTCCCGTTTAAGCCCATTTGCATATTCTTGCACTATATGGTCATTCTGCTGTGCTGGATTAATGTTAATCTTGCAATAGTGTAATGTCAAATAAGTTGATTCTATTTCTGGATGTTTTTGAGCTTGGTTGTTTCTGGGGATCCCTTCTGTTAGTTCTGACAACTACGAATACATGTTTGAAGATGATTTATCTTAATTTGAGTATCAGCTAGAGTTGACCCAAAATCTCTTCTTTTGTGTTTGATCAATGGCTGCTTTTATTCAGACATCTTACACTTATAATTGTTTTTTGTATTATCTTTGTCTGTATTTTTGCTTTAATGGATTATTAATTTACATTATATATGCTTTATTCATGTTATTTTTTCAATTGGTACCCGTTAACTTTGACATGTCCTTGATCTTGCTAGTATCATTGATGTACAATATATACAAGATCTGAATTCATTAATATTGTAAATTCATTGTTTCAGAGATTCTCTGTTCTATTGGTGTGGCTATCAAAGTGAAGTATCATCGGTTCTAACTTCTGATTGCATTTTGATATTGCAGGTACAGATTTTTTAGTCTTATTCTTGTATATATCTATATGACCATGCATAATGCAAGACTTACCTAAAGATCTGTCTTCTTTCTTCCAAATTCATGTTTTCATTATAATTGTGATGATTAGGTGGGAGTGAAATTTGACCAAGCCAATAATACCCTTAGCAGTTCGTTGGGTGGTCTGAGCATCAAAACCTGATACTGGCCTGGGTCGATTACCTGGATTTTGCTTCCTGGTATAAGGACCAGCCTTTTGCAAGGTCAAAAGCAGTTGCACTTTTGTTTTTCGCTGGAGTCATGGCAACAATGCTGCACTCCGAATCCAGGCGCTTGTATTCTTGGTGGTGGGATAGTCACGTCAGCCCAAAGAACTCAAAATGGCTTCAAGAAAATCTTACAGGTGAGCTGTTCTCTGAGCAAATTTTAGTCTTATTTGGCTAATGCTCCTCATGCAGAAGCTATCTTATTTGAGCTCGGGGATGAATGGATGTCTGATTCATCCTTTGTCCAAACTTTGAACAAAAAAGATCCAGAGACTCTGCAGTAGATTATTTACAATCTACCGTATTCTATTGCCTTTCAGAATTATTGTTTACAATCTACCGATATTCTATTACCTTTCAGAATTAGTATTCCACCAATTATGGATCTATTTGCCTTATAAAATGCATTAAGTGTGTTTTAATGCATAGTTATGTTTTAGAATCGAGTTATGTATAAACTATTATCGAGTTATGTATAAACTATTATTTATGGGTTTATGCCCAAGGGAGATATTCTGTTAATATCCCATGTCCTTTTCAGAGTGTCAGGTGTCTACATGGTTAATATAGTCTAGAAGAGTTTTACAACTTGATTTTTAGGTGATAGATTCAGCCATGAACGCAATTATTTGATGTCCTATGTACCACAGTTAAACATGAACAGTCAACTATTGGAAAGAAAATAAAAGCTTTTCGTACTTTACAACCAAAAATAGGAGTAGTTATCTTAGGATTTGCTTTTGCATTTCCTTCTTATGGTAACAACATTTCATGTTTTATTCATGTAATATCATCCAAAATCTGTAGGTTACTATAATATCTATGCACAATATAGAATCTATCTCACTTAAGTACGGCAATATTGGCACCTCTGAGTGTACAATTGTGCGATGGCTTTTATTCATGAATATAATGAAACATTTTGATATGTAATTGAGTTATAATTCAAAGGGATTTGATCAAAGTCACTTAATCCATATCACAAGGAATCCTACATTGAAATTTTCTTATTACCATGAAGTGCAGAACTCACACTTGCAGTAATTATCAAATCAGACAGCCTCTAGTTGGACAGGTTGAGAAATGGCTATAGAGGGTATATTCCCATAATATGTTTCTCACACGTGGTGGCGTAAGAAGGTGATATTAACTTGAAAATGAGCTGTTGTCAGTAGTTGAATGTAGCATTGCAGAGAACATTTTAAATTCCAGTTGCCACTCAAGAATGGGAACAATGAATAATGAGCTTTCACAGCCAGTGGAGACCTCTTGTTTGAACCCCGTGATGGAAGACCAGTTAGTGGTGAAATTGAACTGCCTAGTCATTGTTTCTTACTGTAATCTATATGTTTGCAGAAGCTTTCTTTTGTTTTTATCTTTTTTAAATTTTTGGAAGAAGTATGAAGAAACTGTAATTTTTTTACTTCTATTGCTTGTATTATGAATCAATTTTTTTTCCCCAGCATAGTTCCTGATACCAATTTTTTAATTTTTAATTCATCAAAACTAACCTGGATTAATTTTCATATGAACAGACATGGATGCCAAAGTAAAAGCAATGATCAAGCTTATTGAAGAAGATGCAGATTCATTTGCAAGAAGGGCTGAAATGTATTACAAGAAAAGGCCTGAGCTCATGAAATTGGTTGAGGAGTTCTACCGAGCATACCGTGCTTTAGCTGAAAAATACGATCATTTGACTGGGGAGCTGCGGCAAGCCCATCGAACCATGGCAGAAGTCTTCCCAAACCAAATACCATTTGACCTGGATGAAGATTCACCCTTGAGATCTTCAGAACATGAGGCAGAGCCTCACACACCAGATGTCCCACACCCACCTCGTGCATTGCCTCGAAGTGCAACTGTGCTTTCTCCATCCGATCTGCTTCCCACCAAGATGAATGGACCAAGTTCTGGTACTAGCAGAAAGGGATTGAAACATTTATATGAGATGCTTGGGGCAGAGGAAATAGCAGGTGAAGAAAGGTTTAGAAACATTCTGAACCATGAAGCAGAAGGCCAAAATTTGCATGCTGAAGTATTGCAGTTATCAAGTGAGAACGAGAATCTGAAAGCCAAGGCTCATTCTGAGTCTGAACGTGCAGTTAAGGCGGAAAGCGAAGTTGAAAGTTTGCAGAGGGCCCTTGCTGATATAAGAACTGAAAAGGACTCTGTCTTCCTTCAGTATCAACTCTGTCTCGAAAGATTAACTAATCTTGAAGCAGCGCTCACTCATGCTCAGAACGATTCCAAGAGGTTCAGTGACCAAGCAATCCAGGCAGAAACTGAAGTTCAGACACTGAAGGAAGCCCTTGACAGAGTAGAGATTGAAAAAGAATCTGCACTAATCAAGCACAAGGAGTCTATGGAAATGATTTCCAATCTGGAAGGAATGGTATCTCATGTTCAAGAGGATCTAACAGGACTCAACAAGAGAGCCATCAAAGCAGAAGATGAATGTCAACATCTGAATCTTGAAATTTCAAGATTGGAATCTGAAAAGGAAGCTGGTTTTCAGAATTACAAGGATTGTTTGGAAAAGATTTCTCATTTGGAATACAAAATCTCATTGAAAGAGAAGGATGCCAGGCTGTTTAAAGATCAGGCTGATCAAGCTGATATTGAAGTCAAGAGACTGACAAAAGCTCTTTCTGAACTAAATGAGGAGAAGGAATCTTCAGCTCTCCAGTACCAATATTGCCTAAAGAGAATATCTGAACTTGAAAATAAATTATCCTGTGCCCAACAGGATGTTCAGCGCCTTAACACTGAGATGCTGACTGGAGCTATGAAACTCAAGCATTCTGAAGAGAAGTGTAATCTGTTAGAGATGTCAAACCAGTCACTACGTGTAGAGGCAGAAAACTTGATAAAGAAGATTGCCAGGAAAGATCGAGAGCTCTCTGAGAAGAAAGCAGAGTTGGAGAGTCTCCAGGTTTGTGTACAAGATGAGCACTTGCGCTACACCCAGATAGAAGCCATGCTCCAGAATTTGCAGACTATTCACTCTCAGTCTCAAGAAGAGCATAAAACTCTTGCGCAAGAACTCAAAACTAGCCTTCAGATGCTGAAAGAATTGGAGGTATGCAAGCATGATTTAGAAGATGAAATTCAGCAAGTTAAGGATGAAAATCATAGCTTGAGTGAACAGAAATTGTCCTCTGCCATTTCAACTGAGAATCTACAAAATGAAATTCTTTGCTTGAGAAAGATGAAGGAGAGACTTGAAGAGAATGTTGAACAACAAATTAATCAAAGTAATTCCCTTCAGAAAGAAATATCATCCCTGAAAGAGGAAATCAAGGGCCTGAAAAACCGATATCAAGCTTTAGTTGACCAATTGGAGGCAGCAGGTTTAAATCCGCATTCCATTGGGTCTTCAGTTAGGAACTTGCTGGATGAGAATTCGAGATTGAGACAAATCTGTGAAATGGAGCGCAACGAGAAAGATTCTCTTTCGAAGAAGTTGGAGAACATGGAGGAACTTTCAAAGAAGGAACATGTTTTTGAGAGCTCCTTGTCAAAGCTAAATGGAGAGCTGGAAGCATCGCGAGAAAAAGTCAGAGAAATGCAAGAGACATGTCAATTTCTCCGTGGAGAAAAATCCATTCTTATATCTGAAAAAGCTGCCCTTCTATCTCAGTTGCAAAGCTTGACTGAGAATATGCAGAAGATCCTGGAGAAAAATGCTGTTCTTGAGAATTCCCTTTCTGGTGCGAAGATTGAGCTTGAAGGCTTGAGAGAAAAATCAAAGGGCTTGGAAGAGATCTGCCATTTACTTAAAGATGAAAAGTCCTATCTTCTAAATGAAAGAGGTACCCTTGTTCTTCAGTTGGCAAATGTTGAACGCCGATTAGAGTACCTGGAGAAAAGATTCTCAGGATTGGAAGAAAAGTGTGCTCATCTGGAGAAGGAGAAAGAATCCATGAACTCTGAAGTAAAAGAACTGAGGATCTCTCTAGATGCTGAGAAGCAAGAAAGAACAAGCTCTACACTTCAAAGTGATACTCGATTAGTTAGTCTGGAACACCACATTCATTTCTTGCAAGAAGAAAGTAGGCAGTGGAAGAAAGAGTTTGAAGATGAACTCGATAAAGCTGTAAGATCTCAATTTGAGATTTTCATTTTGCAGAAATTTGTACAAGATATGGAGCAGAAAAATTACTCTTTATTGATAGAGTGTCAGAAACACGTTGAAGCATCCAAATTGACTGAGAAACTGATTTCAGAACTTGAGAATGAAAATCTTGAGCAACAGGTGGAAGCAGAACTTTTGCTTGATGAAATTGAAAAACTGAGACGTGGGATATATCGTGTGTTCAAGGCTCTTGGAGCTAGTTCAGATAGTCTATTTGAAGATAAGGTTGAAAATGAGCATATTTTTGTGCATCACATCTTAGGAAATATAGAGGATATGAAGCATTCTCTCTTGAAGTACAAGAATAAGGAGGAGTTGCTATTGGTTGAAAACTCTGTTCTGCTCACTCTACTAAGGCAGCTGAATGTAGAAGGCACAGAAATTGAGTCAAAAAATGAATTCTTAGAGGAGGAGCTGGATGTAGCCAAAGAAAAGCTTGTCACCTCTCAAAATGACAAGCATGGAATTCTTGAGATGAACAAGCTGTTTGAATTACAGGTTAGTGAACAAAACATTCAAGTTATGTTACTTGAGAAGGAGGTGGAGAATCTTTGTGTTAAGCAGAGTGAAATGGAGGATGCTTACATGAATTTACAAGAAAGGTATTCTTTTGTGCTTGATGAAAACAGACATCTGTCAAACAAATTCTCAGATCTCAAGCTGATGAATAGCATGTTGGAGCAGGAAAGTGATGTTATTCTCCAGGAGTCGTTGGCTCTTTCAAACCTTTCTATAGTTTTGGAAAGCTATGGAACTGAGAAATCTTTAGAACTAAAATTAATGTCAGATGATACGGAAAATCTGAGCGGGATTATGGATGACCTTAATAAGGAGGTCGTCTTATTGCAAGGGAAGCTGGAGATGGAAGGAACAGAAAATATACTTCTGAAAGATTCAGTTCAAAGGTTGGAGATGGAACTGTTTGCAGTGAGACATTCAAATGATGAGTTGAAACAGGAAATTGTAAGTGTAAAGGATGTCTTGTCTCAAAGAGAATCTGATATTTTGGAAGCAGAACAGAAGCTTAAAGCGGCAGAGAACTTGAATCTGGAATTGTGGAAAAATATGAATGTGCTGAAGGCTGAGAGTCAAGAGTCATCTCACATGAGAGAAAATCTGGAAAAGCACCTGCTTAAACTGTCTGAAGATAACAGCATGCAGGACAAGGAAATTGAAGGCCTTCGTGAGGAGAATGAAAACTTGAAGTCTGAATTGTGTAAACTAAATGAAAAATGTGAAGAGCAAAGGCTCAGAAAAGAGAAGTTGAGTTCAGAGCTGAAAATCAAAAACAATGAATTCGAACTTTGGGAGGCTGAGGCAGCGGCATTTTACTTTGACCTTCAAATTTCCTCCATTCGTGGAGTTCTATATGAGAACAAGGTTCACGAGCTCACTGAGGTTTGTGAAAGTCTTGAGGATGATTCAACTTCAAAAACTCTGGCAATTGAAGAGATGAAAGAAAATATTAGCTTTATGGAGAATGAAATTGGAGGACTAAAATCTCAGTTATCAGCATACGGTCCTATTATAGCTTCTTTGAGAGATGATGTAGCATCTCTAGAGCAGAATGTGCTGTGTCAGACAAAGCTATCTGTTGCTGGTTGTGTGGAACCAAAGGTAATGATTCTGAACATTTTGCTTTCACTTGAAAATTTGTTGGGGGAAGGTGGGGGGATAATGAAAAGTTTTTTGTCTTATGTTAGAAAAGGTAATCTGGTGATATGTGGCCACAGAAACTTGTATACTTCTAGTAAAGATATGAAAAACGTAGAGAAAATTGGTTTTGGTCTTCCCAGCAATAAAAGGGAAACTAGCATTTGTTTGGAAGCATTTTTTACATCCTTTTGGTGACAAAGTTCTTTAGGACTGGAAATTACTACGGAAAGTTATATTTGAAGAATACTATCCAACCAATAAAAATTATAAAAATTTCTTTTGGTGACATTCTACACCACTATTTGAGTAACTGAATTTGCAATAGGCATTCTGTGTCTGCCTGTTTTGTGTAAATACCTTTCTTGGCTTTCTGTTAGCAAAACCTCGGATATTATCATGAGTTAATAAGTTATCATTGGAATTCAATACTAAATGTGTTCATAGGGGACTGAAGCGAATCAGCCCTCTACCGCTGATATTTTTCTTTTTAGAAATTATTCTCTCTCTGTTTGCAAGCAATAATTTTTTTGTTATTTTAAAAATTGTTCTACTAAAACATAATCTAATGCTGGAATCATCATGCAGCGTACTGAATTTGGATTTGATCAAGGTGAAGGTTTCCATTATAAACAAATTGATGACCAATCACCCATGCCAGTTGGCATTCAAGATTTACAAAAGCTGCGGAGTAGGATCAAAGCAGTTGAGAAGGTCATGGTGGAAGAAATAAATATCTTAAAAACCCATGCCAAACAAGAAATAGCTATGAATGAGACAAAGGACTTTAAACCTCAATGCCGCTTCAGCAGAGAAAAGGTCAAGCAGAAAGAAAAGAAGGCATCTGGAAAAAATCTCAACTTGAAGGATGATGATGAAGAAGTCACTGAAGCCAAGAAGGGGATTCTAATGAAAGATATTCCACTGGATCATGTCTCAGATTCTTCATTGTATGCACTTCGAAGGAGAGCTAATGTTCGGACAGAGACAAAAGATGATCAGATGCTTGAGCTATGGGAAACTGCTGAGAGTCGCAGTCTGGATCGTACTGCAAGTATATCCCAGGAGTCATTTGCAGTTGCTCAAGGAGATATAGTGTATGATCAATTTGAAAATATGATGCAGAAGGCTGAACACCCATCTCCTGGCCCCGAAGTGGAGAAGGAGTTGGGCATTGATAAGCTAGAATTGTCGACAAATTTTTCCGAGTCAAATCAAGAGTTCCACAGCAGAAAGATCCTTGAGAGACTTGCTTCCGATGCACAGAAATTGACAAGTCTTCATCTGACTGTAGAAAATCTGAGAAGAAAATTGGACGCAAACAAAAGAGCAGAAATGCTAAAGATGTCGATTTGGAAACGGTCAAGGAACAGTTGCAAGAAGTCCAGGAAACTGTATTTCAGCTGGTGGATTTAAATGGTCAATTAATGAGAAACATTGAAGAGGATCACTCTTATTCAAACACAAAGGATTCCACAGAGTTGAAAGAGGATGAAAATGCCAGGAGAAAGAAAGTCTCTGAGCAGGCACGCAGAGGGTCTGAAAAGATTGGACGGTTGCAATTGGAGGTGCAGAAACTCCAGTATGTCTTGCTTAAACTGGAGGATGAAAAGAAAAGCAAAGGGAAAAGCAGATTTTCTAGGAGCAAAACAACCATTATTCTCAGGGACTTCATACACAGTGGAAGGAAGAATAGTGGTAAAAAAAAGAAGCCTCACCTTTGCGGGTGTTTCAAGCCTTCAAGTTCAACTCCTAGGTGTAATTCGATTCCCATGTAATGCTAATAAATCTGTTTGGCTTTGTTTATCAGTCACTGAAGTTCTTAAATTAGTTTGACAGGACTATTTTTTAGAAGTAGTCTTAGAAAACTGATCATCATAGAATAGAGGTACTGCAGAATTAGATTTGGTCTAATTCAAATAAAGCTGGCAGATGACAGCCCTCTTTTCATTATCAGTGTCTGATTAGTGCTATGTAATTCATTGGAAAAACTTGCTGAGTTGCAATATGTTTCTTTTCAGACCACTTACTGTTCTGTGATGATGCTGAAATCCTATTAATAATCAAGGGTCAAATGGCCTTGCATCACAATTATTCTGGAATCTAATTAGAGTTGGTATGAAGTTGGGAGGTTTTTATGGATAATAAAAACAACAGAAACGAGAAAAATTGATCAGGTGTATCTATCTATACATTATTAACAGGGAAAACGGTTATAACCATATAGATATATACAAAGTTCCCTGTGAGTGTAAATCATCCTATATGCTGAATGTCAATTTTGAGAACTCCTACAGAAAGGTACACTTACAAAGAAGAAGCAAAAGTAAACATTCTGAAAATCGATACTAAAACAAGGGAAGTTCAATCCAGCCCCTGTACCACTTCTGGTCCTGAAGGCAAGGTCCTTGTGATCTGCTTGAATATTGAGAACTGAGTGGTTCTGGCTCATAAGCCATTGCTCATTTTTCCAGTAAGTAAATAATTTAGCTTGAACACAAGATTTCACCTCAGGTAGAACGGCCAAGCCTAGGTTTTAGGGCCGCACATAACTAGTCAAAGAACATTAACAAACACTACGGTTTCTCAGCTCATAAGTAAATCCGCAAAACCAACAATTGGAAGAAGCTGCATTAAAGTTCGTATGGATCCAAATTTTAAATGCCACATTCAACCCATGTACAAGGCTAAAAAACGAACTTATTCAATTCTCTCTCTCTCACAAAAAAAAAAAACAAAAACCTTCCAAAATCAGATTCAGGAGATCAAGACAAGAGCAGAGATATGGCTCCGTTCAACTCATCTACCCTTCTGGCTCCTGGTCACAGCCCTCTCGTTCAGTTCAAATTTTGGAAACTGATCACAAAAATGGCAGAATAGGATAATCAGTCAATTAAAACCACTCTGGAAACCCAATGTTGCAGCCCACTTTTGATATTACATTGAAACTGAAGGCACACGGGTCAGGCCATGTTCTTCGCTAATCTATCTACTGCCTTCCTAGATGTGCCGTTTCCGTTATTAGTCTTATTATATCTGTCCATTTCTTTTTTCTTTTTATGGCAAAACAATAAAATAAAGCTCGTTGATTCAAGCATCTATGAAGTGCTTTTGGCCCTATAATCGCCAAGGACGTCTTGTTAATTAAAACAAACGTGTATCACATCATGGATTCCGAAAGCCATTTGTAATTGCATAACAGCACGTTCAGGAAGAATGAAGGATTTTCGTCCTCTGTACCCTTCACTTAAGCAGCCACGAGATCTTTATCCATGATAAGTTGATCCTCTAGCAAGCTACATTTTCTTTTCGATCCAAGGCAGCTATAATATGACTTGAATTATGAGCTAAAAGCTGTAATATTAAGGCAGTACAATATATTGGATAACCTTTGAGAAAGTAACTAGTCAGATCAATAACATTATCTCTTTCACGAACAATTGCTCCCTAGATCTTCAAGCAACAAAATTAGCAGTAATAACATGTCCTTCCTCATCCACAAAGAACAGAAACTGAATTGGGCAGAAAACAGACCAAAAAAACAAAACTTTTCAAGCTCCAACAACTTCAGTTGGCTCAGCAGCTGATTCCTCAGCAGGCCTATCCAACTTCACGCCAACGTCTTCTGAATAATCCCCATGTACCTACACAAACCAGGTAAAAGTTTTAGGATCACAAGATTTACTCATATCAATTCTCTATAGGATACATATTTATCATAACCAAAGTTTCACGGTCAAGTCGATCAGTCAACTGCGAATATACCACTCTTCAGTTCATTTTTTACTTTCCGCTCACTTCTACATGGCAAACATTGGGGGTTAATTTCAAAAGGACAAGGACCATATTTGCAGTTTATTTTTCCTAAGTTAGACACAAACATGATTAAATGACCAAATTACATATAAGTAACCTACCTCCATCAACTTGCTGAGATCAAATTTAGGAGCTTTCAAGATCTTGACTTTCCTGATAAATACATTCTGAAGAGGGTAAATGCTGGAGGTAGCCTTCTCAATCTCTCTGCCAATTGATTCAGGAATGAACTTCTGGACCAAATCCTTCAAATCACAAGACTGTGCCTGGTTTACCATGATCTCACGCATCTTGCGACGAATCTAACAGATAAGGAAAGAAACCATTTTGAGATATTTAGCACGATGAAAGAGTTAAGCAAAACAGCATTAAAACAGAAGAATTATGTTATATGGTTGCTCTTATAATACGAGGTTGCACAATATCCATAAACCAGAAGTACTTGCTCAAATTTTATCATAAATAGCAATTAAAGAATAGAGGTAGAAGGAAAAGCATGACACAGCAATTTTACCTGGCGTTTTTGGCTTGATTGTGCATAACAGGTCCTCTTTTGCTGGTTCAAGCGTTTTTTGGTGAAGCCAATGCAGAACATCCTCAAGCTGTAGTTATCAGTTGTCTTAACATCAACATGAGCCTCAATCAACGATTGCCATCTCCGCACAAGTGACCTCAACTTATCAGTAGTAAAGTTCATACCCTGCATATTCCGCAGTAAAAGATAAGAAAAAAACTTATACATGCATAATAGGAAACAAACATAAATAAATACTTCATACCCAGAAGTTTGTGAGAACATTTTTGCCCTGAACGTCCTCAGCTCTCAATCGAATTTTTCTGAAGGCATGTTCCTCATCACCCTGAAGATCAGCTAGAGATACTTCGAAAACACGATGCTTAAGTCCCTCAGAAGCAATCTGAAAGAATAAAAGGCATTAAACAATAAGCCCTTCAGCTTTTCCAAAAAGAAATTCCAGAAAATATTTATGAACATAAAAAAAAAAAAAAAAGAAAGGAAAAAACTCATTGAACAAGCTGTCATCTAAAAAGACATCTGCTTTATATAGTTATCAGCCGCGTTAAAAGTTATTGAAAATAATGAACTCCCATCAAATTAAATACCATTATTGATACTCCAAATCACCACAACAAAAAACAAAAAATAAAAACTCAAGCCAAGCACTAATCAACTGCCCGTCAGCATTTTCAACTCTATTGATCAGCTCTACACAACACTTCCCAGTCAACACTCCCAAACAGCAATAAAGCCATAAAAAGCACAGACCGCAAACTATTGAAACCAACCCACATCTAATAGCCTAAGCAAAGTACAACTCTGTATCACCTCAGTTTGACCACGTGAATCCTAAGAATATATCTCTAATCATTTCTACAATAACTTATCACACTCGATCAGATCACAAAGAACCACATTGGCAATATTCTAGCATTCACCAATCCCTTAAAAGAACAGCTTCTTTAAAAATTTTGAACCCAAAATCATCAAAAACAATAATACATAAGTATCATTAAAAAAAAAAACATATTCATTGCTTAGAAATGTCATCAGACATATATTCGCATGCAAATACATATACTTTGAGCAATCAAACACATAAGCAGGATGGAAAAGTGTGCGTTAGAGCGTGAAAATGTGAAAAATTACCTTTGTACCCTGGGTACGGCTGACAAGGGTTTTGCCAACGTTCCTGACACCGAAAACTGAAGGAGCCTTGATATCATACCAGTCCTTCTTTGCAAATGGATCAGCTCTATAAATCCACAAAAATAAATCACAAATTACAAAAAATTAAAAAATTACAGTGAAAAAGTTAAAACAAAAAAAGAAAGAACTTACGCTTTCTTCTTTCCTCCCTTCTTCCCCTTGGAAATCCTCTTATTCTTCCTGCATTAAAATTCAGGAAATACCAAATACATCAGCCAACAGATGCACAAATATATGAAAAAACACAATATTTTCGGTGAAATCCAATGAATAAGTACAGAAAGAGCGAGAGATGGAGTACCCGACTGCCATGGTGGAGCTCTGGAGCTACGGCGCAGATACGGCGGAGCTGCGGTGGAGAGTGCGAGTGGAGTGAGAGAGCTCAACGACGGCTCTGTTAATAAGAAACCCTAAATATATCAAAAAACAAAAAACCCTACGCTTCGTTGGAATGGAGATTATATATAGGTCTTTAGAATTTTATCAATTGGGCTGTTTGCATGCTTCTTGGACTCATCTCAACACTAATGTTTGGGCTGAAATTGGACCTTTTTTTCGCAGTTCTTTATCTTGAAGCCCATTTGTTGAAATTGTTGTTGATATAGACTGAATTTTTTGTGCTTATTTGGGCTGGAAGCTTAAGAACTATGTTTGACTAATTTTTTGGTCTTCTCATGTACTCAATTTAAATTACATTTTGGTTATTTTGGGTACAACGCATAAATTCGATATAGTATTTGTGCCAAATAAGTACATATCTGTCATGTAATGTAATTTTGATAAAATTGCAATATTTGACGGTAGTTTTAGGTTCAGAAATCATGCATAATTTAGTTAAATGAGTTTTAAAAGAATTGAAGAAAATTCAAAATCATTGAATATATTCTTCAAATGATAAACCAAAATTGCACTCTTTCTCCGATGTTATGGTCCAAAGGCTAATAAAATGGGTAATGGGCTTTATTTCAGTTGCTTTGAAGCCCAATTTCTTTTTCTTTTTCTGTATTTTATATCCAACCGTAACTTGCAAAAAGACTATGAAACAAAGTGTGCTCTTTCTCTGTTGTCCTTCATTAGCAGATCAATCAAAAACTAAAAAAAAAAAAAACAATGAACTGGATAGGATTTCCTTTTCTTTCTCTTCTTCAACCAAACTTGGATTGTATATGAAATCAACAATATTTGTAGAATTAATTTGGAGCACAAAATAGATGCTCATTAGATGATGATGAAGTTATTATATGCAATGGGCGTGCAACGGCATATTTTGTTATTTGGTTTATTCAACTGTTTGATTAATTTCCTGTCTGTACACAACCACAAAATCAACCTAAAACATGGACTTGTAGGTCTATAATCAATTGGATTCTCTGGTCTGGAAAGCATGTTTGGAGTGTGGAGTATTAGATGAACTGTCCAAATGTATATTGCCATGTTTGCAACAAAACTAGATAAATATTTATACGTAAATTTTGACACTAAGAAAAATTATGGAAAACTAGCATTCAATATGGATTTCCAATGTACAATCTAATGCAGTGGTCCACTCTAGATTGCATAAAGTTTTTCCCACTTTCTAATGAGTAAAACATAAAAGCGTGCAATCACAATCACAATTTCTCTGTCATTGAAACATCAAAGATTACAGCTCAACATGATGCCTCCATGGAGGGACAATGGGGAAGTCGAAGCAACTTATTATTTCTAACACACGAAAAGAAAATTAGTAAAAGCACTGAAAAGGACAAGTCAGGTAATTATGTGGGCAATACAATAACATTGGTTAAAGAATGTGTGAAGGAAATTGCTTCTGTTGGAAGAGTAGATTTTTGGCTTTATGACCTTGTATTGACCAAAGCTAAATAATTTCAATTAGGGAAAAAAAGAAAAGTGTGATGAGATTCATTGATCATGGATAATGGTTATAATACACAGGTGGTGGCGGTGGAGGAGGACACTCAGCTGGCGGCGGAGGTGGTGGCGGCGGAGGAGGACACTCAGCTGGTGGCGGAGGCGGCGGAGGTGATGGCGGTGGAGGAGGAGGTGGTGGCGGCGGAGGTGGAGGCGGTGGTGGCGGCGGCGGAGGTGGCGGTGGCGGAGGTGGAGGTGGAGGTGGACTTCTAGGTGAACAACCAAAAGCACTGCAGTCCACAGGATAGGAATAAAAGGCCTTACATTCTTGAACTGACCTTTGTGCTGGTCTGCCTGGAATGCAGTTCTGCTTATCATCTTTATCAGGCAATTTGAGGCATAAGGAAGGTTCACTGCAGAAGTAATTATATGAGTAGGTGAAGTTCTGTAGCTTCGGCAATGAGCAAATACTCGCCGGAATTTCACCAGAAAGTTTGTTATGTGCCACATTCAGCTGCTCCAGACTCACCATATTCCCCATAGATTCAGGCAGAGTCCCAACAAGATTGTTAAAGCTAACATCAAATACAGTCACTTCTTTCAATAACCCTAACTCTTGCGGCAAACAAGCGCCTAAACCAGCGTTCAAGAGAATGATTTCATTCAGGGTTTTGGCCATTTTCCCAATACCAGATGGCAAACAACCTTGAAGATTGTTATTGGCCAAGACCAGCACCGAAACTGTTGAGTTTCCAATGTTTTTAGGCAAAGTTGATTGGAAGTTGTTGTTGTTTATGAATAAGGCATCAAGTTGTAGGTCGAAAACGTCTGAAGGGACGCTTCCTTGGAACTGATTGAACCTTATATCAAGGTATTTGAGTGAAGGAAGGCAAAGCACAACGGAAGGAAACTCACCAGAGAAAAGATTGTTGCTTATATCTAGCTCATAAAGAAGGTGAAGATCTTTGAAACTTGTCGGTATGGTCCCGCAGAAACGGTTGGAGTTTATATGGAAGAGAGCAAGGTCAGTGAGGAGGCCTAGCTCTTCTGGTAAGGAACCAGCTATGTCAGCATGGTTTAGGTCAATTCCAGCAACTGTCATGATATAATGGTCATCTGGTGCTGGAGCACAATAGACTCCATTGTAGCTGCATACATTTGGACCACACCAGTTTGAAGTGAAGCCTTTAGGGTCTGATGTGATTGCATGTTTCCATGCTTGTAAAGCTATGTACGCATTTACAAGCCTTGGATTTGAGACTGGTGGAGGAGAAGTGTAAGATTGTTGATGAGAAGATTTTGAGAAGAAGAACAAAAGGGACAGCAAGCCCCAAATGGCCAAATTGAGATATGGCTTCATCTTCATTTTGATCATGATCAGTAGGCCATTGGTGGGGTGTGTTGGAGACTTATGGTGTTTTGTGATGTTCAGTGAAAGAGAAGGTTTGATGTATTTAAATGTCTATGTGGTTATGCCAAGAAGATTATTGTATTTAATAAAATGCATTGTAGTCTTGACTATATCTCACTTAAATCATATTTTTTTTTTTGTTTGTTTGTTTATTGGACTATCTCTAACATGGCTGTTGGTCGAAAGCAAGTTTTATCCTAAAATTTGACTTGAACGGCCCAAAGGAAGGCAGCACTGAAGTTTCTTTTGCAATTTAGTATCTCCTATGTAGTTGTCTTTCCTTCTAGTTGTTTTCTGTACCTTACAAGAACTAGAACAATGGTTTCAACTTTCAATTAGACGGCTTTAGTTTGGAAATAGAGCCGAAACACTACACAAATATACTGTTCATGCTTATTCGTGATTTTGCTATGGACTATAAATGTTTTTGGGATGTATAAACTTTTCTTTAAATGCAAAATTAATCTCATTAAAAAGAGGTTGTTAAGGATGTTGGTTTTAATGTGAGCCCCCAAATTTGTTCACAGGCATGAGCGCGGTTTCAAATTGGTGGATGAAGATTAGCTACTATCCTCACCAAAAACACGGCTTTGGCTAAACTTATGATACTCAATTACAGAATAGGATTACTTAAAACAAGAAACAAGCCTTTTGACACAAGGAAAGGGTACTCTCTAATTAAGAAGCAATCTTCTTACCATAAACAAGTTGATATTTCAGGTGGGCTGTCGCCCGTATATTAATTAAGTACACAGTTTATTTGAAATTTGCAATATACAATTAAGGAGCCATCCAACAATAAGTTCGGTGTTTTTATATACAAGTATTGTCCAATTTCTTATTGCATGCATGCTAAAGTCAATCAAATTAAACCTTTTCCAAATTTAATTAATCACTTGATGTCATATTAAATTGAATATACGTTAATTACTTAACTCACAAGCTCAGATCAGGACCTCAATATAGATCTCTTTAATTTCTTGTTTGGTCTGTTGATATCCTAATCTTGCACGAATGATGGGCAGAAAAACTATCAGCAATTATACCATGGACACATGACCTAATTAATCACCAAATGCAATGTACTGCCACCTTTATATTAGGCTTTATTATAATCCCACTTTTATTTATTTATTTATTTATTTGGTTGGGGGTTGGGGGAAAACCCCAAAAGATTGCTGGATTAATTCACCGGTAAGCCTATTGTTCAGCTGGCCAAGAAAAATTCTCCACTTCTACAATAATTACAGCTAATCTTGGACTATCCATCTGACAAGGACACTGATCGAGCCTGATTAATATTCACAAACTAGCTAGGGCCAATGAAAGTAAACCTTGTACTTTATTATTAACAAAAGAAGAAGGGGGAGAGCTTTGAACCCTACATCTAAACTAGGGTAAGCTAGAATATTATGCTAACACCCTTAGTTTATGGACAATGAACCTTAGCTTAGTGACCAGAGAAGAAACATATTATGCTAGAACCCTTAGTTTTCGGACAATGAACCTTAGTTTAGTTACCAAAGAATGGGAAAAAAATGCGAAAATGAATATGATGGACTTCATTAGTGTCACTTTCGCTCTTGTCGTGTCAAAGGGCTTCAATGAGTTTATTCAATCTTGCATGCTTGTTAATCATTATTTTATCTAAACTAGAAATTAATTTGTAGTCCATTTTATAATTAATTTCAATTGTTGGCATACCAAAGTAGAGGAGAGTGCAACTGTGGACGTATAACCTCAACGTTCAAGGAAAGTAATGTTTTAAAACTCAGACCGGAAATTAGCTAGGCATTCAATTCGAGTCAATTGAAAAAATCGATCAAACACAGTCAAAAATCAAGTTTAATTAAAAAAATCAATTTTGAACAAAAAATATATATTTTTTTAATGTTTTTTCTACTAATTATGATTTTTTTTAAAATCGTTGACATTTTTTCACTTTTGACTAACAATTAAAATTAAGAAAAAAAGAAAAAAAATAGGTATAAAAAATATATATACCTACACACATATATAATATAATAATGTATTTATGACGTCATCATTTCAATTCGAGTTGATACCTGTCCAAGTTCGAAAACATAGAAGGAAAGTGCAACTAAAACCATTGGAAAAGATGTCAAAGTCGAGGGGTGAAGCAGTTGAGGGTGTTTTTTTTTTTTTTTTTTTCTGTAGTTGAGCTTAATAGCTGGCAAGAGTAATTTTTTCAATTTCCAAGGATGTGTACCGGTTTTACTAAAATTCTTTTCAATTGGGTTATGAATTATTTGTGATGTGAAATGTGTTTTATATAATCCAACTTGCAAGAGGAAAGTGAAAACTTGTTCTAGTCAAGCAATGAATTTGGTCGGAATTTAATTTGGCCAATAACAAAAAGATAACTAGGGTTACATCAATTTGAAAAGGTCAAGAATTTGAACTTGCTATTCTGCAAATATGTGAAAGAAGTTTCATGCAATAAACACACATTGTATTCACAAAGTCTCACATCTTCTGTTTGGATGAACCTTTCAACTATTCATGCCCCAACTATCTGGTCTAATTTATTGTGAGAATGCTGCCATTAAAATTTAGCGTGACAAGGATAAACTATACAATTCAAGAAAATTAATCTATATTCTAAACCCTTGTACATGAGTGGTCAATTCTCAACTAATTACGTACTCTATATGCAAATGTGCATTATCTCTTCTGTATATTATCTACTATGTATCTGAAGCATCAATATTGTAGAGACATAAGCCGTGTAAAATTGCATTAATATGAAAAAATTGAGAATGACACCATGCATTTTAGATTATTTGTCGCTCTGAAATGATTTTATGAATAAATATTATTGCATGAGGGCAAAACATCTACAGAAGCATATTTTATTCACATATATACATGATCTTCAACTTAAGGAATAAGACTGGAACTAGTTTCATATGTTGAAAATTTTAAAGTCAATTACCTAACACAGAAGACAAGGTCATTAACCAGAAACAATCACCATCTGTATCGTTTGTAAAATTCATTTTCTGCAGCTTCATTAATTGGTCAAATCACCAAGCATTTTTATTTCACCTTAATTAGAGCAAATTAAATGCCTTACTTCCCTAATTAACATGGCCCATTATTATTATTTTTTTTAAAAATTTTGGTGGTTCTGGATCAAAATGTTTTGAAAATGTTTTCTTTTGCCTTTTCTTTTTGTGTTTGTTTTAAATGCATTGGTTGCCATGTTCATGTTAAGAGTTGTTAGGGAAAGAATATGCCCCAGATTGATTACTTCTCCAAGACGTGACTGATGTTTTGTTTTTTGAATTCATATCATCATTTATTAATTTGGAGATTTTTGCTGATGGGTACTTGGCTAATTAATTATTGTTTAAAGCACATATCTAAACGAAAGTCAGTCAGAACTTTCAAACCTCTTCTTACCAAAAAAAAAAAAAGAACTTTCAAACCTCAACGCATTTATTCTTCCCTTCTTCTGGAAAGCTTTCAAGAAAATAAAGATTTCACATCAATATTGTTAGTCTAACAGCTTTCTCTTTGATTCTTTCCAATGTTTTTAGGAAGACCAATTAATTGGTTTCAGATTTAGATGTTGACCCTCACAACTACTCTAGGCTTTAGTTTTGTTTGGTGAGAATTGCAAGTTTCTGGCTACTTTCCAATGTCATTTGGGGAGTGCTTTATTTCGTATAGAATAATTTAATATTAAATACTCTACCTTAAAATCTATTTGAAGACACCCTTAATTTCTTTTAATCTTTGCATTTAGCTTGTTAAGATAATTCTGAAATAATTTGTCGGTATAGCTTTTGTTTTAAATACTTTTAATGATAACAAATCTTTCTACAATCACTTCAAAACAATTCTGAAAACAACTTAAATATAAATAAACTGTCATATGCTGCCTTACAAAACCAAGAATTGTAAGCCTGTTTTGGCTTATAATAATTTGAATATTGAAAAACAACTTATGACGATATGCTCTGTGGAAATACGCAATAGCTAGCTGTAAACCAATGAGAAAGGTCGTTGAACAAAGCCCCTTCACAAATCTCAACCTCAAATATCAAAATCCATCCCTACTTTTTATATAGGACAAATTGATGAGCTAAAGCAACCAGAAAATGTAATGCTGCTTGACTAGTTATTTTGTTTAAGGGCTGAGAAACCACAATGTCATAAAAGTGTGTCAATTTTTAAAATGCAATTAGTTGAAATTTCCAGACAACAAAGAAAAATAAAATAGTTTTGACTGTTACAAGTTTTACGTTGTCAAATTAGCAACTTTTATATGGCTAATGTGATTTTTCAGAGCTGAGATTGGGGCTTCTTTTTATTTGCTATTGCTTCAAACCAAGCACAAAAAAAATCTCAATTATGGGAAAAAAAATAAAGCCTCTAAGGTAGAGTTATAGAATTCTAACTGCTCGATCTTCTATTCGCTCCGATTTATAATTTTTTTTTGAATAAAGAAAACATAAATTGCTATTCCTAAACAAAATGCTACTAAGAAAATGAACAGAAAGACTGTTGGGTCCGCGAGGCCCAAAATTTGACAAAAAACCGATGAGAAGCAAAACAGGTATTTTGAAGTTGTTTACGCTTACGGTTGTCTTGCTTAGGGCCTTGGTGACCCAAATCCATACAGTGCCATCAGGCCCAGACCCAACTAACAAACTTGGGCTGTTTTGAAGTAATACATCTGATGTGGCCTTCACAATCATTTTTTGTTTCCCTTTTTCTTTATAAAAGGAAGAAAAAAAAAAAAAAGAAATGTTGACTTTTAAATACATTTGTTTTCTAAATTACAAACACATGCACAAAACATAATACCATAGTTTGGTTTTTTTTTTTTTTTTTTTTTGGAACCAGCTCAAAATTATATTTGGTTCTGACTTGAACATTACTCAAATTGAATTCAAACAAGATTTTATAATATTAAGATTCAATCGAGGTTAAATGGTTCGATATATTTATATATTAATTTGAGTCGTTTTATATCAATTTGTGATGTTGATAAATATTAAATATCGTACATCAACAAATTAATCTAGTATGACCTTTTAATAAATCTATCTTAATTTAAGCATTTCTAAAAAAAATAAAAATAAAAAGTTGCAAATGAAGCAAGATACAAGAACTAAACGGGCCCCATCAAGAAAATCCGCTCCTTAACCCGAAACCATCAGGTTAAACCCAAACAAATCGAAGAAACCTCATATAATAGCCCAAAACCTCAGATAAACCCAGAGAAAAATAAATAAGAAACTAGCAAAAAAAATTCTGAAGTAAAAAGGGGGAAGAATCAGAAGCAAAAATGGAGGCATCCCTGAAAGATCAAGGCAATGAATTCTTCAAATCTGGGAATTACCTCAAAGCTGCTGCTCTTTTCACTCAGGCCATTAAGCAAGACCCCAATAATCCAGCTCTTTATAGGTAATTTTTGTGCTAGTTTTACTTAAATATTTCTGGGATTTTCTTAGTTCTTATTAAAATTAAGTTCTGAAATATGAGATTTGTTTTTTAATTTTATTTATTTATTTTTACTGGTTGATTGAGAAATGAGAATGCTGGAGAACCCAGTTGGCGATTACTTCTTCATTTTATATTAAAGTTTTAATTTTGTTTTTATTTTTGGTTGTAATGACAGAATGAGTATATTTCAAATTTTTGGATTTCGTGGTTGTTAATTAGTCGGATAGACAAAAGGAGGGATGTTTTTCTTAGGTTGAAGTGACTAAAAAATTATTTCTTGGGGGCGTTTATATGGAAGCATTCTGCAGTCTGGATCAATTTTTATGTGAAAAATTTGAGAATACTTTTGTTTATTGTAGCTTCTGAAACTTTAAGCTTCAGGACTGATTTAAGCAGAGCATTGGCGGTTGGAATGATTTGCATGTGGATTACGGAGAGTTGAGTTTTTGTTGGGTTCTGTATTTTGATGGTTTGTGCGAACGGGAGGTTGAATGATGGATTAAGATCTTTCGTTCTAGCTATAAAAGCGGAAAAGGGTTTCCTTTGGGTTGTAAAACTGTCCTGGAACGAGAGAGAGAGTCAATGGTGTTTTGCCCTAGTAGATGATGGTTGCCTTCTTGCCTTTTGGTCTTCTTGGAATTTCTATTATGTCAGTTGAATAGTTTGTTGTTGTCTGTTTTTCATCTTTATCATCCTCCTCCTCTCCTTTCCAGCAACCGTGCGGCTGCATTTTTACATTTGGTTAAGCTTAACAAAGCACTTGCTGATGCAGAGATAACTATCACATTAAAATCTGATTGGGAAAATGTTAGCTTATAATTTTTTTCAAAATGTTAAAACTTGGGAATCAAATGACATTGGATTACAAATGCAGGGTCATTTCAGGAAAGGATGTGTCTTGGAGGCTATGGAACGATATGATGATGTATGTGTAGACTTTCTTCCTTTTCATCTCAGAAGCTTTTTGACTGAGACCAATAATAAGTTGCAGATCATTTCTATTTAACTAATGTAGGCCGTGGTTGCTTTTGAGATGACTTTGAAGTACAATCCCCAGAGTTCAGAAATGTCAAAAAAAATCAATAGGCTGTCACGGTTGAAGAAAGAAAAAAAGCGAGCTCAAGAAGTGGAAACCATGAGATCAACTGTTGATATGGCGAAGCATTTGGATTCATTGAAATCTGAACTGGTGAGTACAGCTGTTTTTAGCAAAGAGGCAAACTATGTGCGCTTATATGCGCTCATTTGTATTTGTTAGACGAAATGTTTTCTTTGCTCTATTTGTTATGTAGATGACTGTCTGGTTGATCTGATTTAGTATATTATATTGCTCGGTTTGCTAATGTTTTAATAGTCTCATATTTCATTCTATGCAACAATTAGCATGCTTTTACATACTGGCAGCAATACATATTATAATTATGAACAGCTAAACTAGAGGATTGCTTTCAGGGATTTGAAATGGAAATTAAACTAGTCTCTTTTTTCTTTTCAGTCTCAAAAGTACGGACCTGAAGAGAGTTCAAAAAAGATTTTCTCTTTTCTTGTTGAAACAATGGAGAGTGCTGTAAAATCATGGCATGAAAGTTCTAAGGTGGATGCTAGAGTTTATTTCCTTGTTGATAAGAACAAAACAGACACAGAGAAGTATGCTCCTCTTGTCAACATTGATAAGGTAATAAAACCATTATTCATTTGTTTCTCATTCTTTCAATCTCTTTCCAATCGAAGAATGCTAGTAGTGAGCTTCTTGAACTTCCATCTGTGCATGGTTTTAATCTCTTTCCATTCAAATAATGCCTGTATATTATTTTGACTATTTGAACATCCATGGATACATGGTTTTAATCCTGCGTTACCTCAATGATGCCAGGCATTTGAATCACCCCATACACACAGCAGTTGTTTTTCATTTCTTAGACAGTATGCTGAAGATTCTGTCTCCAGAGCGGCGTGCTTGGTAACACCTAAGAGTATTATATCTTATCCGCAGGTAATGGGTTGACAATTATGTATGGTGCTTTACTTTTTGGTTGAACTGCATCAATGGTAGTTAGACTGCTATTTAAAAGAGATTATTCATGAGCATAGCTGTGACTAGATGTCTACAAAAAGTATCGTAACTTATCTAATTTATTTCTGTCATGTATAGTACACTTCAGTTAATGACTCATGTAGCTGGGGAGCATGAAAAATTATGTACTCTTTCATAAATGCCAAGTCCTCTACTTTTAGAATGTTTGGATCTATATTGAGCTGAAATAAACAAACCACCAATCAGCATATACACAGTATTTTAAATTTGGGTTTTCTTATTTTTGTGTGCTTAAGAATCATTTCGTTTTTTCTTGCTTCTAGATATTTGTTATTAGGTCCTCTCTGATCATTGATCACAGGAGGGTGTTAGTCTCTATGGTAGTTGTCGAACAAAGATCTTACATGCTTCTCTTGTCAACTGATGAAGTGACCCCTCTCGGTAGTCCTTCGTAGAACGAGGAATATG
The DNA here is from genome assembly GCA_024721245.1 of Mitragyna speciosa. NCBI lineage: Eukaryota > Viridiplantae > Streptophyta > Magnoliopsida > Gentianales > Rubiaceae > Mitragyna > Mitragyna speciosa. The sequence continues at coordinate 2,533,170 of CM045571.1, forward strand.
ATGACCTATTGTGCAATTAAAAGGGAATGGGTTTTATAGCATTCAGTCCTTTGTTCGGTTGTTTTCTACTTAAACCAACAAGAGATCTGCTTTGGTTTCTGTTGCACTTACTTGTTCTCCACAACCAGACAAAAGTTGAACAAGTTTTATTCCTTGGCTCTTCACAAGTACGAGGAGTGCTCAATTAATGCACTAGACATGATTCTTGCTTTTCAAAGGATTTCCCATATTTCTAAATTGAGTTGATCAAGTTTCTGTTTCTCATTGTTGTACTCACTTCCTCCTCCCATTTGCAATGATATCGTGATAATCTACATTGTTTATTTCATAATGCTGTGTTATCATCTTTCTTTATGCTATACATTTGTTGCAGGTGTGGAAAGGAGAAGGATCTAGGAAATGGAAGCATGGACAAAGTGATGGATTCTTTGTTCAATATGAAACCCCTTCCCTTCGCAAGTTGTGGTTTGTTCCTAGTTCCACAGAGAACGGGAAAATATTTTGCAGGTTATCTCTCTCTCTCTCTCTCTCTCTCACACACACACACACACACATGCTTGCAAGCACACAAATAATTGTGTTTAACAAGACTGTTTTATTTTCTGGTTATGAACACCAGTTCAAAAGCAGTCTTATTAAATATTTAAACTTCACATGCATTGCTTGTTTCAAACATTAATGATGACTAATATTCCATTTTATTTCTAGTGGACGCAGTTTATCTTGCTTCTTAATTGAATAATTTAGAATATTAAGATTTCTTTTCTTCAGGGATCCAGTAGCTTTGGACATTAGTGTGCATGAGCTTCTTCCTCGTCTGTTCAAGGAAGTGTAATTAATGTAGTGATTTCATTTTCTGGTTCATCTCTGGGAAAATTTGCTTTGTTGCCAAATTAGCATACCTATGACTTCAAGGTAGAGTAAAGATCTGTGCCTAGAAATCACATGGATTAATTGTGCATATCCTTTTATGGGCACTCCACACCACAGATATGAAGCAAGGGCATACGAGTCTATCTCCTATTGAGCAAGTGAGAGGCTTGATCTTCTTTTCAGGGATTGTACTTGCAGTTTTTTACTTCATAATTTAGGTATTTTAAGTTTTAACAGTCTTCTGCATTTTTCTTTTATAAGTTGACATTTAAACAGGAATTTTGGGGTTGAAATAGGACATTTTGGCTTGTCATTTTTTTTTTCCCTTTGTCTTTTTGGCTATTAGATCGGGAATGTTGTGATAATATAGCCAAAGTTTGTATACACAAAAACAGAGCATGGTTTGATTGAAAATATTGGCTTCAGCTTGTTATACCATGTAATTCATTTGCATCCATTACCTTTTTTCAACTATTGCAAGCTTGCAGCTCTGTCATTCATCTTTTCTAATCCTTATTCCTTAGAAGAACTTCGTGGTATTATTTTAACAGCCTGAAGATCAATGATTTTAATTAATTGTTGAAAATGTTTTTAACAAGATTTTGGATTTGTTAGATACCATCCGTCATCCTTGTGCTTGAAGATTTTGTAACTAATAATCATTGTACGGATGGTTTCTAGCCCTATTCTTCATTCTCTTTTCGGTTCCTTTTGCCTTTTCCATGATACAAGACTAAAAGCCCTAATATCTATCCGTAAGCTTGCTTCATACATTTTCTCTAGTATTCTAAAGAACTGAACATTATCCTGATTTGTAACAAATGCTTCCAACTTTATGCATTCATTTATTATGATCTAAATAATGGTTGCCTTGCTCGAGGGTCTGTTATGCATTCTTCAAACATTGTTATCTGATGCTTCATTCTCGGTTGCCTTGGGTTTCTGCTTGCAAGAGTGAAGCATGAAGGTGCATGCGCATACTGCCTCTGCGACAGTCAGAAAGATCCACTTCTGACCAACCATGTCAATAAGCTTGGACCTATCCATCTTTTTCATAACCTCACTTCCAGGATTGGCTAACACAAGCTAATCAAGAAAACTACAAAGTTATTGATCATAATGAGGGTATAGAGTATTAACTGGCGAGTTGCAAATATTCATGCACCAAAATATAGGATGCAATTTTTTGTACCTGCAGACACCTTCTATCCATGTTTTTCTTGACTTCTTCCAGCATGCTAATTCCACTGGTATCTGTGGTTCCAACAGCTGATGTTCACAAAATCCACATATCAACATCATTAGAACTAATGTGTAGAATAAATTGAAAAATACAACTTCATTTAACTTTTCATTTGGTTCACTAAATTTTTGCTTACCACTCATATCCAGTATAACACACTGTAATTCAACATCTGGTGAGCATTTTAGTCTATCTTCCTCCTCGTCGATCCATCTTGTGATCCTAGTTTAAGAGCATTAATTAACACGGAAATAAGTATCATTTTATTTTTATCAGTGACAACTTAGATCAATAGATCCAAAGTTAGTTCTGTGTTAATTTACCTTTCCCTTAGGTAACTCGCATTGGCAAAATATATGGGAGCATCAATTCGCAGGATAAAGATTCCAGGAACATTGATTGCTATAGGATATTGATCAGTGCTTCTGTAAGCCATAGAGTTGGGAATATTTCCCAGAACAACAGTCCTTGGCCTAGCAACAAACAGAAGTACCCGAACAAGGGACAACGCCACCTACACCAAGCATAATTATCAGCCAAAAGAGAGTAATTTTTCGGGCAGGCTAACTCAAAGCTAGGACTAACTGAAGATTATTGGATGATAATGTTAGTATAAGCTCAGTATAGAGAGAAAATTTATACGTACAGCGATGACTAGGCCGATTTCTACGCTGCCAAAGACCACACCAATGTATGCACTGAGACAAACAGTGAAGTCGAATTTGTCGATTTTCCAGAGGTGGATGGCAGATTCATAGTCTATTAGACCGATCATAGCTGCAATTATTATGGCTGAGAGTACCACTAGAGGTGTGTAATAGAACAATGGTGTGAGGAATAATAGTGTTATCATCACTGCCGTTGCCATTACAATGTTGGACACTGCAGTTTTGCATCCTGCATTAAAATTCACGGCTGTCCTGGAAAATGGCCCTGGAAGATGGTTGCGAGAAGTGAATTGACATATAACTAGACTACAATTTACTCGTTCATAGGATCTATACATATTATATTATTTAGTTCTTGGAGCTTAATTTATTTAGCCTTTTAAATCACTAGTCTTGGGCCCCATTGGCCCAAAATTACGTAGTGAATATTTTTTGATTATAGACCATATGGGAGCCATATGTTATGGAAGTACCTGCTGTGAGGTAGCAAGAGGTGCAAGAGCCAGTAATGTTCATCAATCCAAATGCAATCATCTCTTTGTTTCCATCAATGTGATAGTTCTTGAATGTGGCGAAGCTTCTTCCAACGGCTACCCCTTCCTGCACGCCAATATTTTGCATTTTCATTTGTAAATGGAATTTGGGGCTCTACTCATGATATATGAATTTGTTAACTTGCAATAACTTGCAAGAATTGCCTGGCTAAACATTTTTTTCTTTCCCATGTTGGTCTTGTCATGTAGACCAAACTAACATTGCTTACATAATCCATATCCTAACATTGCTTACATAATCCATATCATTTTGCCCTCGGTCAGATCCAGATTTAACTTTTTTATGTTTCAAGTAAGAATTTGCATAAAGAAAACCTTCTAAATTATAATTTCCTATTCATTTCCAGCACAATCGACCGTCATCAGTAAACATATATAATAAAACATTAGCCATACAATATGTCATTTTATGTCGAGTTTTGATGGATGAATATGGACATATTAACAAAAGAATGACGTGATGAATTAGATTTCGCACCCATTGAAAGGACAAGTACATAAAACTTACAGCTAGGGCGATGACACCAGTTACGACTCCAGTTTTGATGGCTGTCATAAGATATGGAGAAGAAAATGACAATTCAGACACAGAAGGTGGATTCAAACCCTTTTTCAAGTGCCCAATCTGCAAAGATCCCAACAGAAAGCAACTGATGAGAATTCTATATGCTTAAAACCTGGAATCATCCAACAAGGTTTGCAGACGAGGTCCCCATGTGCATGTGGTGGATGTCATCACCATATAGTACAATATTGTACAATCAAATATGCATGAATCGATTTTGTCTCTCTAATGGCCATAAATGTTCATTCGTGTGCAATAGAGAAGAACCATTTTACTTGAGGGATGAGTAATCAACTGCGTTAGCAAATTTTATGGGAACCGCAGAATTATAGTCGGTCCAACGTTGGTCTTGGATAAACAAGTTCTACAATATTTATCTTACCAAAAATGCATCATACAAGTTTATAGATACTAACTATTGTATGATTTACAAAAAATTGAATGAATATAAATGTTAATTTTCTATGAGATAGAGATATTAGTTACCACTTCAACTCCATGGTTTTCAGCGTGGGTGAAGTAGACCAAAACACTTCCCATAATAACAGAAGTTAGAGGTGCCATAGCATTTATCCAAAAGAATGCTGCCTTTTTCTTGCTCTGCTCCCCATCAACAGACATGCAAGATCAAATCAGTCAAATGACTATATCTTTCCATGTCTTATTTCCATGGGATCATGGGGATATAGAATAACGAAATAATTATGTTAACTTACAAAGTACTTCGTGATGAAGAGAAAAAGGAGGAAACAGCATCCTAAGACTCCACTTTCCCATTTCCACTATAATGATCAGCACCATATAAATATTAAATTAGTTCAATAATTCTCTAACTTAAATAATAAATTAACAAACCTTTTAACAAGATATTGGTATCTTTAAAAATCATAGTACAGTAAAAGGTGGAGATTATTAATAAAGAAAGAGTAGAAGGGAACCTGATGCGTTTGGCTAAAGATGGATCTCATGACATCAACTATATCTGTTTCATGTGTGAAATGAACCAGCCCAAGAATAGCCTTCAACTGCTGCAAACAAACAACTGTGGCTGCTCCTCCCATGAATCCCACAATTGTTGCATGCGACAGGAAGTCCACAATGAATCCAAGCCTTCAACCCATAAATAGATACGTTAAAACAAAGTTGTTCAAAAATGAAAGTAAATAATACTTCAATCAGCATAAAGAGTAGTGACAAAGTTGTTCGAATGGTTCAGAAAAGACATATTAATCATTTTTCTTTGATTTTAGGTTAGAAGTTTGAAGAAACTGACCTTAATAAGCCTAAAGAAGCTTGAAAAACTCCTGCAAAGAAAGTTGCAGTGAAAACTAACTGCACATAGAGCTTAGGGTTCTCAGTAGGATGAACTTCCTTTCCTAACATGGAAGCTATGAGAAGTGATGGAACAGCTATAGCTCCAATTGCCAAATCCCTGGAACTTCCTAACATGGCATAAATTATCGGTGGCACAAAGCTTGAATCTGCATTCTCAAACACAAAAAACAAGCAAATATTCTTAAATCTTGAACTAAAATGTATTTGTCATTTTTCACTGTACTATTAACAGAAGTGAAAATCATTTTAAAATCGAGCTTATACAAGCTGGTGATCTAGATATATAAACTGGTAATCTTTATATTAAATGTCACTCGGTATAAATTTTTAGACATGTTCATCTTGAAAGAAAAAACCGAAAAATAAAAATTGCATGTGAGATATCTTGGTTATGAAGTACGAACACTTACAAAGTCCAATAACAGGAGGCAAATTAGCTAATTTTGCGTAACTAATTCCCTGAGGAACCGCTAGACTCGCAATAGTAATTCCAGCTATCAAATCAGCCTTAAAGAATTCGAAAGTGTAACGAGGAGCCCATTCAAGAATTGGTACGAAGTATTGTAACCCCAGTACACACTTTTTAGAAAATGGCTGACCCTTAAATTGCCTAAAAGGATCATCAGGAAAAAGAGTCTCTTTCACGGACGTAGCTAGATTTTTCAAGAAGGGCTTTGATGGAGGTAATTCTACACGATGTTTGCATTCAAAATCAGCATTTCCCATTTTTTTCATATAGAATTATCAACTTCAAAAAAGATTCCAAAGATGAGAAAAGAGGTTCAACTTCAAGAATTTAAGTGAAAAAGTTATAATGCTAGGAGGAATGAGATGAAACACTTGTTAATGGTAGTGTGTAACAAATGCTAACGGTGGCTTTGTTGTATCTATTGTTATTTTCTAGCAAAATGACGTATGAATTCTAGTGAAGAAGATGGGTAATCCTGAATCTAGGATTTGCTTGAATTAATGAGCATACAAATGCAGGTACAGATTCATAAGAGTTTGAGATATCTGGTTGGATTTGCTTTACCGAAGAGCTGTATATATAGAGGTGCAACAATTGCATTTGTGCGCTAGGACTACAAGGTGGCCGGTCACCACAACAATAGTGGCGTGGAGGGACCGATTTTTGACTGAAAACGTGGGACATGGTCAACGCCTTAGGTCGGTCCTCAACTGAACAATGGTTACAGAACATGAACCATCTATATGGCCTGGCAATTTCTTTAAGTTCTCACAATTATTGTAAGTGGTGTAAAATTAGATAGCAAGAAATTGTAGTTATCTATATTGAGACCTTTTTAAGTTAAAATTATTACTGACTACTCTGTAAAATGGGTCTGAATTTGGTGATTTAGACAACTTGTAAGACGGACTACGTAAGTTTTGCTGAATCTTTCCTTTTGGGAAAGAAAATATCATGCAGATGTTATAAATGTTACTAAATGTACACCATGTGTTTAACTTTCAGCCCAGAAATGCAAAATTAAACAGTGAAACTATTCTGCAGTTTGTTGTGCAGAATAATTCGAAGTCCATGGTTGCATTTCGAACTTGACAGGTAATGAGTAAGTCGGCAAACACTAATTCCAATTCTAATTGAGAGTTGATAATTGCTGTAACCTTGAATTTAGTTATTTACTGGGGTGAAAAGTACATACGAACAAAACTTGTGAGGACTACATCCAATGTTGACAAAAATCCTTACGATGGCTTTGGATGGACATATTTTTTTTAAAAAATATTTTTATAAAATTTTAAATACGTTTTTTAATTACTTTTTTATCTCACGGATACATTTATTCAAAAGAATCTTTCAAACTTTTACAATAATATTCTTTTAAAACACACTAATAAACAACAATCCAAACAAAGATTCATTTGAAGGTTTTCAATTGAAGGGAAAAAAAAAAAAAAAAGGTCTTTCAACTCTTGTAGTGCATTGGACACGTTACCAAATGTCGGGTAATTGCCTTTTGACCTCACGTCTTACGTTGCTCCTGAAGTACACCCATGAACTATTCAATTCTCAAAAATGATGGTGTCGCATTTGGTTGCAGCAAGGTGGAGTAACGATGCGACACGCGGCATGCCAATCAAACATCAACAAATAACATAAAATGTGACTCGCAATTATCATTTATCATATAATAATAAATTATTAGTTGTACTGTATTACTTGATAATGTACGTAAGACATTTAAATGCTTTTCCCAGTAAAGTGTTTAATGAAATTATTCAATTGTTTACAACATAATAACTAAATTTCTTTACATCTACTTGATGGGATAACTTTATCTTTTGACTATGCATTTTTATTTCAATAAGAATTAGGAAATTTGGAAGGTCAAATAATTCAAGAGGAAAATGATAGTTCAGCAGAATTTTCCTAAAGTAAGGAGCTGATATAATTAGAAGAAAACTATTATTTTAAACCCCAAAGATTTTTGCCAAATTAACTTTTTCTTTGGGTGGGGAGGCACGTAGTGAATTGTTATGGATCACCAAGAATGCTGTCCTAGGGCCTGCATGGGTGACCTTTTCTATACGTGGAGAAAATAAGTGGAGAAAAGTTGGAAAACAAGACACGTGGTGAGTGGAGGACTAGAGAGATACAGTGTATTTTTTACTATTGAGATATGCAAAATAAGGGGGTTTGCAACCTTTTTGTAACTTTAGCATTGTGTAATTTAGCATTATTATGAGTATTTCTCAAGTCAAAAAGAGCACAACACTATCAACTTTTTCCATCCAACTCTTTGGTCTTTTAAAGTTGACATGCATGTACCAAGTAATGCCTAACAACTTGGATATTTTCTGGAAAGATCAAACAAGTCAGCATTGAAGTTGTTTGATTCTTTAAGTGGAGAAGTGAACTTGCATATTCTTTTGTAAAATTAAGATTTATCCATTGTGCACATAATTTAGTGGGTTCTACACCTTTAAACATATAGAACACACTATATAAGAGTCGAAAATTACAAATCAGATCCTCAGTGCCATTTTTTTCCAATGCCAATTCCAGTATCACCAATCAGGAGTTGCCGCCTTACATTCACACTTATCACAGTTAAGATAAATCAAATAACTACTAAAATTTGAATGCAAGGTAGCAACTCCTAATTGATGACACTAGAGTTGGCACTGGGAAGATGTCACTGAGGATCTGAACTATGAAAACTACAGGGACAAACTACTTATGCCTAGATTTCGCCTCTTTTTTAGTCTCTTATGTGCCCTTTAGGCACAAAATAAATAAATTCACTTATTATAACATAAAACCGCAATCATGTCTTCCAAGGAACAACACATATTTTAATTTGGACACAAAATAGATAAATCCATTTATTATAACAATTAGAAATGGGGCATGTGCTTCGCACGTTTAACAGTTATTCAACAAATGATATAATAAATTTGTCTAATAAATGATATAATGGAAGGAGAAAAATAAAAAAAGATATTAATTTTGGTTTTCTTTTTTTTTTTTAACACCATGTCTAAAAATTATGTGAGATTCAATTAATTATATCCTTAAAAAATAAATATAAAATAATCACTATTATTGGAAACCTACATTTCAAGTACAAAAATACTACTAAATTTACTTTAATAGTTTTACATCTATCTTTTCTTAACTTTACAGATTATTTTCTTTTCTAAAATAATTTGAATACAACAGATGAATATTTCCAATAGCAAAAAAAAACAAAAAAAAGATTTTGGCATAATGATGGTTTCCTTAAAGTATCCTTCCGAAATAAGTTATGAAATCTTTTAATATTTTTAAAATTGTTATTGTATAAAATGTAACTTGTTATTGTATATGTAATTATACTTTGAAATAATTAAGCTTTTGATAGGTTCATTAATAATTTTACATATCTCTATTATATCTACGAAGTATTTGATTAAACTTTTATATAATTGTACCACAATTAATATTTTCAAATGACTTATTTAAAATTATTGAATATTTGGCTTTTCCATAGACACTAACCTAATTCATCACTCAGTAAAATCAATTAGAGTTATTTGTTAAATTCACAATTAATGTAATAAGTATATATATAAATTTTCAGTGTCAATTAGAATATCATATATTATGAGAATGATGAGTTTTGAGATTCGTTAATAACCTCATGAGACTTGCAAAATCTTATATTTTATTTTTCATGTAACAATTAATGTATTTGCATGTGTTGAACTTCTCACATCTACTTTTTGTCCGTTTGGTTTTTTCTTTTTTCTTTCTCTACTATAATAGTACAAGATATAAGATATGCTTTGATTTTGTGGTATATCAAAATTTAAAACTACAAAATTTTTTGTTTATAATGCATAAATGCATATTTATGACACCTTTGTTTTTAATTAACTTCACTCTTTGAATAAGTAACGTTGGAGAGCTTATTTAACGAGCACCCTAATACATTCGTTAGCTAAACTTATATACATATTTTGGTCAAATCCTTTTGTAGTCAGTTAACCACTTTGTATATTATCAAAATGTAAGCATTTTAATACTAATCAAAATTTGATCACTAATTAACTTTCACATCAAAAGGTGATAAGTTATTCTCTACCTATCTCTGTTGAGCTGTTAAGATTATTGATTCGAAGTCAAAATGCCACATTCAAAATCTCGGGCTCCATTAAAGAAAAAAAATCATATATTTTTAACATAAATATAGTTTTAATGATTAAAGATATTATGCAACCTTGTTATGCATAAAAAACTAATGCAAAACTGAAAAATCACCAACTTTGAATCAGTTTGAATATTATTATAGTATTAATAAGACTTTGCATTGTCTTAAAAAAATATTATATTTACATATACTAATAATTATACCATAGCTGATTTAGAATTTTTATATGTTATATGAGTAGGAACCAATCGGATATGTAGTAGGTTAGAATATGGAAACTTTTCTTCTTTTTTTTAAAATTATTTTTATGTTTATCTCAATCATTATTTACATAATTAGTATAATTTATACATAAAAAATTCATTTAAGTTTTTATTTTTAGTGTGTTGTTTCTTTAGCTTTTTTTCCTAAATTCCACCAACTTTGAATAATATAGGTTATTTCTACTTTCACAGATCCTACTTGCACAATTTCAAGAAACTTCTCCACATAGATAAAAGTAGCCAATTGAAATATAACTGATAAATTTAGCAATACCATCACAAAAGTAAAATCTACAGCTTGATTTCTAGCTATCTTGTTTGCTCATACTTGTGCTCTTTTTATAACAAATGTTTCCACACATAATGTCCTTTTATATCAAATTGAAAAACGTAGGCTTGTGAATATATCATGCAAATCAAATATACAGAAAAAGAACAAAAGAAGTTACCCATATTAAATAATCTCTTTTTTTATTATTTGGTGATATCGACATCCAATAATGCTTCGAGTTGGTGATTCTCTATATGCAGAAAAATCTGGGAAATTGAATTACTCTGCTCTTGTTCTTTTTTGCTTTATTTTATTTTATTTTATTTTATTGGTAATGAGGATGTGAATAATTCTCTACTGATTTCAGGTTTATGCTTTTTGCGAGCTTAAGATTTTTTCCAATTGTGATCGATTTTGTCTTGGTTTCAGATTCCTGGTAAGAATTGGAATCACTAAAGGCTTATACTTTGTGCAAGAAAACAATAGCCAATAATGTTCGATTATTTTATCTATTTTCCTAGACACAATTATTTGGTAATTATACCAAATTTAACCTGTTCAAAAGAATATCTCTATTTTTCCTAGGTTTCAAGAGGCCTGCATCAGAATTTCATATATGATCTAAAGCTACACCACAAGTAAAGTTGGTTTCTTTCTTTTGAAAATGCAAATATATCTTATCGCAATAAAACTTTACCATCATTCTCCCCATGCCAATGGGATTCTATCTATCCTGCCTGGTTCTTGGAGATACCAACATCTAGTTGGCAATCCTAAACTAATTTTATAAATGATTTGTGTCTACCGATTTGCTATTGCAAAATTTTCAGACATATTTGGTGTTGCAATGTCATTGTAAGGTATGATTATATTTGTGAAGATACACCGATACAACATATCACTTTGAAACTGACGATAAATTTGCAATGGATTTTGTCACTTTAGTTTGGTTATAAAATTCTATTTTCTATTAAACATACAATATTACAATGGGGAAGAAAAATTGGTATTAATATTCAGGATTATAAAGTCTTTGAACACCTAATGATGTACAGATTTTTTAAGCATCATTTTTTTTTAAAAATGGTCTTGACTAGCTTTTTAAAATGCTAAAATTGAACGGAAGAAGCAGAAAAGAGGGCTTCAAAATAGATCTTTGCTTGAAAGGAAAACGTGAATCAGTTATTATGGAATTTAAATATTGCGCTTAGTGGAAATTTTTCCCTTGTGCATTTTGCGAGATGACATCTAAAGAATCTGGGCTTTGCATGCTTTATTATTTTTTCTATTATTGGAACTCAATTATTTTAGTGTTAAAAACATCTAGCTACACATGTGAAGTTGCAAACTTGTGAATATAAAGTCTGCTAACATATGCATTCACTATTTTGTTTGGGATTTTGTGTAGAGCATAAATTTAAATTTATATACTGATAAATAAAAAGTATTTTAAAAAAAGAGAAAAATAAATGTTTATAAGAACTAATAAATACTTTATTGTAAAATCGAATTTATTTTTATGCTAACCAATAAATATTTTATATCAATTATCCAAGAAAGGTTTTTTTTTATTAGGATTTGATAATCTAACCCCTATATATTTCCATTAATATCATTTTTTTAAAATATGACTATAACTTAAAAGATAAGGGTATTTTAGAAAATACATTAATTGTTAAATCACTTAAGGTCATTCGTGCTTTTATATTACTAGGAGTGATGCACGTGCTTTGCAAGTTTAATAGCTCATTTAAAAAACAATACAACAATAAGAAAAAAAGAGAAAAAATAGTTAATAATTTTGGTTTTTCTATTTTTTGAATACCTATATCCAAAAAATTATCCTAAAGAAGCAAACATATGACAAGTACTATTATCAAAACCTACATTTCATTGTTACAATTGTCATTTAGAACTATTTAAGTATCAAAATACTACTATTTCTACTTTAATAATTTCAAATGTATTTTATGATAATTTCAAATATTATTTTTTTTAAAAAATTAAATGATTCAAAGAATATCTCCAATTGGCATGATGATGATTTCTCTAAAAATATCTTCGCAAAAGAAATTATGAAATCTTTTAAAATTTTTAACTTGTTATGTATCAAAGGAAAATTGCTGTTTGTTTAAAAAGATGTAATTATGCTTGAAGTCCCTAAATTTTTGATAAGTCGACAACTAATTTTTTATGTCACTATTCTATTTATAAAGTATCAAATGAGACTTTAACATAATTGTACCACAATTAGTATTTCCTATGAATCTTTTATAAATTTTTGGTATCTTAATTTTAATTTATTTACTATAATTTCTCTATTTATTGAATGTAACATGTATGTAAAAATGATAATAACTTTTTAGTGTAAACATACCAAATAGAAATGCACTTATAATCTAGTGATTATAACTTTTGGGTACTGATCATTTCAAAAGTAACACTTACTTATTACATACAAACATATTGCTACCATTGTGCAAAATTATTAAGTTAGTTAAGTTATATCATTCATGTGCATAGATTATACAATAAAAGTGTATAGTTATAATTTTTTTTACATATCATTTGTAATTTTGAAATGAATTATCTTTTTCAGTTAGGTGATATCATTTTTTTAACTATTTTCATTTGATATTTATCATAGTTATTACCTTCTTCTTTCTACATAATTAATGATCTTTTTCTCCTTTCTCGACTTTCTACCCATAAAAAATAATTTATACATCTAAACATCCAAAAATATATGTTATGATTTATTTTCTTACATTGAATAATCCCATAAAATAAAAAGATAATATACAATAAAATTGCAACTTTATATATACCATGTATTTTTGAATATTTGGCCTTTTCTTGGACACTAATAACTTAATTGACATTAGAGTTATTCGTCAAACTTACAAATTTATGTAATAAATATATATGACTTTTCATTGTCAATTAAAATATTATATATTATGAGAATGATGAGTTTTAAAATTTGCTAATGAATATAACCTCATGAGACTTGCAAAATTTTTATATTTTGGCATTTGCATATATTGAGCATCTCATTTCCACCTTTGTTTGCTTTTTTCTTTTTCTCTACAAAATAAAATATGTCTCAATTTTGTGTTGTATGAAATCTTAAACTATATACTCTTTTGTTTATAATGTATGCATTCATGTTACCTCTTACAATTTGACAGTTTTCCGAATTAACTTCACTTTTTGAATAAGTAATACTTGAGAGTTCACTTAAATAGTGCCTTACTCATTAGCTAAACCCGTATAGTTTTCTTCAATCAAATTCTTTGTGATCAGTTAATTACTTTGTCTAATATCAAAATATAATATTAATAATAAAAAGAGTTTGAACACTGATTAGCTTTCATATTAAAAAATCATAAACAATTGTTTAACTATCTTGGTTTAGTTGTTAAAATATTGATTTGAATTCAAAATGCCACATTTGAAATCTCGGTCTCTATTAAAGGAAAACATAAATTTCTTGACATAAAGAAATTTTAATGATTAAAGTTGTGATGCTACTTTGCTTTGCATAATGATCCCGTTAATATAATAAAACATTATTAAAAATTCAATTATTGATGACTCTTTATATTATCAGTAGCTCTTTAGAAATTTGATTCTAAGCCTTTTGAAACCTTGTCTTATTTAATGTTTAATGACATTTTTATATTCTAAAATATTTACCTAGGATAAGTTTTAGTAATATTTACATTTGATTCTTTGTGTTTAGGTTTTTAAGATTATTTTTTATGTTAATTCCCTAATGTGATATCAAAATACAAAAATAAGAATATTTATCAAATAATAAATTTTTTAATCAAATAGTTCATCCAAATTCCAAATCCAATCATTTTGATAACATTTTTTATCTTCCATTCTGTCTTCTTTAATCAAGATTAATTAATAAAACTTTATTGCGTCTTAGTCCACAATACATGTTACTTCATTATTTTTTAAGGTAGTGTAATAGTAATTTGTTTTCATATAGGATTTGATATGTTAAAATTGTTATTTTTAAATTTAGTAAATGAAACCATAGTAAAAAAGAAACAAAGTAATACTACTAAATAAATTCAAGTACAATATTGTAGACTTTTTTAATTTAAATTAAGATTTAGAAATAAGATTAACGTCTATATTTCTCCAAAAAGACATGAATTTATACTTTTTATAATTTAATATTGCAGATGAATCCTTTTTTAAATTGACCTTAAGATTTGAAAGAAGTTTGAATGAAAGCTGAATTTTATTTGGATTTAATTAATCAACCTCTTTATATTTTCATTAATTTCCTTTCTTAAAGCAATTGAATGTAAAAAAAAAAAGCTATTTTAAAAAAGAAAAATATTAAATGTTAAAATATTAAAATGCTTTAGAAAATTCGTGCTAAAGAATTAGTCTAAACAATTATTCTTAATTAATTTTGTAACAAACACTCATTTAAAATTTGTTATTTATAATTAATTTCTTGAGTAGAGGCTTTTGTAATAACAGGGGTGTAATATATTTAACTAAAAAGCCATGTTATGATAGAGTGATTTTCCTTACATTTTTTGTGACTTTAAGTTTATTCTATAAACTAACTACTATATCTTTTAAATTTAAGTCTTAATGAGATTTAAAAGTTCAGATCTTTGATTAATTAATTTTTATTATGATTTCCAAGTTAGCATAGGTAGGTTGAATACATTATTATTATTTTTTAATCTTTCTTGGCACTATACTACATACTTTTGTGGCATTTTAAAGTAAAGTAACATTGCATCTGTTCATAATATGAGGCAAATAAACTAATGATTTAAGTAGACAATTTAATTAGGATTTAATTATTTCCACTTTTTACCTTTCCGATAATGTCCTTCTTAATGCAATTGCAACGACAAAAATAAGGCTATTCAAAAAATGTAGTAGTAAATGTTAAAATACCAAAGCATTTAGAGTCATTAGTGCTAAACAATTGGTCTAGTAATTGTTCTTAATTATTTGTAACTAAATAATTATTTATAATTTATTATTTATAATTAGTTACTTAAATAAAGGCTTGCATAATTACAAAGTCTGGTTTCTTCTATCTAATTTTATATTCTTTTCATTATTAGATTTAGTTTCTAAAGCACATAATTTGTTTGTTATTTTTATTTGTCTGCGAATGGCATGCTTTCTATGTGTAAATCTTAAAGTTAGAAATAGATGTTAATAATCCATATGTAAAGAATGATTGTAATAAACATAAAAATAATTACACAAAGAACAAAAAGGAAAAAATTTTCAAGTTTTAACTTGCTACATATATCCTTAGATTCTACTCCTATAACTTTTAAAATTCTGAATTAGCTATAGTGCAGTTATTACTATGTTTAAATAGAATTTTTTTAGAAAATATAAAGTTTATTATTATGTTAATTGATATTAAAATTGACACAAAATATATAATTTTTCAATTTTGCATCAGAAATTACATTTAAATTATATTTATGAGGAGGATTTTTTTATCTTATTTATGCATTTTGATTTTTTATTAATTTTTATTTAAATTAAATTTTATTATAAAAGACTTGAAATTCAATTTAAAATGTATCCATGAGGAGGAGTTTTTTCTTTTACAATATTATTTGTGCATTCATTTAAGTTGAATAAAGGACTTGAAAGATTTTTCGTGGAATGTTATTTTTACTATAACTTTATTAATCTAACTCTTTATAATTTCCATACTTAATATGATTACGAATTTAAAAAATACAACTATTTAAGAATTGAATAAATATTTTTGAAATTAAAATTATGTCTAAAATATAAAATTAATTTTATTGCAAAATATTTGAAAAATGATTTCTTTTCAGCATTTTTGTTTTTATTTATTTATTTTTTCTAATTAATTAATTTTTTTGTGACTTTGTTTAGAGCATAAATTTGAATTTATATACTGATCAATTAAAAATATTTTAAAAATAAAAAGAGAAAAAATAAATGTTTATACTAACCAATAAATATTTTTTTTGTAAGATCCAATTTATATTTGTAATTGTAAATAATTTTTATGCTAAGTAATAATTTTTTTTTTGTAAATAATCCAATTGAAATATGTAATTGTAAAAGGATTGAAAGATTATTAAAAGAAAGTTGGAATTTGATTAGGATTTTGACAACTCTAACTTTTATATATTTTCATTATTATGCTTTTTCTAATATGACTACAACTTAAAAATTAAGGGTGTTTTAAGAAATACATTAATTGTTAAATCACTAAACCGCCAAACCACTTAAGCTCATTCGTGGTTTTATATATATACTATGCTATATACTTTTATGGCATTTTAAAGCAAGGTAACATAACGTCCATTATTCATAACACGTGAGCGATTGCTTCTAGCTGATAATTTAATTGATTTATTATGTAATGACTGAGAATAATTTGAATAAAAAATTTAAAATTAAGATATTATTTTTATTTTAATATGAAAGATAAATTAAAGAAATTGGTCCTACCTAATCAAGAAAGTATCCATTAAATAGAAAATAAAAAATCAGATAGGAAAATTTTAAATATCCCCTTCTTGTGTTTTCTATTAATTTTGATTTAACAAAGGTGTGGTTACCTCTATCTAACGTTATACTCCTAGCATGTAATTTGCTTTTTTTTTTTTAATTTGTGCCTGAAAAGAAATTTTTTTTTTGTGAATTTAAAGCAAAAAATGTGTCAAGTTTAATAATTTATATGTAAATAATGATTGAGATAAACATAAAAATAATTCCACGAAAGAACAAAAAAAAGGTTTTCATGTTTTAACCCACTACATATCAAGCTGACTCCTAAACCTGTAACAGTATAGTTATTACTATATAGTAAATATAATATTTCTTTAGACGATGTAAAGTTTTATTATTATACAATAAGCGCTAAAATATCAAACATAAAGTTAAATTTTTTTTGTAGATTATAAAATGGGGCACGTGCTTCGCACTTTTGACAATCATTTAATAAATAATACAATAAATTTGTCTAATAAATGTTATAATGGAAAAATTAATATTAATAATTTTGGTTTCCTATTTTTTCAAAATTATGTCTAAAAATTATGTGAGATTCCAGTTAATTATATCCTTAAAAAAATAGAAAATAATCACTATTATTA
The DNA here is from genome assembly GCA_024721245.1 of Mitragyna speciosa. NCBI lineage: Eukaryota > Viridiplantae > Streptophyta > Magnoliopsida > Gentianales > Rubiaceae > Mitragyna > Mitragyna speciosa. The sequence continues at coordinate 2,550,745 of CM045571.1, forward strand.
GAAACCTACATTTCAAGTACAAAATACTACTAAATTTACTTCAATAGTTTTACATCTATTAACTTCATATATTATTTTCTTTTATAAAAGAATTTGAATAGAATAGATGAATATCTCCAATAGCAAAAGAAAGATTTTAGCATAATAATGGTTTCTTTAAAATATCCTTATGAAATAAGATATGAAATCTTTTAAAAAATTTTAAAATTGTTATCATATAAAATATAACTTGTTATTGTATAAAAAGATGTAATCATACTCTGAAATCCTTAAGATTTGGATAAGTTGATTTATAATTTTACATATCTCTATTATATCTATGAAGTTTCATATGAGACTTTTATATAATTTTACCACAATTAATATTTTCAAATGACTTATTTTAAATTATTGAATATTTGGACACAATTATTTCGTTGTCAAGAATAAAATGATTAATCCATGACTATGTTAGAAGATGAAGGGCGGAGATTTATTCCAGTTTCAGACTGGAAGCATCGAAGACAAACATTCGAGGTAACCCGATGGGGGCCCATATTGGATTTCACGTGGCCTTCCCTAGGACAAACGACAGCTGCCCAACAAGTCCAAAATACTTTATGGTTTATATATTATATATTTTTTGTACATTAGAGGATTTTTTTTGGCTAAAATATTTTTTGTTTTAATTTTTTTTGTAGATTATGAAATTTAAATTTATATATAGATTAATTAAAAATATTTTATAAAAGAGGAAAATATAAATTTTTATAGTAAACAATAAATATATATTTTTGAAAAATCTCATTTCAATTTGTACTTGTAAAAGGTTTGTAAGACTTTTAAAAGAAGATTGAGTTTGATTAGGATTTTAATCAATCTACTTTTTGTAGTTCCATTACTATCCTTTTTTTAATGCAATTATATAACTTAAAAAATAAGGGTATTTTAGGAAATACATTAATTGTTAAATCACTTAAGGTCTTACATGCTTTTATATATATATATAGATATAGATGTAGATATATAGATAGATATAGATGGAAACCATAATCATATCGCCAAGCAACAATATATATTTCGGTTCAAATCTAGAATGACAAGTCAATCTTAAACAATTTATCCACTGTACTCAAGTTGGCGGTGTCTTACGTTGAAAATGAAATGTGGTCTAATATGTTCCGCGTGTTCATTTTCTCAATAGCTTGAAGGTGGTTCAATGGCTGCACGATTAATTCAATGATTGCTCATTGTCACTTCTATAAAGAAGGAACTGAGGAAGGGGATATCTTCCTTAATCTTCCCTTCCATAATAAGCAGATATTATAGTGATTGCCATTTTAATCTTTACTTTTTCAGAAACAACTCAACAATATTGTATACTTCTCACAAAAATGGCTTTTGTGTCACCCTGGTTAACTGTATTACTCAATTAATATTTATTCCATGCTGCTGTAAATCGTTGGATTACGACATTACTGATGCAATTGATCAATCTTTATTAGGGATGCACATGCGAGAATTCCATTTGTGCTAAGTAGTTAAGGGTATTTGTCCACTTGAACGTCTCTTTTTTTTTTTTTTCTCCCTTTTGCTCTTTATGGTATGGTAGTAAATACAGGCACGTAGTGCGTAAGAGAAATGTTGAGCACTTTTCAAGATTTCTAATTCAAGTATGGGGGTGGCAATACTACCCGACAATGATGCAGGTAATAAAGCTAAATGGATGTCAAGCACACCTGAAAGACAAGATAAGATAAAATTTGCTCCAAAGAGACCTACTTCCATTTCTTTTCTTTTCTTTTCTTTATGAATTATTTGACTTGTCTGATGAGTGCAAGTTTTGATTCGTTTTTGCTAAATACATAATGATTATAATTTTTGATCGGTTTTTACTAAGTTCAGCATCATTTTATCTGACTCAGAGTGTGTCACGAACACCATTCCCGTGCGACCCGTGATACACTGACACCCCACAAGTGTACATCCTTTGTGGATTGTATAGATAAAGTCATCAAGTAGGCGTGTTTACACCTTAATCACACATCACACAGAAATATGTGTAGTAATTATAATCCTTACGACCAGACCATTGTGAGAATAATTCACACTCAAATACACTGTTACAATGATAGGAATTCACGTCTTGATATGTTGATTTCGCCTAACTTTTAATATTCTTCTGCGCCTAAATTTTGTCCAAATGCTTCTAACCAGCTGTAAAGCAAATTAGCTAGTGTTCCTGTACATTGTAGCCGCCAAGAACAGATCAGAAAAAGGCTCAATTCTGCAAAAGAAGCAATGATGTTGGATACCACTATGGACAATAATTGTAGGTTGGTGATGTACTAATACAACACGAGATTGAAACATGAAAGTTGAAAAACGGACAGAGCATGTGAACCATGTTCTCCTTTCAGATGTGGGGAGTACTGTTGTATACATCACCCTGAGATTGTTGGAATCTAAAACTGATCTTAGGGGCCCTTTAATCAGTCTCAAGTTTTAGCTGAACTTCTGCTGATAATTTGGTGATGTTAATTCATAATGAAAGAGAACCTTGTGAAAGGATTGAGGTAGCACGAAAGCCGCATAAATTGGTGTCTGTAATGAAGAAGAATTATGAATGAGTGATGGAGAAAGGAGTAAAATGCTTCAGCAAGATCATCATCGAAATTTTATCCTGATAATGAAAGACTGGTATGCATAATCCTTTCGAGGAAATCTACAATAAAGAATATTTAACTCTTCCAAATGTCAGTATAATTGTTTGATTTCAAAGACTTGAGAAGCCATCTCAGGTTTCAAGTAATTCAGTTTAGTAGACACTCATTCATATATCTACAATTGTACCTGTGCACTGAATGGTTGAAGATTTTGTAAGCCAGCATATCAGCAAAAATATATGCTAGGACAGTCAGATGCAAGTGACAACGCACAATGAGAGAGCTGAATAAAATTTGACCTTTAATGAAAACAAACATGAGAAACTCGAGTGAAGGACATAAAAGATTCTGCTGCACTATCTTTTCTCCCATCTATTCCGGCAAGAATAATTGTATGTAAACATCACATTTTATTCAACAACGGAAGCAACAAAGAAGGGTGAACATTAGTGACAAAATTGTGAAATTATTGGATTAGGAAGAAGAGCTACCGAATCAGGAGTAATTACCTTCTGTCCAAGTGATTATGCCGTGCTTTTATGAATGTTTGTTGTATTCAAAGTTAATGGAGATTGTAATTAATTTTCAAGTATCCGCTTTAAATGCAAAGAAAACGAAGACTTGCACTGAATGTAAATTACATGCCCGAGGATCAAGAAAAACTGATGAATCCAACAAAAGTGATTTTTTCGGTCTTATTTATTGTTTGCAAGAGAAAAACAAAAAACAAAAGCACTTAAGTTTTGGTAGAACTGAGTGCTAATGTAGACTACTGGATAGCTTTATATTGTATTGATCTAATATATTAATGGTCCATTCACCACTCAAGGCTGCGAATCTAACATTTCTACTGTTAAACCTTAAATTATCGAGCCAGGGCATCCCACATACATGCTTTGTCAAAGGATTTGAGGTCAGATTTTGGCACATATCACGGAAATATACGCTGTCCATCAAGTCAAACGGCAAGAGACACGATTTAAAATTGAAGTGACATGAACTCCAGAACTAAGTGGAAATGGAGTCAGCGATCTGGAGAATTGAAAACATTTCATCTGTGGACAAGAAGCGAAATTTGTGAGTTATAAAGCTGTAAAAACTGACAGGACCCTGAAGTATTTGTTCTGCTGCAAAGATGGCCTCCAAAGCCAACAACAATGGTACAATAATGTTGTTAGATACTACTTTCCACTAATTCCTCCCTTTCTAACATCCTTTCAACACGACAGACAACACAAATCGACAGAAATCTCTATCTAAAATGACAAATTCCAGTTTTAAACCTAGATGTATGAAACAACAATTAAGTAGAGGCACAGGAGTGCTAACAAGTGTCTGATCTCCGGACCCAACCAATAATTTGGTCATAAATTTAGGGACGTGTGTACAATATTACTCCCTCCGTCCAATTAAGATAGACTCGCTTTTTTTTTTTTTTTACATATGTGTAGATACCAAATTTTGACATACTATTTATTTTCAAACACTGAGGGGCATGTTTGCATTTTTTAGTACAATTTTTAAATTTTTAATAATCTCGGGGGGCAAAATAGTAATTTTATCTGTAAATATTTTTCTATCAATTTTTGAGGGTTTTAAATTCATATTTTTACTTTTATATGAATTTATTAATTTCTTATGATTTTTCTGGATTTAATTGGTATTTTTTATATTTTTACCAGCATAAGGGCAAAATGGTAATTTCATCTCGCGAATATCATTTTAGCTCATTTTAAATTCCAAATTCATTTTTCAAATTCTTGAGGCATGTTTCTGATTTTTCTTAATTTTTTGAGGACAATAACTATTTTTCTGTGAATTTTCATTGCTCAAGGGCAAAATCGTTATTTTACAAATTAAATTCATTTTTCACCAATTTTGAGTCAAAAATGCATTTTCTAATATTTTAAGCTTATTTATAATTTTTTATAATTTTTTTAGGACAATAACTATTTTTCTGTGAATTCTCTTTACCCAAAGGCAAAATCATTATTTTACAAATTAAATTCATTTTTTCACCAATTTTTTAGTAAAAAATGCATTTTCTAATGTTTTAAACTTATTTGTAATTTTTGATAATTTTTTGAGAACAATAACTATTTTTCTGTAAATTTTCATTGTCCGAGGGCAAAATCGTCATTTTACACCTTGACCGCGTTTTTATCAGTTTTGAGCTCTAATTTTTATTTTTGAAATCTACTGTAAATTTTTTTTTTTTGAAGATTTAGATATCGCTGTCATATTCCTTGTATTAATTTTAATTTTAGGGTTAAAAAAATATTTTTTTAAATAAAATTAGCATTTTTCATGCCAGGGGCATTTTCGTCATTTTATACCATTCTTGGCCAACAAGACAAGAGGTCTATAAATACCCTTGTAATCAGCAGAAAAAAAAAGGAGAAAAAATAGAGAAACCCTACAAACACTTTTACTTTTGTGATTTTAAAGATCAAACACACACACTTTTACACCACAAAACACACACACAGTCGTTCCTTTTCAAGAGATTACTGTTCATTGTCATCTTTCTGCAGGGACATTACTGTTCATCAGATCCATTTTCAACCCCAAAAAGTAAGTTTTTTCTCTGCTTTGATTCATTGTTATTCCATTTTCTTATGTGAATCCGATTATGTTTTTAATTGTTAAGAATTTTAGCTAAATTTATTTTCAGACTTTTGTTTATATTTTTGTTCCTGAACTAGTCTTTGGGTTTTCATTTATATCTGTTTTCTGAGTATTTGAATCTTGAATTCCTTATTTCTGGGTTAATGTTTTTGGGGTCTCTCCACCATCTCTTTTTCTCTGCAATCACCAACAATCCTTTTAACCACCCTAGAACCACCATGGTCAACCACAAGACAACCCTCATCACCACTAGAGTTACCTCGTGCCACCAGATTCCCTCCCAAACAACCACTGAACCACCTCCAATCCTTTCTTTATCCCCTCTTGTTCATCCCACATCACAGTCCACGAACTAGACCCAATGCCACTATCAGCAACCATCAATATTGACAACCTGCAACAATTTCACAAAACCCACAACCTGCAAAGAAAACTACAGAATACCAGCTACAACAATCACAAATGACCTGCAACTGGCAGCCTCAAATTAGCCCCAATCACCTGAAATCAACACAAAACCACCACATTGTTACTGATTTTCCCATCCCTGCCATCGCAATTCACATCATCAACCCAAACCGCACAGACATCTCCTGCAAATCATTCTGCAAGAAACCAAACCCTAAATCCACAATTTGCCCATTATTCGCCCACCAATTCAACAACCACCAAAACATACATCCATTATGCTGCACCAAGAATAATTGCTGCCTGCAAACACCAACGGACCCTAAAAACAACCCAAGTCTACTCAAATCCCCTTCCAATTGCCACCAATTTTAGTCACTAAGTCTCCCCATTCACTGCTATTACCACCACGCCAGCATCGCAGAAAGCTTGCAGCCAACACCACCATTCGCCCATCCAACCATAGCCCGACTCCTTAATCACCTACCTGCAAAAGAAAGAACAACAAAACAATAACATACAAACAGTCCCAAACAACGCCTCTACCACCAAACACAAATGCAATCCTTATACATACACATGCAATTAACACACAAGTACATAATTGATTCAAGCCATGCAAGTTAAACACACAATCAGAAACCACTTGCAAGTACCCCTGTCACCATCGTAGGACCTCCTCCCACTGCCTCCATCACAGTCTCAAGACCCACTTATCCATTTCCACTGCACACATTGAGAGGGAGAGCGAGAGTGAGAACGACAGAAATCAGAGAGAAGGAATCGACTAGAAGAGTGAAAGAAATATGAGAGAAAACTGGAGAACACAGAGAGAGGCCGAGAGAAAATTGAAAAAACAGATAACCAAATAGGGGAAAGAGAGAAGGGAGATGCGGCTGGAAAGAAGAGGAGACGAGATAGTGAGACAGAGAGGGGAGAAAATTAGGGAAGAAGTTGAGAAGAAGAAAAGCAAGAAAGGAAACACGAAAAAAAAGGAGAAAAGGAAAAATTGAAAAGGGAAAGAAAGGTGTTTTATTTTTAGCTTTTTAATTTTGTTACATTTGTTTCTCCGGCTGATTGTGTTTGCGTGTTTGTTAAATCCTGATTTGTCTTTCTAATGTTAATATAATTTAGTTTAATTTAGCTATTTAATTAAGTTTGGGTACTCTACTTTTTTGGCTTTAAATATAAAAATGGAAATTGTATTTGAATCCTTATTTTTTGGTTAATGCTATTTTGTCTTGGAATATTTTGTTTTTATGTGATCAAGTCTTCATAATCGTATATTTGCCCCCCAATTTGCGTTAATTTATATTTTATCCCTAAATTTGTGTAATTTTTTAATTTTTTATCCCAATTAGTTTAAATTTATTATTTGGCCCCAATTTACTCTACTTTTCATTTTTCCCCCTCTATTGTGTTATAATTTACATTCTTCTAATGTGTTAGCATTTCGTATTTTACGCTTTATTTTATTAAATAGTTGTTCATTTAACTTGTGTGTTCGTTTTTAAGCTTTGGTATCGGGTCTCCAAAGAGGTATCCCGACTTCTTGTTATTTTCCTTTTTATGTGCTCTAATATGCTCCAATGTGATTTTAGGTATTATTATTTATTTATTTCTTATTTTGTATACTTGTTGCGTATTTACCTATATAATTTAATTTTGAATTTTTGTTATTCTAGAAAAATATAATATTTATGTATTTAGTTAGTTAAGGTAATAGTTAGATAATCTTTCTCACATTTTTAGCAAAAATCATGTATCTAGCTAGAAAGTGTAATAGATAGGGTATTTTTAATTTTTCCCTCCTAAAATTGTAAATTAAGCCCCCGGTGTAATAGTTAGGATTTATTTGCTTTTGCGCGCTTACGTGCTTATTTGTTTTACCGCTTTCATTATGATTTTGTATCTAGATATCATGCTTGTGTGTTATGTGCTCCTACTTGATTTTATATGTTTTATTTGCTTTTAATTCATACTTTAATATTTAATTCATGATTGATGGTATTCCGTCACCACACTAGTTCAACGCTAGTTGTGGCTTCATCCTTTCCCGCTAGTCCAACACTAGTGGGATTTTCCTTAGAATGAGCTAGCCCAACGCTAGATTCTTAGGACATTTTAGTGATTAGGTGCATTCGTGTGCATTTCTCATTTCACACACTTTTAGTTTTTCTTTCCATTTGGCATGATTTTATTATTACTATTTATTACCATTATTATTATTATTTTTGACACGTTTTTAAAATGCATCACATTTAGGTTGCATTTCACTTAGAAATTAGGACATTTGTGTGACTCGACTAAAAATAGTTGTCTACTTACATGGGAAGCGGTGGCGTACATGCCGTTCCCCCCTCCGTGAGTAGAAACATTTAGTCACGAATTATTAGTTCCCCGTACCCGTTATGTTGCATTCCCACTTTCTTCAATCATTTACTATATATTATTATTTTCTTTTCCTTTTTGCATTTCATTTTGCATTTACACTCGTGACTCCCTCGAGATCTCGACTCGGGTTTCGCAATTAATGCGATAATTCCGACCAAGCCTCAATGAAACATTTCGACCCTCCCGATATTCACATTTAGGCTTAGGACTTGCATTCATTTAGATACATCCAAAATGCGATAGAACTTAGGGTTAATTTAAGAAATTCTGATTAAACCTCACAACTAGTCTCGACTAGGTAGAAAGGGTGCCTTAGGCGCAAGCCTTTGTCTTCCTTTTCTTCAAATGTGACTCCCGAACTCTTTTCTCTCATTTTTCGTAGACCGGAGTCGAAAAAGAGTTTTAAAATATTTTTCTAAAATTTTAGTTTAGTTTTGTCAAACGATTTTTGGGTGACTTGGTACACCCTAACTCATTACCAAGTGGCGACTCCATTTTCTAAAATAAAACCCTTTTTCAAAAAATTATTTGGCCAAACCTATCGTACTTTTAGTCCCGACCTTGTTTTCTTTTAAAATATCATTTTTCTTAAAATACACTTTTTTACTAAAACTTGATTTTGCTCACACACGCACGGTTTTTTTTCAAAAATCTTTATTTTCAAAAGGGTCACCGAGACCGGACTGTCTTTTCGGGACGCGACAGTCAACGACCCCACTAGCACCCTTGTACTTCACGATTTTTTAGACGCGACAATATGTCCTAAATTATAGACCTAGTTTTGTTTTTAAAGATTAGTTAATTTGTTATTTTATTAACATATCCATGTTTAATGCACGTAGAAAAACTAAAATGCACTAAGTTCCAAGAATAAATAGGAATAGGAATATGTGCCTTTTATTTTAAATGGATGATCTAATATTAATATGGGGTATTTGAGGAAATTATGAATAAAAATAATTATTATAACTACATTAACTAAATTTATTAATCTGTGTCAAAAAAGTGAAAAAAAAAATAGGCCTATCTTTATGGGATGGAGGGAGTAGTAAAGATGTGTACATCCAATTACTGATGTGTACAATAGATGTGTATACAATAAAATATGGATGAATACAATAACTAATCTTATACTATTTAGATTATAATTTATGTCATCAATTTGTCCAATCCTTGTTCCAGGCCGAGTGCAGACCAAAACATATTTTTGTTCTTTTTTTTTACTATAGCTCCCAAATGGGGTCAACAAAGGCGTGATGGTAGTCGTTCCACGCTTTTGAGTTGGGCTGGAATCCACGAACTGAAACTCGTTGGTGACACCCACCCAAAACCCATGCTCTATCCTTCCACAGCGAACCCAGAGACCAAAAGATGGCGCTCTTTGAGGTCCTTTAACAAAAATCAAGCTCAATCGTTGACAACAGGTACGATGAAGTACTGAAAACCCATCTAACAAATCTGTTCTTTCTTCTTCTTTTTTTCTTGTGGGCTCTTGAAATTTGAAACCAGCCCATTGTAGGATCTCCTAAGCGATCTCAGTTGAAGAAAAGCCCATTGTAGGATCTCTCCTAAGCCATCATTGTTGAAGAACACTGGGGGGCTGAGAGAACCAAGAGCTCTTTGGATTCTTCTGTAACGAAATAAGGCTCCTTTTTTAAAGATTCAATCAACTACTATTTGAAATCATTGTTGGCTGAATAAAAATTTAATCTTTCTTTGGATCTTTTGGTTAATTTGATTTATGTTAACGGAATTGAACGGTGGGATACTCGGAGAATATATCTTTCGTTTGCAATGGATGCAGTGTTCTTTGAATAGAAATAAACATGGCAAGTCTAGGATTAATCAACATAACCAGAGGTCCAGAATGCCAAGAATGCAAGCTAATTTCATAGAGGATATAAATTGACAGATACAGGTCTTATAGGCTTTATAAAAATTATGTCTTTGTACCTTTGCTCTATGTTAGTGGGAGTAAGAAGTCATATCAACACAGGTACGCTAATACAAAATAAAGATACGCTACAATAAAGTGGAAAGTATCATTAACATAACTTTATATATATATATATATATATATATATATATCTCCATAGATTTTTTTTTTTTTTAATTTGGTGCTCATATTGTGTAGTATGGTCATCTGTAGCTTGTTAATACCCCACCTGTGTCTGGAAGGATGCAGTTCTCTGTTTAACACTTAATTGTATGTAGGCCCAATGGCTTCCTCCTTAAAATTTTCCTTAGTTTCAAAACATTTTCTGAATTATGAACTTCTAATGCACTTGCACAAAAAGGCAATACAAGAGTTGGCATCACTTAGCTTTAAAGAAGAATAAGAAACTTCAATCGTCAGGTGCTTGTTACTCTTATTCAGAATCAGACAGGGCGAGTTTCGTTTATTTTGATGCATTGTTACTTCATGCTTGTTTGGATATACGAGCAAACTTGTTTGTATGCTAGCTGGTCTGAATGGATTCTAAATTTGATTTGTAAAGAATATAAGTTAGCAATCCAACCGGGTGGGCTATTCACTGTTCTGTTGTCGTGAAACACTCTGGTGTTAGCATGATTAAGAAACATTTAGGGGTGGTGGTGTGGAGGAGAGGGGAGGGCTTCTCTTTAGAGTTTCAAATGTGGAGAGGGGAGGGATTCTCTTTTGAGTTTCAAATAAATTTTGTGCGGATGAAAATTTCACACAATAAATTTCTATGAACAACTAAAGTTTTTTTTACATTTTCGGTTTTGCTTACAATTAAAACTCTGGAGAAGATTGATCCCTAGCAGTGAAATGAAGATTGGAAAAAATGAACTCGAAGATAAAAGAAAATCTACAGAGCTTAAACTATACTCACAAGACATGACATGGAAATGTAAATGAAAAAATTTTCAGCAGCATTTCATATCTTCTCAGTCTATGATCTGCATTGGCATTAGCACTTTTCTAGCTTAAATGTTTTATTCCAGTTGCCCTCATGCAATTAGTACCTACTTCCGTGAACCTGCATTCAAAGAAGGGAAAAACATAAACAAATAGTAAGATGTTGTAAGAACTCGTTAGGATAGCCAAATTGCTGTACTGACGAAGGCTTGTAGTTTATTTTGATTTCAGTTATTGTTCATAATGTCATTGCTAAAGGCAGTTGTTTTACTTACATCGAATCCAACAAGGGATCTGCAGTAATTGGTGTTAGTTAGTACAGTACTTGTGGATCCACACTCGCTGTCCTTGAGGGAGATTGATGATCTGTCTAGCTTGATTGACCAAGGATATTGATAGTTCTGAGCAGCTGAACCAACATGTGAAGAAGATCTCTGCATTCTGACAGCCCTCGGCACATTTCTTCCTTCAATTGATGGCCTACGCCTGCTTGGCTGTCTCTCAAATGACTCAGGCCGTTGCTTGGGTGCACTGTGTGATCGGACTTTAGCCCTTGAAGATTCTGTATTGGCCATATAACTTGGATAGAACGGATACTCATGATACAGTGAATCTCCATATTCTGAATGTGCATAAGCAAATGCACCTCTTGACGGATCTGGTTTAGATATAGCAGCGTAATGCTGAGGACTGCTCTGTGCTGTACCAAAAGAGTATTCTTCAAAATGACCACTACATGCTCTTGGACTCAGATCATTTATAGCTGATGGTGATGGTGAGATCTGTTCTTGCTTTAAATGAGCTCGATGTGTTGAAATCCTATGATCCATTCTTTCGATCTGCCCATTGTTTGAATAACTATTCCTACTTTTTGTGCTTCCCTTTGTGTCGCCAATATCCATCTCCACAATTTTGATGTTCTCTTCCATGCCTTTATCAAAATCCTACACGTGCATTGACAGAATGAAAATTAATCCTAAATTCACTAGACAAACTTCCAGAAGGCGAATATGATCTTTGTCCTACTCATACTTGATTACCCTCTGAGTTTCATTTTTTTCATTACTTCTGAAATTACTAGTGTACTCTAATGCAAACCACATGTATCCATCGATTGATAGAAATAAGAATGGTTTTCTTGATTTTACTGCCATTTCTGTCTACTCAGATGAATTTGTTAAATGCTGATGAATTTTGACTGATATTCGAAATGATCAAATTGTGATTCAAAATTAAAATGCGACTTACCTGATATGATTGCCTGAATCTATTCTCCTGTGTGGATTTTCTATGATTAAATTGCTTCAGATTGTTGGTTTTTGATTCTTGAGCCATTTGGATCCTTTGAGCTCGAGCTCTAGCCTGAACTGTGACCAATGCTTGCATGCACCTAAGTGTGGCCGTTGCCTGTTTTCTCACCAAATGGCCCCTTACCAGTGCTTGCAGTTTCACCAATCCTTTCAATGCATTCAAAGCCTTTCTTGCCTGGAAAAAGGGCACGAAATAGTTCAAGATCTTTAATTTCACAACTAGGATAGCAAATAAAGAAAATTGCAGGAATATTTAAAAATCATCAAGATTTTGCATACCAAATAAGAACGAAAAACGGATTGAATCTTGATGGCTGCAGCTTCTTCAATTGCAGAGGTTCTTCCGGTTGCTGCCGCAGTTAATTGAATGACAGCAGCGGCGGCCTTAGCTGCAGCAGCAGCTGCGTCAGCCGCTGCGACTGTGGCAGCTGCTACGGCCAAGGCATGTTTTTTCTGGTCATTCTCTGATTCCAACAATGCCCGTTGTGATGGTGGTGTTGCGACAATCACATCTGATGAACTCAAGTCCTTTTGACCTGGTGCAGTGGCAGATGACCTTCGAAAGCTCCATCTCCTTTTCTCTTTCGGAGTGGTTGGTGGGACTGTTATTGGCGTTGTTGGAACATGTTCAGTTGAAACAGAAGCTGGCTGAAGATTACTTGTATTTTTCTCTTTTTCTTTCTCTTTATCCTTCTTTCCTGTCAAGAAGTTTCTTATCCACTTGCCTGTCTTCCCCATCTCTTTCACAATCTTCAAAACGTTAGATCGCTGATACTAAGAAAAGGATATGATGATATATTGATACTCCAAGGATCTAACTCTATTCTCCTCTATTAACTTTTTATACTGTATGATCAGTATCTTTCACCAAAAATATGGCCTTTATTATTGCTGTAGACTTGACAGACTTGTTTTTCACTGTTTTATTGTCCCTTCTGCGCGTTGCTGTATCCTCTAACAACCACTCTTTCCTAATGCGATTATATCATTAAGTCTTGCTTATTTGTCTATTCTTTAAGAAAGAGCAGATTATTGATGATTCAAGAAAAGAAACAGTGAGGAAACCTCTTCTCAATCCCTTTCCTCAATAAATCCACTGGCCAACCTCTAAGGTGTTAATGGAATATATTCCTTACCATACCCATTCATAGAGATCTTACTTTTCAGTGCCAATTGACAAATTTGACCGTGGAATATCCTCATTTTGATGTGGTGAACTAGGGCAATTTTGTACATTTGTATCCAGTATTATTCTTGGAGGATTGAGGAAGATCAGAAGCCATGTGAAAATGAGTCGTGAACATGCAAACTCCGTGTAGAATACTCATGCAAGGGTGTGAGGATTCTGTATTTTTCCCACTTGTCTTTCTGGGGTTCTATTTTGGTCATGGGGTTAGCTCTTTTAAATCCCATTGCAGGGTAGAGGACCCACAAATCAGACTATGACCCTATTGGGAGGGGTGCCCTACTGGATCAGCACATGGTCATCACTCGGGAAATACTTGCATAGACCGGGTTCACGGGTAGAATCGTGAGCCTTATGGTTTAGAAAAAATCACTTCATCAATTAAGTGGGCTATAGTATGGGCTCTGGGTGAACCATAGATGAAATGACTTTTCTGAACCACAAGATCTATGGGTTAAGCCATGGACCCGATGCATTCAAGTATTTTCCGTCATCACTCCACAACTGATAGGGTCTGGACTTGTCTTTTATTCTGCCTCGCCTTAATTCCAAGCTTTCATGATCCAAGAAAGGTTACCTCAACCCCAAGACTCCGAAAGATGAAATAAGTCATCTCGCCCTTCAGTAAGTATAAGTTAAATAAACCTCCTATAAGGTTTGACATAAGCACAAAATAACTTCTCTAGTTTTTGAAATTACAGTAGTTTTGTTTGTAATCAATTTCTTATTACACTACATAATCCCCTTCTTTGATCTAGTTTTAGCTATACATTAATTGTGAAATTTCAAGGTAACTATAATAAATATTGAGGTATGTGAGATTCACCCAATTTTTTCTTTTGTGGGAGCAATAGGTTCTTGTCATATCATACACATACATCATGTGATGTTTCATAAGTAGTACTATTTTTTTCGTATGTATCATAAATTACTACAAATAAAGATAAGGTCCCACAATCTTTAATGGCACAGTGGATAATGAGATGAAGAGAAAATGAGAGTGCAGTTGGTGGAGAGACACCATACTTAATGTGAAGTTAACTTGATGGTTTCTTTGAGAATACAATGCTACAACTAGAGGATATAAAATACCAGGTCCCCCATATTACAAGTACAAATGATGGCTACAAAACATGGATAGATATTTTAGCTGCAAAAAAAAGATGGATAGATAGCAATCATATGCATACTTGAAGAAAAACAGAAGTTTGCTTGAAAATTCATTTTCTATGCAGTTTCATTTTCTTTTTCTTTCTTCCTTTTACATCGCCTATTGTTCCAAGTTATGACTGACAAAAAAAAAGAAAAAATGAATGCAAGCCGTAAAAGGAAAATGAATGACCCGATGTATGGGATGTTTTTGTGATAAATTGATAATCAAATGAAACATGAAAATGGTCTATTTGTACAGGCATTATGGAGTAAATACTGTTTGAATCCATGTTGGCTAACAAACATGAATAGTTGTCTCCCTAGGGAGTACTGTATTTGGTTGATCATCAAGATTAGTTGGCATACCACATGCATTGCCAAACGCTCCTTTTATATGAGGGAACAAACCAACGACTAAGTACATGGTTTAATGCAAAAAATTTTACGCATGGTGTAGTATTGTCCTGGTCAGATTGTGTAGGTGAAATGTCATGACGATCAGTTTATTTGGAAAATATTAGTGAAATCAAGATGCCTAAAGAATTTTGATTTAATCAAAAGCATAGATGGCTTATAAATTAGTGAATTGGTAATAATTTTAGTACTGATTTTCCAAAAATTTGTACCAAATAAGTTTGAATATATGAAGAAAGTGGGCATATCAACTAAGTCAACATATTTAAATATACGTGTAGTTCGTTGAAATAACTTCTCAACCAACAGTGTCGGTGTCTTCTTTTAGTGTAAAAATTGTACAAGTTCTTAGTCTTCAAGAAGTCATGAGTCCATTTCTTTCTTGTTATGATTGTTGAGTAGTAGCAAATTAATCTTTAAGTACCATTTTTTCTTTTTCTTTTTGTTTTTGGATTAAACAAAGATGGTAGCAAATATTAGAGATCCTAAATTATAATCCTAGTTTTAATAAGTACCTACGGCCTTAGATTCCAAGATCTCCTAAAGTGGGGTCTTAATTTCTCTAGTCCTGTGCCCTTCCTTCTTGAGTCAGATCAAGTGAGGGTTCCAGTCCACATCCCTTCCAAAACATTCTGTAATCAGACGACAAATGATTTTGACAGTCTATAAGCTCTCTAATTTATTGATTTTTAAAATTTTAGTAGCATCAATCATTGAGCTAAAAGATCAATTTATGTGCATAATAATCCAGAAAATCATGATACATTGTCTTACGTGATAACCACATGGAATAAAACAATTAATAGCTGCATGTGGGTTTTCCATGGTTGGATATTGCATCTCTTTTCTTCTTTTCTTGTTTGCATTTGTGGACATATTTTATTTGGTGAAATGCACATGACTTGTTTCCTTTGATTAGAATGATGATTTTGTCTCTCTCTTTCTTTGTTGCTCTCTTTAAGTGCTACACAATGACAAACATATTTGACTAACGATTTATTGAGTCTTGAGCAGCCTTCAAACCCAAAGGAAAATAAGTAGAGAAGAAAAGAGAAGTTGCAGGTGCAAACCATGTAAGATTTCAGTCTTGGGAAGGCAAAATTGGCAGATTATGATATATCAATGTTAAAGAGCAAAAATTATTCAAGCTATGAATTTGGATGAGTCACCTTTTTTCAAGATTATGGACAGATCGCCTTTAATTAATGTTTTTAAACTTTTGTAAGAAATCAAATTTGATTTAATGACAGATTTTCTATTCGATCAATCTAGATCAAGCTTCAAAAAGCCACAAACTAAACTAAAATAGAAAGACATAATTTCGTTTCTATATTTGTGGATTCATTGAATAGTCCATTTTGCAACTTTATGTCCCCAAAAATGGAAGTTTTTATCACTTTTTATATGAAAAAGACTAATGTCTCTGCGATCCATGAAATCCAATTCCCACCATGTTTTTCGTTTGTGGATCGACAATTGTGCTCTGAGGAATATGCTTTTCATATATGTTCTGCTATTTTTGCAGGCAATGGAAATTCAAAGGGCTTCGACGCATTATCAGGTTCATTTCATGAGATAATAGACATGCCATGCCACGGTACTCCTCCCAACACGTTATCAGCTAAACTTGCGGATCATGTCGGATTTGATATTTAAATAGTAGTAAGTATCATCACATAATTCATTAATATCCACAAATTATAAAGAAGAGGATTTAACATTATCTTTCATAAATGGTCGTCAAACAAAGAAAGATATTCATCAGTTCATTCACATGCAATACTTACAATTGCAAGAAATGGTTGGAAGTTTAATTTGTTTACCAAAACCAAACTTTTGGTTGCACCTGAAGTATCAAATATCCAGTTTATACAATTGATAGGATCTACTTGAATCAAACCCTAATAGCAGAGTTAATATTGAAGACCCTAGTAACTAGATGATCTATTTTTCACAGGAAAAAGGATATCTCTTCTTCTTTTAGAATTTTTTCCAACCACAGTTTCTGGGGCCCAAAAGAGCCCGTTTAACAGTGGCTAAACAGCTTGCTATCTCTATCAAACAGTCAAATAGTATCTGAGGATCCTGTTGCCTTTAAAGCCTCTTAAGCATTCCCATCAGGGACTCAGCCAACCTCATCAGAAAAACTCAAAAGATTGATGTGGTCCATCAATCCAAGACTTTTACTAGTTTCCAATTGCATTGATGAGTTGAATGGTAACTAAATTGGATTCTATTGTAACAAAAAATTTTCCTGGCAAAAAATTGAATATTGCATAACAATCCAAAAATGAAGACGTTGCTTCATTTTTGGACCA
Source organism: Mitragyna speciosa (assembly GCA_024721245.1). Lineage (NCBI taxonomy): Eukaryota > Viridiplantae > Streptophyta > Magnoliopsida > Gentianales > Rubiaceae > Mitragyna > Mitragyna speciosa. The sequence continues at coordinate 2,568,081 of CM045571.1, forward strand.
ATCAATATTTCCAAATATTAACCAGTTTTACTAAGCTCATACAGGCTGAGGACTAAACTTGGAATAAGAGGCGATTGAAGTGGGCTTTATTCTTCTTCCTTTTTTTTTTTTTTTTTTTTTTTTTGGAGGTCTTTTAGGTTTTGATTTGAAACAGAAATCCATGTGCAGATCGATTAAATCTTATATCCAAATCTGAAATCATGGGCTGTTACAAGTACAACATCTGTCTCACCAATCTCATCAAAACTACACAAGTGCATGCATATCTAGATACCAACAACATATAATTGGTCTTATTAATTACCACCACCTTTGCATAAATTATTGCTTTTTTTCTGTAAAAAGAAAATGATACAATTACTACACTTAAAGGTCCTTTGAGGCCTATATGGAAGTCGAACAAGTCTGGCAGGAAGATGGAGGAGAGTTCATTGATTTGATGATGACTTCCCAGTGCTATATTGCCATCATTGGAGTGAAAATTCAGTAACATGTGGCGCTGTACTTGGTAGTACAATTCCCCATTCTTGTCTGTTATCCACCAAAGCATTAAAGTTGTACTTTAGCCACCGAGCCATCGGCTGGTGGTAAAAAGCTTCCTGTTGTAGGTTGAGAGCTCTATCTCAATCTGTAATAGTTAGATTAAAATCCAGAATAGCATCTTAGTATTCTTCTAGTCTAGTCTAATGATGGTTCAGTTTCTATTGATCCTTTAGGTTCAGTTGGACCATTCTTATAATAAATTAAAATTAAGTTAAAATGTTGAATACTTGACAAAAAAAAAAAAAAAAAATTAAAGTTGTCCTTTACTTTTCTTTTTGTCTTTCTTTTTTCCCGTTTTCGTTTGAGTATTAACATTAGTGACAGAGTAAAGTAACTTGTGGGCTGGCTCGACAAGTTTGGCCCCTCTTCCTTTTCGAATTAAAAAAAACGCCTTCTTATAAAAGTTACAGTAATAATTTGCAACATGAAATTTGGATTATTTATCAAAAGACTATGGACTTGTTCTTAATAGATCTCGATTTTTGAACAAAAAGTGATTTAAAAAAATTAAAAAATAGTTATTCTTGATTTGTGTTTTCAAAAATCTAAAAATAAAATGAAAAAAGCAATTTAATATCACCAAAAAGATTTTTCAAAGTCAAAAGCTTAAAGCAGATAAAAAAAATTATTGAGAATAGGCTTATGTATGCCTGATTTATTAGAATCAAATCAGGAACTGTGCAAGATATTCTAAGTTATTGTGCATTTTGTTCATTCTATAATTGACTAGATGAGCTATTGGCAATTAACTTTTAGTTTATTATGAATTAATGAAAATATGAGAAAAGCCACGACATATTACAATATCTCTACATAGGGTTTAAATAATAAATGTGCTAGAAAATTTAAGCCCTACAGAAAGTACTATTATATGGTGCTAACAAATCTTGTCTATATTTCTCTCAGGAAAACAAAAAGAAGAAAAAAAAAAAAAGAAATACGTCTCCTTGGTGAGCGAGCAAAATTTCTATACTCGCAACACTCGCATAGGCCCACAAAAAGATGGAATTACTTGTCCTTGTTCAATCCACTGCGGCCCATATAGGCGTGACATTAATCTATGATGGGCTGAATGGTTTGAAAGCCCAATTTCATAGTGTTCAGGTTCTCCTTCATCTTTTCTTCATGACAATGCATTTTATGTTTTAGGAATAAATATGTAAAAGTTTTATGAAATAAAAAATATATTAATAAATTGTTATTTGTGGTTGGTTATAATTATGAATAATCATTACATTGTTAAATTTTTTTAAATTACAAAAGAGGAAAATAAAAGAGGAAAAGGCATCTCAGACCAAGTGGTGCTCCTTATTTATATACAGTAGAGTAAAGTATTATGGCCAGTCATGGACCCAAGGTTTGGCCTTTTAAAGCTGTGTTTTCAAACTCGGACCGGGTATCGACCCGGCTGAGCTCAGGGGTCAGGGGTCAATGGGTTCTACCGGGGGTCGATTCGGGGTCGAACCGGATGACGTCATAAATATTATATATATATATATATATATATATATATAAACACACACATATATACACTTACTAATTTTTTTCTTAATTTTAGTTGTTAGTCCAAAAAAATTATAGCCAGAATACCCTTAATAACCATTCTAATATCTTGCTATTAAGAGTTAAAAAAGCATTGAATTGAAAAAATTAGCAATAAATATAATGGACTCAAATTATTCACTTTTTAATATAATTAGTATAAAGAATTAGAAGTGAGACACCACTAATATTTTGTAATTGGTCAAAGAAGTTAGTTGCCTTTTGACCGATAACTGGGCCAAGCAAATAAAAATCATGTACTGATTTAGCATTTATGTTCATTTGTTGGATCTATGTCAATGGGCCCATGTCATTGTCAAAACTCAAAAACAAGTAATTGTTGAAATCCATTTTCTTCAAACAATGAATATGGAAGCCCACAAACATGTATAGGAGCCCATTAATGTGGCTGGATTTGAAAAAAAAAAAAAAGTGGCTGGGCGGTTTTCCGGTTTCCGGTTTCCGGTTTTGCCCGGTCAAACCCGGTTTTTAACCAAGTTTGACCTGGTTTTTAATAACCGATTTTTTAGTGTAACTCGGACCGGACACTTGGCCGATTCCCGGTTCGACCGGTCGGTCCGGTCTGAGTTTCAAAACACAGTTTTAAAGTGCATTTCAATTAGATTTGACTTTTGGGACCACTAAGATGCACCCAAAAAAACAAAAAAAATAAATAAATTTAGAAGAATTTTATTTATTTATATTTTGTCACTCCTTTTCTTATTTTTACCATTTTAATTTGTTCGCTTGCATACTCTAACAAGAATCGTGTTTTGATTTCTGTAGGCTATATTGAATTTGCCGGTTTATTTTTTTATTTTTTTTTAAAGAAAATAGCATTGAGGTCGGTGGAGTCAATTAATTGTTTTGGTGAAATTATTGACTTCTTAAGATTCCTTTGCACGCTTCCCCTCCTAGTTATTATTTATTTTTTTTGACAATTGGAAAAAAGGAAGTGGGAAGATACTTACTCAACCTCGATTAAATGGAAGAATGAGAAGAAAATTTAAATTGAACCCCACAAATTACTTCAAAAGTCATGGTAACTTTTAGAGAACCGAAAGAATTTAAATTTACGACTCTAACAACCAGACTGTCCTACTTACTACTTCTAAAATAAGCTAACTTACATGGTTTGCATCTCTATCACAAAATGCAATTAATGGCGAAGCTTTTAATCTCCTTCTTTATAGGTGGGGTTCCAAACAACCCACGCCCCTTGTTTTTTAGAGGTTTAGGTAGCATCGGAAAAAGCTAGAACCTCTGCATGGATCTGGTTCACTAAGTAACAAATTTATAGCAATTTTGACTAAATCGATTTTTTTAAGAGAGAGAGAGAGAGAATTGGGTAAGTTAAGTATTAGTTGAACTAGGTGCTTATGGATTTTATTTTTTGAACAATTACAATTGTATTACAAACGTATATTGCCTCAGACAATTTCCTCACACAAGTGGTGAGGCTCCCAAATTATTTGTCGCACACAATTAGAGGTGTGACTCTCCGAATATTACTTATTCCTCTCTCCCCTTAAACTCTTCCTAACTGCCATAAGTGAAATTTGATTTCACTTCTGTTGATTATAATATTAAATATTGATCAAATGTTGTGTGTCTTCCGGTAAATGTGCACATTGAATTTTTGAATGCACAAGGTAAAATATATTTTCTATGTACATAATCTTAGTGCAATATTTAAATTATGTTGATCCATTCATTTTCAACATTCAATTCACCTATATGTGGCAATCGAGGGGCGATTGATTAAAGAATCATTCAAAACTTATCTATATATTTTGCAAGTTTTGAAAATTGGGTTCCATGAGCTTTAGCTACTAAGAGTGATACGCAATCAAAATATGTTAACTTAGCTAAGTAAACAACTAAAATATGTTGACTAAGCTAAGTAAAATGATGTGAATTGTACATATGTCACAAAGTCAGCAATGACATGTTTTTTTTCAATTAGTTTGCTATACACTTCATATTTTCTAAAACCCTGTGAAAGCAAATGCTGAAAAGGACGCTGTTCCAAGTGTTTGAAATTTATTACTCATTATTATGGATGTACAAACGAATTCAGTTTCAGTTTACTCCATTTTTTGTAGCAAACGTTTGTTCAACATGCAAGAATACATACGGAATTACCCAAAAAAAAAAAAAAAGAATACATACGGAATTCTGAAATAATTAGTTATGGAACACTAAACTAATTAATGAAATTTAGTATACATACATTAGTTTGTAAAATTTGATTTTCACTAAATTTATTTATATCAATAGAGAAGCAATAAAACAGCTACATCATGAAAGTTCCAACTGAAAAAAAAGAAGAAGAAGAAAAGAACAAAGAATACAGCATATTCTATTAGTACTACTTTTTGCCGAATTACCTTTATTCTGAATTTGAAAATATACATAAAAAAGTTATGGATATCTATATTGTTTCATGTGGAACAATTTAATTGGTAAAAGAAGAGGCATGCAAGATTTAGAAGCTAACGCACAAAAATTGAAGTGCAATAACTGAAAACCTATTTCCAACTGCCAACGAACCATTTACAACCTTTGACCTCAGTTACAAGTCCTGTCTTACGATTTCCCGTTTCAAATCTTCAGAGTTCAATCCTCACAAGACTCCAGTCAGGAAAATGACCGAGTCCAAATCTTGCAGATTTCAAATTTCAGTACTTAATTACTCAATTGGAAATCTACATATAGTCTTGAACTCTAGTCTTTAGCCATCATTTGCTCAATTTTCCCCCCCCCCCTAAAACTGATCTTTTTGAGCTAAGATATGGCTTGTGTTTATACCTTTTCTTTCCTCGTCATATTTCTGGTTTTGCAGACTTGGCCTGCCACAAGCAACAATCTTTCTTCGCTCTTCCCTCCAATCTTTGGTATGCTAATTGACTACCCTTTGCCAATTTTATCATATTCTACTTTTTTTTTATTTAATGAACTAGAGACTATCAATCGTTTTATTGTTTTTTGGTGGTCTAGTGACATTTTATATTTGTGGGATTGTTTAAAAATGCATTGTTTTTGGACTTTTGAAGTGGGATTTTGAAGGAATTGATTTTTTTTTTTATTTGTGTTTTTTGATGTGTACCGGTAGGTGATGTATGCCAAAGGACAGAATGTGGAAAAGGGACCTGCAAGCGTTCAAATGACAGCAATTTCGGTTTTGTGTGTGAATGTGAGGCTGGGTGGAAGCAAGCTCGCCCTGATCATGATGATGATTTCAAGTTTCTGCCTTGTGTGATCCCCAACTGTGAGTATTTGTTATGTAATTTATTGTTTGCTTTGTCTTTTCTGAAGTTCGCGTCTCACCTTATTGCACTGTCCAACTGGATTACCATATTTACAAGGAGAAATATGGATCCTAGAATGATTTTATTGTTTGCTAATATTACTGTGAACTATGAGCTGGTAAGACTTGTATATGCCAATTTCATAGCATTAAGTGTCTTAAAGTACTTAATCTGTGTCCTAAGTTCAAAGATTATGCACACTGATATGTATGGAAATGAAAAAGCTTTTGTTAATAGGCTTTAGACGATGGTTGATTTACTTTTTCAGATGCCATATGGATACTTGATGATTAGAAAATTAGCCAAGAAAACAAGAAGCCACACATACACATAAAAAAAAAGAAAAGAAAAGTGATAAGCATGATAACTGGTAGGTTTGTTGGATTTTCTGGTTAGGCCAAAGGTTCCAAGAAGATTGAATGCAGAGTTAATATTAGTCTCTGAAGCAATCTTTACTAAGAAGAGATTGCGGATTTGCGATATTGCATGTAGAAGCATCGGAGAAGATGTTACAAGTTTGGTTACTCTAGTGCATCATCTTCTGATAATCATAGAAACAAATTTGACTTGGCAAAAGCTAATCCATTACCTGGTCTTTCTTTTTCCCATTGGAAATGATCAGCACAATCAAATGGTAGAAAGTAGCTATATCATGGATCGGTGATTGTAACCATTATCAGGAAACTGAAATTTATTTGTGTTTCATTTGTCTTAGGTGATTAATTTTAGATGGTAATACATCTCTGTGCTGAGTGTTCTTGAACATAATAGACAATCATCATGGTTACAGTATTTTACACAAGATTGATGCCTTCCCAAGATTCTGATCTTGTCTGAATTTATGGAGATTCCTTGCGAAACTGATGAATTTTGAGTTTGTAACAAAATGGGTACATTAAAGATGAAGTCATTTTCATGATACTGAATTTTTGTTTAACTAGGTACCTTCAATTTCTCCTGCACTGAAGCACCTTCCCCTGCTCCAGGAAGAGAGAAGCGGGCCAATGAATCAATATTTGATCGTAATTGCAGCTCCCTTTTATTTGCATGCTGAATTCATCTGCCAATATTCCTGTCATTACAACTTTTTGAACCTCTTTTCTTATTTTTATTTTCTTTTGGTGCTCATTTTTAGCCTGCTACTGGGCTGATTGTGGACATGGCACATGCAACAAGACCTCTCCATTTACACATAAATGTGACTGCCAAGAGGGTTACTACAATATACTCAACGTCACCACATTCCCCTGCTTCAAAGAATGTAAAAATGCAATCCATGATATGCTATAAAAAGCTTTTTTAGGGATTTGATCTTCTAGTTACGTTGTTGTGCTGTAATTAAATAGTGTGGTCTCTTATCTTCTTTAAGAAAGTTTTGATTAAGTGTTTATGTATGTTATTAGGTGCACTTGGAACGGACTGCAAAAGGCTTGGAATTGGCATGACGAACAAATCAACTGCTTCTCCTCCTATTTTGGCAGTGGCCGGTCAAAACGAAGGTAAGTTTTCTTTGGTAATATGAGCTTGTGGACCTTTCGGTTTCTTGAATAACAGGAAGTATATGAATATCACATGGGGTACTTTGTAAAAATTTGATTGTTAAATAATTGGATATTAAAGCTTCAAAATGCCAGCTTCTCCTTATCCAGAAAAGACTATAAACCCTATTGTAATTTTCTTCATTGTTCTTACTTAAAAAGTTGATATTGCCACTTGTTTCAGACAAAGCAGAACTTCCTGTACAACTTCATTCTTGTCCATCTTACCTTATACAAATATTCAGTCTTTTTCTTACCTATAGAAATGTGTCACCGTAGACAAAGATACTTTGTGCACCACCGCCCATTTGTTTGCTTTAAAATCCGGACAATGCAAACTTATTTGGTCTCAATCACATCACTACAATCAAAACATGACATGTTGTAGTATCTGCAGACAATTTTGACTTGCATCAATCTTTCAGATAACATACAAGTCTATATCCAATGAACTATTGATTTTTTTTTTTTTTATCAAGAATCATGTTCATCCATGCTTATAATTTGTTTGCTCTTTTGTGGTTTGTGCAAGCAGCTACCTCATTACCAACTGGTGATCTTATTTGGTCGGTTTTCATGATGCTGTCCCTGTCTGTCTTTCTGTGGAAATAGACAAAGCAAGTACAGTTGATGAGATTTGGCTGCTGATACTTGGATTATTCATTCATGTTTATAGATGCCACCTCTTTTGTTCTCATCTATGAGAGTAGTCGGATAGTTATTCTTTGTATTACACGTTGTTCATTATCTTCTTGGACACATGTTAGCTTGATCTCTTTGTCATGTTAGCCTCTTGGTTGTATCAGTCCATGTACTGTATATAACATTATGTTATTATTCTGTAGATTTTTTTTATGCAGTTTATTATTCAGATTTCAAATTAGGATGGCTATACTGTACATTTAATATGCTGGTATAAAAGTTCATTTTTCATCAAGCTTCCAATTGGGCCAAGAAATCATAAACAGTAAGCATTAGCCTTTGAAGGCCCAGAAGCCATTTCGACGTCGACTTGTTAAAAACTCGTTTGAGGCAGATAGTTAATTAATTAGTGTAAACTCGAAGAGGTTTTCTTGTTCATTTACTTATATAAGTTTTTCCCTTTTTTTTTTTTTTGGTAAAACTAATTATAAAATGTTTTTCAGCATATACACAAGATAGTTAATCAACTTCAACTCAACTTGTTGAAAGGCTTTTTTGAGGAAAGCCCATACTGCACCTTTCTCAAGAGAATTGGAGTATGAGTCCAGTGCGTTGATGAGACACCATTATAAATTAAATATTGCTCAACTTCAACTCGACTGGATTAAAAGGCTCATTTGAGGTAAGCCCATACTACATCTTTTCTAAGAAATGGAGTATGAGTCCACTAGGTTGATCCATCATAAATTAAGGTCCAGCTCCAAATTAGATATATAAGATAGATTTTTTTTTTTTTTGAATGGTTTAATTTTAGTCTGTTGGAAATCGAAATTATCCATCCATTTTTTTTTTTTTTGCATTTATTATTCATTTAATGGTAGTAGTTCTGGACTCATTAGTCCATCACTGTTGAGTCCACAGGCCAACGCCCACCCACCCGTGGGGAAAAGTCATGAGTCACAACTCTCACACATCAACCCACAGATGACAGCCTATCAAATCCATAATAATAAAAAGCATCATAATCACCATATCATAGCTCACTAGTACAAGTCTCATAGTGATAGACTTAAAGCTGTTCACCCCTGGTCTCTACTTTTAGGGCTAATCAAGTCCTTATAGAAGTCACAAGAGCAACAGGTATTAAAAATCATTGAACTTCTACTGTTGAACAACTACTGAATTTTTCTTTTTTGTACATCATAAACTTTCACACAATACATGTACACCTACACTTAGACAAGAAATGTATACATACACATACAACTGATCAATCTTCAATCTTAATAATAACACTCTGACCTTTCAATTTTTATCAAATTACCAAGAACCAAGGTGATCTTTCGCAAATTTGTACCATCATAGAAGACATCTGTGCTTTAAAGACGGAGTTTCCAGTAATCAAAGTTCAGTTCAGTGATAAGAAGACTAACATGGTAGCTCATGAAGTCTCCAGATTAGCGCTTTGTGTAAAAAGCTTTTTTTTTTGGGTTTGCAACTTCTCAAGATCTGTAATGCATGCAGCAATCGCTGATTTAAATTAATGGAAGTGTTTTCTTTCACAAAAAATTATCAAATTACATTTTTTGTAAGCCATTATGCATTTTTTGGTGTAGGTTTTCATTCAGGTTTCTCCATTACAGTGTCTTCTTATTTACTTCAGTAGAATTATGTACAAATAATTTACTCGACACTCTAAATTTTTTGAAACGATATTTTTTAATAAAAAATTATATTTTATTAAATATAAAATCATATCGTATATGTGATAATACGATATAATATAACATAATTTTACATTAAACGCAGTTAAACAAAGAGTATTTAAACCTCTCACTAGGCATATAGTGTTAAACTTTTCCATTTTTTTATTTTTTGACGCTTTATTTGGAACTTTACTTCTCGTGACTTCCCTCAATAATTCCACCAGACCACGAGCCACCAGCAGTACGGCGCATCGCTCTTTAGCGGCGGCGTACGGACGTGTTTTAAGATGACACATAGACTAGGTATAAAAAAGACAATTCTCCTTTGACAGCCTATGAAACGTTAACTCCATGTAGCCTAGCAGTATATAAAGGCCACTCCTACTGCTACTACTACTTGGTAGTACCAACTTGGGAATTTGATAGTAGAGAAAAGTACACAATATTTTTAACTTGCTAATTTGATAGTAGAAAAAAGTACACAATATTTTTATTTTTATTTTTATTTCTCTCTCTTTTTTTTTTTTTGACAATTTGTTGAACTTCGTGTTTGAATTATTGTTGGCTTTTTACCCCAAAGCCCTGATGAATGATGGCTCCTTTACTTTTCCACTTCTTGATTTGTGTTTCCACCATTAAAGCATATTTCTTTCCTTACAATGGAGCCCCCCCCCCCCCCTTCCTTCCTTTCTTGGCAAAATTAAACACTAGTCTAATCTCTAGCCTTGTGTATATTTATTGTCACTTGGGTTAATTACATATTTTACAAATATTAAAAAAAATAAAAATTCAATTTATTTTTTTCTAGATTTTGCTTATTAAGCAAAAGTTATAAAAACTTTTGTTTTAAATGATTTTTTTAATGAAGGGAACCCTTTTTTTGGGGATGTAAATGCAGTAGAGTCTAGTGGGGGGTTCAAGGTACTTGGTTCTTGGAAATTGAAGTTTATGTACAAGTCACTGTTGAAAATTTACGCTTTGAAAGTGAATGATGGTTACAGTAATTAGACAATCTCAATCTCAGCTGTCACACCAAATCAACAATGGTGGCCATGGGGGGATTCTCAAGGTGATGACAATTATGGAGGTTCATTACCCTCAATTTACCTTTGACAACTACAACTTCCTTCTATTGTCCATCCACTAGATGACATAGTTTCGTCAGTAGTAATTTATTCGAATCGCAAAGAAACTCGTGAGTGCACTTTAGAGTCACTTTGTTTGGACATTTACTTTTAGGAGTTTTTTTTTTAAAATGTTATTGTTTAATTTTTTTTTGAATGAAATGATGGAAAAATATGTTTAGAGTTTTTATTAAAACATATCTTTCAAAAAACAACGCCAAACAAATGTAGAATGTTACATCCGTTTGGATGAAGTCATTATTCATGATAATATTTAGAATACTGTGTGTATACGTTTTTAATTAGTTTTTTATGATAACAATTATCTTTTTATATAAAATATATTACATTTTAAAAGTGTTACAATATTTCATTCTAATTATATTTTTAAAAAATATTAAAATTTTTGCCAAACTTATTTACAAAATTGCAAATCTAGATTATATTTTGGTAGTTTCATTACACATCTGTTATAGATTATAAATTGGAGTAGATGTTTGTACCATTTTAAAATATACATAAGTTTAATGCACGCAAAGATAAATTCTTTGGCATAACACTGCATAAGCCCTATACAGAGGACAGTTTGGTTCACTCGAAGAGAATTATTTTTATGATCAGATCGTAGTTTGTGAAGATAATTCTAATTTTTATCAAATGAATGACAAATTATATTTAGTTGTTAATAAATTTTGTAATAAAAATAATAAATGAATTATCAATCTTATTCATATATATCACATTTATTACATATATATATATTTTCTGGATACGCAATTATGATGATTGAATTTTGTTGGCAAAAAATGTTTGGAAGTGGTGTTAATCAAAGATTCCAATAAGAATGAAATGGAAATTAGGGAATGAATGCACGCTCAAGTGGGAGTGAAGAGCAGAAAACTCATCCCAATATGGTCACCTCAAGATGCCAAAAAGTACTCTTTGTCCTCCACCAAAAACTTTCGTCTTCCATAACCCCTCCTAACAAACATATTCTATCAAGTGTGAGGCAAATTCATCCTAAAAAAAAAGTCTGAGGCAAATTCAGTGGTTCATATCATCTTCCATCACCTTGGCAGTTGGTGGAAGGGCTGTGTCTCCATTAACTCATGACCTTACCCTACTGAATTAGAGTTATGTCCCTATCTTTAATTAATATTCTTGGATTGGTTCCTTCTCTTTTCTTTTCTCCACCGTCAAATTATTCAGCTAATAGCAAATGAATAATTGCTTTTGTGTATAAGGTTATATTTAGCTTAAGAAGACAAAGCATAGGCAAATTAATACTAATTTTTATCGATCCCAAAAGGTCCGTTTGGTTCACGGACCGCGTGAAACAGAATGACTTGTTTTCGAACAATAAATCTTGAGATGAGTAGTCCTCAGAATATAAATCCCACCAGGCAAATTAATGCTAATTTTGACTGTCCCATAAATGGATAAACTCAAATTACTTGAAGAAGATAAAGCATTATGGGGACTTTGTTTTCAATAACTAGGACCATAGGGTTTTCAAAAGGTGCACGTAGCTAGTATCTGAACTTAATGATGAAAATGAGATTCTTTCTTTTGATGCCCTCTATCGATCCCATTCAGCCCCACAACTTTGATTAATCTGTTCTTTATTCATGATAATATGAGTAATTAATATGTAAAGAGATGTTCTGAGTGGCTAAGCACTAATTGACTGATTATTTGTGTGGGCTTAAACTCGAAGACATTGATTGATTAATTCTAATCATGTAGGCCATCAATGGTTACTTTAGTTAGAAGTTGGATTAAAAGAAAGAATCATTTTGCTATCTCTCACCATGTGATAGATGTTCTTTTTGTGTTTAGTGTTGATGGTCTTTTGTTTTTTGATTTTGGATAACATTTTTAAGGTTCTCTTTGTGACACATGATGTTTGTTATACTGGATTTTCTTATTCCACATTAAATAGATGCTTCCAAGATTCCCTGGGAGATTTTATTGCTGTTTTCCTTCTTGCTCATACTCTCCTATGTTTGTTATTGATGCAATCATTCTCTTTTTGTTCTTTTTGGATGTAGAGTAAATTAGTCTGAAGACCTTAAAATTTCATTGTGTTTTTGTTTTAGTGTTCAACCTTGGATATCTTTCCATCGTAGCCAATTATGTGTGAATTAACAAATTTCAATGTTGCTTTATATGACTTTTTGGTTGAAAAACAGTTGTACTCTTATTCTTCTTGGTTTTAAGTGTATTTTATTTTTAGCCCTCCAATTGTTCAGGCGTTTTGTTTAGGCCCTAATCTTTTTCAGTAGTATCATTTTATCCTCTTAATACATAACATCACACTTGAATTCGAAAAAAGAAAAAAAGGAGAAATTAATGACAGAAATACAAAAGGCTTAATAAAAATGAATTAGCTCAGTTCAAAATACATTAATCTAAACATCAGAGGCAGACATGACATTTTATCGTTGAATTCATATGCTCCATCACTTTCATGTTTGCGTGCTATCTTGATCCGGATCATGAAATCTTACCGTGGACATAAATTCTTCAAAATAATGAGAACAAATTCAAAATTCTACTGACTTGCGTTATTATGTATCAAAACAACCAAACAGCTCAAGAGATTACGATAGGACTTCTGGTTTCCTTATTCTGTTAACTTCCGAAGTAGTGACAAAGTTGATGATCAAAATGGGACAAGAATATACAGAAAGAAAGTGAAATTTGTCGTAAAATTTTCGTGCATGGAGATTAGAGAAACTACTGATGGATGGAACTCGAATGAAGGCAAAAGAACATGGATGCAGCAGTGCATGAATTCCGGGAGACTGTAAGCAATCATTCGAGTTCCGGAATTCAATCTGGTCCGCTAGCCGCATGTTTGTGTACGTTGGAGCCTCATTCTTTGACCCTCGTCCTTTCATGCTTTTGTACTATTTACATTATTTTGACGAGGTACTTGTGTATTTATTTTCTTTTTAAGCATTAAAAGTTTAAATGTAACTTCGTTATACTGTTAAGCCTTTATAATAAGTAGTCACTAGACTCACAAATTTTGCTTTTGGATTTTCATATGATATTCCTAAAGTACTATATAATTAATAAAACTTTCAAGGCACGCTTTGTTTGGATGATTTGTCAGAAACGTTAATATATGGAACGGAGAGTAAATTTTATTGCCAAAAAAAAAACATATTTAAACATTTTTAAAAACATGACCATAGAAACGTAGTGTAAAATTTACAACAAAAGATAAGATGAATTACTAATGATAACTAGCTAATGTTCAGAATTTCAACAAAAACAGTAATAAGCTTTTATACAATTTGTTACTCAAATGCATATATATATATATATATATATATTTCTAAATCCAATCCCAAACTTCTAATAAATTCATAGGATTCCATCATTGATTCCATGTACACAAGAACAACTTCTCATTCCATAAATTTCCACTGGAAAAACAAAAAGATCAAAACGGAAAAAAGAAAATGACCTTCCTCTTTCCCTCTATTTCATTCAAGAAAAAGGAAACATGTCAAGCTAAAAAAACCAACTGAAAATCCCAAAGGGCAAAGGCCATGATCAAAAGCGAAAAGCTGATCTCCATTCATGCACAAAAGGCTTTTCTTTTGAGGATCATCAGCCTTTAACTATTGGAGAAGATACAGAAACCATAAGACCCGGATCGTGACGTTTCCATACCCAATATTTCCATTGCCACCCACGCTCAATTTGCTAGATTGTCCTCTTGCTTCCATTATTTCATCCCTTTTCTGACTTCTGAGCTCTGAGTTAATCCAGCTGGATGTGTTTCTTGTTTTCTTGGGCTTTCTTTTATTTTTCTTTAGCAGATAAAAGAAAACAAAAAATCACTAGATAATGAAGATGTCCTAAGAAAATGTTTTTTTTTTTTTTTCCTTTGAGTAGCATTATGGGAAAGCGTTAGATAAATCTTGTCAGGCAACTTCTTCTTCTGGTTGTCGGGCTCAGAAGTAGCCAAGGCCAGTGGCATGGTCTGGATTAAGGGACTATTGGGAAAAGTATACAATACACCACGTGCATTGTCACGTGGTGTACTAGAACCAATAATTTATCGCCATGTGGCAATAGTGAGTCCATACCTCGTATTATTTGGCGATGTGTGATTGGTTCTAGTGCACCACGTGACACGCCACGTGGCGCGCGTGGTGCACGCAATACTCACTCGGACTATTGCCTAATTGGACAATGAAAGCATGAAGCCACATTCATCAGTTTGGTCACCATGAAAATGAATGATGAAAATTTTCCAGTTGTTTGATTCAACCTCTTAGGCAAACATGGCAGCTGCTTGGAATGTACGGATGACCCCACATAAGTAAGATCGTAGGACCCTCCTAATTCTTTGGCCTGTGAGGCTATGACAAAAAGATGGATAAGATCGAGAAAATTAAGAATGTGAGAGAGTACTTATATTCGTCCTATGTGATGAATCTCTCCGGCCTCTGCTCTTACATTTTGCAGTTGACATTTGACAAGAAGTTCCTCTTTTGATATTGATCTTTTTTCCACTTTAAAATGAAATATTGAAGGGTTTTGGGCCACAAATTGGATAATAAATTGGTAGAGATTGGAGTTTGAGGTTTGAACCATAAATTAATATTAAATATTGATTTTACACGTGTTGGATGAACAAAATCGGACTTGTAACAAGAGGGCTAATTATATGGAGATGAGAAGGTTGATATGTACTATTATTTTGGTAATGCATGAATTGTGTTATTTGAGATTTTGGGACACAAAATTGTTTGGAAAGATTAATGATGAAGAAACAAATGAGGAAAAAAAAATACTTGGATATGGTTAATTTTGACGTTTACTGCTTTTTTGTGGCAATATTTCTTCTGAGCTTATAAGTAGTAGAATATTGAGTTGTGATATTCACTAGGGCCATTTTGGGCAAAAATATCTCCGTCAATCCCCTAAAAAATTACCAACCCTCTATGCCATTCATCTTCGTTTTTCTTCAATTTGATTTTAGGAAATGTAAAAACAATTACCCTTAAGGCACCCTTTCTCAAAAAAAAAAAAAAAAGGATTTTTTTTTTTGTATGATTATATCTCTGTGGAAGATATATCACTTCATACAGTTTATAACTCGGAGGTGTTTTCTCTTCAAAAGGAAATTAGGGATAAAAAAAAAATGAAGAAGAAGAAAATAAACAGAAGTAAAAACTCTGACTCTGGGAGGTGCCAACTTTCACAACAGGACTTTAATATATATTAAAAAGGGAAAAAGGTGAAAAACAATTAATGGTGCTAAAAGAGTTAAACGGTGTAATTAAAATGGTGGTTAGGTATTGAATTTTGATGTTAATAATAGCAGTAAACAACCGCAATGAAATTGAGTTACTCATTAATTGGTGTCATAATTTTGTTGCCAACTACAGGGCCATAAGTTACGCGTTGTTTTTTTTCCCCTCGAAAGAAATGATAAATATGCAAATATTATTTCTTTTTTGAATCTAAAAATCAATATTATATATTATTATCTGTTATATTATTATTATTATTATTACTATCATATATTATACGTTATTATCTGTTGAAGACTTAAAAGGACAAGATGGTGTGGCGATATATGCATTTTCTCACCAAGATTAAAAATAGAGGTGTCATATATATACAACCAAATGTACAATTTCAACAATAACACGTACAATGGCATCAAATCCATTGAAAGCCATGCAAATATTGGAAGAAAAAAAGAGGTAAAGAATAGAAAATTTTCTAATTGTTGCCTAGATGGTCATCATGCGTACCAGGAGTATTAATGCATTTGGATCTGGCATCTTCAATATCTGCACAGCCAAGGCTCATCGAGGTGTCAATACATGATTCCAAAAGTACATGCATTACCAACGACAAATTATGCAAACAAGAAAATCATGGTGATCATGAGGATGGCTATAGCTTTTTGGCTAGCCATTTCTATTGTCCTTCAAAGCTTTTTGGCTTCTGAAGGAATTAAAAGCTTAAATCTTGATTTCGTTATCTCTAATAAATGTGAGATATACATTAATTTATAGTAGGGTTGTAGTTTATGTACCTTTTGATGCATGATAAAACATTTAGTTTTGGATGATGTTGCTGCCTGAAAATTTTCTTGGTCAAGTATTTCCCACATTTTTGGTGAAGAGAGGAGTGCGGAGGGTGTCGACGCTAATGGCTTGGAGCAATTATTATTTGTTTATCAAGCAAGAGCCCGGGGTCGATTGAGGGACCAAACTCGTAGCACGTTTTATATATGCTAACAATAGAATTATTGTAGCTAATAAATTGAGAAGGAAAGCAGAAATTATCCAACAAAATTACGAACCGAGAAAAAATGCATGAAGTGAGAATATCTAAATCTACAAATTCAAACAAGAGGAACAACGTTATTGAAACAAAAAGGGGTATTTCAAGATCTTGTAATTGCCTTAGGAAAAAATAACGAACTTAAACCTGATTGTCAGAAAGTTTATTGACTAGTAAACCATAAAAGGGATTACTAAAGATCAAAAGTTATAAGGAATATCAATACTATTAACACAAATCAAAAGCGAGGTCACTTATAGGCTTAAAATTACTTGACTAGCTAATTATTGATACTTTCATTTCATCTGTAGTTGTTTTTCAACCAAAATGATTGACTAAATTCAGCTTAGGTCATTTAGACAAGGGTTAATTCATGCAAGTATAAGAGGGTAAAATACAATTGAACTCGAGTCTTGAATCTAAGTTTAATAAATCTTATACTGTATCATTAAACTAGCTAAACTCGTAACACTAACATGAAAACGTGTCATCAAATTAGTTAAATCAGAAACCCCGTCTGACACTAATCCAGATTTATACTGCAAATACAAGATAGTAAATTAGTAGTTTGCACAAAACAAAAAAGAAATACAATGAGGAATGTTAAATGACCAGGGCCATGACTCCTCATCTATCCTACGCAAGTCCAAATTCATATTCCAAACATTCGCATATGAAGCAGCGGGTGTCATTCTACACGTCTCTCTCTCTTCCCCCACTTTTCCTTCTCTCTCTCATTTATGTGGTTGGGTAGTTATGTTACATCTTTCTCATGTTACTCTCTAGCCATGTCCATTGCCCATCAAAAATAGGCCCGCTTAATTAATTTTCTAGATGGTTGATATTCATCGGCTGTGCTACACGTCCTCGTGGGGTTCAATGCTTCAATTGCCAGCTTGATCTCTTCTGAAATTACTTTAATCGAGACATAGGCCAAAAATACAAAAACCTAAAAAAAAAAAATATAATTGCAATCAAATCAAGTCCCATCAATATCGTACACATGTTTGTGTTCAAGTTAGATTCATTTACCATATTTGTTTAACTAATTTCATTAAGTTTTGATTTGTTTAAACCCCACTAGCATAATATGGGAAAAAACAGACTCTGAAGTTTCCGACAATTGCAGGATTCCCTTGAAATTAGGATAATTATATTTACCTCCCTTCTTTCTAATATATAAGTAACAAAATAGACCCAAAAAGCCAAAGTATTCTTTAAATGTCCTATAATACTCCTTTTATAATTAAAAAAATTATCACATCTTCTTAACTTACAAACTCTCTTTCCTATACTACTCTTCATCGCACTGCTCTATCGCCAGCCTTCTACTATGACTCATATCTTTCCTAGCTTCCCTCTCTGTAGCGCCTCCAATAACCCATCCCAAAATTCAACAATAACCACACACACAACACTTGTGTGCCACCTCAATTTTAATTAAATTCAATGTCAACTTATAAGCTTCAACTCATTTGCAAGCCCAATTAATTATCACTCGTAACTCAAGTCTCACTCCTGTTAAATCTAATCTCTTACCCAATTATATTTTTACTTACCAACCCAAATCAATCCCTTCTATACCTGTGCCATGAATTTTCCTAAAGCAATTCAATGCTACGGAATTGCTGGTTTAATTTGATTATAGAAAGAGATTTATTGTAGGAAGGACAATTGTTGGTTAAAAGAAGAAGAAAGAAGGCTATAGGACGAATAAGAATGTTTATGAATTTATATTGATTGCCTTTAGGTAGCAAGAATTAAGAAGAGTAAGGAGACTATGATATAATGGTGACAAAAAATTAGAGCTGAAATGAGCGGTTGTTTTGGACTGATACGTAGAAGAGGAAATGAAAATTCTAGGTTTGTTTTGATGGGATTTTGGGGTGATCCGGTGGAAAAGGAAAAGAAATTTGTGATTTTGTTTTGTTGGGAAGGTTATAGAAGTAATTTTACACCACTAAAGGAGGTAAGTGTAATTCTTAAAACTTCAAGAAATCCCTTTGCAATTGTTTGAAATTTCAGGGAAAGTTTCTAAAATTATCCCAAAAAAAGAGGGAAGGAAAAAATTGTGTTACGCCTTTCATGCTTTCAATATAATTATAGAAAAAGATTAATGAATTTATATGTATATTATGACACCATGTGTGAGAACATTATACCAAGTCTCTCGTGGAGATTTTGTCAACATGAGATCAACCTGAAAAGCAAATTTCGGCCTTGCTACTAGGTGAAGTAGTTAAGAGCACTAATGAAGAATTAGTCTCTTGAAATGGACAATTTGGTGATTTCATCTCCAATTCAGCCTCTCTTTAAAAGGTCAATATCTGTCCTTTCCTTATATGAGCTAAGCATGCCCAAATTCATGAAGTGGATGATGATTACGTTCGATTTAATTCATGACTATACTAAAGTTTGAAGTATAGACATCTAAGGATAAGATAATGACTTGCAAGATTTATATGTACCATATACAAATCAGCATATACAAAGTAGCTTTATAACTCAATGTATTTTTTTCCTCCCTTTTATTATTACCGAGATAATAAGAAAAGTACTTCTTTCCTTTCTAAATTGAATTTGTTGCCTTTCGACTCAGTACTAAATTAGCAGTCAATATATGCAAATTTAGAAAGTTCAAACTTTAATCATTTTGTTCACTATTATTATTTTCTTGAAATGTTTACTCTAAATAGAGAGTACAAAATAAGAAATAGGTAGTGACCCCATTTTTTCATGCAATTTCCTTGTTAGAAGAAAAACAATATAAAGTCTCTTTTTATATGCCAGGTAAGCAATTAAAAATTACAATTTAAATATATTTAATTATACAGAATACCATGCATTTACAAGCCGCAAAAAAAAAAAAAAGTAATTTTAATGTGCTATGATAACATGCGGTGTCATAATTTATTATTGTTTTGATAAAAAAAAATTTTAGATTCACTTTTTAATAAAATTTAGCATTCGTTTTCATGACACTTGGTTAAGAATTTTTACACACACACATATATATACTCACACTCCCCATATTCTCTCACACACACTTGACGCAACCGAAAACACACACTGACACTGTTTCACCTCCGTCTATAAAGCATCAAAAATCAACCAAAGAATCTCAAAACCAACGTCCCTCAGACACCTCAGCACATTCCATACACAAAACTACTCTCCCTGACTCTAACAATTACAGTACTGTCATTCCCTCGAAATATACCCACCGAAAAAAAGAAAAGAAAAGAAAAAAACAACAAAAAATGGATAAACTTCAGTCAATGTTTAGGCCGCCGGAGACACCAAGAGAGCCGATGGAGTTTCTCTCACGTTCATGGAGCGTATCAGCTCTAGAAGTCTCCAAAGCTCTTGCTCCATCTCAAGTTTTAGCTAAGACACTCAGTGGATGTGTAAATGGTAGTGGTGGCGGTGCTCCTCTAGTTAACGGTGGCGTTTGTGGTAGTGGTGGTGGTGGGACTATACCGGAGGATATCGCCGGCGAGTTGGAGGAGTCTGCCGCTGTTTCCGGGAACCCTTTTTCCTTTGCTTCTTCTGAGACTTGTCAGCTTGTTATGGAACGCATTATGTCTCAGTCTGTAAGTGTGTGATTTTGTATGTGTTTCTTAGCGTGTTTACTGTGTGTTGTGTGTGTAAATGGAAAAAGACAGTCTTGCAAACATCTTGACAAGAATTTGACTCGGACCCAGATCAAGAAAATTCCTCAACTTTGTCCTATTGCTTCTTAGAACTACTAATTTGTTAGTGTTTTGAATTTTTTTTTTTTGGGATTCTTGTTTTATGGGGTGGAGGGAGAGAAGAGGGGAGGGGTTACTTTTTGTTTTTGTTTTACTTGTGTTTTTGTTTGTTGCCATTTGTTGTCTGGTTCATGAGAAAACCAAGATTTTCTTGAAATTCTAAAGTGGAGTTTAAAATAAGTTTCCATGTGACTTAAATAGTTGCAATGGCATATTTTGTTATCTAGGAAATCCAATCAAGAATTAAACAAACATTATATTTTCACAAAATCATAACACTCCTGTTTATTCTCTCTGGGCGTTGCTTGCTTCATTCATCAAGACTTAAAAAAGTACTCACTACATAGTACTATTTTATCCAAACTCCCATATGTAATCATTCCCTCCATTTTCTACTGTCTTCAAGAAATTATTTCGTGCTTCTCTTAAATTAGTGGCTGAATGTTTTTGTTATATGTAATGCTGAGTACCAAAATATTTTGTGCGACCAGTTTAATTAATGGAAAATACAAACATTACAGCAGGAAGTATCGCCACGCACTTCTGGAAGGCTTTCTCACAGCAGTGGACCTCTCAATGGTGGGCAGAGCTGTGGCTCTCTTTCTGACAGCCCTCCTGTGTCTCCTTCTGAAATTGATGACAAGGTCTAGTCTCTCTCTCTCTTCATGCTACATGTACTAGTAACATGTTTAATTGTATGAAACTTTTGTGCTGAATATCAGATGAGCTGAGCTTCTTTTTCTTTTACTTATGGCTCATGTTATTATTTTTTGTGTATAAATTGTAAAGCACGAGTTCTGAGGTTGCCAGTATAGGCTCAGAAAGAGGCAATATATCTCAGCTTTATCTTTAACCAAAACAAAACAATTGTCAGAAGTGTACCCTTGTAGATGCTTTTCTTGCTTCCATACACAAAACTCGAATGACTAGAGTAGTAATAGTAGTAGTACCTTTTCTTTTCTTTTTCTTTTTTTTTTCACATTTTCATTGTTTCATAAATCATAAGACAGACAATTTTAGTAAAATTATATTTTTTACTTAGAATTATAACCGCTAATTTTAGTCCAATTTCTAATCTAAAATATAGTATTAATTATTTTCACAGCCTTTTTTTTGGGGTAGCAAATTTCTTCCTCTTTCTTTTTTTTTTTTTTTTTTTTTAAGTTTTGGAATAGATTAGTGAGCATCAGGGGTTGGATCAAGATGGGCCTGTGTCATAAGACACGATAAGGGCAGTGCACTATCCCACGCGCTAACCTTAGTTCAATTTTGTTTTTTGGCTATATTATTGGTTGTGGACGATTTAAATGCATTCAATGAATGACCTTCAAATGATAAGATGAAGAGGGAGGCTGCTGCAGTGCCCTCGGTGTACAAAAATTAGTTACTGAATTTTGCAGCGTATACGGTTTTACATATACTGCAGTATAATTTTTGTGAGTAGGACCTTAAATTACAGAAGTGACCTTTTTCTTGTGAGGCAAGCATGGCTGAAATAGGGAATTCCTTGATAGCAATCAAGATTCTGGCAATGGTCCATGTTGAATGCTCTAATGGGTAAAAAAAATTATGTACTTAGAAAAATTGGTCCTGTTTGATGGTTGCCTGTACAACAACAGGCACATTAATGTAATTCACGAGTAATGGGTGATGCATACCTAGCTAATGGGGCATGTTACAGATTTTCAATATGCCCTATTGGGCTGGTGGTTGCAATGTTATCTGGCCTGTTATTTTGTACTGTCTAGTGTGGTAATTATGAATGCTGACACAAATTTGAATGCTGCAGTATTGTCGACTGAACAACCCGGTTAACAACCAGTACAGAGGATCTGCAGTGGTGGCCACGGGTAGTGCTGCAGTGGGTGGGGGAGGAAAGACGGTGGGGAGGTGGTTGAAGGACAGGAGAGAGAAAAAGAAAGAGGAGATGAGGGCTCATAATGCACAGCTCCATGCCGCTGTTTCGGTTGCTGGGGTAGCTTCAGCTATTGCAGCTATTGCTGCTGCTACTGCCGCCTCGTCTGCTCAAGGGAAGGATGAGAATATGGCCAAAACTGACATGGCTGTGGCCTCAGCTGCCACATTAGTGGCTGCTCAATGTGTAGAGGCTGCCGAGGTTCTGGGGGCTGAGCGTGAACATTTGGCTTCTGTTGTTAGTTCTGCTGTTAATGTGCATTCTGCCGGTGATATCATGACCTTAACCGCTGCTGCAGCAACTGGTAAATTCTTTGAATTTCTAACTCTTCATTTTCAGTTCATGGTGATCATGCAAAAAATTCGATCTTTTGAGCATAGATTGTCCTGATCTTCTTTTCTTATATAGTGTCATTTGTGGTTACTAATGAAATTGCCATTACTCAAGTTGCATCTGTCTAATTGTCTCTATTTTTTTGGAGAAAATTTTGAAATAGCTTTTGCATTCTTGGATGTGAGCTGATGAATTGTTTTTGTTTTATTTTTATTTTTAGCCCTTCGTGGTGCTGCAACATTGAAGGCAAGGACATTGAAGGAAGTCTGGAATATTGCATCAGTAATTCCAATGGAGAAAGGAATGGGAGTTGGGAATGGTGGTAATGGAGGGAGTAATGGTAGTTCAAATGGTAGTTTCAGTGGTGAATTTGTCCCTGAAGAGAATTTCCTCGGAATCTGTAGCAGGGAATTGCTTGCCAGAGGTTGTGAGCTTCTAAAGCGCACTCGTAAAGGTATGTCTATTTAGTTTACTCGTTTATTTACCTTATACACGGTATCATTAATCCTGTGTATAAGTGCACAACTTGCTGTTGATTACAGCTTAAAATTGTTCCCTATAATTATGCTAATGTCTTGACAAATTTTACTCCAATATTAAATGCAGGAGATCTCCATTGGAAAATAGTATCTGTTTACATCAACAAAATGGGTCAGGTTGGTTTTCGCTTGTGATTCAATAATAGAAGTCTACTAAGTTATTCTGGGTATCAAGTTTTGGACTTTGTGATGATTGTGTCTATCCCTTTAGACTTAAGTGGCAAAATCAAACTTCTGGTCAAATATTCATCTATATAAAGTTAATTTCTTCAAAATGGAACAAAATATGCGCTTTCTTGTTTGATTTTGATCTCTAACCTCTAGTTCTCTTTTGCAGGTGATGCTGAAGATGAAGAGTAGGCATGTAGCTGGGACCATTACCAAAAAGAAAAAGAGTAAGTTGTTAATGCTCTTGTCTTTCTCTCATGATATCAACAGAATTGGAGGTGGTGGGGTTTGCTTCTATTTGGGGATTTGAGAAAGTAGTATGCAACTGAGTGGAAAAAGTTTGAAAAAGTTGTCATCTTTAATTTTTGCTCTCTTTTGAATTTTGTAGATGTGGTGTTGGAAGTGATAAAAGATATTCCAGCTTGGCCGGGCCGCCACTTGCTCGAGGGTGGTGAGAACCTGAGATACTTCGCGTTGAAGACGGTCTTGCGGGGAGTTGTCGAATTTGAGTGCCGGAATCAGAGAGAGTATGATATCTGGACTCAGGGTGTTTCAAGGTTACTAGCCATTGCTGCAGAAAAGAACAGTAGACATATACTTTAGAGTCTTAGTGTTGTTGCAATAGTATTTAGCAGATGAGCAACTTAGTAATGTTTGTAGAGTAAAATTGGAATTGGTGGTGGGATTGTGTTCTTTCTTCTTCCTATTGTAAAAAAGAGAAACTAAAGTTATGGTATAAGTTGTCCAAATGGGGTCTCTTTGTTTTGGAGAATGAAATGTTGGGCTTTTGTTCTTTTATCTATTTGAATTGTTTAAAGTAAAGTGATGGGAAACCATGTGATACAAACCTTTGTTGCTTTCATTGATGTGGAAAAGAAAAGGAGTATCTTGGACTGGGGTAGTCAAAAAGAAGAAGAGAGAATCCTATTTTAATTATTCAATTATTTGATAAAGACATAGGCTTGATCTCTCGGTGCTTTTTTTATTCGAACCTCAGCCTTTCTTGTCTTCAATTTGTATTGGGGCATGGATTAAGGTTTCTGTTTTAGTATTGGAAACGAGATTTGTCTGATATGCAAATCCCAGCTTATAATATTAATTCCAGTTGGGATTACTGGATCAAAGATATTATTCTTGTTCAAATTCTTTTTAATGTGTGAAAGAAAATGAAATGGGATCAAAGCTGTAAGAGGAATGTCGGAAATCCAAGAATCACCTGTGGTTTTGAAACTGTTAATTGTACATTTTAAGTCACTGATTTGGCTATTTGGCAAGTTCCTATTCTTTCACTGGAGGTACCAAATACATTGAGATTCTATTTGGATTTCAAGTAAAAGGAAAAGATATAAAATAAAAAGTGATTTTGTAGGACCAACTAGCATTTAAAGCCCAAAGGATCTCAGAAGAAGGGCTGCTTCAAACGGGGCATAAGGGTTGTCCAATTCTTAAAACTTGAGCAGTAATAACACGAGTCAGAGCCCATCAATGTAGTATGGGAAATCAGAGGTCCATCCTTGACCTTAAATCGAAAAGCCCATACCTTGAGATCCCATCATGAACGATTGGCAGCTCAGGATGCGCATGTAACAGGCAAATCCCCAAAAAGAATAAACAGGAATTTTAAGCTAGCTCTGTTCTGTTCTTGTCTGGAAATTTTTAGTTATAGTAGAAAAAGGAGGAGGAATGTGGGTGGTGAAAAAAGAAATCACAGAACTACCAAATCACCTGTCAATAATCTATAGCTTAATTTTCAAGTCCAACAGATTTTAAGGGTAGGTGGCAAGTCTAGGATTTGCACCCAGAACACACGTACAAATTGACAACCATACAGAATAGCAGTTGGCTTGAAGCAGATCATAAAGTCTAACATCAATTCGATAAGCAAAAGTTGAAAAGTTAAAACATTCCAACGAGTTGCTCTTGCAGATTTACAAGCAAAGAAGCAAACATCAGAATCAGCTCCTAAGTTCACATAAAAGAAAAAAGAAACACAAGTTTTTCTACTGTTCTGCAGAGTCAGGCATGTTATACTGCAACTACAGTTGTTGCAACATTCAAAGGATTTGATCATCTAGATATCCTGCACATGTGTATCTAGTAACTAAATAAAACACAGGAAGTTTATAGGCAAACTTTGTTCTGAAACATTTCTATGTGGACCAGATCATTGTCTACTTCATATCACCATCTGAACAATTGTACTAAGATGAAAAGCTGGGATAATGTCCTGCTGAGATGTTGCTATTCCTAATTTGCAACATTGCAAGAAAGAAGTTAAGGACATCCAAATAAAGAGCACATGCTGCCTCAAGGTAATCATCATAGTCATAGTGGATGATCAGCTCGAAAGTGTCCAGAATGATGAGAAGTGAGAAAGCCATAGCTCCAGCAGTTCCACTAATCAGCTCCCCCAAGCTTCCCATTGGAAAAATAATCTATTACAAAAAAAGGTTACATATCTTAGTTTACCAAAAAGAGAGAAGGAAAGATCAAATAGCTCTAAACTTAGTACAACAGAAATGAAATGCTTACCCGAATCCAGCAGAAGGCCATCAAGACCCACAGGACACAGAATAGAAAGGGCTCAAGGAAGCTAAAGTCCCGGCCTCTTCTTGCCGCCCAGAATGTGTAGAGAGTCAGAGCAACAGTAACCACTGCTGTTAGAGCTGCAGCCTCCAACAAAGTCACTCCTGTAGACAATAATCAGTACAGGTAAAACTATCATGAAAATAAGAAATGTACCAATTACCACCATATGTTTATATCAACCAGAGAGATCACCAGACAACATTGGGAAAGAAACTCCCAGAAACACTGAAAAATCTAGCTATGAAAGCACATATGATAAAGTGGACATCAATAAAAATTTTAGAAAAGAGCAGAGGTCATACTTTATTCTTCACTTAACCATTAAAAAATCGCTTTGCCACATCATGTGAATGATATTATAGTTTCATGCCTCTGGTTTACAAGAGATAATATATCTGTTTTCTTGCTTCAATCTCTCTCACTAAGCATCTCCAGAAGAATTACTCTAGCAATTTCCCTTAACTGAGTATAGGGAACAAACTGATTCAATGGGCTACAAGAATTGGAAAACAAAATTAGCACTCCAAAATAAAAGATATTGATTATCGTGCATTTAAACTTTGTAGTTGTTTTCACTTGAGTTAGGTATCATCATACGTAGGGAAGAAAATCCTAGAAATACATCAAACTCCTCGCTGTGAAACAACAGCGCATGATCATATTTTTCCATGATGCAATTTGAATGAAAACAGCAGATAACATTTAATTCTTTTAATTACCTTTCTGAAGTGTGCAAACTAGACCAATCATAACTCCGTTTGCCAATGTAAAAAGTCCCATAAACACCACATTCCATGGATGATTCTTCCTGAAGTAAATCATTAGGCCACAAACTGCACCCTCAAAGACAACAACATTCAGTAAAATTACCTCTATGAAGAAAATGAAACAAGAAAAAAAAATTTCACAAGTTCATCATAAAATGCATTTCCATAGAAAGAACAAAAAACGCACCAAGATCACCCTAATGAACACTCATAAAAAACATATTATCATCAAATTCATGAAGGAACAAAAAATACCAGTGGTACATAGGTCAACACAGAGACATCATACTATGCCTACCTATACATGCCATGGGAAGTAAAAGTATCAAGAACCCAAATTTTAAACGAAATCGATAAAGAAACACTGTAGCAAGCAAAGTTCTAAATTTATTAATCAAAAAAATTTTGGCAAAAAACATAAAAATAAAAACCAAGCTAAGAATCACACACTTCTAAATTATTTAGTGTCAAAAAAAGAAAACCAACTTAAAGGTTACACGCTAACACGGAGTAACGCAAAGACAGCACACTATACAAGTTTGGCATAAAATACGTTTCCATAAAAAGAACAAAAAACCCCACCAACATGACCCAGTAAACATACAAGAAAAAACTTTATCATAGAATTCATGAAGAACAAAAAAAGAAAAAAAAAATTCCAGTAGTACATTTGGCCAAAATTCCAATTTCATGTTCAGGGATCAAAAAGCCACACACAACAGAAACACTCAAAAGACGCACAGACACACAGAGATGCACAGAGACAACACATACAACACAAACACAAACACAAGCGCACACACACAGAGATCCCAAACTCTTGCTATACATGCCATGACAAGCAAAATTATCCACCAAATATTGTAGCATGCGAGGTTCGAAAATAATTACTCAAGAAAAGATGTTAAAAAAAAAAGCTATGGATCACTAATACATAGCAAACAAAGACAGAAGAGTGTACAAGAAAACGATCAAGAAAATACTCCACAAAACATACAAATACTCAAATTTAGAAACAAACTGCAAAAATTATCAAAAAACTCATCAAAACGAAGAGGAAGAAACAGTTACGTATGATAGTAGCCATGGAAACAGAGAACACAGTGATCAAAGCTCCAGACAAGCTTTTCAAGAATGCCTGTTTAATGGGGTGGATGAAGTAAAAGGCACAGGCCAAGACTGAAGTTATCAGCAACTGCATGAATAAAATCAGATAAACTTTTCTGATAAAAGCCCATTTCAGCTTGGGATTTTCCATCATTTCTGGGTAGAGTATGGTCCTCATTTCGCCACTATGTCCAGACTCAAGGTCATCAAAATCATCATTTTTCTTTGGAGAAGCTAAACCTTTTCCCATTTTCCCTTTTTTTTTCCCACAGACGAGAGGAAGACGAAAAGGGATGAAAAAAGGTGTGAAAATCTGAAAAGGGTTGTGAGGATCTCTTCTGATTCTTGAATATGAAGTAAAATGAGTTGCTCTGTTGTGATTCGTTTGTACAAGTTGATAAATGTGCAAGGCAGAAGCAGAAACGTGTGTCAGATTGTGTGTGAGCTACGAAACAACCTAGAAAGTTAATGGGGAAATGCAGTAAATCAGTCTGGGAGAGCATATTATTTCTGTTGGGTTAACCCGGGGCATAACCGTAATTTTCATAGCGGCACGATACGTAGATATTTACCTTGTACTCTTTTGGTAATGAGAGATGGGAGTGGAGTATACTGGACGCTAAGTCTGTCTACAGACATTTTTAACAACACATTTTTTGCAGAAGGATTTGGGGCCAATCTAAGCCGGTGAAGGGCTTCGCAAGTGTCGTTTCTTACCGTTTCACCTCCCAAATTTAAAGTCCAAAAATGAAAAAACGATAAGTCCAAGTTTTGAAAAAGTAAAATGACGTCGTTTCGAGGGAAAAATTATTATATTTATATAATTATACTCTCCTTTGATATAATTATACCATGATTTTATATATTTACGCAATGTTCAAATTACAAAAAATAGAAATGGGACAAATCGTGAGGGCCCTAACTCATCTAAGCCATTAATTGGCAAGCACCTCCAATGATCATTTTTACCCCAGCTAAAATTATTTGAAAATAAGGTTATTTGAGGACTTACTATTCGATTGATTACTACTTGCTTTGAACAACATTTACGAGGATCAAAGTACTGTTTTATTCTTAAATGCCTCGTTCCCTTCATCTAAACCGCAAATGAATTGAGTCTCCTTAGTAGTTAAATTCTTAAATACGATCCAAATTGAGACGGATACTGAATCCTTGAAGCATTCTAAGTCATCTTCAAGCAATAGTTTTGTTCGAATAAATGTTCAATTCCTTATGGAGCACGCAGCACACAATATGGTGATAAGGATGAGATAAACATCACATTCTAGATGTGATCATATATATTAAAGCTGTTTCAGCTTAACAAATCAGGAAAAGCTGTTCCGAATGGCTCTGCTATGTTTTTCCCTGGAAATTTCTCCTTCTGATAGAGAGGGTTGGGAAGTGGGGGTGGTGTAAGAACCCACAAGTTGTGCCTGTTCAACGATGCATAGCCAGACATCTCTCTTAAATGATTAAAAAGTAGAGCAAAAAATCTGTATTGACCACCATAATGACAGTTGATTTAACACAGATCACAAAAGCTGAAAACCAATCAGATAATCTATGGTGGAAAAACAACTTTTGTACAAGATGTTCTTGCAGAATCATGAAAAAAGAAGCAACATTGAAAATCATTTTCTGCCATTACATATGACAACTTCTATACTAACAAATGGGGAATTAAAAAGGAAAAGTTAATTGATCTTCTGTTCTTCTGAGAGTAATGATGAAGCACAGTAATAGATGTTGCAACATTCTAAGGGGTCTGATCATCTACATGCCCCTGGTATCTGTCTACCAAAGTCAAAAGACAGAATTTTTTTTGTCAACTAGAGGACAAAGAAATTCGATAAGCAAAGTTTGTACTTCTGGAACATTTCTGCACGAACTAGATCATATTTTCCCTCTTCTTAACATCTGAACTTTGTGCAAACTGTTAAGAGAAGTTCAGGAAATTATCATGTTGAACTGTCCGTACCCATGGCTTGCAAAATTGCAAGAAAGAAGTTTAGGATATCCAAATACAGAGCGCAAGCCGCCTCAACGTAATCATCATAGTCATAGCGCTCGATCAAGTCGAAAGTGTCATATATGATGAAAAGTGAAAAAAGTATTGCTCCAAGAGTTCCAGCAATCAGATCACCCCATCTTCCCATTGGAAAAATAATCTATTGCCAGAAACATCCCAAGTATTAGTTTATGATTAATCAGTAACGCTTGGCAAAATTTTAAAGAAAGACATACAAGAAGAAAATAAAACGCAGAACAAGTAATCAAATACGAATGGCTAAAAAATGATGAAAGCCTACGCACCCGAATGACTCCAAAAGCTATCAGCACACAGAGGGAACTGAACAGAAAGGGCCCAAGAAAGCTAAAGTCCTGGCCTCTTCTTGCTGCCCAGAATGTGTAGAGAGTAAGAGCAACAGTAACAACTGCTGTTAGAGCTGCAGCCTCCAGCAAAGTAACTCCTGTTGGCAATAATCAGTATTAAGTAAAGCTATTAAGAAAACAAATCATGCCAAACAGATAGATACTTATTGTTCTGCATTTCAACTAATAAAAATCCATTGGAGTTATCCAGTTAGGTCAGATGCTCAATGGGAAAGACACTCCTACTTAGATGTCAGACTTCTAGTTCTGAAACAACAGATGATCAAATAGATTTGATTACACCAAATTTCAGAAGCAACAAAATTAATACACAATGATTCTACAGTTAATTATTCAATTTAACCCTTTGACAAAAACTAATTTCTTTACATGTAGACTAGAAAATTATAATGATGCAATAAAATTTTGGCACATTTATGGAAATTTAATCAGATTATTGCAATTCTATTTGCAGACGAAAACAGGACAACTGATTAATTTTATTATGGCTTCTTATCTGATTCTTTTTCTTTATTGTTATTAAAATGGGCAAGTACCAAATTGTTATCATTCATGGCGGTTAAATTCACTCAGTCAATGAAAGTCTTGATCAATCCATTGGATCACAACACCAGCCATCCAACACAAAACTGAAAAATTTCCTTCCCGGGTACATTTCTGTAAAGACCTAAATTGATACAATCAACCAAAAAAAAAACTGACATATGAATTCTGTTCATCTGTTACCTTTTTCAAGAGCACATGCCATACCAATCGCACTTCCAATTGCCAATGTGAAGAGGCCCATAAAAACCAAGTTCCAGGGATGCTTCTTCCTGAAGCACACCATTAGACCACAAACTGGAACCACACATAATTAGACAAATTAACCAAGAGATTCCATTATGAACCGAAGATACCAAAAATAAAACACACATACACCACACATCAAAGATTTACCATGACAAGAATAGATCATTTCTGCACAAGACAATTGCACAATTAGACATAACTGTAACATAGTAAATTAATACATAGAACAAACACTAAATCATAATAACAATCAAGCAAATATTTCTTAAACATGTACCAACTTATCCACGTTACCTAAAAGATGAAAATAAGTGCAAAATTAGACAAATATCGTCATCTAAAACCAGGAATACTGTCTAGTTCTACGTAGGCCACAGCCCTTCATGTTCATGGTTTCCAGAAACACTCAACAAAATCTACATATAAATTCCATTACAACAAAAATTATCCAGAAATTGTCCCTGCACACGTGGAAACTGTTCATAAATACATACTAATCAGTCAATTAATCAAGAAAAATTTCAGTAAAAACCCCAGCTAAGACTCACCCAAACAACCACACAGTGAAGTAAGAACAGAACATTACACAGAACTTACATTGTACGACAATAAGAATCACGAAAATATTTCTTAAACATGTGTAACTGCACCTCATTACTTAAAAAAATAAGACAAACTGCTAATACTATCAAGAAAATAATATTAAAACTATCAAGAAAATGAGAAAAAGAAAACCAGCAGAAGGCTCGAATAAAGTGTTATTAGTACACGCGCCATAACCACTTTTCACGTTCTGAAGTTCATCGTAACGCACACAACCTAAAATCTACATATATACACCATCTAAAATAAAATCATCAACAACCCTAGATAATTAGGAAGAAATTACTTCCGTCTATACACAAACAATTCCATCAAACACTCTAACATGTAAATTAATCATGAATATTTGTCAAGAACATTCCAGAGAAGTTTGTAGTTCTACATCTTTTTACAACTCAGATTTCCTGTTCTGAAGTTCATTAAAGAAAAACACACAAAACAGAGTTAACGTAATGTCACATGGAACTAATACCATAGACAACAATGATCAAGAAAAATTGTTCATATACATACAAATCCAGAATATATAAATACTCCACTTTAGGATAAATATAAAGAAACTGCAAAATTAACAAGCAAATGAGATGAAATGCAGAGGAAGAACCAAATATTACATATGAGTGAAACAATGATAACAGAGAGAAAGGTGATGAAGCCTCCTGGCCAAGCCCGAGCGAAAACTTTCAATGGATGGACAAAGAACATCGTGCAAGCCACCCCAGAAGTCATCAGCAACTGCAAGCAGAGAATCAGGTACACCTTTCTGATGAAAGCCCATCTCATCTTTGCATGTTCAACCATTCCTGGGTAGAGTTGGTCATTGTTGTTGCTGCCACGATTGCCAGCCTCAAGGTCCACTTCAAAAGCACCACTTTTCTTGGAAGAAGCAGAAGTCTGCTCCATTTTTTTCTCAAAGCAGAAGTAAAAATGCTGAAATGGGATGAAAGACAACGTAGAATTCTGAAAAGGGTTGTGAGGGTTTCTTGTAATTCTTGGGCACGAAGTATACTATGGCGGTTTTATTGGGGTTTTTATAGGGTATTTATAGGTTTTTTTTTTTTTTTTTTGGTTTTGTTTTGGTGGGTAGTACTAACTTGTAACAGAAAATGTGTGGATTCTTTTGTTGCTTTTTCTGTTACACAGAAATCAGTTGATGGCTACAATCAAGATAATTAACAGATTCTGGAACCTTGATAGCGCTGTTGGGCAGAGGATTGGTGATGGTATTTGTGTTATGAAGGTCTCAAGAGTATATATCACAGCAATTTTTTTTGTAGGGTTGGGCTTTAGGAAATGGAAAAGTATGCAAATAGGGTACATTAGGGTGAGCAAAATTCGGATCTAATCATTAAAAAAGACATAATTGAACTTAATTTGATAATTGTATGTATCTATGTACGTACATATGTGTGTCTTTCCCTCCCTCCCTCTCTCTCTCTCTCTCTCTCTCTCTCTCTCTCTCTCTCTCTCTCTCTCTCTCTCTCTCTCTCTATATATATATCCCATTAGCTGCGTTTATTATGTGGACACACACACACATATCCCATTAGCTGTGTTTATTATCTTAATTGTGAGACGTATACAATTATTTGCGACTTTGGAATATCAAGTGTTAGATCCTTTTTATTTTTTCTATATCCTCTGGCTCCTAAGGTGGAAAAAATTGAAAAAGGGGTATGCTGTGTACAACATGCAAAACTGCTATTGATTTGATACTTTGGGTTGAAAACAGACAATGGTAATTATTCACGTACCAAAATTGGAAATGAGTGTTGGATAAGCCATGTTGTAATTTTTGACAGTGTTGGATAATTTCAATCTCTTGACCTTTCACTGCCAGGACTCTTGTTGATTATTTTGGCTGGCTGAGTCCAACTTTTCAAGAAAATGGCTACCCGCCCTCACAACTTTGAGTGGAGGTCATTCTAAAGCCCAGAATGTGATAATTAACGCATATTAACTACTGTATTAGACTGCATAGGCCAAGGGCGTCACATGTCCCATTTGGGGTAAGTTCACATCTTGATTTAATAGATAAAAATGGATGGCTAACATTAGGTTGTACTGCTCATATTTTAAGTCAAAAAATGACGTAATTTTGAATTGAAAATTAATTATAAATTTTAACTTATTAGTTATATATTTTCATTGACTAGTTATTTATTTTACCAACCACTACATTGCCTCCAACTTATCCAAATTGACAAGGGTCAACTTGCGAGCCCCTTAAATACTTTATATCTATAATTATGGTGGATAGGGAAGAATAAGTCTAGTCAAAGACTTTAAACAAAGGCGCCATTGGGAGGCAGCCCAATTTCTTTAATTTACTTTGTTATTTTCGTCATTTTTAGTTGTTTTAAATTGATCCATCATAAATTCCTGCAACTCAATAGAATCATAATTCACATCTTCCTCTTTAGTCACAGGTGTCTCTTCTACAGCCTTCTCTTTACCATCATAAATTGCTAAAAAATCAGCTATGATTTCATATTCTTCTTCTTGCGATGGTATATGGAGCATCTTTTCAGGCATCTCAATCTCCTCACCAGTCTCTAAATTGATAATATTTGCATTCTCCTCCGTTTCCTCAATCGTTTGGAGAGATAATTGTTCCAAAGACTTCATCTGGTAAGGCGTGATCATGTCGTATGCACACTGTGTGGATAGGTTGACGACGGTAAAATTCCAGAAGACATTTCCGTTATGGCGTGACCACGCTGTAAGGAGATTAGTCTTCTGATCACTGTAAGGTTGTGAAACCTTTTTGACGTGCAAAAGACAGAAGATATCTTCTGTTATGATGTGACCACGTTGTAAAAGTATAAGTCTTCTGCCAGAATCTCTTTAGATGTATAACCTATTACTCAGACGAATTGACCTCTAAAGAAGAAATCAAAGGCGCCTCCACTTCCCAACTCTTAGCTTCTATTAAGGGGAGTTCTCGTTTTAATTCTTTCTCTGCTGCACCAAACAATTGATTTCAATTACCAACTGACCCATCTGATTCTGCAAGTTTTTAATATTAGCCATTGTCTCTTGCTGGAATTGTAACATTTCTGTAGCTAAGGACGTAATTCTATCCTCCAAAGATGAACCATAATCTGAATCTTCAGCAATTGTGGGTCTAGGAGAGTATGATGACTGATTGACTTGTTGAAAGTATAGGTCAGGTTGAATAGAAGGCTGATATGTGTATGAATCCCCATAGTCAAAATTTGCATGATCCGTCCATTGTGGATTATATGTATAGGAATAAGCATCATATCGCCTTTGTGATGGCCTTGGGAATCCTCCAAATGCATTTGCATATCCATTCGAATCATATTGAAGTGTGCAAGTATTTATATTTAGTAAAGCTTCAAATATGATTAATCTTAGATACTTTATCATATTTTACTTTTATATCTGGCCTCTTAAATACTTCATTTGTTGTCAACCAACCGTGTCTAAATTAATATTTGAGAAAATGAATTTAGAAGTATATAAAACCAACTGAAACAATGAATCTTTTAAATAAAAGTAATTAGGTGCAAAACAAGTAGTACATGTGGAAGTAGTATCAATTTCTCCTTTTCGTTCCAATTTTAGTTTTTAATCTATTTATTAGCTTATTTGGTTGACAGAGAATCTAAAAAATTAGACCATTTTCTTCCTTTTTCTACAAGAAAATTGCAAAGAGCTCTGTGGTGCAGTATAGTTACAAGAAGCAAAAGTGCTGGTGAATTGACACTTTGTTCAAGACTCAGTTCCATGATCGACTTCCATACTAAAATTGGAAATAATTGGGGGGCAAAAGATTTTATTCTTTAATATTGTCGGATAATCTTTAAAAGTCCCTTACCATGACGTTCAACTGATAAGAACCTTGTTGAATTTTTTTGGACTCAGGAGCAAATTTTTCAGGAACATGGCTACACAGAAAAGCAAAATTGAGGGAAAGGAACTCCAAATCACAAATATGACAATAGGTCTAATAGGATTGTCATAAAATCACAAATAAATTATTCACTACACGTATAACACAATTTTCTTACACATGTTTTACATACATGCATGAAAACAAATGCTATAAGGAACAAAAACTGCTAATAACATGGTCATCTGAATACTAATAACATGATTAACCAATATCACAAGGAAAAAGATGATAAAAAATAAAGCAGGATGGAAATCATAATTTTTGTAGTTATACTTAATGGTTGATCGCACATCTTTGTCTCCTAATTAATCTGAGGCCAAAACTCGTCCTTGCATGGAGTTCAAGCCTGCCAACAGTAGCCAAAAGCTTCATTGATCCAAGATATTTACGAATGAAAGGAAGAGGTTGATGATATCTGAATAAAGTGCTGTTGAAGCCAGAATGTATTCGTCATAGTCAAAACGCTTGATCAGATTGTCAGTATCATATATTATGAAACCAGAAAATACTAGAGCTGATGCACATCCAGCTATCAATTGCCCTAATCTTCCCATGGGAAAAAGTATCTGTATATCCAAAAAAAAATGTAAATTACTTTTAAAAGCACCATATCAAGATGGGGAAAAAAAAGAACATAGATTAGAGCAGTCCATAATAAATCAAGTTGCAATGTGCCACAGAGGTGGAATTTAATTAAAAAACAAATTAAGTTGCAATATAGAAGTATCTATTTGTCTCATTTTTTTAAGTTTTTCTTTAATATCACCTTTGAATAATGTTAGTAAATCAAGTAATCCCATGCCATAGAAGTTAACAATACTATGACAAAATCAGATATGCACTTTACATGTTGTTTGCCAAACTAAAGATATTTTAAGGGAACGAATAGAGAGTCGCGGGTAGAGCTTTACGACTCTATCCAGTGGTCAAGTTTCGAATCTTACCCATACCAAAATCTCCTTCCGCATGTAATATGTAGATTTATCAAAAAAAAAAAAAAAACCTTTAAGGCATTTATACGCACTAGGAATATATCATGGATTTGAATAGTTCAAGATTGTAGTATAATTTGATGCAATTGATAATTCTGAGCTAATGTCAGACCAATTCATAGTCCTAGGTGTGAAGTTGTATTCTATACTATCAAAATAAGATTTAAGAAAGTGAAAGAATTATAACATACTCGAATGACTGCAAAAGCCATGAGCACAAGAATGGCACATAGTAAAAATGGCCCCAGAAAGCTAAAATCATGGCCTCTTTTTGCTGCCCAAAATGTGTAGATGGTAAGCCCACCAGTCACCAGAACCGTCAGAGCAGTAGCCTGCAAGATGATTTCACCTAAAACAACAACATATAAAGTTAGCAAAACATAGAAATATCATTCATTCATGTTATTTTATAGCCATTTATAGATTAATTTTGCATTACCGCTTTTATATGCACAAACCACTCCGATCATAGCTGACATTGACAAGGTGAAGACGAGCGCAAGCACATAGTTCCATGGATGTTTCTTGCTAAAGCAGCCCATCAACAAAGATGCTGCAAAATTATATTATCAAGACACAGGTCGTACCATGTTAAATGTGGGTGAATCGCCATAAAGATTTGTAGTAATCTTGTAAAAGATGTCCAAAATCCTACCACGGCTTCAAATTATCATGCAAAGTGTAAAATATGCAAAAAAAAAAAAAAATGCATGGAAAATAATTTCAAGGGAATGGTGAACAAATTTTTTTATCCATCCAATCAATGACAAAAAAGGATAACGTATTGAAATGTATAGAATATTATCAAAATATGATAAATAGTAAAAAATGAAAAGAACGAGTTCGAATTTACTTATGACGGTAAGAATGCAAGCACCAAGGACAACGACCCAACCAAGTGGATTTGTTCTCATAAAATGTTTGACGGTTGGGTTGAAAAACATCACAAAGCCCACAGCAAAGCTGCAAAGCAA
This sequence comes from Mitragyna speciosa, assembly GCA_024721245.1. Lineage (NCBI taxonomy): Eukaryota > Viridiplantae > Streptophyta > Magnoliopsida > Gentianales > Rubiaceae > Mitragyna > Mitragyna speciosa. The sequence goes on from CM045571.1 coordinate 2,605,661, forward strand.
TTGGATGCACAGGAGGACGTAAACTTTCCTGATGAAGGCCCATCTCATCTGCGGATTTTCCATCATCCCCGGGTAGAGTTGGCCATTGTTGCCACTTTTCTCAACATCTACACCTTTTCTTGAAAATGCTTCCATTTTTGCCTGGAAAAATGTTCAATAAGAACCTTTTTTTTTTAAATATATAATTGGTTATTTTGGTTTCTTCTTTTGGTCTAATTGTGGGGTTTATTTATATATATCAACCCATTAACCAAACAGGGTTGATATACACACATGCACAGAAATTGGGTTTTTTAGATGTAAGATTTGGATGTCAAAACTGAATATTGAGGCTGGTTTTCTGGCTGGGGGGAGGGAGAGCTGAAAGAATAAAATTCTTCTTGAGATTCTTGAAATTAAATGTGGAGAGAAGGTAACTCTATATGGACACCGATAAACTAGGAAAGTTGTTTGTGTAATATGAGTTGTTGGCCTTTGGTGTAGTGACTGCATGGTGTTCTAACAAGAAGTTGTCTTTATTTATTTATTGCTATTTTTCTTCTGGACAAAAGATGTATTATTTATCATGTAAAATTTGAAATGTCTTCGTTATCATGTATGAAATAGTCGTAAGTATCATGGAACTTCTTTTGCTTGTGTTTTTTTCATGACCTCAATCATGGAAATGCTAGAAGAAGCTATACACTTCACAATACTTAAAATATGGAACATAATATTCACCATATTTTGTTTTCAAGACAATTTGGCTTGTTAGTTTATGTCCTTATATTTGATTAACCCCAATTTTATTAATCGACTAATCATATAATTGATTATAAGTCCATTACTATACTAATATAATCGTCGATATTAAAATTACCATTGGAATGGAGAAAACTGAATCAATATTAGGCTATGCATGGTTAGTTATCTAATTTGTTTTGGTTTTTATCTATTCTTAGTAGATACAATCACAAAAAATCAGGCGTATAATTTGGAGCAAAAAATTATAAAAGAAGTTTAGACCATTGAATTTGTGCACAAAAATTTTACAATATTTCTTGTCCAAACATTGCCCTTCTCAGACTATGACAAGTTTTGCTAGGCTACATAATTAGCTTCTACCTAATATATCCAAAGATGGTTTACAGCAAACTAATCATCAATTTTTGCTGCAAATCACTCAGCACACCAAAGTATAAGGCCCTCTTTACTTGGCTGATTCGGCAATGCATTGAATTGTATCTATACAACTTTCTTATCTATTACTATTATTCAGAATTCTGGTACCTAAAAGTAGAAAACTGATTAGAAAGGGTATAATATATGGTAATAGGTGATAAATTTGAATATGTACAATTTGACACAAGCTAACATTTGGATTTATATACTTAAAACAAAAAACCCACACAAGGTATAATGTTGAACTTAGGAGTATTAACGAATTGAGCAGCTCGCAAGCAGTTCAGCCTATCGTTCGACTCAAGCTTGGTTTTGACCAAGCTTAAGTCGAACTCAAGTAGCTCGTATACTAAACAAGATCAAATTCGAGCAGTAAAAGTTGAGTTTGAGTAGCTCGTCAAACAGCTCGAAATATATATATATATATATATATTAAATGTTACATATATAATTATCAATTTATCCATATTAATTATATATTAATTTTGAGTTCAAACTCAAATTCGAGCTCGAGTTCAACCTTGATTGTTTTTTCATGAGTGATCTCGATTTGAATTCGAGCTCTCCTTAAAATTATTGAGTTGCGCTCGAGGTTTGAATTACAAGCTCGATCTCGAGCAGCAGTAGAAATGTTAATAAGCTCGATCTCGAATTCAATAGTATTCAGATTTGGTTCGATTTGATTACAGCTCTAGTTGAACTGCAGTGTTAGTTCCCTAAAGTTGCAGCAGCACGCAAGTATGACAACCCCCTTAAGGGTTTCAAAATATCTAGGCAATCCAGCACACAAACACTAGATTTTTCTTGGTTTCCCACGGAAGTAAGAAACACACTAGAAAACATAGCAAGTGGGGGCTATAAAGGCCACAAAAGTGGACTTATCCCAGGAGCGACCATAGGGAAGCAGATTTTGAGTAAAGAGAAATAAAGAAAACAGAAACTCAAACTCAAAGACCTTGCTTGCTATGGCTCCTTCATCCTCTATAGCACCATCTACTTCCATAAATGTGTTTGAAACTGGGAAGTACACAACTGAGCTGATAAAAGTTGAACAAGGGTCATGCTGTAGTAAAGTTTCTTCACAATATTTAACTCCTCCAAAGCCACTCTTAATTGGGACGCCGTCAGAAGCAGGAGTGTTCCCAGTTCTTTTATTCCTTCATGGATATCTTCTCCACAATTATTTCTACTCTCAGCTTGTTCAACATATTGCTTCTCATGGATTCATTGTTGTCGCACCACAGGTCATTTAACTTTCAGTTACATAATTGCCCTATGGATCCTATATCAATTAATCTATGGATAATTTGCAGCTAGTTCAGATTCCAATTATATTTTTGCATCAAAAGTCTGTTGTTTGCTATAATTCTGATCTTGAATCTTATATTTTGTCCTCTGTAATTGATATATTGCTTACTAGGTATGTGTTAAATTAGCTTCCACTTTATCTGATAGCTACATCCTATGTTGCTAAGATTCTTTACTTTGTCTTAGTTTTACCGTGTCGAACTCTTCATACTTGAGTCCGCTCCCATGCCCGAGTCTGAGGAACATAGTCTGCAGAAGAAAGTTTCTAGCCATTGAATTGGCTGTTTAATTAGAGTGTTGCCAATTTGTTGAACAATTTTGTTGGTTATTGAGTAAATCCGTTTTCAAGTATTTGGCAACTGTAGTGTGATATTGAAATTGGAAGAACTTTCACATAAAAATCCCTTTAGAAGTTCTGATTCCAAAGGAATTTCAGATCAAGTTTTAATTGATTACTGAATCCCTCAAATTCTCTATTGGAATTGGAACAGCTCAATCTATTATAACAAGTGCTTGATTTTGGATTATTCTAATGGTGTTTTCAACTTTACCTATTGTAGGTCTGCTCATTTACCATTTTGAAACATTAAGTTGAAACTAGAAAACTGCATGTAATTAAAGAAAATTAAGATTGGCACAAATTTGATTATTTCTATTTGTTTGGCTAAGGTTTTACTTCAACTACATTTTTCCAGTTATACAGTGTGGCAGGACCTGATGCAACTGAAGAAATCAAGTCCACTGCTTCAATAACAAACTGGTTTTCTGAAGGACTAGAAAATTGCCTTCCATCACATGTTCAGCCAAACTTAACAAAGCTGGCATTATCTGGCCATAGTCGCGGAGGCAAAGTGGCTTTTGCAGTGGCTTTAGGAAAAGCAATTACTTCTCTGAAATTCTCAGCCTTGATAGGAGTTGATCCTGTTGATGGAATGGACAAGGGAAAACAAACACCTCCTCCGATTCTCACATACGTTCCTCAGTCGTTCGATATAGATATGGCTGTTTTGGTACTTGGTTCAGGATTAGGAGAAGTCAAAAGGAATCCTCTTTTTCCTCCATGTGCTCCAAAAGGGGTGAATCATGAGGACTTCTATAATGAATGTCAAAAACCAGCATATTACTTTGTTGCAAAGGACTATGGCCATGTTGATATGCTGAATGATGACACAACTGGCATTCGAGGAAAAGCCACATATTGTTTGTGTAAGAACGGTGTGTCCAGAGAACCGATGAGGAGATTCATTGGAGGAGTTATGGTTGCATTCTTGAAAGCATATTTGGAAGATAATTCAAGAGACTTGGAGGCTATTAAAGATGGACATTTATTAGCACCTGTAGAGTTCCAAAAGGTAGATTTTCTTCTATAATTGTGATCTAGAAGCAACAAATATGCTAAAATGTGGAGAATATTGCAGAAACATGTTTGAATTTGATATGGAAATATAGTCAAGAACACTTTTCGTTGCTTGTAAGTTCACATCATTTTGTTCAAAAGGCTTAATCTTGTTACTGCATCCCTTGTATGCATAACCAAAGCAAAAAGTCATTGCAGCTTATTGGCTCTCAAATTCCATTAATTGCGTACAAGTTGGCTTTCCTGACGTTTTGTCATTTTTTTTCAAGGTGTAATAAGGTCTCTTTTCCTGTGTCGTTTTTGGCAGTCAAATCTCCATTTTTATGGATGCAAGATAGCAAATGTAGATCCTAATTTGGTGTGAAACTAGTTTATCACTTAATATTGCCAAGGTATGATATTCCCAAAAAAATGGCTGGATATCAACGGTATCAGCAAAATTAAATATGCAGAAGATTAGATTGAATTAAATGTTCTGTTAAGAGATTAGCTAACTAACCCAAAGAAAATATGACCCGGCAGGTAACTAAGTTTTTGAGAAATTATTAATTTCGCAATTTAAACCTCTTTTATTTTCCCCAATTTTAGGTGTACATAATACATTAATTAAAAAGTGTAACTATATTAAAATAATTGTGTCACTCTGAGCCACTGGGTTAACGGCCCAGTGGTCAGGGGAGACCAAGGTTTCCCCCCCTGCTGCAGGTCTTGGGATCAAATCCTAGGACTTGTAGTAGTTAGGGAGTTTTAGGGGAGGGAGGATTTAGGTAATTTCGGGAAGTCATACTTTCAAATTGTGTATGACAAACAGTTTGGGACTTCACCCAGCACACCATTGGGATTCTCACCCCACTTGTGTGAAGCAACAAACATGTAATACAAAAATGATGGATCAAAACAGAAAATTGTGTTACTTTGCTAAAGCATGGTCGGTTCAATTTGGTATTATTAGTTCAATCTCGTCCTATGCATTTTTAACGCTTTAAATCTAGATCATCTGAGAACGGAACTTGTGAGGCTCAATTTCCGTTGGGTCAATTCTCTCTTGGGCTTAAACAGGAATTTTAAACATCATAATTAATGAACATTGATCAACGATTCACCATGGGACTTACAAAAAAAACCAATCAAAAAGCCTCTAGGCAAAATTGGACATTAAGTATAATAACATAGGGCTTTGGGACCCGGTGGGATTGTGGTTTATTTTTTGTAAGATTTAGTGTACATTTACATGAACATTTTATTCTTTCTTGGAGAATTAGTGTACAGGATGGAAACTCAAGATCACAAAAAAAAAAAGAAAAAAATTTTACGTAACTACACAGCGAATCATATAATAAATACAACAATCGAACATCACACAACAAATTTTACATTGACCAACAAATACCCCAATGGGCTATATCGAGTGGTATTACCATTACATGACCCATTACACATAGCCCAATGGGCTAGAACCGCTACTATTACCCTCCATTTGCTTTTATTTCCTACTCATTTTCTTTCCTTCTCAGGTAACTCTCTCCAACGGTCCTCAAGGAGTCCGAAAGGGGGAAATACTTAGATAGACCCGGTTTACGGAATAATTCCGTGGACGTCTTGGTTCAAAAATTACCACGTCACTCATGGATTACTGTATGAATGTGTTGACTGCTTTTGGACCAAGAGGTTCACAAAACTATTCTGTAGACCGGGTCCATCTAAGTATTTTTCGGAATAAAAAAAACCCAACACTCCCGGGCGCCCCAAACAACAACCCCACAAAAACAACCCAAAAAAAAAAAAAAAAACTCTCATCTCTTTTTTCTTGTTTATCAGATTTTGTAAACATCATTCTCTTGTTTTTTAGCTTATTGGGTATGTTCTTCTACATAAAGATAAGAACTTTTATATTGTTCTTTACAATTCTTTAGTCTTAAAAGTGGTAATTTGTTGCCATTCATCTATTTTTTGCTCTAACCTTGCTTAGGTCTTTTTGATTCAGTCATGAATATTTATTTTCTGGTAGTATTAGCAATGTGCCAGTTATTCTTGAATTGTAATTTATATTGATTGCAAATTTTTTTTTTTGGCTAGTAAGTATTGGTTTCTTGATTGGATTGGTGGGATTTAGTCAGGAATCCAATTAGGCAATATCAGAACTAGAAAGAAGGAATTATTATTGGTTTTAGCCTTTCTAGCACTGTGTAGTATGTGTTTCTTGATTGGTTTAATTTGGTGGTTCAGTAGTTTGGGATCCTTTCCGAACTTCATATTTTGATACGACTGAAGCATTACATTTGCATGTTATTATTCACTAGTCTTGAGCCATATATTCTTGAAAGTCGCCGTCTTTTTGACAGTTAAATGTTAATATGTTCAAATGCATGAAATGCTTGTGATATATCTATGAGTTTAGGACTACTTCAGTTGTTGCTATCTGACTGAAAATGCATATTCTTCTGATTTCTGTTGGTTACTCTTTAATTTGTGCCTAAATCTTGGAAATTTTTGCAGTTTTTTGCAGACATTTTATCGGAGATTTAAAGACTCAGAAGATTGGAATTCCGTCATTTCAATTTCTCTGGCAATGAAGATGTATGTTCTTACACATCAAATTCATTTAATGATTCTAATTTTATTTACCGTCTTGAATGTTGGTTTTGTGCCTCTAGTTTGTGTTCTTGTTATGTCTCCCGGACCTGAAGTTCAAAATAATTTTACTACATTTCTTTGGGTGTTTTTACATAAGCTATGTCCTTTGCAAACTTGAAGAATACGCCAATGCACTTCGCAACATAAAAGTCCGCGACTTTCTAAGATCTAGTGGTGCTGGGAAAGATCCGACGCAGCTTATTGCTGCCATAGCACAATCTGAGTACAAGGTTGGATGTTTATTTCATTAAAATACATTAATTGGTTTGTTTTCTAATGGAAAAGTAGTGGAGATCTTTTCCATTGGCTCATGTATTCAAGTATTGCTGCAGGTGTATGATTATCTAGAACAAACAGCTGCTTCCACACAAACTACAGACACAGTCAAAAGAGTTTTTTGAAAAATGCAAATCTTATGACCCTGTAAAAACTGAGATTCTTAATCTCATCAACATTCAGCCATCATCTGCTGCTGAAATCGATCTCGTAACCTATACTAAATGCTTTCCGAAATAGTTTAGAATCAGTTTATTGAACAATTTCCTTCAAGGTTTAATACATTGTAACTCCAAATTATATGCCTCCTCCAAAGCCCTTTAAATTTGCATTCAACTATTGCTAATGCCGTTTATGCTTTATCTTTCAGTTGTATACGATGCCAACCTAGCGTGCTGATTGGAAGTCCATGTCCTAAGGTGATGGATTGATGTGCTAAGTTTAGTAAATCAAGATAATAAAAAACATATTTTTCTCTTTGTATTTGTGTTTTAGGCTTGAGGAGTTGATAATTTGTCGTGCACCGTATAGTTGTACTCAGATACTGTAGAAACACTTTATGATTCTCTTTTTTAGGTCGTGTTATTTCTTTTAACTAAATTCTAGAAATCAATTATCATGGACATAGTATCATTTATTTGTTTGGCAGAGATGAGCATTCTCTTCTACTTTCTGGCTAAGGAATTACGACTGCAGTATTATTCAGTAGCATGTTTCTTCTTCCACAGGAATCTTATTTCATGTTGACAGGAATTGTTCACAGTTGAATATGCATTCCCTGGAGAAATTTGTTTTAGTTACAAAATTGTATATTCATTAATTTGCAAGGTCAGACCTTTTACACAGACTTGCTTCTTTTTATACAGATCATGGAGGCATGCGACACATGTTCGGGAGAAAAAATAGAACAGATTGTAGAGAGACTGAATCAGCTGTTGCCTCATCCGCCATCCCAGCTGGAATCTAATGAGGGAATTGGAGTGGACAAAGAAGAAATTTCCAATGAGCATCAAAAGGAGGCTACTGAATGAAAAATACATGTTAAAATCAGTAGGTTTGATTCTTTTGAAGATATGATGATAATTGAATTTTTTTTATTTCTGTACATACGAAATTCAGACAAGGGAATGACCAATGACCTGCAACCTATGGTATTTGTTAAGGCAGATTATCTCATTTTTACTAGTCTCCATACCAAATATGGCAATCAATTGCTGTTTAGACTATGCACCATGCCAGAAGTGTTGATATGGTTATTGTCACAAATTCCTTCGAAATTAAGCTCAATGGTGGTCCTGGGCCAAAAGTCTTGATTTCATCAGCAGATTGATTTTAGCACCTTGAGACAAAATCTAGAAGTCTTAATTGATTTGGGCAAATGTCCTTGTACATATTGAACCTGTACAAGTGTTCTTCCATCATGAACAGGCAAACCAAAGCCTTGCATGGGTGAAATCTAGCATTGACTATTAATTAAGCAAAAGGCCTAATTTATCTAATCATATATCAAAGATGCATGTAGGTCACATCAAATAATGAAGGCTTAATTAAGGCAAGAAAATTCTTGAGAGAGCGTGGGGGTGCTGAAAGATTGACAGAATTGCACGAGGAGTGCTGAGGTAAAGCACTAATTATTTGTCCAGAAGACAGCCATTTAAGTCACCGGCAATTGCCTAACAATACTGTCAAATCATATATCACTTCATATCATTTCTCCTTTTAAGCTTTTTCAAAAGCATCCCATTTGCTCAATTAAAAATTCTACACCACAAAAAAGAATGATAGGAAGTTCTTCTGCACGTAGGAACTGGGATGGGTAAAACTGACTAGTCCTCTAGCCTTCATTTCAAAGTCTAGATTACAGGGAGGTTCACACTTCACATCGTCTCCTGCTATTATCATCTGGCCTGTTTTGTCTGATCATATTCAGGAAATAATATAAGTATTTACGTATGGTCCCATGAAAATGTTAGAAAGCCTTGAAAGAGTGGTAAAAGTAGTAAATTATGTCCAATCTCGCAAAATGGACGCAGTCGAATTGTACTTGTGCAAGTTGGTTCTTGAGAATGTCCCATGTAAAATGACAAAGTAACAGTGATCTCGTACCATGTTTTCTTTTTCCTCGTCTTCATCTGTGTGCGTACATATATGAAAATCAAAATATCTGTAACACTATTAAAATATAGTGTACCATCTACCATCCCCATCACCCTAGCTCTTTTCTTTTTCTCTTTTGGATACGAAGAAATTAGAAAAGTTGAGATTTTTTGTTTCATAGAATCCAGCTGTTCACTATCATATGCACAACGGGAGGAAAATTTGGGGAATAGTCATTTTGATTTTTTCTCAGAGACAGCTTTATTTTTTTCATGAGTCTTCCAATTGTTTATCTGTCCTTCTTCTTTCAAGTTGTATAACCTTTTGTTTCCTTCATTAAAGCAAATGGTATAACCTTTTGTATCCTTCATTAAAGCTCAAAATTTGTAAAATTTCAGTTTTGACTGGTATAATACTTGTGCAAATATCCCATTAAAAATAAGGGGATTCTACTTTCTTCCACATACAATGAGAAAGAGAAATATATATATGTGTGTGTGTGTGTGGCAAGCTCGTGCCAAGAGATGGTCTGCAGAGTTGACTTATAAGAGCAGCAAATCAGTGGCTACTTCTTTTATCTTTTACAGCATGACATTATCAAACTCCACAAAATCGGACAAAGATAAATGTTTTTGTATAATTTGATGATTCGAGAGGGACAAAAGTGGAAAAATAGAACTCAAGAAAATCATCAGAGTTAGTACAATGATACAAATACTGTTGTCCCAAGCATGCACAGTTCCAGCCCCTACAGAATTGAATGCCTCGTATCTTGCTACAGAGAAAGCGACATTGCTAAAGCAAGAAAATGGAGAAAAAAACAAACTCAAGCTTAAAATTCAGAGGATAATTAAACCATACAGTATAAAGATCGGAAAAAAAAAAAAAACACATTTCTCTTTATTTATTCAAAGGTCCATCCAACAACTAGTCTTCACGCTGAAAAATGGTTAGAAATTGGAATGGCCACCCATCTTCATTTCACATGCCAGAGTCTTTTTTTTTTTTTTTTTTTTTTGAACTACATGCCAGAGTCTTGAAAACACTTAGTGAAAACACACGTACATATGTACTGAAATTATCCCAGATAAAATCCATTTTAGTGTAAGATAGACAGGAGGGGTCGATAGAGAAATGACCATGACCGTCGTATATGTGTGCCCCTGTGTGTTTGCATGTGTTGTTTTTGTGTCGGAGAAATCATATCCAAGTTGATTGATACTTAAACATAATGGCCAGGGACATGTACTGTGGATTTGCTATTAATTCCTATTAGTACTGTTTTTGTATTTGTTACAATATTTAATGTATATATGCCCAAAAAACAAAAGTCCAATTTCTAATAACTTACACTATCTTCGTTTAAGAGCATCTTTTTAAAAAACATATTTTTTAAAAAATTTTAAAAAATACGTCTTTCAACTATCTTTCCATTCTCACGTAAGAGCCTTTAAAATCCAACCATCTTTCCATTCTCACGTATGTATTTACCAAAATAATCTTTAAAATTGAAAGAATAATATTTTCTAAACAATTACTCAAAAACAACCACCTAAACGATCAGAACAACATATTCAATTACTTGTGCATATACTAATTTTGGGCTATGCTAAAAAATGAGGCAAGTGCATTAACTATGATATGCGTACATGTTTCAATCCCTACCATCATAGGATATTTGTTCTGACCTGAACGAATTTCCACTGTCATATATATATCAGCTATTCATCGATTTAACCAAGTAAAATTTTCTCATGTCGGCATTTTTGTGGTGTACTGGTGCGAGAGAAATATATCTATAATACTTCCTGGTCAATTTTTTGCACGAAGTGTGTTTACTGCTCTAATAACAAATAGGCACACTGGCGAATGGTGAAGCTTCATCATCTGTTGAAAAACCTTCTCCAAAGAACTGAGGATGGTTGCAGAGTATAGCAGTTTATTCACTAAATAATAAATTCATGTACCAAATCTTCAATGTTGTTTTGATAATCTTGTGAAAGGATGACTCGTTTAGGAAGCTCCAAAGTCCTTGACAAAAAAAGGAAATGATGAAACAAAAGGAAACCAAAAAAGACCACAAAACTGTCATATTGCCTATTAGTGTATTAACTGATCTCTATTTTGCTAAAGCAAGTGATGCATCCGACTTAAATTACATCAGTTTTGAGGTCAAGGATTAATTCCTTGGATTATCCACTGATCCACGTTAATTTATGTATCAGGCATAATTTTCTTTCTTGATTTGATATTTTGAGAAACTTTGACCAAAAGATAAAGATAAAGTGAAACTGCCTTCTCTTCCAAACATAAAACTCCATCAGCATAAACAAACCTATTACCTCCAATGTTATCCCAGGTTCATGGCATATCTCCCATCAATGAAGGTCAGAAGCCCACCACAGAAAAGAGAACAAAACACCCCCCCCCCACCCCCAACCCCCACCCCGCACTCCCAAAAAAAAAAAAACAACGAAGAAAACCCCCCAAAATCACCACCAAAAAGAAATAGAAAGCTACTGCTCAGACAGACAGGGATATAGAGATTCTCTCGAGAGTCTCACCTGAAATATCATTCCCAAAGTTCCCTGTGTCTCCTCATCAAAAAAGAGAAAAGAATAGCAGTAATCAATACTATCCCTAACTCCCAAGTAATATTAAACAGTAGATAGAAGTAAAAGTCCAAAACTAATGAAAAGTATTTCATATTTGCAGACAAGACCAGATAATTACTAAAAATTATATAATTTCTGAACACTTTTTCCCCCCCACTACATACAACTATTCGTCTACATTAATGTGCTATGCTTCGTTACATCAAGGTGATTGAGCGCCAAATTATACAGGAACCAAAATAAGTAATAATTATGTTAAGATTTCAAAAATTAATTATTCTAAGGCATGAAAAGCTTGTTCCCACATTTGCACCTCCAAGCTTCCGGGTAGTACTCTAGTGGTCTACTCAAACCCGGTTGAATCGGAACATGAACCGGTTTACATGGCGCACACCTCCCACACTTGGATCTACATGTAGGCGGTGATGATCCTGGTCCAATCAGTCTTCTCCGAGTTAAAATTATCTCCATCTTACCTGCTCTTTTCAGCTCTTCTCTCATCTCCTCCCTCATTGCACCACCTACACAATACAAAACCAACCGAGTTAACCAAAATTCTGCTTCAAGAACCAAGAACCGGTTCTTGCTTTCTTTTATTTTTTTTTTGTTGTACTTACTGGCTTGCCGGGTAGGGTGGAAACTGAGAGCTGAAACTGAAGCAAGTAAGAGAAATGCTAATGCTGTAACGATAGTGAAAGATAGTGAACGGTGGTGGTGGCGGAGGAGGCGGTGGCGTATTACGGCCATCGCCATGGTGAGGCTGGTTTATGCAGTGCCAAAAAAAATAAGAGAGAGAGAGCAAGTGGAATGGAGGATCGTATAGCTTGTATGTAGTATTGCTAAATTTGATGGTTATGGAGTTGTTGCGTGTGAAGTAGAGAGAGAGGGAGAGAGCACATAGTTGGAGTCCAAGTCAAAAGACACAGACAACCGCATTAAACGATGAGAGAGAAAGGTGTTGTCACCGGGAAAATAGCATTGTCAAAGACTGTAAATAGATTTTTAGTTACACACACATCTTGACCGTATAAGAGTCATTGTCAATTACAAACTCTTATCCTTATTTAACATGTAACCTGTATTACTGGTTTATTATTACGTAAGTATTATTTAGCTTTTTTTTTTATTGCATCCTAGGGGAAAAAAATTTTTACTGACATTTTCATTACTAGATTTTATATTTACTTTTGAATTAGGGTTTAGGAGTTAAGATTTAGGGTTCAGAATTCAAGGCGTAGGGTTATGATTTTAGAATTTAGGATTTTAATTAGATTAAGAAAATAACAGTAACTATGGTTTTTATTTGTTAAAGAAAATTATGATTAACTTTTTATATCTTAAGAGCTATTTTAGATTTTTATTGTTTAGTAAGTTAGGATAATATGAGACTCTTTAAAATTTAAATTAGATTAATATTAATTTAAAAAAATATTTTTTAGTAAGTTAGAATAATATAGAACTCTTTTAAAATTAGGTTAAGTTAATATTAACCAATGATAACAGGTTACGTTAAATGTCTGTAACATTAAGTATCACAGCGTCTTTGACGCTACTATTATTCGTTGTCACTGTGTAGACATAGGGAGATTGGAAGGGTGCGAGGCGTGGTATATGTGTGTGAAAAGGAAACGTTTTCTTGGTCGGGTATGAGGGTGCTCGGGAGGGGAGTTAGGGAGACTATTGAGTTTTAGAGTATTGATTAGAGGCATTTTTTTATAATTAATTGTATATGTAAAAGATGAGAGGCAAAAGTGTTGTGTTTGGACCTAGGGATTTCTTAAATAATCAAGTGTATATGTAAAAGATGAGAGACAAAAGTGTTACTATTTGGACCCAGGAATTTCTTATATGTAAGATGTACGAAGGATTCATTCGTGTCACTTGTTAGATTTAGTTGTTATGCATCTGATTAACAAAAAAAAAAAAAACGTTACGTGGCTCACGTTTAGATGATAAGTATCATAGGTTAAACCGCGAATCGAATTCAAATAAAAATTTTTCGTATATGTATATAGAGAAGAGACCTCACAAGTTCTAGTTAGAACACGTTCATGGTCCGAATTAAAAGTGCAAAAAATAGATAGATGAGATGCAACCAGCAAAGTAAAAAAATGAATATAAAAAATGATGTCGTTTTAATGTGAAAGGTGTTGCACCATAATGCTTGACAGTTATACTAAAATTCTGTACAGTCATACAAAAATGCCGGATAGTTACACCGACTTTAACTAGTTCAAACTGAACGGTACTCGATTTGTAAGGCTGTGGATCCTATTTATATATGGACAATAATAGCAGATGTAATGCCACCAAATTCAATAAAAAATAATAATAAATATTTTTTGTAACTTATCTCCTTTTCAAAAACACATATAAATTTCTGGTGATGACTTGTCATTGCATTATTTTCTTATGTATGAAAGTGAAAATTTTTCTTGGTCAGTTTGGTCGTGGACTGAGGGAATATAAGAATTTTTCCGCTTGAAGAAAGTTAGGTAGACTACGGAGTTTACTAGAACCATAAAAGGTAATTTCATCCTACATTGTATCTGCAACATCATCAAGATTAATAAGAATTCTGTTTTATTATTTTTAGGAATTCTTAAGAGAAGAAGGAGAGAATATTTAGGGGTATAGTATTCACTATTATGAGTGCTAACAAGAGATGAATTGGCTTGTGATAAATTAGCGAAGAGAAAGTCGCTAGAGTGAAAGTATTTGACTCGAAAGAAGTAAATTTGCCTCTTTAAAATACAAGTCTTTTGTTTTTTTGTTTTTCACTCTAAACAAAGTGGATTATAGAAGGATCTAATTAACTAGTTAATTATTTTCCCAACCATGACCACAGCTGTTTTTATGTCAAGCTAAATGTTCGGATTAATCTATAACAATTAGACATAAAAATGAAAAATTCATTAGGACTGTCTCACTAAAGTCCATAGCATCGTGTTAGTACATGTAAATAATGTAAAGTCCATAGCATCGTGTAGGTACATATAAATAATTCCTCAAAAAAAAAGTACATATAAATAATATAGCCATTTTGGAAGGGTCGGACCACATTTAAGTACAATTTGTTTTCTTTATACGTAATGTTATTAAATATGATAAAAAAATGTTTGCTTTTTAGGAAGCATACAGCTACCAAGCAACAAAGAAAGAAAGATATGAAAAATGAAGAATATAGAGAAAGTTGTGTAACTAGCCAGGAAGGGTTGTGTAATAACAATTTGTTTTTGTTCCTTTTTTTTTTTTTTAACCTTACTAGTAAGTTGAGGTAACTTTTGGAAGTGGCTTACTTGTTCTTCTTTCTCCTCTTCAAGGCCCTTTACATGTGCAATTTAAAAGCAATAATATGTTTTCGTTTTTTCTTTTGGCTTATTTGCTTTACTTAGGATGCAGCACACGGGGCATGACAAAAGTCAATAATTTGTAATGTCAAAAATGGTATTCATATTTCAGAAGAAAATAGTGCTTCTGCATGCAAATATACACCATAAAGTGACGAGTAATGGCTGGTATCTACTGCTTGAAGAAATATTGTATATATATGCATATATACATACACACACACACACACGAATATGTACATATATGTGTGTGTATCACTTTATAAATATAATTAAGGTCATTCACCATGTTTGTACATAAATTTACCATTTGTGTAACCAAAATAGATGGTCATTTTTATGTTACAATGGAGCATGACACGAGGGGGGCTGGTTTTTTTCAGTCTTTTTTTTTTCCTGATTAAAAAAAAGGTAGGATGAGGGTCCCAAAAAATTGGATTGATTGATTGTTCTGTGAGCGGAGGACTGTCCTTGCTGGTGCACATACTATTGTTTAATGCCTCTATGCCTTCAATTTTCATGAAGGGGGAACATAAATTGCACGAGAATGGGAGAACAGATCCAATATGAGGAATGATTGCTTGGGGTAAAATTTAGGGGATAAAATGTAAAAACATAAGAAAATGTGGCCTCGTCTGGTTTTCCATATTGAATTTATTTATGTAAAGTTAAGAATGAGAGAGGAATTTTTATTAACTCCATTGGTCTGTGGAAAATTGATGTGTAGCATGTCAACTTACCTTGTAAATTTTCATTAAAAATTGATAAGATTCATTTGTAATTTATTATTTCCAAAATATATTATTATTATTATTATTATTATTATTATAGATTTTGATGCGTCTCATTGTGAATTAAGTAGCCTTCATCTATTTTGAAAGACGAAGATCCCTTGTATCCTCTAGATATGATAGTACATTTTAGTAACGAATAGTAGTTCGAACGTCTAGAGTTATACAACTCTTCTCAAGTGGTTGAAAGTTCGATTACTACCACTATTGAGTTTGTAAATATTATCATATATTGACAGGATAACATGCAGGCATAGGGAAGGCCCCCAATCAATTATTCCTTTCTCTTGAGACCCCTCTTTATAATATAATAGGATTTCAAATATGTGTGTGTGTGTGTGTTTCAATTATTTTTTAAAAAATACAAATGGATGCATAACTATTCCCGCCCATTGAACTAGGATAATAGGGAAAAAAAAATTACATAGGCACAGTTTGCAATTTCACCTGTAGATTTTGTGATACAAAACAAAGTCACGTAAGTATTCTTACTTCAAAATGAATCACTATACCTACATGACTCTTTTTTAGATCGTATGATCTATCTATAATATCAATATACTCACATGGCTTTTTCTTAGGCCAAACCGTCCTCAATATCATGTCATTATGCTAACATAACTGTTTTTTTTCAATCCACGTGGTCAAACTGCGGACTTAATCCG
The DNA here is from genome assembly GCA_024721245.1 of Mitragyna speciosa. Taxonomy (NCBI): domain Eukaryota; kingdom Viridiplantae; phylum Streptophyta; class Magnoliopsida; order Gentianales; family Rubiaceae; genus Mitragyna; species Mitragyna speciosa. Next base: position 2,621,915 of record CM045571.1, read on the forward strand.
TATAAGAAACTCCTGGAGAATAATGGTGTTTCTATATAGGATTCGGGGCCTTGCATGTTGAGTGCTTGTCAGTTCAAACCAGTTTAAGCCAGCATAACTGTTAAACATTTTTGTGTAATTGTCTAATATTTTGGTGTAATTATCCAATATTGCAGTGTAACTACTCTTAAATCAAAATGATGTTGTTTTTATACTAATTTTTAGCTTTACCAGTTGCATCTCATATATTTATTTTTTAGACTTTTAATCCAGACCATCAACTATTCCCAAAAGGAACTCGTGAGGCCATTGTCCTCCTATACGTGTGCAATCCCTACATATAGGCCTGAGGGGCCAATTCTAATATGAATTCGGTTAATGTAAACCTAATAGTTCATATCTAAATCACCAAGCACCGGCAGAGGACAGCACCCATGCGATAGCGTCCGTGTGAGGTATGGGGGAGGTGGCTGTCTTGTACATGACCAACATCTGAGTCGTGACTCATGAGTGAAAGGCAAGCCAAAAAAAAAAAAAAATCATCATATCATATCCACCACCATTATTGACTATTTACTACTAACTCTTTTCTCATCTCTTATGTTACATGACAGGGGTGATGGCTGTATATATAATTGAGAATTTATCACAGGAAAATTTGACATCTAGTGACTTGTGAACCCTATTCCCTGCCTCTAATTGTACATGGTGTCATGTCAATATAATTAAAAAACTTAAAATTTTTTTTAGAAATATATTCTTTAAAAAATTTAAACATATTTTTTAAAATTATTTTTATCTCATAAACATATTTATCGAGCAAATTTTTTAAAATTATTACAGTAATATTTTCTAAAAAATATTCTTAAAAATAACCATTCAGAGGGAGATTTCTACAAAAATGATTAGTGTATTATTTAAACTATTGGGCATTTTAAGTAGAATTTCTTAAAATTTGTTTCCGAATCCCTCCATTCCTGATTGTGTACAAAAATAAACGATTAATTTTGAAGGAAAATATCTAACACGTATAATTAACAACTCTGTAGACGCTGACTTTGATTGTTTCCATTATGTTTACTTCTTAATATTTTTCAATTTTCACAATAACACAACTGTAATATTTATGTATGATTACTCATAATTTATCAATGATCAATATTTCATTATTTAAATATTTTATTACTCATAGGTTAATTATGCTACTAACTTTAAAAATTCATATCTTAAGAAATCAGCGATGAGTTTCAAAAATCATGTCCCTAATTTTTCTCTCCTCTTATTCTAATCAAAATCAAATTCTGAATTATAATCGTTTTCATTGTTAGTCTATAAGAAGTTAATAACTTACTCATCTTTTGTGTACATTTGCTTGTTGAAAAGAAAAATAAAAACACCAAGTGAACATCAAATGAAGAGGTGATGATGGACCTTCGAGTGCGGGCCTACAAGTTCCCGGGGGGGGGGGGGGGTGGTCGTCTGGTCATTTGGCTCTGGATTCAAGAGAGAAACAGAGAGGCCGTGTTCTGGGTTCAGTCAGGACTCATTTAAGGCCGTGTCAGAGAAAAAGAAAGAGACCGAGAGAGAAAGAACTAGCATTTTGCATATGGGCCGTGTGGGATTTTTTTGGTTTGGATCTGAAAAAAGTGAACAACTGCCAAACGTTAGATAACCTACCAAAACTGAAAGTAACAGGTTATAACTAATGCTATTCTCATCCATAATTCGTATTCAGTCAATATAGAATTTTAGCAGTAAAATGTTGAGCATTAATTAGACCAGTCTGATGACAAAAAATACCAGAAGAGAAACGTACTTGATGAAGAAAAACTTTGACCAATTCACTCATTTTGCAAGAGTAGTTAGCAGATCAATAATTCATTTGGTATTTTTGTGTCTAGCATGGAATGGGATACATTAATGAACCAGATTCAACATTCTTCTTCCATGATTTTTTATTAAATCTGGATCCATAGACACATACATGGTCTTTGAGAATCGGCTACCACCAAAGTGGCAAATCCGAGATCCAAAATTTGCATACAAGGGCCACTTTTGTTTGTGAAAGTTGATTGAATGAGCTGTTCCTGTCAACCCCTTTAGGCAAAAAATGGATATCCTTTATGTACGATGTCATTTTTTTTTTCCTGTGTTTTTCTATTGTTGTACTCAATACTCGTTGGTTTGGTATTGCACGGTCTTTTTGGTCATTGCCACCAATTATCACAGGATTAGAGTTAGTGGGAGTTTTCAGTCATTTTGAAAATTTTGAGAACTTTTCTTCTTTTTCTTTTCTTTTTTCCCAATCATTTTTGTTATTATTTTTCCTTTTTGGTCTGTAGTCTGCGAAACCATTTAGCCCTTCTTGAACAATATATTTACGGGCATCTTTTTAAGTATGCTCTGAAATTGTTCGAACAAGGTCAAATTGATTTACAACTTAATGAGCAATACGAGGATTCCAAATTTCCACATAAACAAAATTAGACATCCACAAACTTATAATAAAATCAAGATTACAATTTTTTTTTGCGTTCCACATTTTTTCCTATTTCTGATAACTTTTTAGGCATTATGAACAAGAAAAATCATGATATTTTCTAGACCATGAGAAGCAGTTAAAACAACATACACCACGAACACCAAATCAAAATTACACCTTACACGTGGTATCACAGCCAATAGGAAAATTAGAAGTATCATCAACTAGCACAAAGCCAATATATAGGTCAGCAGGTAGCCAGAACAGCAAATCTCAAAACCATCGAATCTTACATTAACCAACAGTTGACTTCCTACATTGTCTGTAATTGCAGCTCATGGCAATTGAGGTAAGCTTTTCAGGACAATCCCACATGATATATTCATAAATTTCACTAGAGATTAAGATTCTTGATTTATTAACTCTGTTTTTTGTGTGCGCGTGTGCGCACAGGCATGGTTTATGGATGAAAATGGTGAAGATCAAAGGTTTCCACATAAGGGGAACCCTCCAGAGCTTGTTTCCTTGGAGCATTTAGCTGATGTTGGAGTACTTTATTGGCATTTGAATCCAGAGGATTACGAGAATGATGAGGAGTTGAAGAAGATTAGAGAGAGTAGAGGTTATAGCTATATGGTATTCTAAGCTTTGCTTTTTCTCTGAAATTCTTGAGGAGTTTGGTTTCATTTCAATTAGATATTCATATTGCTATTAAATTGTGAAAGCTTTATCAATCTTGTACTATCATTTTTGAAATTGTGAAATTCGTTTTTGAGAAATCTTACTTGATTAATCGCATATTAATATTTACAATTTGCTATTTGTTACATTACCAGTGATTTTATCATGTACATTTTTACAATTTCTGTTGGCATTTGGATATGACGATTATATGTTTGTGTATGATAGGGGTTTTCTGAAAATGTGTATGTGTGTCTTTATGACTGAAAACTGATATGATTATTCAAGAATAAGTTCTTTATCCATTTACTACTACCACTTATGTGAAATTTTGATCATATGCTTGTTTAAAATGCATCTTCTGTTCGTTATTGTATGATACCGTGTTTATTGAGTATGACATCAATTTTTTGCAATTGAGTATGAGGTCCATCCTCTCTACAAATGGGGAATGATAATAGTTATGCTCGTACTGAATTCAGTTAATGCTTGTTTATGCGTGAAAGATGTTACTTTAATAGATTCTTTTAAATTAGTTTCGGGGTGATCTGGGGAGTGTTTGTGAAAATCTATTTGCGAGTTTCGACTTTTGTGCAACACCAGCTACAATGTTGTACTACATACTACCTTAGTTTGGAATGACAGTACCATAGGCCAACCATGCTAATGATTTAATGCACTTATATACATGAATAACTTGTCCGTTGGTGTTATGAAGGATATGCTGGACTTGTGCCCTGAGAAAGTGGAGAACTATGATCAGAAGCTGAAGAACTTCTACACAGAGCACATACATGGAGATGAGGAGATACGTTATTGCCTGGAGGGGAGCGGGTATTTTGATGTCAGAGACAAGAATGATCGTTGGATTCGCATCTGGGTCAAAGCCGGTGACCTTATTGTGTTACCAGCAGGGATTTACCACCGATTCACCCTTGACACCAGTAACTATGTGAAGGTAAAATAAGAGTTTTGTTTCACAGTCAGTAAGTGATATTATCAATTTTCTAGGAGATGAATATTAGCGGAAATATTTGCAGCCAAAGATTTCCATCTTGTTTGTCAAATAGTTGTCATTTAAGATTTTATTAGTCAGGCGATTGGATCAGGCCATACTTCCTGAATTTGACAGAATCAATGCAAATGACCTAGGTTACCATAGCAGATGAGATAAGTAACACAGAAAACAGTATAGTGTTCCTCTCACAATTACCATCCCTAATGAGATTCTGCATTCACAATTCACTTAAGAAAGCTGTAAGACATATTAATTTTGTTCTGTGTTTTTGTGACATTGCCTGCAGCTTATGAGGTTGTTTGTGGGAGAACCCGTTTGGACAGCCTTTAATCGGCCACAGGAGGATCATCCGTCTAGAAAGGAATATGTGAAGAAGTTCACTGAGAGGGTGGGAGTGCCGCTTGAAGCGCATTAGGCATTAACTTGTATCATGAGAGGCTAGGGGCATTAACTAGTGTTTTCAGTTGTACTGGGTATATGATGTTATATATAATTCCTACTCAGTGTATGATACTACCGTTTACTAGATAATAATGTTACCGTGAATAAAACCTTTTTCATCAGACATAACAAGAACATGTTAAATTTCCTATGTAAGTTTCTTGCCAGTGACTTTTACTGCTGTTTCTAAAGGTGCTTTGCATTGTGAAATATCTTTGATATCAGAAAGTACATTCTCAATGGAGATAAAAAGTCCGAAATTTCGAAATTTTGCTGTCTTAGAGATTGGGTTTTTGGTTGGTTTGGGGGGGGGGGGGGTCCAAATTCAGATTGTGGGTTGGATTCCTGAACTTATCTCACATTATGATTGTTGAGGTGGGTTTAGATAGTTCAGAAGCTTTACGGCTTATATTCTTGGCTGGCGTTGGATTGCGGTTAGTATTTTTAGCAATACCCCATTGGCCAACAAAAAGTAGTACAGAAATTGTCCTCCTCCTACACAATTCAAAGAAAGACCACATGGAATTATGGATGTCAAAACAGATGGTAAACAGATTTTTGAAATGTTCTCCTTAAGAAAGTTAAGAAGACCAACACAAAAATGGCCTCAAACTCGGAGGTCGGCTGTAATTGTAACCCCAGACTGTAGACCATTTTTTTGGTCACTCAAATAAACCAGAAAAGGACTTTCGATTCAAAATCCAGCTTATTAGCCCTTTTAGCCCACTAAGCTTCAAGACGATCCCAGTATCTCTTTTTGGGCCAATTTAGGGATGCGAGGGAGGATCTTTTTTCTTTTCTCAAAAAGGCATTGAAAACTGAGATATTTTGTTTACCCATACCATATCGAGCCGGGCTGAGGAGTGAGGACCACCATTCCAGAATTCTCTAGTAAATTCATGAACTGTTGTTTTTTTTTCTCTGGTACAACTTTTCTCACACAGTTCATTCTATCATGGTGCGTCAGAATTTTTTAAAAGAAATATCCTACTGGCAGAGCAACAATTTGCCTAGAGGATAGAGATTGGCAATAAATAGATGGTCCTCTAGAATGTTACCACCGCCTTACTCCAGCTCTATAAATAATTTAACCATGGCTACTTTCCCCGAACCCTGCTTTAGAGGCCAGGAGGTATGTAGCGTTATGTCCAACAGTGATGAATGCAGACAATCTGCTTTCACTTTTTGGTTGCATAACTTTCTTTGTTCATTAATTTTCAAGTTGGTACTTAAGTTTCAATTGGTCATGCCTTAGATGGACTTAAGTCATTCGTTATTTGGTACTTGTTCATGATCTATTTGGTCTAACGTCATTCGTTGTTAACTTTTTATCAACTTTTGAGTTACTAATCGCTTAAAAATGTGCAAGCTCTCTTAAAGTCATTTCTTAAACTTCTAGTATGTGAGAGATGCTAATAAGTTAGTTTAAAATATCACTTCATAAGACGTCTTGTTTGAGTATATACATTTATCTTTCATCTTTTTCAGGTGATTTAATAATTAAATACGCTTTTAATAATTGAAACATCTTGAAATTAAAATTTTATAATTTCGCTCGAGCAATATCAAAATGAAATTTTTTTTTATTGACAACGTCTAAGTGATTAAAATAAAATACGAGTTAAATACTTAACTCAAAAGTGTGATCTATGGGCTTGGAATACCTTAGAATGACATAATTCATAGCTAAAAACATGTTCTTGTCATAAAACATGTTCTTGTCATGCTGCTTTTACAACTTGTACATAGTCATATTTTTGTGGTCAGCTTCAAAAAGTCAATTTCGTAAGTGAAGGTACAACAAATCACTGCCTGCCAAATCAAATAAATATTCCTCCACTTCTTGTTCCAACGTGGAAGTACCAAAATACCCCCGTTCTGTCTTCCCTAATTGAGAAAGTACAATGAATCTGGACAAATTCCGTTGCAGGACGCGGCTATTTCCGTAATTTCACAACTCAAGGATACAATACTTATAAATCGGCCGCGTGGTTTCGAAGCTCAGACGCGAAAAATTCCGTTCAGACTGCAGAGAAGAACCCAAAATTCTACAGAGAGGAGGCGAGAAAGGGCAAAAAATGGGGTCTCTTTCGAAGGTATGAATTTCAATGATTTCGTTATTTTTACTTTTTTTTTCTGTTGATTGTTTGTGGAGAATTATGATTTTTTTTAGAGAAGTTTAATTTTTTTGGTTTAATTCCTTAATTTCTTGGTGTGATTTTCTCCGATTCTCAGTTCTGCTAGGTTTTTGGTAAGTTTATTTGAACTTTATCACATTCTTCTGTGTGTGTTGTTTGTGTTTTTTATTGATTTCTTGTGTTTGTGTGCGTGTGTGAAGTTTTTTTGAGAGAAGGAAAAAGATGGTATTTTTATTGATTTTGAAATGCTGAAGTGGTGATGTATTTTTCTATTATTATTATATTAAAGACTCCTAAATTGAATTGAAATTAATTTTGGGAAAGTTGAAAAGGATACAAGAAAGTTTGCTTTTTTATGTGACACTCAGCGGGCTCTGAAATATACATGTTCTATGTTGTGTTGTGTTGTGTTGATGTTTTCGTTTTCGGTTGCGTAGGAGTAGATAAGCTAAATCATGGTCATTTTGTGAAATTTGCTATGCTGAATTTTTGTAACGAATTTTAACATCTAAGCCCCTGAATAGAACTTAACCGGTTTTAAATGCGTTGTTTTTAGGTTGTATGGACCTAAATTCAGGATTTCTGGTTGGTTGTCGTTGTTCATTCCCCCCATCCCCCAACAGAAAACAACCCAAAACAAAATGTATATTGGAGTTACTTCATCTGGGTGTACTCTATGAATTTCTGTCACAGAAGGGGGAAAGAAAAACTAAAAATGGATCTTTGGGAGCGTGCTGTTTAGTTTTGTGAAATGTGTATTATTTGTATAGACATACCACCTAGCTTGATGAGCGTTGGAAACACAATGAGGATAGGTTTTTCTGGTTGTCCAAAACCATATGTGGGAACTAATGCATAAATAATTATCTATATGATAAATCATTTCTTTTTAGTTTCTTTCTTGGATTCCACATGACATATTGGTGAAATACGTGAACCTATGAGGAATGGGTGCGAATTTTATTATGGGATGTGGACTTTTGGGTTTCTTGTAATCTGCATTGGAGTTTCATGGGATTCGTAATTTTTGGTTACTGCTTCACATGCATGGTTATTGAGAAGTCTTACTAGGTATAACCTCATTTTCTTCTGATATTCTAGCCATATGATCAAACAAGGGGTACAGAAATTGTTGCTTAGATAGTGTGGAAATGTTGGGTTATCTTATTTTGCTTCATGTAAACGGTTGAGAGAGAGGGAGGGAGGGAGGAATCTCAATGATATGCTTGCTTCACTAGTTGAAATCCAACTTTTAATTTCTGTTGTGGATAGCTTCTGCTTTCCCTTGGGAATAACCAAAGAAGGGAATATTGTGATTGGATTTTCGTCATCTATTTCTTTGTCTTACAGGAAAGCAGGGAGGAAGTGATACAGGCATGGTACATGGATGACAGTGATGAGGACCAGAGACTTCCCCATCACCGTGAGCCAAAGGAGTTTGTTTCTCTGGATAAACTTGCAGGTACATACTTTTGATACTGATTATGATTAAGTTTTAATCCATACATAGGTTTTGTTTGGAACAAAGCCAATTAGTTCCTGTTCCACTTTCCTATTGTACAATGTCACAGTTACCTTGACTATGATAAAATTCATGTAGACATTCATGTTATGCACACAAAGATATCAATTTTTTGTGCAAGAGCAATGGCAAATTGTTTTTCTCTTTGTCTAGCATCTAGGTGGCATAGATGCATATGGAACTTCTGGTTGTAATGATGATTTAGTTCTCGACAATTCTTGTGAATTTCTCAGAGCTTGGATTACTCAGCTGGCGATTAGATGCTGATAACTATGAAACTGATGAAGAGTTGAAGAAAATACGTGAAGAGCGTGGATACTCATACATGGTATGCATGCAAAGAATCCACAGTTTAAGGGGAAAACTAACACGACTTTTATTATCAAAATGTGATTTTACATTTTTGCAGTAGCTTTAGACATAATTAAACTTTCTCTTGACTGGTAAGTTGAGTGGAATGGGATCTGAAAAATTTTCAGGACTTTTGTGAGGTTTGCCCTGAAAAGTTACCCAATTATGAGCAGAAGATCAAGGACTTCTTTGAGGAACATCTTCACACTGATGAGGAGATTCGCTACTGCATTGCAGGGAGCGGTAAGTTAAAAGAACAGTAATTGTGAGGCTATAGTCTAATATAACAGTAATTTGATTCTAGTGTCTCACTTTCTTAAACTAATTATTGGTCATGCATAATATTTTTGTGGTGAAGGTTACTTTGATGTGCGGGATCGTAATGATGCTTGGATACGTATCTGGGTAAAGAAGGGGGCCATGATTGTCCTTCCAGCTGGGATTTATCACCGCTTTACGCTTGATTCTGACAACTATATCAAGGTACTTTTGAGCGCTTCATATAAGCATGAGTTTGTAATGAAGAGAACAATTTTGTTAATTGGGTCTCTCATCATAATACGTTGAGTGTTTTGGGGGGTGGGGGTTGTGGCTGAATGGATGTGTCGCTGTGTGTATGGTTTTGCTTACATGTTTACGTTTTCTGAGATAGTTGCATTGCGATGGATAAAATTACGTGTTTTCTGCAAGCAGTAAATTTAATTTAACACACAGGTATGTCACATTCAGAGGGAACCAAAGAGAGGAATGTGGGAGGAATATTGGAATACGGAAGGACTATATATATAAATTATAATAACCTTTCCTATTTCTACTTTGTGCTCAAAAGTTATTAGGTGTGGGTATGTCATGGAGTGAGTATTTTTGTGTTGTCTGCCTTGCTTGTGCTTATGCTTGTGCTTAAGTTAATAAGATCCCCTGGATGCTATAAGAGTGGTTCTTTTAGAAAATATTCTTTTTGTGGAAAGTGTTTCGTAATTAATGACATTGTAATGTAGGCAATGCGACTTTTTGTTGGTGATCCAGTTTGGACCCCCTACAATCGTCCGCATGACCATTTGCCAGCAAGGTATGTCTTAGATTTTTTAGGTTGAAGCTCTTTGCTCTCCATGAATTCATTTTCACGGCCTGAAGATCTAAAAATTAAAATTTAAATTGGAAAGTTCTAATCTTGAATTCTGAGAGGGGTCATTATATGCAGGAAAGGATATCTTGAATCATTTGGACAGAAGGAATCTGCAGGTCAGGCAGTTGATGCTGCAGCTTAGAAACGTTTCAACAATCTTATACTAAGTTAATCTATATGTAATATAAATACTAGACGGCTTGTTATTAGTTATTTATTACCAGTAATAGTGTATGAAGACGCATTTCTTTTTAACTAAATATGGACCTCCTACTGAGGTTGATTGTTATATTATGGCATTCTGGCTATTCTTGCTTGCTTGATTGGTTGAATGCACATTGTCCTGTGTGTTTTGCAACCTTTAAGGCTGGGGCCTAGACCTTAACATGGCAAGTTAAACAGGTCATTCCTTTTAACCATATTCAACATTGACTTGATACTGGATTTTGTTATGTCTGGGATCTGTGGTTCTACATTCATCCGGAAGCTTAAATAAAATGCTAAGATATTAGCATCTCTCAGTGTTCTTATTAGTTTAACGATGCTGTCTAACTTAATTAATCCGGAATGTCGTTCCAATGGTTGTTATGTGGTAACACGTGTATTGAGATGGCAATGTGGGTGCGTCAGATCTCCGACACTTTTCTGGTATACAGCAATTATATTTGGCTAAGTGAGGTGCTTTTGGATTATAGTAATCGTATATTCTGAGCGATGGCTGTGCAAGGTAAGATTTCAGATTAGGTTAACGATGGTGTCTGGATCATTTGATTGCTATTTATGGCACGGGTTGACTGATAGTGGTGAAGTAAACGATCATTGGGTTGGCTTCGCCCCGAGAGTATATGGGGCTTTTTCACCTCTTTTAGCCGGTAAAGGAATACTTCTAACATTAAAGAAGAAAATTACTAGCACTTTTAGACCATATCATATCATCTTAAAATATTTTATTAAGATCTGGATACCACTAATAGAATATGTTGAGATAGTGGACCGTCAATGGTAAGTAGCCTGATGTGGTGTTCCAATGTTCAACTTCAACTATATTCTTGATTAAAGAATATATTAATAGTAAGGCAACCAGATATTTCTTGTCCACGACATCAAGATATTTTCCATGGGATGGCTTTTAGGGAATGGGTAAGCTAACTTTCAACCGGCACCAACCCTCTACTTCAAGCATACAAAATAATGAATTACAGTTCCGTGTAGTACCAAGGTAGGGGCAAGATTAAATACTTAAGATGTGGCATAATGAAGAGAGCTTTTCAAACATTATTTTGTGTCAAAATGCTGATTTGTTTTACTTTTTTTGGTTTACTTTTGCCACAAAAATTTGCTGTTTATGACTTGATATTCTTAGAGCACGTCCTAAAAAAAAAGCGTGCATAGGACACTAGTCTAATTCATCTTAAAATATTTGCTTTGTTTGATATAAGAGCAATAATACTGCCTAGAGTACTTTTAGAGTACCAAAAGATTTTTCAGAGAAGGGATCCAGCGGCATAAAATCTATTCTGGTCCCCCTTTGAGACAATTTCTATGACTTTAGGGTGACAAATTAGTCAGAGGTGTGCATATAGTTACTTCAAAAAACTTCTCAAAAAAAAAAAAAAAATCAGTTAATTGAGAAAACAACATTGTAGTATGCCTAATTTCTTATGAATCTTTAAAATTTTTTGAGTTTCACGGACACGTAACCCGTGTCGTTAGTCTATTAGGTGGGAGTAGCAAATACGTGGTCTTTTTGAGGAATTCTTGTATTCGGAGTTGCTAGTTATGTAAACACAAACACGTGTAAATAAATACAAGAAACTTTTCTTTTTTGGTTTTTGTTTAAAAAATAAATAATATTATACTTTTACTAACAAAGACCCTGCCTACCAGAAGAAGAAAGAGTTTTGTTGGTGGGGGTCTTACAAAAATATCTCAGGCCCATTTTATGGTTGTTTACATCACAAACTTTCTAGATATGGATGGATTCTATCGTAAATAAAATAATAATATTTTTGGAGAAATGTTGAAATGATATTTCGTTTTCAAATATAAGTTTTATAATAAACATTTTACTAATTTAAATTATTCATAAAATGATGTATCTAAAGTTTTGATAACATCTATATATTTCCGAACTTTCCACCTGTCCAAGTTAGCAAAAAGTGCTGAGTAATACTCAATAAACTATGTGCTTTTTTTTTTATTATGACATATGAACCTATGATATAACTTTCAACTTAACTCCATATCTACCCTATTTTTTTTTCCAAGTATCGTTTCTTTGCTTCCATTGCAGCATATTCTTGAAAGCTGGTCTTCTCCAAATCTCCTGGACTCTCTCATTGCCGTCTCTCTGATTTCCATTAACATCTCAAACGTCTCCTCAGCTCCATTCTGATTTTCTCCTCCAAAAACGATATTCTATTGTGTGTTTGAATCTTGATTTTCTTTTTTTATTTTCGGCTTTCTTGCAAGTTTTATTTTTCATTTTTTTTTCCTTCTACCTTGGAGAGGAGGAGTATTTCAATAGTATAAAGACAGCTAAACATCAGTACCATTGAGCGACGAAGAGCCGTACTGTTTACATTTGCTAGTATGCGTATTTGTCTTTGCTTCTTTCTGTAGACTTTTCTCCAGCTTCAAATCTACCAAAACCGGCCAATAATAAGGGAAAACAAGGCTAGCACTGGTAAGCTTTAGTTTTATTTACCAATCCGATAAGGGTTTTGGTTGTTTCTTTGATCAGTGCAATCCAGGTATGAATCCTTTAGGCTCAGTGAAGGAGGAGTTCCCTTCTGTATCCAATTCCTTCTATTCAGCTGAGACTTTTTTGGATACTCCTCAGCCAATGGTAGGGCTTAATGAGGCTGGTCCTCCACCCTTCCTCACCAAGACCTATGACTTAGTGGATGATCCCGACACTAATCATGTAGTCTCTTGGAGTAAAGGTAACAACAGTTTTATCGTCTGGGATCCCCAGACTTTTGCCATGAATCTTCTTCCTAGGTACTTCAAGCATAACAATTTCTCAAGCTTTGTCAGGCAGCTCAATACTTATGTAAGTTTTTTCCTTGTGAACTGATGGAAATGTTCTCCTCTTTTTTCGTTTAACGGGGATAGCTATGCTGCTATAGTGTTCTTAAACGCTCAAGTTGAGTTTTGATTTGCTGTGGATTTTTACTTCTCTTACATCACTTATTTATGTTAATGAAACAAGTATATGTAGAATGTATACAATAATCTCCATTGCCTTATTTGGTTCACTTGATTGTTAATGCATACCTTTGGTCCCCTCATTAAAGGACTTTGTGAGGGAAGAATCAGTGGGGAGTTCGATTTCTGTTGAATTCCTCTATATATTTTGACAATTTCTTTTTGCAGTTACAAAATGAATAATGCCCTAGTTGTTATACTTTCCATATAACAATTAAATTCAGTCTAAAGTTAGTCTCAAAATTTTATGTGGTTCTCAACTCAACGCATCAACCTATCTAAATTTGATTTTGCTTTTGATATGCATTTGAAATATATTTCCTATGGTTGTGTTTTGTGAAAGAATAGTGGTACTTAAAATTGTGCAGGGTTTTAGTAAGGTTGATGCGGATAAATGGGAGTTTGCCAATGAAGGGTTTCTGAGGGGACAAAGGCATCTTTTGAGAAATATTAGGAGAAGAAAGACACCTCCTAGTCTTCAGTCTTCTAACCAAAATTTAGACTCTTGTGTTGAAGTGGGAAGGTTTGGTTTGGATGCTGAAATTGATCGGTTGAGGCGTGACAAGCAGGTACTAATGTTGGAACTAGTAAAGCTCAGGCAGCAACAACAAGATACTAAAACTTACCTCAAAGCTATGGAACAAAGACTACAAGGGACGGAGATGAAACAGCAGCAGATGATGACTTTCTTGGCAAGAGCAATACAGAATCCTCGAATCTTTGAGCAGTTAATCCGACAAAAGGAAAAAGGGAAGGAACTTGACGAAGCAATTGGCAAGAAAAGGAGGAGGCCAATTGATCAAGGCTCTAGCTTTAGTATTGGAGTAGGAGAATTAGGTCAAGGCGGGGAAGTTAACACTTGTGTCAATGTAGAGTCACAAAATTATAGTGACCTAACTGGATTTAGTGATTTAGAGATAAATCCACTTGCAATTAACATGGAAGGACCAATTCCACCTCCAATGCAGTTGGAGGGAGAATATGGAGGGAATCATGATAAACCATTTGATGAAGGATTTTGGGATGGTTTGATTAATGAGGGCATTGAAGATGAGATAGGTCTTCTTGACGGTAAAGAAGAAGATGTAGAAGATTTGGATATGCTAACTGAGCAGCTTGGATTTATGGGTTCCGTTCCACCATGAACTTCTTTCCAGTTCTATTTGTCATATTGGTTATCACTGAGTAATATGCAATTCTTTCAGGGGAGAATGATGTTTTATTACAGTTCTAGTGGTTGATGCAATTCTTCTGTACTTCTTTGTGGTTCTATGTTTCTTTGTGCCTTGGGCATCTAACTGTTTTCTTGGGATTTTAGGATAATGTTTTGCCACATTGAACAAGTGTAATTATGCAAGCTATTCCAAATATTTGGTAATCTCTTTCAATGTTCATGCAGCTCAAAGGAGGAAAGCTGCAGTGTGGGAGTTAGGCTGGGAAATATTAACAGCAAAATTATAAGTTTAAAGATGTTCGGCCTGTTCTTGCAAACAATTTTTTAGCTAAAACTATTTTTAGTTCCAAGCACTATTGAAGCTATCAGCAGTTGATTCTACAGTACATTTCACGAAAGTCTGTGACACTTTCAAAAAAGACTCCACAGTGCTCTTTTAGAGCCATGAGTGATTGATCAATTTGACTTTTTAATCGTGATTATCACTCTCTTAGAGTACTAATAATAAAGTTAACAATGAGGGGTGAAGACAAAATGTTCCTTCATCTTTATGTTATCATGAATAGTGTCGGTTGGATAAAAGTTGTTGGTCGTATTGTAATTTCCGTATTAAGAGCCAACAATTCTTTGGTGTCAAAATGTTTCTTTCCTTTAGCATATGCGCGTGTCTCTCCAGTAAAAGATCTTTGTCACTCAAATTATTTTTTAGAAATCATACATTGCAAATATTTTAAGCTCCGATGTGCTCGAGCACGCCATCAAAATTGCTGGCAGTGAAGAAATACCCTCGGATGCATCATCCTTCAAAAACTATGGTGTATATGATCTCCCAAACTTTGTATCATTAATCTTGAATTTGATTAAACCCTGTGCATCCTCTTTTGTCAGGAGGAGTGAGGTGATTATGTCATTTTAAACTTCACAAGAGGAAAAATCGTGCAAATTACTTGCTTAAATTTACATTTCAATTGCAAACTAAAGAATTTAGAAGAAATTTAATTTACTCTCCTACAGTAGGTTATGTAGTAAAAAAGCATACAAATGTCTATGGTCACACGCGTGCACGCTTAAAAGAAAGGGATGCTGTTGGTTTCAACTCACAGTTTCCAATTATAGAAAGCTGGGAAATCACTTCGATTTATATTCAACACAAGTCTTAATGATGCACCGCCACGGGCATCGCTGGAGTACTGGTCTGGAGTTGAATTGGTTCACAAACAAAAGATGTTATTGTCATATGTGTCTGTCTGGACACTGAATAGGGTTGCACATGTGGTGCATGATGAACAAAGGCACAGCTGCATCTCATTGGCATATGTACAGATTACGTTAACTTGTTCTTTTATTCTAATACATATTTTGGACATTTTGAACAACCGATACAAAGTACTAGATTACATGGGGTCTCTAAAATTGGACCATGAATGCAATATATTCAATATAGCATGAGATGTTCTACCTACTTTGGCTCGCAAAAACCAAGAGAATTGAGATAAATTGACAGTTTGGCTCCAAAAAATGTGTATATTTCCTCTAAATGTTGTGTTGTCCTGTGACAAGATTCTTTCTCTAGAAGAAGGAAAAGAAAGACCTTTGCCATCCGTCTAGGGAAAGCTTGAAGGAGAGTGAAAGAAATGATACTTTTATAATACATAATACAAGTTTATATATAGCAAGTAGAATTTTGATAACTAATGTGAGCCTGTCTATTTATAAATTAAATTTTTTTGGAGTAAATATATAGATTAAATTAACAATTACTTTCTTTATTTTCATTTAATTATTAGTTCAATTGGGCTTGGGGCATTTGTATCTTATGATCATGGTGAAAAGGCTCAGGCTCTATGGTGTGTGGGCTTTAATTTAGAGCGCCATCAATCCCTATCTAACGTTCCAAAATTGAACGTTTTACCGCTGTTTGCTCCTTTACACCGTCCTCAAGCCTCGCCTTCATCATCATCTAATAAAAACCAAAAAAATTTCACAAAATTTTGATAAATATTTAACTAATTGAAAGGTAAATTTCTAATTGAAAATTTTAAATTATTAGCCACTCCCAAATTTGACATTCTCGAGACTAATATTTCATTATGTGTCACGAGATTACAAAATAGGCAAATTTTTAAATAGTCTATTTTATGCTATTTATATCACTAGATATTTCATGCTCTATAATTAAAGTCATAGACAAATATTCATACTTATTATGCTTTTCTGGATGCTCTATGATTCACAATTTATATTTTTAGATAATTTATGCTACACAATTATAGTCATAATTACAGATTCATATTTGTTATTCTTTTTAAATTGGGACACTTTTCTGCAAAATGCAACACTAAATTGGATAAATCCAATAAAATTTCACAATTTCCCCAAAAATATAAAATGTCATAATTTTCTCCCAAAATTGAAGAGTCATTTCTCCAAACTCTTCCTAAAGCCTTCTCCACTAAGCTCTCTGTCTCTTTATTTCTTTCTCCGTAATTAATGACTTTCATCAGATCCAAACAGCTCCTAACTTTCTCCAATTCCCATTCAAATCACATTTTAATTCCAAATATTAATAACAAATATAAACATCCATTCCCGCATTTACATACAGGTATCTGTATATGTAATTGTGTGCGTTGTGCGTGTGAGAGAGAGAGAGAAGAGAAGAGCAATGGGGGGAGCGCCATCGACGCCGCGGTGGAGCAGTGCGGGGATAAGGCCGGCGGAGTCGGCGGACTACCTCATCGGAGCATTGGTTGGAGAGAAGTCGTATCCCCTCGGCTCCGATTACTGGCAGAAGCTTCTCGAACTACCTATCGATCTCCGTTGGCCTCGTGATCGTGTTCTTCAAGCTTCTCAACTCTTCGGTTAGTTTGAACTCCACCTCCTGCTCCTCATTTCTCGCTATCTTTATAATTTTCCGATAAGTACGACTTTGATTTATTTGATTTCGTAGTTGCATTGTGGAATTGAATTGGAGTATGGTGATAAATGATTCTTTGTTCTGTTGTTGAAGTGTTTAAATTTGTAATTTTGCTTGAATTTATGTGTTTAATTTGTCATTTTGAAGCTCCTGTTGCTATTGAAGGAATCCTCATTGCACTGCCAGTTTAGCTAAAATTTGGGAGATTTGTTAGTAAGGCGTATTGAATAGCTTAATCTTTCAGGGGTCTAAGAATGTTATGACATATGGTCTTCAATCATTAATGATGCTGTTACGGAAACATGTGGTGGTGGGATGTGTTCTCGAGTGGTGAATAGGTGCTCTTATGAGATACACGTGGAGGTGGGAAATAAGAGGAGTGCTGATCAGTGCGGTGGTGGCTGAGAGCAAGCTAATGAATGATTACTTCGTGCGTAGGACAACTATTGCCGCTTTAAGAAACTGGTGTGACTACACCTTGATCATGCTGCAGTCATGCGTTTTTTAAATGCTATAATGCTTGCAGTTATGTTTACAAGAAGGTGTAACATGTGGGGAAATTTGTGCCAATTTTTGCTCTCATTTTTATTGTGCTTCTATTTACATCTTGTTTCAATGTTGCCTGAAGTTGAAGAGCTAGTTGAATTGGCCTTTTCCAGAAGCATTCAGAAGACTTTTCGTTTGGTTCCACATATGGTGACTTTAAGGAAATGCAATTTTTGTGGGACCCACAGGATATTAACTCGTGAATGACTTTTATTTATGTTGATAGTTATGATCGACGTTATCTTCTGTCTTTGCCATCATCAAGGGTTCTATTGTATAGCAAAGCCAGTATCAGTTAATGTTGCAGCTATTATGTTAATTAACATTACGTCAGTATTGGAAATAGTTGAAGCCGTCATACATTAATTGATTTTGAGGAATGCCTGTCTTTACCTGCTAGAGTATGCCTCCGCTCTCCAAGTATTTAGGAAATGATAAAGAATCCATACTGAAAATGTTAGTTTGTCATTGGATATTATCGTTATTTTCTGTTAGACTAGTCTCCCTGTTTTTTCTTTCTTTCCCGCCAAAAGAAAGAAACAACAAAAAATGGTGATGAAAGCTCTAAAATTTAAGCCTCAGATCAAGAATTTCAAAGTAGTTCATGTAAAAAGAAAGAGTACAGAAGGTTGATAATTAGCTGACTGGCAATCCGTATCTGAACTTCTTTTGATTTCTGCAGCTCAGAACAACTGTAATACAAAGCATCTAGTGAAGATTTTAATCCACCTAGCATGGTGTTTGCAAGAATGTGTGTCTAGTTCTGGTGTACCCTCTGCAGCTCTTGTGAAAGCTCTTAATGCTTTATACATCTCCTCTATTGTCCTGAAGTACTTAATTGAGAAGGCAAAAAGTGAAAACTTTGAAGAATTGCACCTATCTCTGGATGGAACTGAGCCAATACCAGCCACTTTCTCAACAGGTGATCCACTTGGCTATAATTTACATTTTTTCTTTCTAAGCCCGTCTCTGGTTTGTGATTTTGATGACCTCTGTTATTTCTACCATGCACCCCCCCCCCCCCCCCCCGGCCATGGGGCAATGCCTTTATTTACTGTTTTTGATGAGAAAAGCCAATTTCTCTTTTGCCCCTTTCAACTGTCCCCTCTCTCCCCCTTCGCGCGCACGTCAACGCTTATCCAAAAGAGAAGGTTCAGTTCGCAGATCAAACAATTAGAATTTCATTGGCGGCTGCTCCGAAGTTTTATCTATACTGTAATCGTTACTTTTCTAGTAAAATCTATCTAATATCTGGTCCTTATTTCTTTTTCTTTTGGTGCAGATCAAAATATTGAACAGCTGGTCATGCGTAGTGTGCTTAGCTTTCTTGGCAAAGTAGATGTAAGGTATGCTGTTAATTGCTCACTAGTTTATCTTGTTCTTTAGATTATAATAATGTAGTCCTGATTTCATGTCATGTTTCCCCTCAGCACCAATACATATCTTCTACATCATGAACTTCTTAACTTCATGCTCATCGCCATGTCAACTCAGCTTCTTAGTGGATCGTCACCAGGTCCAGACATTGTGCACCCCTTTATTGATGCCATGATGGTTCAGGTAACTAGGAGAACAGTTGCCTTCTAGTTTGTGTTAGCTCTCACTTTGTTATTAACTTATTGAATTATCATTTTTTGCGCCTTGCAGGAAAATCATTTAGTTAGTCAGGTCGTCTCTAAATTACTACTAAACTACATCAGACGACCTACCTTTCCCGTTAATAGTTCATCCTATAGTATATTCTCAGAAGTAAATCAGCCTGGCATACTACAGAGAGTTGGCTCTGCAGCTGGTAAATGGAAATCTTTTTCTTTCTTCCTTTCAATATCACCACTTATTTTCACTTTCTCCATTGTGTCTTGACCTCTCTAATTTTGTGGGTGAAAATAAATTGAGTGGTTAAATCCTCATCTGAACATGAACACATAATTAAAAATAATCTCCTCTGATTCTGAATGTAAGTCTAAACATGTGGCATTAACAAGCATACATCTCTGGTTGATGGTTTTCTGTACATGAAGGATGCAAGCAAGTATATCTGGCTATGCATTTTGTTGTCAGACCAAGTTGTTGCACTTTTTTTTTTTCTTCATCCAAGGTTGAACAAGGAAAAACTTAATTATGATATATTTTCAAGCAAAGTTTGGAACTTATGCCCATTGTTTTAATGTATAACATCTGTTTCATCAATGGTTTCATATATGAACATCAAGGCAGTTGTTTTCTTGTGCTGATTGTCCTTGCATATACTCTGCATTAGCTTTTTTGAAATGTTACATGTTTAGACAATTATTTTTATTTCTTTATGTAAGTCTATTTGTTTTTCCTCTTGCTTCTGTAAGTTTTTTTAATTGCCCCATGTGTATAGTGTAGAAATCCTCATTTCAGGTTATAGTTTGTATTTTGCTTGTTCTATATATTACAATTTTGTATTTAAGTGTTTAACTTGGTACTTACTAGTTTTTGCATCTTGCAGCAAATTTTGTGCTGTTTCCATTTAATCTCTTTGTTGGTACAACTGGAGAAGCTACAAGAAGTCCATTGGCAGAAATTAGTCTTAATGTTCTGCTTATTATTATCCATTATCGGAAATGTGTTGGAATGGACTATGTGAAAGACCGGGGTAACAACAACTCAGATTCTCTTAAAAAGGAAGAAAAATATTTTTCTGAAAACCCTTATTGCAAGGCTTTAGAAAATGCTCGGGATATGGAGTGTGAGCTTTCTATCTTTAGCCCTTTTAATGTCCTGTTATTTTTGCACGATTCTGAGTTCCTCTTTTTCTGCCTGCAGTTGATCGCCGTGACATTGAGGGGAA
This sequence comes from Mitragyna speciosa, assembly GCA_024721245.1. Lineage (NCBI taxonomy): Eukaryota > Viridiplantae > Streptophyta > Magnoliopsida > Gentianales > Rubiaceae > Mitragyna > Mitragyna speciosa. The sequence goes on from CM045571.1 coordinate 2,642,318, forward strand.
CGTGCACAATGGTCCACTTGTGAGATTACCTTTTGCTTCTCTCTTTGACACTCTTGGATTGTAAGTGTCAATTACTTAAGCTCAAAATGGAATTACCATTAGAAAAAAGTTTTCTTTCTGAATTAGAAGCTTATGAAAATTTTAACTCTATGATGCTCAATCAATTATGTAAGATGTCTTGCATAAAGTGTGGAGTTTCGTTCGTAATATTACTATTTCTACTATGGCCTAATAAGTAAATTGGTGGAGAAACTCTCTTTTGAGTTTTGATAAAGCACAAATTTGCTCGTCTGCATGTGTATGGCAAATATTTCCTAGTCACAATTATATTATAGTCGTGAAAAAGTTTGTTATTTGTAGAAACTTGAAATAGAATTATTGCTCAGGTGTTTGGCCAATGAGAGATCTGTCCTCCTCCTTTACTCAATAGTTCAAGGGAACTCAGCTTTTCTGGAGTATGTTTTGGTGCGAACAGACCTTGATACTTTGGTATGAGGTTGCATCCATCTTTTTCTTCTCTCCGCATTGAAGTTAGATGATATTTGAGAAAATATTCCGCCTTGAAGGGAAGTTATTATTATGTAAAGGAATATGTCATTATGAAAGAATACCTAAACACACTAAAGAAAACACCAATTCTCAAACAATCTGGCTTCTTAAGAGTACGGCAATTTATACTATGGCAAAAAGCTTTACTGTGGGTTTCATTTCTTTAACGAATTAACAGTTGATGCCCATGCTGGAAACACTATATAATGCATCAAGGAGGACATCAAATCAAATTTACATGGTGCTGGTTATCCTTCTTATACTCAGTCAGGATTCCTCTTTCAATGCCAATATCCACAAATTGGTAAGTATGGAGTTCCTAAACTTGCAACTAACATAAAGACAAGAAGAGTGATAGACTATTTTTCCTGCAGATACTGCCTAGTGTTCCATGGTATCAAGAACGTCTCCTCAATCAAACATCTCTTGGCTCTCTTATGGTCATAATTCTGATTAGGACTGTGAAATATAAGCTCCGGGTATGATTTGAAGTATCTTGCACACATGCACTCCCTTCTTGCATACATGCACTCCCTTCCTCATCCCTCGTCTCTCACTTTTCACGTGTCTGTGGAGAAATTGGTTATTATTCATAGCTGATGGATTGTTAAAGAGACAGATTGGATTGTTAAAGAGACAGATCGTAGAGCCACAATTTCTGTATTAGAAGAATCAAATGCTGATAATCAGTTTACATTGCTATAATAACCAAGCATGTTGAAAGGCTTAGCACTTCACTACACGATGAACATTTATCCAATCCCATGATGAAGATGAGCATAATCTTGTTTGTGAATATGGTGATTTAGGATGTTTATCTCCACACAAATTGTCTTGCAACTCTAGCAAATATGGCACCTCATCTGCATCGGCTGAGTGCTTTTGCATCACAGCGATTGGTCAGCCTTTTTGATATGCTTGCCCGCAAGTATGTTCTGGATTTATTTTCAGTTATTATTATTTTCTCTTACCTCACAATTGCAGTCAAGTCTTATACTTTGTCAATTTTGGAATTTGAAACAAATTCTAGGTACAATAAATTAGCAGAAATGACTAACAACAAGATGCATATGCCTGGTGGTGAATCAAGAGAAGAAGACAACCTTCCACTAGATACAGTAGCGCAGTTCGTTATCTTCATGCTTGTGCTGATCTCTACGTGACACTTCTCCTGATGTGTGTTGTTTGCAACTAAACTTAGTGTTACTTGTTGTATTGTTGCATGTATTGTTGCAGTCAGCAGAATTACACATTTACACCGACTTCTTGAGAATTGTTCTGGAAATATTGAATGCAATTCTAACTTACACTTTGCCACGGAATCCTGAGGTATTATAATTTGGCTTTGTTGTGGTTTGCAAAATTGCTTCTTACTGATCATATTCGCAAGATTACAAGTAATCCTAAATAGACTTGTGGGTTGTTATATTTATGATTACCTGTTTGCATTTGGCAGGTTGTATATGCAATTATTCACAGGCAGGAGGTCTTTCAACCCTTTAGGAATCATCCCCGATTTAATGAGCTGCTTGAAAACATATTTACAGTATGGTCTTAGCTATTGTAGTACAGGACTTTAATTGAAACACTTGGAGAATAGATGCTTTGGGTCGTTTTCAGTCTGTGAATGTTATATAAATATGCTTGTTGAAGTGCAGTTCTATATTCTCATAATGCCTCTTCGATTTTATAGGTTTTGGACTTCTTCAATAGCCGAATGGATGCTCAGACAACGGATGATGAATGGTCAGTTGAGAAATTACTTCAAGTTATAGTCATCAACTGTCGATCCTGGAGAGGTGAAGGCATGAAGGTGCAAAACATATGCTTGTCTTCCTACTTCAATTGGTTGTTAGAATAATTTGCACTTCTACTAGTTTAATTGAATGGATCAATAGATTGTCTGTGAATTCTTATTCTGATATGCACACTAATGTGATTTGGAACTCTTTTTCTTGAATAGATGTTTACACAATTGCGGTTTATGTATGAACAAGAGAGTCATCCTGAAGAGTTCTTCATTCCATATGTGTGGCAGCTAGTTTTGTCCTGCAGGTACCATTGGCTACTTACTTTTGTTGCTCTTCTTTGGAGTACTTCTAAGTGGAATATGTAATTTAGTGAATCATTTATAGAAATAGCATCATGTTCTGCTCCCCCTTGTATTCCCACCCCGTCCCCAAGCCCAGAAGATAAAAAGGGAATAAAACAAATAGGACGGGAGTGATATAATGTCCTAATTTGTGAATTAAATTTGTTTCAATTTACTTATTTTCTTCATGCTCAATCCTGGCAATCTGCTTTATTGTGTTTACCTGTTAGTTATTAGCTGCTTATTTAGCGTTTGCTATCAAGTCTTTCAGTTGAATGGACTGGCAGGCTGGTAGTATGTTATTGTATTTGAGTATCCTGTTAGGTAGTTAGAATACCTGTACAAGTCTATAAATTGCTAGTTAACTGATTCGTTCATTTACTTATGATGCAGCAGTTACAGTTTTGATCTCAGCAGCATTAATTTGTTCCCAGTAGACCTACCCCTGGAAGTGAGTATTGATATTTCAGTTTGGCTTTTACAGATTGGACTTAAATTTAGTACATTAATTTAGCGCTGGAAATGTTTTTGTTTTCTCATTCATGTATGATGCTTATCTCTTTCTCTGCCTCCGGCATAGGACATTTGTCAGACTGTTTCTTGTTTTCAGTTTTTATAACAAATTGTTGCTTTGTTTGGTTGGAAACAGGATACTTATACGGGAGAAGAGGACGAAAAGCTTCAAAATGATGAGCTCAATGGACATGAACGTCGGATGGCAACATCAGTCTGACAGATGCTATCGATAGAAAGATAGCCATGTGCCTATTGTCTGTGTAAATAGATACACATGCTATAGTATACCTGTATTCTTGTCATTCTTTGGTTTTTTTATTTTTTAAGTTTTTTTAAATACATGCAAGAGTGTAAAATGCCTTTCCTTTATAGTCAAGTTCTTTGCTTTTTCCTTGCGTTCTATTGGTGAGGAATCGCCATTGTAATGATTAAGAGTCGTGGCTCAAACTTAGTTGCATACTATAGTGATCATATAAGGTCCTTTTCCCGAGTCTCCGCGAACTGCATTTGAATGACTGACTAGTGCCACCATCCCCCCGGTTTATTCTCAATAGTAATTCGGGCACACTCAACCCTTGGCATACACAAAGCGGACAACTTTCTCTCTCTACTCTTCAAAAGCTTTAACGCAATGCTAGAAACTCAAATTTTTCCAATTGATTCCAGCTATGCAATACAAGTAGTGATCTCTGAAGGGTTACAGAATTCGCTCAGACTGGAATGCAATAAATCGGAGGAAGAACTTCGGTAGATGACTTAGAACAAAGCTCTTGGAAATATTTGAATCACTTCGGTAGAGGAGCATTACAATAACCAGAAAATCCTGCACACCAGTTTCGGTACCTGCAGTTGCAGATCAGGAAGCAACATCATCATGAAAACAACTATACATTTTATCAGCATTAGCATGATTACTCTGTTTGACGATCTCGAAACTTGTTTCCATCCTAAACTCTTCAATTTCCTGTTATATTGTTTAAACTCAGAACCTTAAAAGCTTTTTCTTGATCAACCTCAACAGCTGCTAGCTTAAAACATTTAAGTCTGTATCAAATTTTGTCAACCTGCCAATGTAACGACATGTAGTTATTTTCATGCGCAAGTTTGTTTCATGAATCAATCAAGAATTGATACTAATTCAGACCATATCCGTTGTATTTTCATCTCTTAGCCAAGAAACCTAACCTTAGTTTTATCTATTGACAGTAATCCCTACTGCTACTTATTACTAGGCCAAATTTGCAGTGGAAAAAGGAAATCATTTACCTCCATTCCTTGAGAACCCAGTTTCACTCTTTGGATTTGGATATGATTTTTTTTTCCCGTCTTCTTCAATATGTAAGTGATATGGGAGCTCTAATTGATCCACTATAAGTTCCAAAACCACTAGAATTTATGTTGTCATGTTAGTAGGTCCCTCTGTTGCTCTTAGTATCAGAGTTCAATTAACAATATTTGACCTTTTGCAGAAATTGTTAACTTAGCCGACTACGGCAGGTCAAACCGTTTAATTCAAATCCCTTCAACAATCGGAAGGCTGCAGCATATTCTTGTTTACTCAGAATTCTTGATCAAACAAAGAAGAAAATTAGTCCAGGATAAGTAATAAATGTACTCGAGTACATTGATACCTGTTGATTTAGAGATTCTCTAATCATTACGCTAATATTCTACATTCTCTGAATCTTTTAACTCATCGCTGACACCATCTAAGATTTGTCTCAAGTGACTTTATTTCTGAAACAAACCATTAGATTCAGGACATTTTTGTAGGTCTCAAGGATCTCCACGCCATTTATGTAGCTGATGGATTCCTATTTTTGGGAGGTGTAGTTGCAAATTTCCAACTGTATTTGTACAAGATAGGCACCTCCCTCTCACCAACTACTTCATCAGCCGGCACTGCTTCAGAAATTGTTTTCAAATCCTCTTCTGTAAGCTTCACGGCCAGGGATCTGATGTTATTATCAAGATTCTTAACCTTAGTAGTCCCTGCAACAAGGAAGGATGAAATATAAGAATGATAAGAATTATCTAGCATCATGAATTTCAGTGGAATAGCTTCATGAACGAATTGAAGATGGAATTCAGAACATAAAATTATTTAGCTTGTCTGATCTCAAAATATGATACTGAAAAATCCCATTGGAGCAAAATTTACCAGGAAGTGGTACAATGTCATCTCCCTGATGAAGCAACCATGCCAAAGCTAATTGAGATGGCGTGCAGGCATGCCTTGATGCCAATTCTGCTACGCGGGAATAATGAAGTTTGTTCCTCTCTAAATTCTCTCCATTGAATCGAGGAATGAAATTCTGTCATTGGAATCAATCAAATAGTACTTTAAAATTCAAAATAAATAACAGGTGAAAATCATCCAATTCTTGTTATATCATACACAATTGAAATCACTCAATCTTGAAAATCCAACAATAGCAGATGAAATCCCAAGACATTCCCCTCCAAGGTGGCTATACTTCCCTCCTCGACCAGCGACAGTCTTTGAAACAAAGACAGATTCTTTACCCACAGCTTCCCTCTTGCATTTTCAAGAAATGGAAAAATCTGATTTCAATAACAGACAAACTGGAATTTTTTTTTTCCGTATACACATACCAATAGACTCTCTGAAGGTACGTTCTCTGCCATTGCCTTCCCTGCAAAGAAGCCATGACCTAGAGGGCTGTATGCCACAATTCCAATACCAAGCTTTCTGTACATAAAGGAATAAGGATAAGCCATAGCTAGACAAAACTAGGGACTGTGATCTGATGATAATGTTGAAAAAGAAGATGGAGTTCGAACATATTCATTTTCCCAGGGAAAATATTTTCTATGAAAATAAATTTCTAAGAAAATAATCATTTTCCAATTATTTTCTGGTGTTTGGTCAAATAATCATTAGAACAAAATTTCCCATCACATTATCCTTCACCTGGCCAATAACTCCTCACCACTTCCTATACCCACCCGACCAGCCCTTCCTTCCCCCCACCCATTCTCTCTTCCGTCCTGTTTGTTCTTTCCCAAATACCCCACCAATATAACACCAACTTGAGCCCCTTAGCAGCATGATATACGGATGATGAGAAGAATAATCTTGGGTCCACAATCTCCTTCCTTTCTCCTCTGATTGATCTCCTGTTCCTGTTTTTTGTAACTCAATCTTTATTTGTTTTGTGTTTATCCTCATGTCCGTCTGTGTGTAATAGGTGTAGATATGTGTGTTTTGTGTTTATCCACTAGTATTCCAATTGTGTTGTGTGCAATAGGTGTAAACTGTGTTTATTGTAATGAGGTAGGTAATATAAGATGACAATCCCAAATTGCCTTTTAAAACTTCCAAATTTTTACTTCTTTCATGCTTTGGGAGTACAGAGACATCACAATTAAATCAGGAAAACAACTTCCGGTTCTTTCTAACAGAAGTCATTTTACACCCATTACACCCATTACTGTAAAATGTTTTCTGGCAGAAAATATTTTCCCCAACTAAATTGCAACCAAACAATCCAAATTTCTGAAAACATTTTCGGGAAAATAATTTCAGTTGAATCAAACGGAGCCTTAATGTAAGTAAAATTTCAAATGACGACTTGAGTTATATGTTAACAAACCGGCAAAGTGGAATAATGTCAGTCTCAATTTCACGAGTCAACAGAGAATACTCCATCTGTATGGCAGTTATAGGATGAACAGCATGCGCTCTTCTTATTGTGTCCGTACTTGCTTCAGACAATCCAATGTACTTTATCTTGCCATCTTCCACAAGTTTTTTGAGCTCCTCCATCTACCTTGGCAAGAGAATTGAAGATCATCCATCAAATTTCTTATTCAAATTTGTTGCAATATCAACTAAAACAGCTCTGGATGCTTACAGTGTCTTCGACTGGCACTGAAACATCTATCCGGTGCTGATAGTACAGATCAATGTAGTCCACCTTAAGCCTCTTAAGACTAGCTTCACAACACTTACGAACATATTCAGGACTACCGTTGATGATAACTTGGCCGTCCCTATCTGAGATGCCAAATTTTGTGGCCAATTGAACCTTTTCTCGAGGAAGGTTCTTTAAAGCCTGAAAAGGCAACAGAAGTAATAACTGTTCATGTAAAAATATGGTTCCAAAAATGCAACTTTCGTTTGATGAAGTTCTGATGATTAAGCCATACAAGTCCTTTTGAATCTACTACATCCATGTATTTTCTTTCAAAATAAGGTAGTCAGTACTAACTAATGCTTGATGCAATTTGCGAGTATATATGTCGCATAATAACCAATTCTGATCTTGATTTTCTCCTTATTTTTTGTCATTGCTTGTTGATTGTAAGGAAAAAGAATTCTGCTAAGCATCAAAGCTCAATCTTGAAACAGAATGGACTACCTTTCCAACCAAGATCTCATTATGATGATTTTCTCCATAGACGTCTGCCGTGTCAAAGAATGTGATGCCTCTGCTGAATACTTCCTTAATCATTAAACATCCCTCTTCGTATGGGAGAGGACCACCATAATAACCAGAGAGTCCTGCACATCCATAGGCCAGTTTGGATACCTGCAAATCAAGAAGCAAAACCATTACGAAATGGCTGACCTAGTAAATTAAAAGACCTACGCTGACTTCTCGGAATTACCAGGATCAGTCTATTTTGTGTGGTTTTTCTGACTCTTACTCCCATGATCCCATCATATATGTTGGTTCTGAATTACCTCTAATCATTACTAACAAATCAATGATCTATTACAACTAGGAAGACAACCATAAAACATGGAAGGAACAAAGCATAAAATTAATAGAATTGAAATCAGAACACTATAGTCAGAGTGAGTATCCAAATCACGTAATTCGGAATTATGATTTTGGCTGACTGAAAATAGAATCATTTACCTCTAGACCCTGAGAACCTAGTTTCACTCTTGGAATTTGGATTTGATTCTCTTCTTCCATCTTCTTCTTTAAGACACCAATGTTCAGTTCAAATTTTGTAAATTTTTAGAAAGTCAAAACCACATTGAGGCAATAGAATGCATTCAGTTTAACATTTATTGATAAAGCTCCAAATGCAGTGTCATTTGATGCAACAATGGACTGCACTCTTGGCCTCTCTTTTTGGGTGGCCCTCTTGGCTATAATTGCCTACCTCTATTCAACCTACCACCCAAAGAAAAGGGTCCAGCTTGACATATTATTGACTTTCTGCAACATGTGCTGATTGTAAATTTACTGTGTTCCAACAACTAGCATCAACAATACAGAGCAAAATAAAGATTTTGATAAAAAAGTTCTTACTCTGCCTGAGCCACCCTGTTAATGTAATTTGAGACAGGTAAATTGCATTTAAGTTGACTTGTCATCTTCCAATGTGAAAGGAAACGGTGGAATCTGTTCACTGGCAAAGGAAATGCCAAGAATTTAATCTGTGATGTGCTCTTCTTTGACTGCTCAAATAATCTTGTTCACGGTGTTTTACAGTATTACCAATTCTTGGTAAACTTTGTGGGGTATCTCGATGAATTCCAAAGTCCGAGCATACTTGAAATTTTTGGTGGTTAGGACATTTTTCTTAAGTTGATTACTAAGACTGAAACGTTACTATTTAAAAGCGAACAGAAATGCAAAATATTGTATGCACAATATGGGGTTAATTACATTTTGACCCCCCCCTAAACTTGGGTATCATTAACGCTTTGTTCCTGAACTTCTATTATATACACTTTGTCCCCATAATAAGTCAAATGTTAGAGATACAATTCTGTCCAAAAATGCGGTGAAATGACATAAGTGCCCATTAATAATAATTAAATTTAATTACAATTTATCCTCTAAACTCAGTGTGGAGTAACACTTTGTCTCCCTCCCCCTCCCTCTTTAAACTTGGGATGTATACCTTTGTCCCCTGTCAAGATCGATCAATAAATAGAAATAACATTTAAATAGCATTTTTTAAAGATCAGTTAATCATTAGAAATAACATTATTATCCAAAGACACGAGAAAATGATGGTAATACCCACATAAAATGGTTGTATGGTCATAATAGAGGGAAAATAATGAAAATATGTAAAAAGAGCTATAGTTAAAATTTCGCCAAATTTTCATAGAAAAAAATATATAAATGAAAGTATTTTACGATAAAAAATCAAAATGAAAAATTTAAAGCAAAAACTACCTTGAGAAACATTCTTTGATGTAGCAATATAAAATTTTGAAATAAATGAAAAACAAAAAAAATTACCAAAATACATGTATATATTTAAAACCACAAAAAAAAAAGAATTTAGGAATTAAAATTATTCAAAAAGTGAATATTAATGTAAAAAGATGAAACTTATAGTTAAATTAAATTACAGACGGTAGTGCATATATGCCAATAAATATAGTGCAATTGGTGTTGCCTGTGCATTTTGTTAACTACTCAAAATTAATGTTGTATTAATTTGCAACTTTTGCATTTAATTTGTCATCATTTTCTTTTCATATACAAATTTGACAAAATGCTTACAAATTTGTTTCTTTCTAATTTATTTGTATTAATTTAATATTATGAAACAAAAAATTTAAATAAGATTATCTATGATATAGTATGAAAAAGAATTAAATTGAAAAGCTAACTACATCTCAATAAAAGTAAACTATAAAAATAAAAATTAAAGAGATTTTTGCTATATCAAATTTTTAATTATTGAAGAACTACATTAGATTCATATAAAAATTATTTTAGAATGAAATGTATTCGGTTTTAGAAAACTATATAAATAAAACAAGTTTATAACTGATTACAAACTAAAATTATAAATTGTTAAATCCAAAAGGAAAAGAATAGGGATAAAGCTTATAAATTTTAGAAGGTATTTTATTGACAAAACATGCCTCTCTTTTAAATAGGGCTGACGGTGTTAACACTTAATGCAAATTGTGTTCATTGGGCGGTTAGAGGGTAAGTTTTACTAAGACCAAATTCAGGGGGCAAAGTGTAATTAACCCCCAATAAATGCGCATATAATTATACATGCATATAACTGTATGTGGAGAAAATCATTAACTTGAATTGAATCATTAAAGTAAGATTCTCAAGAAGGATTAAATTGAAGGCAGATATCTGATTCCATAGCTATTAAGCTTCACTTAACAAATTATTCATTGTTTGGCTGCTCAAACACAGAAGACGTAGGGAGAAGAGAGAGAATTCAAGAAAAGAAGAATCAAACACATCATATGTGATAACATACAGGCTCGCGGTATTTTCACTTGTTTTTGACACAAAAAATTATTGATCACATCATTATTTCTGAAACAAACAAGAAGAGATTGGACTGCTGTCAATTCCTCAGGCTTCAGTATGGCAGAGTTTGTGACTGCTAATTTTTGGGCTGTGTAGTTGCAAATTCCCACGAGTATTTGAGGAAGAATTCGGAATCTCTTCCACCAGTCACTCCACCAAGAGGCACTGCTTCAGAAATTACCTTCAAATTGTCTGGTGTGAGCTTCAAGGCCAAGGATCTAATGTTACTGTCAAGATTCTTTAGCTTAGTTGTCCCTGTAGATTATTGATGAAGTGAAGCAAAGAAATAGACGCCCATTCAAAATGTGTCTTGAATGATAAAAGCATAGAAAATCACCATTCAAGTTTCAAAGCTGTAAACCAATAGGAGAAAAACGTACCAGGTATTGGTATAATATCATCTCCCTGATGAAGAAGCCAAGCTAAGGCTAGCTGCGAAGTTGTACAGTCAAATATAGCAGCCAGTTCTTCTAAACGAGCATAAACGGGTTTATTTTTCTCTAAATTTTCCCCAGAATATCGTGGGATTCTATTCTGCATTGAGAGGAGGAAAAAGAGGAGGGGGGGGGGGGGGTGAGAAAGAAATATGTGAACATCATCTATAGCGACGAAACATCTTGAATATGTGATTGCAATGTTAAACCAACAAAAAACAAGGGACTTGTATTCTTCAAAGTAGTCTTTGCAGAATTAGCACATTTTATTGATGCAATCATTCAACTCTTGTCTTGTGAGATTAGCTACAGGTGTAATTCAATTCAATGACAGTCCTAGTGAATGGTGATATTCCTTTTCCAGTAATCAAAATCTTTGGAAACATATATATTCTTTACCCCCAACTCCCTGGGGGAGGGCAAGCTGACATGCAATAATAATTGATACTCGATATATTTTATACTTGCATAAGTTGCATACCAAGTAGCTGTACGAAGGAATACTCTCCGAAACTGCCTTTCCACCCAAGAAACCACGACCAAGAGGACTGTAAGCAACAATTCCTATTCCAAGCTCCCTGCAGAAGAGGAATCAAGCTCATGCAGATTAAAATGAATCATAAGATATGTCCTACAATGGTTTCTCTGTAGGGCAGATTCAAGACTTTTAGTACACAGGAAATATATATCCAAGCTTTGAGGCAACGAATTTGGTTCGAAGTTTGAACCCTAAAAGAAAACATTAGCACTTCAGTTAGAAGTTGACAAACCGGCAGAGTGGAATAATTTCATTTTCAATTTCTCGAGTTAACAAAGAATACTCCATTTGTACGGCAGTAATAGGATGAACAGCATGAGCTCTCCTTATTGTGTCTGCATTAACTTCAGAAAGCGCAATGTATTTTACTTTTCCCTCCTCGACTAGCCTCTTGAGCTCCTCCATCTAGATTGGCAAAAGATCAAAGATAAGCTGAAACTTTTTTCAATACAAAAGAAACTGATTTTTAGGTCCTTCATGCTTACAGTGTCCTCTATTGGCACTGAAACATCCATGCGATGCTGATAGTATAGATCAATATAGTCCACATCAAGCCTCTTTAGGCTGGCTTCGCAGCATTGCCGAACATAGTCAGGGGTACCCTTGACACCAATGGTATTTCCCTCCAAGGTAATGCCAAATTTAGTTGCTAATTGCACTTTTTCCCGTGGAAGCTGCTTTAAAGCCTGAAAGCACCAACAGTAAACATCACACATCTATAGAACTGCTATAGACTATAATCCACTAAATGTTGTTAGAGAGAGCATCAATTTTAGAAAAACAGTCTTGAAAATGCTTTGGCAACTGGTGTTAAGAAATATACATTCAATGAATGGGCAAAACCATGACAGTTTTATAAATAGCAATCCCCGGAGCTATGTTATGAGCATCCAAAGCTTAAATTGGAAGTGGATGCGTAACCTTTCCAATCATGACCTCATTATCATATCGCCCATAAACATCTGACGTGTCAAAGAAAGTGATACCCCTGTCAAATGCTTCTTTAATAATAAAACATCCTTCTTCGTGGCAGAGAGGAGCATTATATAATCCAGAAAGTCCCACGCATCCAAAGCCCAATCTTGATACCTACATGATAAGAAGGAAAAGCCTTAGCATCAGATCTGACCAGAAAACTCACTGGATTAGAAATTGTCCCCATAGAAGATTAATTCCTTGATTCCCTTGCTTGGCTGCTGTGAATAAGGGGATTGCAGGAGGACTGCTGAGTGTTGGCTTCTACCTAAATTAGTTTATCTTGTACGAATTTTCTAATTTCTAAACTTATTAATGCATCAAGCTACTTCCATCTATCAAATTTTCTAGCAGTCTGGGTTCTAAATCCAAGTTACTCAGCAAGTTAACAACCGAGAACCTCCAGAGGAGATGACAATCGACGATGGACATTAAAGAATATATGACCATTTAGGCATCAGGAGGTCAAGACAGTCACTTCGCCTAACTTGGATAGAATTAAACAAACAATTATATGTTGTCTATAACACGATTGACCAAACGACTTAAACAATCAATAAGCAATTTTGACTGGTCTGAACAAACAATCACACTAAACCATAACCAAACCATGTAGCACAAGCAGAAAAAATCACCAGAGAACTGGATTTTACACCCCTGGGACTTAATAATAGTACAAAAGATTAGTATCTGAAACTCACATTGCAAAGATTATAATTTTGAACAATAAAACTTGGTACAACTAAAGAGCAAGTGTGTTCCCATCAATACGTAATCAAAATCAGAAATTTGGACTGAAGAAGTTGGCTTCATTTAAAAGGGTCTATTGGAAGTGGTAAAATCTTGTACCTTCAGTCCTTGAGAGCCCAGTTTCACTTGTGGGATTTGGATTTGCTTCTTTACTTCCATTCTTCCTTGAATCTACCAGAGGTCAGTCCACTATTGAAATGATAAAACAGAAGAAAGTGGGTTGAGATCACCGAGACCACTTCTTTGATTTCCTTATTGGATGTATTAGCAAAGATTTAGATTTTAATACAGCAATGAGTAGTAAGTGACTAGTTAAAAATTGATGCTGGAATTTAAAAGACCATATTGATAATGATTCTAATCATTGTAACATGTGGGACTCAAGCTGAATTATATTTGTAGTCTTGGCCATGGATGCCTCAACCTGAGTCATTGGTCCCATTTACAATGTTGCCACGTACTTGAAGATTGTTTTAGCTTTGATTAACGCAAGAGAAAACTTTCTGAATATTTTCTTCATATTTTTTCACAATATTCAAGCCTTTTTGCTATGGGAATTTACCACTGGATTCTGTTTGTTGTTACAAGTAATCTATGGGGAATTTTACTAATTATGAATTGACCCCCTCTGGACCCTCAGATGGTGAGTTATTGACCCCTGCTGGATCATCACACGTAGCAATAACTGCCACTTGTACTACAGCTGTTATTTCAAGTGAAGTTGTGAGTTTAATGCTTTGGACAACGCACCAATACGATTTAGAGCTACCATCAAGAATGCATGCAAGCAAGCAAGGTTGCGAGTTACTTCGAGAGTTTGCTTTAGTATTATATACTTTTGATCTTCCTCCATCTCCTCCCCCCCACCCCACCCCCCTCTCTGTGTGTGTGTGTGTGTCTCTCTCTCTCTCTCTCTCTCTGTGCCAAGTTTGATCACTTGAACAGTGCTAGTAATAGGTTAAATTGTTATAGAATATTTATATACAGTGCAGCACCAAAACTAGTGGAATGGAGGTCATATCATTTATCTCTTAACCATTAAACAAGCCAATGACCACAAGGCTTCTAAACTATTAAATTAGCCAATGACCAGTGACCAGAAGGCTTTAGAGCCTCGAGAAAACATTGTAGATAATTTTAAAAATTTAACATCAGAGGATGCCAAAGATGTTCAATCCTTCAATTTTTCTGAAAACAAGAAAATATGAAGAAATAGTTGATCCGAAGGCATGGGGTCAATTGGCACACAAACCAACAAATCACGCAATCAAGTTTAAAAACATTCTTGTTGGTTGAAAATGTGAAAATATTAGGAAGTGGTTGATCTAATTTATATGATTAATACTAGCATATCAGTAGAATTCTACAAAAAAAGAATACAAATAATGTTTTGGGAAAAAAAATGTTGAATTGCAAGAAGGAAAATGATATTTTGATTGCGAGAAGGAAAATGATAATCAAACGAATATATTATTCCTTCAAAATCTCCCCCTCAAAAAAAAAAAAAAAAAAGGTTTCTCGAATATAATCTGATTTATTTGCATTCAAACTATAACCAATTGGTGTGAATGCGGATATTTCAATTATTTTCGTATGCAAAGTAGGACCTAAAATAAAAGTTCAGAGGTGTAATGTGAAAATTAATGAAAATTCGAGAAGTGCATATAATTAGTCTTTTTACATTCATAACCCAATGCCACATAACCAATTCAAGAAATAGACAAATCAAACAGCCACATAGCCTCCTCCAATCGCTAGGTTCCACGTCATCCAATGAGGAAAGCGTGATACGACATCGTTTTCGAACCTCAGATTTTTCTGAAGAATTCAGAGGGCTTCACTAAAATAAAACTCAACGAAACATTGATTCATAGGAAAATCAAAGAGGAAAGGAAAGGAAAAAAAAAAAAAAAAAAAAGAAGGCATCTGAAAAAAAAAAAATGGAGAGGAAGAGAGATGGGATCCTGTGCACCAAGGTCTACGGGCTTGTGGTACTTCTCCTCCTCGGCTTTCTGCAAAATCTCTCAGTATCGGCTTTGTCCGTAACAGTAAACGACGTCGAATGTGTCTACGAGTACGTTCTCTACGAAGGCGACACTGTTTCGGGAAACTTTGTGGTCGTTGACCACGACATCTTCTGGAGTTCCGATCACCCCGGCATCGACTTAATTGTACTCTCTAGCCTACCCTTTTTCTTTTGTTTTTTCATTCTTTTTTATTATTTTTATCATCTGGGTTGCGCTTTGATTTCATTTTTAGCTGATGGGTTGGGAAAAAGATTGGATTTTTATGCCAAATTTGGCCTTTTTTTGCTGGGTTTTCTGAGATTGGATGAAATTTTATGATGGAAATTTTAATTTGTTAATATGGGATTCATTTTTCTGTGGAATTGGCTTTATTCTTATATTTTCAAATGTATTTTTGTGCTTATATTTTCAAATGTATTTTTGTGTTTAAATTTGATTAAAAGGGAGCTTTGATTGATCTTTTTTGTCTTTGAGTTTATTGGTGGATGGTTTTTTGTCAGCTAGATTCTGATGTTATTCAAATATGAGTAGGATTAAAGTCGAATTAATTGTAAGGAAAACGATGAGGGCTGTTAGTCTTGTATATAGTTGTGTAAAATCTGAAATATGCGAACAGGTTTTGTTCTTTGTTATGAAACTTTAGGAGAAAAAATAATGTGTGTAGGGAAGGCGATAAACGACAGCTAGCTGTACTGTTTGTATTGATTGCTATGAAATTCATCTTAGAAATTGTGAGTAAGCGTGGAAAAGAACGCAGGTTTGATTTTAGCTTGATTCTATTTATATTATCTGTTCACCACTTTTTATTCCTTAAACAAGGAGATGTAGTCCATTTTCTGTCTCTGTTTGCCGCTCCATTTGCCAGGCGTTGCAACAAGATAGTTTGTTATAAACTTCTCTTTATAATATTAGGGAACCATGATGATTCCATAGGTATATTAACATAGACTACAAGAAACTTTTGTACTACGTCAACCTCTAATCAGATGAAATGTCATTTAGGCTTTTCAGGTTTGAATTGTTATAATGCGCTGGAGAAAGTGAAGTTTGCACATTAGTGCTCTTATTTTGGAATGAGATGTAAATATAAATGCATGAACTCAGAATCTTTGTGGTATTTGTTTGGGACAAGGAAGTAGTAGACGGCATAGGCATACGGATGAAAGAAAACATAAAATATGGGAAAGCAAGTTTGTAATAATTCTTTCATTTTCTTTCCATTTGCAGGTGACAGCTCCTGGGGGTAGTGAAGTGCACACTATAAAGGGAACATCTGGGGATAAGTTTGAGTTCAAGGCCCCACGAAGTGGGATGTACAAGTTTTGTTTTCACAATCCTTATTCAACGCCTGAAACAGTTTCTTTCTACATACATGTTGGCCACATTCCAACCGAACATGACTTGGCCAAAGATGGTTTGTCCTGCTCTTTTGTAAATTATCTTTGGATTGAAATATAATCTGGTTTGTTATTTCATTTTGAAGTTTCAGATAAGTATTGATTCCTACTAGGTATTTTGAAGGAAATTTGCTAATATTGGCGAACATGCAGAATGGCTGTCTTAAGTTCGTTGTCTCTATTCTAAATGTATTACTTATCCTTTTATTGCAGAGCATTTGGATCCCATAAATGTGAAAATTGCTGAATTGAGGGAGGCATTGGAATCTGTTACAGCGGAACAAAAGTACCTGAAAGCTCGTGATACTCGTCATCGCCATAGTAAGCCTATTGTTCTTTTTCCTAAAGTAGAGCCCTTTCCCAGGAATTTAATTATTGAACTAGTGGCTGCATCCCGCTACCTAGTTAACCAAGAGTTTTTACCTGCGCCTTCCCACATTTGCTGGTTTCAATGCGTAACTTAATGCTTTAAAATATGGATCCAGAATAAACTGTCATAGCTTATTGTAGCAACTGAGAAATTTAAGTTCTGATATTGCTGCTTTGTGGTGCATGTGAAATTTTTAGTGATATACTTATATGTTATGTACCATTTCTAATGCAGCTAATGAGAGCACACGCAAGCGTGTTATATTTTACACTGTTGGAGAGTACATTTTGCTGGCTCTTGCAAGTACTCTTCAAGTCGTATACATTAGACGCTTGTTCAGCAAGTCAGTTGCTTACAATCGCGTCTGATGAATTCACAGGAGGCTCCTCAGGCTAGGTCTTGTTTTTGGTTTTCTAGTTTAATTTCCTTTTCCCGTTTTCTGTTCTTTTTTCTTGAATGGACTGTAGCAATGTAAGTTAGACAATCACAGTAACACACTTTGTGCAACTGCTGATGCATTGTGAACTTAATTCAACTGTGATAACCAAACTTTGATTGCATGAGTGAAGATGTGCTGAAAATCAGGAACCAAGGAATATGGTGTTGGCGAAACAGTTCTATTTGAACCATTAAATCTTTTCCACTCTCTTTACTTTACCCAAAATTTAAAAAGATAAAAAAGAAAAATTTCCATTTTTTGGGCAACCATTGTGGCCCTTGTTCACTGTGATGCATATGGACAAGATCACAAGAAAATAGGAGTTTGTAATGGGGCGGAACTCACGTAAACGCCAAGAAGGGTGGTTTTCTTTTCCACTCTCCTGAAGGTTTTCTTTTTCCTTTGTTCTTTTTGCATTTTCTACGGGGAAAAGGTCCCACTATTATGAAATAGAAAGCGGACACATCATGATCCACACTTCATTGATAAACTAAGGGGTTGCTGGGTTCACAGGAATGGGAATGAATTCTTTATAAGCTGTTTGGTTGGAAAAAATCAGAATTAAGGAACTGGAATCATTTTTTAAATTTTTAAAATTTTCTAATCCTGACTAAATTGGAGGGAATCGAAATCACTCTTAAAATTTTTGCAATTGACTTTTTTTTTATTCTTCAATTGTTTTGTTGTGATAAACCATCACTAGTCATTATCATTTTGTTTGTTAATCTGATTTAGAATCATAAAATCTTTAAAAGTAAACGATTCCAATTTCGATTTAGATTCCTCTCTACAAACCAAACGCCTTCTAATAGTTTCTTTTTGTATCTAGTGTATCAAGGCATGACCATGGTTCTATTTGGAACCGAGAATTGGATTAGACCGAACTGTATTGAAACCGAAATCGAAACCAGAATCGTAGAACTAGAACTGCCATAAAACCTTAGATAACGATTCTTGTTTTGGTTCTGAAAAATAAAATAATAAATAATAAAATAAAAAATAACACTTATTTCCATATTCAATCTCAATTTCAAAGAAATATCATGTATGTTTTTTTTTCCTTAAAATGTTCACCATGGATAATGTAATATATTTTTCATCATTTGATAATATAGTGTTTTTTTCGTAAAATTTATATTGCACATTCATTTTTCATAAAATAATAAAAAATAATAAAAAAATATAATATTTCCTTTTGAGGTGCGATTCTGGTTTCGAAACCGCCTTATAAGGAGTGGTTCTGATTCTTTTAAAAATTGTACCAAAATTGTCGGTTCTAAAAATATCCAAAGAACACCCTTATATGGTGCGATTCTGATTTTATCATTTCAAGTAACCATAACCGTCGTTACTAGAACTGTGACCATGCCAAAGTGTATCTAATACTAGTTGCATGATTTGTAACTGTTTTCTGGAAACTGATAAGCACTTACTCTTCGAATGTGCAGGATTAAAACATATTTGGAAGGAGATTTCTCTTATCAAAACAGACAAGCATGGACTGGCCAGTAGCTACAAAGATTGGCTCGCATCAATCCTAGAGCTGGAGACAAAAGAAACTGCAGAACTTGTAGCAGTTGTCTCATGGCTTATATGGAAACGCAGAAACGCAAAAATATTTGAAAACATTGAGCAAGATCCAAAGCATATAATTAGTCACGCTCAGTCCCTCATTGGTGAATACAAAGCTGGCCAAGGTAGATCAACAATGTCAATGAACAAGCCAAATGAAGGATGGATACCACCAGTTCGTGAACTTTTGAAACTTAATGTGGATACATCATTTAACAATGAGCAAGCAGGATTAGGAGTAATTGTAAGAGATTACAATGGAGAAATTCAAGCTACCATGGTAGAAAATCTGCAGCAATGCTTTGATGCGGATCATGCTGAGTCACTGGCTTTCCTAAAAGCTCTTGAATGGGCTAAAGAAGTTGGTTTATCTCACTTCCATATTGAAGGTGATGCTCTAAGTGTGATCCAGAAAATTAAAAGCAATGGAAGAAACCTATCAATGACTGGGCACATTATTGAGGCCATTAGAGACCTACTTAAAGAGTTTCCAAAAGTACACATAAATCATGTTTCTAAACAGCATAATAGACCAGCTCACTTTGCTGCTAAATTAGCTCTTCAAGCAGTTAGCAGGATAACTTTCTATTCGAATTTTCCAAAAGATGAAATTCAACATGCTAATCTTGATCTGAAGCAATGACACTTCTCTTTTCTTCAAAAAAAAAAAAACAAAAAAAAAGAGTCTCCAGATTCTCTGTTCAATCATTTTTTATTATCCTCCAATCAATAGAAAGACAGGTGGAGAAATACAACATGAAAGTATAGTGGTTATAAATTCGAAAAGTTGGTTTCTACCTCATGTGATGTTTGACTTCAGAGTATTTTAATAGGATAATACTCACGGCAATATGTTAGTTGTTATCATGATCTAAGACTACTACAACACTTTGCTATATCTACCCTTTAGAAGTAAGATGAAAAATCCTCACCAAGTTCAATTGCCAAAAAAGTAAAAAGCTCACTACCACTATTTATTAATGTAAAAAACAAAAAACAAAAAACAAAAAAAAAACTATTTATGAACATATTCACGTCAAAGTCAACTATAGTGATTAGTTGAATTGTCTGAACAAAATGTATTCTTCACCGACAAAACAGACATGTCAAAATCCAATCACATTTAAAATTTGACAATTATGGAAGCTTTGACTTGGTACCAAAAGAATGCCGACAAAAAGGACACCAGAAAATCATCAAAACTCTACTTCAAAATTAGACTGTGTTGGCCAAAAACAGATTAAAATGTTTACGCCAAATAACGTTTAATTCATGAATCTTGAATTTTAATATCACAATCACCTTATCTACCAATTTTAAACTGAAACTAATATAGTAACTCAAATTCAAAAGTCTTGGAGCCAAAAAGTAAACGCAAACAAATAAAGAAAGATATATTTTTTTAATCTTTTTCTTCAAAGAATAAAGAAATATATTTATATAAATCTAAATATAGTAAAAATATTTAAAGATACACCAATGGCAAATCAGTCAATTATTCCACTAAGAAAACTATATTTAACCACCTTGATCTCCCGTTTTATACTCTCCCATTCTCCATTCTCACAAACTCTTTCTATTTCTCTTGATTTGATCTCTCCTTCCAGTTTGCCTCCTTATTTCCAACCCAAAAATTATCCCTTTTTTGATTTTGAGTAAAACCAAAAAAGAATTTGAAGAAAATGTTGGCAGTGTTTGAGAAATCGGTTGCGAAGAGCCCTGAGGCTTTGCAGACACCAAATTCTGAGGCAATTTCTGCTTTGAAAGATGGGTTCTTGGCCCAGCATTTTTCATCTTTACACCCTGCTTCTGTCACCGTGAATCTTGGTTCTGCTGGATTCATGGCCTACTCTAGTGACAAGCAAAACCCTTTTCTCCCCAGGTTCATGTTTCTCTTCTCCCTTTTGGGTTTTTCCTAGAACCTTTTTTTTCCCTCCCTTGGTCTATATTTTTTTGGCTCACTTGTTTCTCTCGATTTTTTCTCTTGCAGCGTATTGTTCTTATATTCTTTTGTCGTATATGTTTGATGTTCTTATTTGTTGATTTATTGGAAGCTGGAGCGTATCCAAGGCAGTAAATATTTTTTTTTGTTAATTATTTCTTGTCCCATCACGTTATGCATACATATTGTCTGGTTTTGATCCCTTCTTGAAGAAAGTCTAAGTCTTTGTTGTTTTTCTTTTAATCATTATGGGGTTTTTTTTTTCAGTTTCTTTAATGGTAAAGACCATTGACTTTGTAGTCTTGTGTTGATTCAAATTTTGCCCTTCTTATACTTCGATGTTTTCCCATTTCTTGATCAATAAGTATGTCAGTTAGTATAATGATTAAAAATCTGTATGTGTTGATTCATTGATTTCATGATGAATTACATCCATTTTAGAGATATTACAACATTTCTTAAACAAGCTTCATTTTGTCTTTCTTGCATTTGATGAAGTTTACAGTATCAAGAAAATTACATGCTCTGTTATCACCTGCACTTAGTGAATTTTTGGTTCAACATGCAGCATCCAGTGATAATTTTTTTATCCCATTGGCAGATTGTTTGCGGCCGTGGATGACATATTCTGCTTGTTCCAAGGACACATTGAGAATGTTGCACATCTTAAACAGCAATATGGTTTAAACAAGATAGCAAATGAAGTGATAATTGTGATTGAGGCATACCGGACCTTGAGGGACAGAGGCCCTTATCCTCCAGATCAAGTTGTTAGAGATATCCATGGAAAATTTGCATTTATCCTGTATGACAGCAGTTCAAGAACTACTTTTCTAGCTGCTGTAAGTTTTCCAAATTTTCTTTTCTTTTCTACTATGCTACTCAAGAAAATTTGCCTTTTATTATCTTTCATTCATTGACGTTAAGTCTTTCCTGATTCTGTAGATTGTACTCATTAGTATAGTTTAATGCTCTGCTTGAATCAAACTCATTTTAGTGTTATCTGGATATAGGATGCTGATGCAAGTGTACCCTTCTTCTGGGGAACTGATTCTGAAGGTGATCTTGTCCTCTCAACTGATTCAGATATTCTGAAACAAGGCTGTGGCAAATCCTTTGCACCATTTCCCAAAGGTATCTTTCACATACTTCTGCGGACAAAGTTGCAATTGATTTCTAAGCTGCTGTCTTTTAATAAATTAGCGCATGTTTAATTTGAGTGCATAATTAATGTATTGAAGGGAATAAATGTTATTGATGTACTATCTGGGGTCAAGCATTTAATGTATGAAAAGTTTTCTTTTTATTTGTAAGCCTAAGTGACTGAAGTTAAATTTGTTCTAGAATGTGCTCCATGTCCTGTGCATTCTGTGATTTTTTTCACCTTCCCTCAGTTTCCTTTTATGTAAATCATAAGGTGGCTCAGTTTTCCTGGTGTGGCCCATGATCTTCTCTTTCCTACTTTCTTTTGGTTAGGCAAAAAGCAAAGCACTGACTTATCTTCATGTATTGCTTTCTTCAGGATGCTTCTTCACATCTTCAGGAGGGTTGAGGAGCTACGAGCACCCCCTCAATGAGTTGAAGCCAGTGCCAAGGGTAGATAGTTCAGGGGAAGTTTGTGGTGCAACCTTTAAGGTGGATTCAGAGACTAAAAAGGGGGGATCTGGGATGCCCAGAGTTGGAAGTGCTGCAAACTGGTCCCAAAACTACTAAGCTGACCACTGTTTATTGTGACAAGGCTTTTGTTATTGTTGGTCTTCCATTAATCAATGTGATCAAACCTGGATGACTTCTCTATGTTGCTACTTACTTTCATGGCCATAGGAAACATTGTACTTAAAAGAGTGAAGCGATCTAGTTGATTTGGCTATAAGGAGTGTCCTAACTGTTCTATTTCACTTTGTTACAGTAAAGGGAGGACATTTTAAGGCCTCAAGGATACACGAGATATGAAATAATGGATAGTTTGTTTTAAGATTGTGATTGGACACCGTTGGTTGAATTTCCATTACTGTTTGTTTGGTATTCATTGACACCTTTTGTTGAATTTCCATTACTGTTTGTTGGGTATTCATGGTGTTCTGTTTCTTTATCTTGAATCTTTAATGGAAAGCTGATGGATTTATAAGGTTAACAACAGTGTGGTCTCGATCCTGCTGCTGCGACAGCATACTTGGTTGAGTTGCCTTTGTTATACTTCCCTGTTGGGTCTTTCTACCGTGTTCCAGCTAATGATTCCATCACAGTTGCTGTATATACTTAAACATGTTTTCATGAAAGCTCTGGCATGGAAGAAGGCTGCTAAACATGGGCTGCTATTAGCTGTGATAGCAAAAGTAATATCATTGCAAAGAAAACACAGGTACACTTGTCTTAATCATATTGTGGCTGCCCACTTTGTACAGCTCAAAAGATTACACCTAACTATGTCAATTAAAGCGTGATAGAGCCTATTAGAATGGCATCTGCATTGGGAAAGAATTGGAGCGTTCTCAGTCCTTTGCATCTGTAATTCCTCCTGGTGTTATCTGAAAAACGTGCTTCCTGTTAAGAAGAACTAGGTGAAGATTGAATTCAGTTTTTTATGACTACTTCAGCTTAAGAAAATGAAGCCACAAATCATATTGTAGTGATATAGATTCCGGTATGTAACTGGTAGTATTAGTTTCAGAATGATTAGTGAATAGGTTAATCCAAGTTGGAAGGATATGGCTTCAGCTTCAGGAAGATTTGGTGCATCAAAGACTTTGCAGACGCGCTGTTCACCTTTACCCTTCCTGAACATTAACCTTATTGTGGCTGCATGAGCGAGCACATGTCCTCCTGCTGGTTTCTTTGGATCAGATATGAAAACACCTCCTCCTGGATCAGCTATAACTGCAATCACCAATTCATTTTGTACATTAGCAGCAAACGCCAAAAAAAAAAAAAAAAAAAATATATATATATATATATATATATATATATATATATATAAACTGATTTATGCAAGAGATCTCGTTTGACAAATGAAAATGAGAAGCACAGGTTAAAAAATCAAATTGAATCTCGTTTTTTAAGTGTATTGAAAAGGTTAATTATTGGACGTTGAGATAGGGTGTAAATATTGGCTCTGTTTTCTTTGCCTTCTGTTGATTGTATACCTTGGTTGGTCATGTATACTGCAACATTGAACTCCTCAGCAATTTTTGTTAACCTGGAGAGCATTTGAGCCAACTTTTGCTACAAAACACAGAAAACTAATGGTAATTAGGAGAATTAACATAACTGATTGGACTGACTGAAAACCTAAGTAAATATATCTTAAGCATCATAAAGGAGTCCTGCAGTAAACCTGTCGTTCTGCCAGTTCTCCTCTACCAGTAAAATCAACTCGAAATAGAGCAATCACTGAATCAACAATCTGACAACAATATTTCATAGAAATCAACTAAAAACTTCATGTCTGTACCTTAATCTGAATAAAACTACTAGCAGCAACTCACCAGAAGTCTGAAAGGCTCTTCAGCCATTTTGGCAGCAAGACCCAGGAGCAGATTGTACTGATGCTCATATGTGTATGCACGAGCATAAATGATCTTTGCAGTCAGAAGGACCAACACGTAATCAGTTATTCTATTTACAGAACTTAACTGATGGTAAAGCATTAGCTCCCCAGAAAACAGGGTAAATATGTTTCAAGTTATTAGAGTAACAAGCCTCACGTTGTCCAGTACAGCTCCTGGGTCCATGCCAAATCTTTCAGCAATTGGCACAATGCGATCAGGTCGACTTCACGTGAATAGTTATGGAACAATCAATGGAAAATAAAAGTAGAAAAGAACAGCTTCCTTTGAGATTTTCAGGTACTGCTCATAAAAGAGACTGATAAATGCCATTTTAGAGAACTTCAGAAAGTAATACTACAATTAGCTAGGATACAAAGTCCCCTCTGTATCAATGTAAGCAACTTTTCCATTGCCACCTCTCATATTAGTAGGAAGCTGCAATATCACAAAGATAATTTAAACCAAACTCCAGCGGTGGATACTGTGATCCAATTCAGGAAGGACAGGAAAATTAGTAAATATATTGAAAAAAAGCAATATGTGCCTAAAGTCATCATATATTACCACAGTAGAAGTTTTAAGAGCGTAGTGGTACATGTTGCTCACATGCTGGAAATCTGTGAAAATTTCTATTTCTTGTCAAACTTATACTTGTTACATGGATCATAATTAAGATGGAAAACATACCTGCGTGGAAACACACAATGTGTGAGCAAGCTGCGTCTTTCCTGATCTGTAATAAATCAAATCGTTTATAGACGACGCAGTTAAAATCAAAATTTATCAGCATAAACCAACAACATAACAAAGAGCCTGCGGAAATAATTAGGGGATGGGAAATAACATATTTCTCACCTGAATTCCCCAAAGGCTTCTGTGATTGCTAGTGTTTCAACTCCACCTAGACAAATCAGAGCATAGAACAACAATTAAAATGAGCAGCAGCTTTTATTACTTCAACAAAAGCAATACTAGAGTTTGTAACTACCCCCTAAGAGCTCATCAAGAGCCTGGCTTCCAGTTGTAATTCGAACCACTGATTTCCTCTGTACCATAGAAATGATTGAAGTTGAGCATGGATCTTTGGTATAAATTCAGTATTTGCACAAGGAGCTACTCAGATCTTTATCGTGGCTAGCCAAATTAAATATTCTGGATAAGTTTAAGCTTTGCCTGTGCAGATGTTGGCCTATATACTCTGGTAAAACTAAAGCTAAAAAGAATTAAGTGCTTACTCTAAGAAGCGCATCACTTCCTGTGATGTAACCAAAATTCTGAGGAAAAGAACAGTGAACCAGATTATACTGAACAGAACTAACTTTCAAGATGCAGTACAGGAGCTAAATTTCAAAGATAATTGAAGTTCTAACCACAATCTTTTCAGCAGCTTCGCAAATTTTATCTACTTTTGCTTCAGATAATCCTTTTATTCCAGTCAAGCACTGTATAAGTAACAGAAAATTGAATCCATAAATCAATCCAAAAATTTGAATCTACAAATATATTCTATCCAATCGTTTTCACCTTCTTTGTCTGCATCATCAAACCATTGCAGGTGTAGATCCCTGCATCTTGAAGCTTCTTGACATCTCCAGCATTTATTCCATGAGATATCACTGCCAAAAAAGCAGTGTACAATTTATACTGTCCATAAACTGAAATGGCGCAGCAATTTCCAATAAAACTTGAAGTGACCTGGAATTCAGAAATACTTTTGTATTGCAGAAACACAAGCAATCTTTGAACAGAACTTTTTAGTGAATAGATAGTCATCATGTGTAAAACTGACAAATATTACCTTTTGAGTTCAGGATAAATAAAAGGACACATATTAAGCAATTACACACCAGAATCCATCAAACATGAAGACGAAATTCTTAGGTTGGATCTCTATATGCTTTTAATAATACAAACAGATATTCTATGATCTACAGAGTTGATATTCGCAACAATAGAGCAGATAAAATGGCAAAAATGATGTATGAGTCAAAATAACTAATTCGCATATTCAACCATTGTCTCATTATGTATTGGAACTTCAGAATTATAAACTCACAATAAATGACTAACTACAATCTTTAGATCATTCAACAGAAGGGATTAAAGTAAGATATGCGATTACGCAGCTCAGAAACAAGCAAACAGAATTTCCAAGAGAAATCTGATAATCCCCAAGCTAATGATCAAGACAAAAATACTAATTAAGCTCATCAATGACTTTTTAGATCAACATGTATGGTTTATTATTTCATTGTGCAAAACAAACAAGTAGGATCTTGAGAACTAATATACATATCATAAATTTAATTAACTTAAATAAAGCACAACATTAGTAAGAAATTGACAGAACAAGCAAAACCTCTGTGAATAACTCCTTAAAACACAAGCTGCACAAATTGTTCATAAATTATTGTAATTAAGCTAATTAACAGAGAATAAGAAGAGTTTTCAGTTCGAGATACAAAATCAGCTATCGTAAAAAAAAAAAAAATGATCGTGGAGAAAACTTCGAACTGAAAAAATGCTTACATTAAACCAGAAACTACAGAATATGACCTAATCAATCAACTAAACCTTAAGAAAAATTTAAACATGTAGATACATTTCCAGTTTCAAAACCGATTCAAAGCTAGTATACTCGGAAACATTGTGAAACGTAGATTAAGCAAAAATAGCTATATTATACCGACGTTAAGCTAAATTAAGACAAAAAAGCATAATAAAAAATTAATAACAGAATTGAAAATGCAGGCGCGTTTTGCCACATCGAAACAGGAAGCTGTAAATTACGAAAAAGCTAAATTACACGGAAAATTAAGCTAAACAAAGGAAAAATTGAGAGGTTACGTTTATCAATGGCTTCAAACAGGTCTTCTTCATCATCGATCTCCTCTCTTTCAACAAGCTGCAACTGGCTCTGTTCTTCGGACCTGAAATCGTAGTTAAATACAGAAAAGTAAAGGAATACCAATAATTACAAAATTTTAATTAAATAGAGCTATGAAAAAACTGAAATTTGATTAATTAATCGAGAGGTTGAAGAATACTTGAAGGCTTGCATCGCCATTGTTTGAATTCGTCAAGAGAGAAAATTGTGCGTCATTTTTAGAGAGAGAGAGAGAGCGCGCCCTTTCGAAGTTGTTTGAAAAGGTGATTTTGAAATATGAAGAGTGCGGGACTTTTATGGGGCGGAATCGATGGGATTAATCAATTATGGTTTTTTTGTGATTGGGTAATTATTCAGGGCTAATTAATGGCGCTTCGAATCGCTTGTCATTTCACTAAATTCAACCCGATAATAAAGTTGATTAATTAACATTACACACAAAAAAAACCCGTAATAAAGTTAGTTAATAACAAAGTTGTATTTATTAATTAATACACTAATAGGTGTACAAAGGCGGGACAGGTGAAACAGGGACTAATTAAAGATAAATAATTAGTTAGTTAACAATTACATATACATAATTCAGATAGGCGAAATAGTAACTAATTACAGGCAAATAATTCAAAGCAAATAATGGGTAGTACTTTGATATCGAGTTCCAAGTATTATTTTAATGTATTCATAAAGACGTCTTAAAAAAAAAGTGATTGATTGTCAAAATTATTTTATTTTTCGTAACACTTTTCACTCATAAAATATAAAAACTAAAAGGAAAAGAGTGCAATCAAGGTATTTCAACGTTCAATAGCATATCTTTCTAAAATAATTTTCAGAGACAATTATTTTAAAATTTTGTATAAATTCAGTTAAAGTTTGTGAAAATCTATCTAAATAATATACATATTCATAATTTGGCTTGTATGATTTAAAGTTCAATACACTCGAAAAATATGTCCAAAACCGAATCATTGATTTGTTGGTTTCACAGTTTACACATTCAATTGGTCTAACTTCTATTCTAATTGTTATAAACTTTACTTGTTTAGAGTCTCTTTTTTTTTTTTTTAATTTTTATTTTTATCCCCCGTTCGGTTGCTTTCTAGTCAAAAAGTGTAAAATATACTCTCGAAATCATCAGAAAAGTGTCTAAACTACTTTCAATTCAGCTTCTTCCATCTAATTTCTCAGCTTCTTGTGAGTTACCCACCCCACTTGCTCCCACAACCGTTAAGCACCTTTTCTCCCCCAAATTCTAGGGTTTCTCTCTCTCTTTCTCTCGCTCTTCCTCCTCTCTCCTAGTCCTCCTCCACCTCCTCTGCACAGTCAAAGCTCTTCCCACTTCTCCACCCAAAAAACACACACTCGCACGTTAATCTTACTGTATTTTCACTTGTTTTCCTAGCCAATAATCTTATTTCTACTCAATTTTCACCCTTTCTTGATAAAATAATTTGATCTTTTTAAAGGGTTTTGTTGGGGGTTCTGGGCAGTGAGAGCAATGCAGGTCAAAGAATTGAAAGAAACTGAGAATTCTGAGGAAAAAACAGGTGAAAAATCGGATAAAGTGGAAGAAACGAAGGTTTTAGATGAGAAAACAGCCGAAAATAGGGTGGATTTTGATTCGGTTCTTGATGTTTCGGCGAAAAGTTTTGATTTTCCGGTGTTGGAAGGGATGCATGAGTCTGTAGATGCTTTGTATTTGTATAAGAACGTGTTTAATTTGATGCCTAGTGAGGTGGGGAAGCTGCAGTATTTGAAGACTTTGAAGTTTTTCGCCAATGAGTTGAATTTGTTTCCCGGGGAATTCAATGAAGTAGGTGGGTTGGAGTGTTTGCAAGTGAAGGTGGCTGCTGCGCCCGGGTTAAGTGGGCTGGATTTTGCGAAATTGAAATCTTTGAAAGAATTGGAGTTGAGTAGAGCGCCTTCAAGGCCATCTGCATTTCCCATTTTGAGTGAAATTGGGGGACTTAAGTGCTTGACGAAGCTCTCTGTTTGTCATTTTTCTCTCAGGTCAGTGCTTTCTTAAGTTTATTATTGCTTCTGTGTTTTTAGGAAAAAAAAAACAATTGAAAAATGGTAACTCAAGCAGATCTCTTTTTGTTAGTTGATTTATGTTTGAAACGTGGTGTTAGTCTGGTGATGAGTTGCTGGTGTTTCTGGTGATTTGCTTGGTGTTTCTGGAATTGGACTCTATTCGAATTATCCGGGGGTGTTGCGATCATTTGTTCATGCTTAGGTGTGATGATGATTCAAAAGTTCAATTTTCTAAAGCATTTATGCTTTCTAATTAATGAGCATAGACTAAGTTGACCAAGGTGTTTAAAACTTGGATTTTTGTTCTCTATAGCCAAGTGCGTGTACTAATTGGGAAGTCCCAGGTGCCAGGTGCATGTGCGATTACTTTTCTTTCGGTTCAATTACTTTTGGTGTTACTGTACCATATAGAAAAGCCTTTTTGATTATGTCGCTTGGGAGATTAAGCGTTGAAAGTATTTGATTTCCTTTATGAAATGCAGTAACTACATTTCTAGTGACCATTAAGACTTCAGTTTTGCTTAAAACTTAAAAGGTCTTTTAGGAAATGAGGAAAGTTGTTAAAGACTAGTGTTTGAGAGCATACTTCCATGAGTGTGCTTAAAATAAGGAAAAATGATGATTTAAAATAAAGAAGAACGTGGATAGTGCTTGAGATTGCAGAATTTATGACAATTTTTACTGTGTCCCTATTTATTGGTGGTGATTGTAGTAGACATTGGTATTATTTTATTTGTTGAAGGGAAATGATGGAATTTCAAAAGAGACAGAAAAGTAAACATCAAATATAGTGCTGCCGCTTTATTAATAGTAAGATACTCTATTATGTACTGGAAATAGGCACAAAAGCATACTGATATTGCAACCTCAGTATTTTTTCATGCTGTTTAAACATAATTTAGGTGCCTAAATTCTATCTTCCTTTTTTGCATAGCTATTCCTTTTGATTTTCTCCTCATGAGAGTTATAATGCCCTAGCATTTTTATTTTCACTGCAGATACCTCCCTCCAGAGATTGGACGTCTTAATAACTTGGAGTATTTAGACCTTTCATTCAATAAAATGAAGAATTTGCCAACTGAGATAACTTTTTTAAACTCCTTGATATCTTTGAAAGTTGCCAACAATAAGTTGGTTGAGTTACCTTCTGGTCTGTCTTCTTTGCAAAGACTGGAGAGCTTGGATCTCTCAAGCAATAGGTTGTCATCTTTTGGGTCTCTGCTACTTGAATCAATGCATAACCTTCAGAGACTAAATCTTCAGGTATGTAATAGCCTCAATAAAGACTAAACAATATGAGATTCATTTCTCTAAACATTTTTATTGAGTTTAAGAGCAGTTTGTACCATATTCTTAGGTTGTACTTCATTTCATCCCATAATGAGTGTCTCTCTTGATGATGCTTAGGTGAAGTATTAAATATTAGGGTGTGGCGCTCTTCTCTTTATCTTGTTCACTGCAAGTGCTGAATGTAGTTGAAAGTTAGTGAATTAAAATGGGCTTTGCTGCAGTGTTGTTGTTTTCTAGCGATGCCTTTATATCTAATTAAAATGGTGTTATATACAAACTGGTTGTTTTGTATGCACTTCGTTGAATTTTGTTTAACTGGTATTCAGGTATTAAGATGGCCTGGTCAAATCCCTTACTTAGTTAAAGTGGGGCAGGACATGTGTTATTGTGATTCAAATTGAATAGTTATCAGTGAAAGAAGAAAATCAAAGGTTCATCACTATGAAAGTGGCTCTTAATTTTGGAAACAGAAATTTGAAAGAATGACACTCCATGTGGGATGGGATGCAAGTATGATATTGCGAGTATGATATTTTTAATTATGTGTTTCTTGCAAATCTGTGTTTGGTCATTAGCCTAACACATTACTGCTTCTGCTGCTACTTTTTATCCAAGTACAATAAGCTTCTTAGTTGTTGTCAAATACCTTCATGGATATGCTGCAATTTGGAGGGAAATGGAAAGGATTTGTCAAATGATGCATTCATCAGTTCTCCTGCAGAAATGGATGTAGCAGAATGCATCATTGAGGAATCCTGTGAGAGTAACTCAAGAGGTAACTTCAATAAGATTCCCATGGTCACACAAAACACGTATGCAAGTGTAAATTGTTGAAATTTGTTCTCTATCTTCCAGTTTTCCTGTTAATGTGGGTGCACTATCTAATGTTATAGGTCCTTCTGTAACATCATTGAGTCATTCAAGTGGGTCATCACCTAGTAGTAAATGTTTTGCAGCAAGAAAATCAAAGGTATGGAAAAGACGGTATTCTTTGCAACAAAGAGCTCGCCAAGAAAGATTGAATAGTAGTCGGAAGTGGAAAGGTCAAAATCATGCCGCAATTCAGAAAGCTACTGAAAAATGTTTTACATGCAGAGACTCCAACATTGCGGATGACCTATTTGCTGAAGGTTCATCCACCACTCTAGTTCCTGTGGTTGGGGACAATGAATTATTATCTGAAGGTGTTGACTCAATTACGCATGTTGAAGATGATGGTATAATTTTGAAGAACAATTTCTATGAGAAGAAATGCTCATGCGATGTTCTTGAAGCTCTCCAACATGACGGAAATGTGGGAAGTGTTCCTACCAAGCATGATGCATCCTCAACTTCCCTACTAAATGCTAGTAGTGTACAGGATGACTGCACGTATTCTGAAGTATCTAGCAATATGTCAAAGTCTAAAAGGCATTCGGATGCTGAGCTTGATAACCCCAAACCAAGGAAATATAGGAGGCCAACTGACAACGAGTTAGAAATCTCATCCCAGTATAGCAGGATTTCTTTCTGTGGCATTGATGATTGTCTACCTGATGGATTTTATGATGCAGGACGAGATCGACCTTTCATGGCCCTAAGCATTTATGAGAAAAGTCTGCAGCTTGATTCACGCGAAGTTATCCTTGTTGATCGGTAAATTTCATTGTACTTTACATCATGGGTTATGCATGTTTTGTAGAGCTATATAATGGACTTTTTTGGTGGTTCAATTTTTTGTTCAGGGAGACGGATGAAAACCTTGATGTTATTGTGCTCTGCGCTCAAGCACTTGTCTCTCGTTTTAGGCAGATCAATGGTTCAATGAAGGAAAGGGTGCATGGGGTCATTGATTCCTTGCAGATTGCATCTTTGCTTGCCATTTTTGTTTCCGACCATTTTGGTGGTAGTGATAAAAGTGCAGTCATTCAGAAGACAAGGAAAGCAGTATCTGGTTCAAATTGCAGGAAGCCTTTCATTTGCACATGCCCTACTGGGAATGATGACAGAACTAAAAGAACCACAAACGATAGTCTAGATTGTGTGGAAGACATTGTTTTCCATGATCTTTGTGAGACAGCTCTTCAATCTATAAAGGGAAGACAAAATTCTATTGTTGTTCCAATTGGTAGCCTGCAGTTTGGTGTATGCAGACATAGAGCTTTGCTTATGAAGGTATTCTTGTTAAAGAATGTTTTCTTTCCAATTTTTCCCAGGCTTCAGTGCATTCAGTTATTTTTTGAATTGATTGAATTTTCTGTCTACTCTAGTACCTCTGTGACAGGGTGGAACCTCCAATACCTTGTGAGCTTGTTCGTGGTTTCTTGGATTTTTCACTCCATGCTTGGAATGTAATTGCTGTAAAGAGGGGTCAGTTGTGGGTTCGCATGATCGTGGACGCTTGCCATCCCTATGATATAAGAGAAGAAACAGACCCTGAGTATTTTTGTAGGTAAATTTTGATTCAGTGCCTTTTCTTCCTCCTTTTGAAGGATGCAATCTCCATATTATCCTTGACTTGAGTTGTGCCCACAGTGGTACTTAGAATTTGTTGTTTTTGTTACGGAGATTGAGTTCATTGCTATATTCGACTATTTCTACCAAGTGACCCTGTCTTGTCAGGTATGTTCCTTTAAGTCGGATTGTATCTGTTTCAAGAGATGGTAATTCTGGTTCTTGCCATTCCTTCCCTTCTCTCTCTGCATGTGACCAAATTGGAAAAACAGCATTGACCACCCTCCTAGAGTGCAAATTTGGATCACTTGAGGCTGCAGTAAAGGTTTGTATTTGTTCAATGTTATTTTCTTTTGTCTTGCTTTATAGCTTCATCGTGTCTTCTTTGTCACTTTATTAGCACTAGAAGTTTTTTGAAAATATTTTATGAGAATAATTCTTTACATTTCGTTCAGATTTATTTTGTCTCTCCTGTGTTGTGTCTTATGCTTTAATTGATGTTATGTAGCTGCGGATGCATATTATGGGTGCGTTCTGATATCCTTTGAGCATCATCTTAATTATTATTCAAAGAAATTAGTGTCTCTAACTTGTTTAATGTTGCAGGTGCGTAAATTAGAGATATGTGGGTCTTCTGCAGATGAAATTAGGAGTTTTCAGCTCAGTTGTTTAGGGGAAGCCAGAATGCTGGGTTCTTTGAAGCATTCATGTATTGTTAAATTTTATGGTCATCAAATATCATCTAAATGGGCTTCATCATCTGACGGGAAGTCAGATATTCGCATCTTGCAATCTGCCATATTGATGGAGTACATCAAAGGGGGTTCTCTAAAGGTAACATTGTAATTTTTTGTTTTTTCTTTCTTTATTTTTTTTTATTTTTTCACTCGAACCATGACTTGGTTGCATACTGTGTCTTATGGGCTTACTGCAATTTTTGTTCCCTGCATCAAACAATAGCTTTATTTAGAGAAACTGGCAAGAGCTGGTGACAAGTGTGTTCCAATGGAATTGGCACTATCTATTGCAAGAGATGTTGCATGTGCTTTGGCAGAGCTGCATTCCAGACACATTATTCATCGTGACATTAAAAGTGAAAACATTTTGATTGATCTGGAGGAGAAGAAGAATGATGGCTCACCTATTGTGAAGCTTTGTGACTTTGATAGGGCAATCCCTCTTCGATCTAGCTTGCATTCATGTTGTATCGGTCATACTGGAATCCCTCCACCTGATGTTTGCGTTGGCACTCCTTGTTGGATGGCTCCTGAGGTGTTCCGTACAATGGATAGACGTGACATGTATGGACTGGTAAGTACTTTTTACAATCAATTCTCAATTGTTCACACAGTGATAGCCTTCAAGGTTGTTTGAGTGATTTCTTTGTTTTTTCTCTTGCACAGAAGCGTTTTAGTTTGCTTGTCTTGAAGTGTATTGGTTAACATCTATCTCAGTAAAACGTGCTCTCTTTCATGTTAGCTGGCTGAAGTTAACCTCTAGAATGAGGAGGCTGGTATGGACTTCCCTGTAATGTTAAGGTAAAGGTAAAACGTTGTTGAACCTGAAGGGGGGAAAGGTCATGGTATTTGGGGTAGTGCAGTAGCATTTTCACTTAATCATACTATTGGTCCATCTAACAATATAGTTTTACAATTTGTACCAGTGGCTGCGTCCTTCTCTGAACTTCATTAGTGAATTGTCTTGACTGGTTCCTACCCACGTTTGTGACACTGGTTATAAATGAAATCATTATCGTGGGAGAGACTTAGTCTGTTCTGATAAGGAATATGAATGGCTGACGAATGATGCATCTTTTTATGATGTGCATGTGGGATGAATTAGATAGCTCTGTACTCTGCTTGAAATGCTACGTTCTTAGTTTATTAGGTATATATTTAGCATGTTCATGACGGATGAAATGATTAGTTCGCTTTTGTCTTCATCTCCAAATCAACTGTATGTCACTAGCCTACTTTCTCAAAAATTCATTACTTGCTATTATTGGTTGTACATGAGATCTTTGAATCTTGCTACAAGGCCTGGTGGTGTTGGCATGTCGTTATTCTGGATTGATTTTTTAATTCATTTTTAGTTGGATTTGTCCTCGAACATTTAACTCTAGCTTGTTTTATTCTTTTTATACACAGGAAGTGGACATTTGGTCGCTTGGGTGTTTACTTCTGGAATTGTTAACTTTGCAAATCCCTTACTCAAAGTTACCTGAAACAGACATTCACAATTTTCTAAAGGTATGATTCCTTCTTTAATGAGTTGTCAGTGTTGGATCTGTATTTATGAGTTATCAGAAGCAAGAATATGGTTGTATTATTGGCATGAAGAGGATGAATAAAACCACACTTGTTGAAAAGATGCCAATAATAACATCAGAGCCAGGTTCAGAATGACGAGCTTAACCTGCTTTCATACATTGCCTAGATATTATGCTTTACTCCTAAAACATTCTAGAATGTAGATAACCATTAAAAATCTTAGGAAACATCAGGATGGTGTTTAATGTTGCTGATATTACAAGAATGCCTAAAGTATTCTTTGCAGCTTGTGATTTGAATTTAGTTGAATTAAATTATAGAGGATTTGTTTCATTCTACCTTTTATATTTTCTTTCTTATTATATTTTTGGCATCCAAAAAATGAGCTTAGGCATTAAGATTTAATAGCATAGCTTTCAAAACCAACTAGCATTACAACTAGCAACTGCTTTTGCCTGATGTCCTTGAAGCTGCAGTTTGGGAAATAAGTAAATTTCCTGTCACTCGTGCAGATAGGAAAACGACCACAACTAACTGAAGAGCTGGAGGATTTGATTGATTCTGGCCGGGAGTTGGGGGATCTAGTGATGCCTCACGTTGACACAGAGTTTAAGAGATCAGAGTATGAATCCAAAATACTAAAATTTCTTGTTGCGTTATTTTATTGGTGTACAGAGAGTAATGCAAAAGACCGTCCAACTGCAAAGAAAGTCCACGAGTTACTTGCACATGCAAGCTCAATTACTGGTTCGAGAAATATAGGGCATGACTAGTTCTCGAGGTATAATTTATTCCCTGATCTCAGTTTTGTAGCCCTTGGTGGTTGTAGAATTACATTAGATTTTAGTTATGTTGGATCCTCTGGAATCAAACTTTGCAGATTACACCAAGGATAACAGTATTTGTTATAGTGAAACTGATGATTTAATAATCTTTACAATTGAATCCGGCACTTTAGGCAGACTATTTTACAAGGTTAGATTCCCTTTGTACTATCTATTCTGGTTCTGTAAGCTAAAAATTGATACAATCATCCTCATTGTACGTGCAATTTGAAGTAATTTATCGAAGCTTTCAGGAATTTTCCTTTTGCATTGTTGTATTCTGTCTTCATGGTTAACCTGATTGCTTTGCATAATTTGCCAATCAATCAAGAAATTTGAACGCGTGGGGTTGATGTTTTTTAACCCACTTTAATGTGTAAAAGTTGAGACATATGCAAGAACAACATTAGAAAGTGAGTTGAAAAAATGTGTGAACCATAATGATGGTCCAAGCAAAAGGTTATTTATTATTAGTATAACTTTATCTCCAACAGTAATAATGACTGTATATCAAGTAAATTCATTACATAGCTTAGAATCTCTTTTCTTTCTTACCTTTTTTTTTTTTTGAAAAAAAAAATGTTAGTATCTCTTTTCGTCAGAGGGTTTTAGATGTCTTTCTATCAACTTTTTCAAGCAAATCCTTCTAAAATCCCAGTTTAAATCGGGATTTATCATAAGCTTATTCTAGAGTACATGGCAAATTGGCAACTCACAATACTATCGTTTATCAGGTAGTTTGAGCTTCCACTATTCTCCACTTTTGTAGGTGGTTTTGTGGTGTAACTTGAATTCTACTAAAGACAAAAACTTCGGCTAAGCCAACAAGAAAATATAAAAACGAAAGCATACGATAGATTCACGGTTCAAGTGTCATTTCCTATGCATTGATTCTCTTCTACATAAATTGACTGAATATACGCCATGTTGTTCTTTCAATACCTCTTTGTTTATTCCGCCGGATCAAGTCAACATAAGACTACATTGTTCAACTTGTCTAGACCACGTGGTGGAACAAAAACCAAAAGAAATAATGGCTTTCTTTAAAACTTTTCATTACTAAACCTATTTCAAAAACCTCAGACATGCCTAGTTATAAATTAGCACCGTGAGCAACACTTCATATTCTACCACCAACCCAAGATGCTGTAATAATAGCCCTCTCTTCCCTTCCCTGCCGAAAGAAAAAGTTGACAATCTAGAAAAGGTAGATAAAAAAGGGGTCTAACATATAGGCCTCAATGGTCGAGGTCAATATAGTTCCTAACCATGGTGGCTTAGATTTGGACACTAATGCACACTTAAGTTGAAATGTTTTAAGTACATTGCTAGCCAGATACTCGACTACCAACCACTGAGCATTGTCGAGTATCGAAAGCCGATAAATTAACAAGAGAGATATATACACTGTTGAGGTCATATATTGCTCGACAATTGTTAATTTAGTTTTGGCTACTAATACGCGTCAAATTTTGAATGTTCCATGTTAATTTCTATACAGTTATTCTTTTTTTCGAATGCATAAACAATCTCTACCATTAAAATGTTCAAATGCACTCTGGCCAAATTTTGACCACTAACCATGGACAGTTGCCAAGAGGCCCCAGATCCAAGGAGAAAAGTACCTAGAGATGATAAATGGTGGTTGTACCAAAGAGCAACAACTGAGATTTAATTGGATATTATCCCAACTGTCCTTGTCTCTAATGCACTCTTCATCCTATATACCATTTATAGATACAGACTAATAAATGGGGCTCCAGAGGCAGAAAAAACAGCAGCAGCAGCAGCAGCAGCTGCTGCTTTCTTCTCTCCCCCTTAATGCAATATGTTGTGACCTTTTACTAGAACAATATCCTGTAAACGTTGTTCTGTCCTCCCAAAGGACACATTTATATGTGCAAGGAAACAAATTGTGGGAAGGATCGAGTCTCACTCTGACCTGCATGCTTCGCAGCTATATCTGCAATATATGGATTGCTTCAGAGGACCACTCTAGTCTACTACCAGTCTACCTCTCAACTTCATCAATCTCTTCTGTGTAGGCCTGTTCTTTTGTTTATTATTATATATGTGTGTGCATATTAGGACCACTGTTCCAGAGTCTCTCAAATCTAGGCCTTTAAGGGTTTTTTGGGGACACAAAACACACCTACACTATGTGTGTTGTGTGTGAATGTGTGAAAAGCTACTCAAGGGAAGATAATGCATGTGTAGCTATGGATGCAGGCTGCTGGAGATGCAGTGATAACGGTTCCTTCTAATGAGTACTGATCTTTTTTGAGTGGCTGCAGATAATGCATGGGGTCACATGGCTACCATCAAGAACAAAATAATATGGGAATTAACCATGCCTAATATGAAATTTTTTTTGTTGAACTTGTGCATTTCTTGTTTCATTTTAAGCCCTTACTCACAATCACATTGAAATTAGTACAATAATAACGAGGAATTAGAACGACATATTGTTTGCTTCAGTTGGGGGGAGGAGATCAAAGTTTTGTTGTTTGTGATCTTAATTCTTTTTCCTGACAACATTTTGTCGTAAAAACAATCTGGCTTGAAAATCGGTTGTTGGGGCGTATATTGCACGATGCTGTCAGGAATATATGTATCTTCAAGATATTTGAAATGTGAGATTGCATGCATTTTGTGTATGTTTCTATTAATTTTCTGTGCACCTACGGAGTTCAAGCCTTTGTGATACTTTCCTCGAGGCAAGAGGTAATAAGGTACAACAAATGTCACTACTTGAAAAACTGGTAATGTTACAGTCACTTGTGCTAACCCTTCTTTTTGCAAATAAATATGGTTAATAAGCAAAACAAACGAACATCGAAACCCTAAACAGCATCAACATCAGCTGAAAAGCGACACATTGTTGCTTTTACCTCAAAAGCCTTGGAATGAATGACCTTCATAATGTATTGACATTTATTTTCTCAGCTGTCAATTGAAGCAACATGCTGCGAACTGTGTGTTAAGTATCATTATGTGCTTAGTAATTTTTTCTATGAATAATTTGTTTTTATATATCTATATCAATAAAACAAGAAATTACTAGTAGTAGTAGTACTCAAGTCTAGCTAGGTCAATGCTCTTTGAGAGGATATTGTTGTGCAATTCGAAGTTATTGAATTTTTTCGGTACTAATTTCCATTAAATTACAGCATAATCATTTGAATTCTTGTCATATTCTAGAACAAAATTCCGCTAATTACTTAACTGAAGGCTATAGAATTTATTAGTATGTACCATGGGGACAATATTTTTTCTTTTTCTCTTTTTTTTGTACTATATTTGATCACGAGAAAAAACATATAATTCATAAATCAATCATTACTATTGTTCTATTCTTGACAAAAAAAAAAAAATCATTACTATTGTTCTATACTTTAGGCAAAAAAATAACTAGATATTAAAACAGTTAATTGTATAGGACGAAATGATTATACATATGAGAGTACTGTTGGCATTTTTGAAGATAAGAAGATCACTATGATTATAAGTGCGGCTAATCAGTCCTTTATTCCTGAAACAGCTTGTGGAAAAAGTATGTTTTCACTTTTTGCATTATTTTAATTTCTTGAAATGGCATTCATATTTTATTGTTCTTATTTTCCCCTTCTCTTTGCTGTTTTATGGTTGGTAAAGATTTATATGACCTCTACGAAATCAATGTATCTTCTTCGAGTCTTCTATCATGATTTCATCCGCTTTAAAATATGTTATAATGTTAGTATTAGCAAAACAAAGTGGCTAATCAAAGCATTTATCAGTATGAACAAAAGTTCAAGAACATCTTCCCGGGCCATGATTCACTTTCGGGTTGGCTAAATTGTTCTTTTGTACATCTTTCGAATTTCATGCAAGATTTATATGTAGTAATTACAGTACAACTCAATTACTGGTGAAAATTGATGTTAAATTTTTCTCACAGTAGATTAAAGTGTTGTTGACACATTCCATTTGCTTAATTAGAGTGCGAATATTCACGAAGACGCATGATAGAACGAACCTTTATATATTGACATTTTATGACACAGGGATTATAGAGTGTTTACTCATCATTGGACAAGTACAATTCGATATACAGTGAGATCTCTATAATGATGAACAAAGTGCATTCATGAGGAATATAATTTCAGCCAACCAAACATGAAGCAGAAAGGCAAAAGAAGAACTAGTGAGAGAGAGAGAGAGAGAGAGAGAGAGAGAGAGCGCGCAAAAAAAGGGTTGCTAAAGAAGATTGTTCTCTTTGGCTTTTCAACAGATAAAATCTTAAAAAGTTCAGGCAGATCCAATTAATCATATTTGAAGAATACTTGAGTCATTATTCTTATTTGCAATATCTCCTTCAGACGACTCCCCCATTCTATTGATTACAAATATTCTGCTGAGTGACTCGGGCATATGTCCGGTTTGTCATTTGTGTACCTATGCTATGGGTTATGGAACAAAACCTATATTATAACAATTTTATGCAAGTCATTTTCCAAAATGTCTATATCAGATCATATGTATAACTAGCTAGGCTAGCCGTGAATACCATATAAACTATTTGGCACCAATCAGATGAATACATGGCAAGTATCCAACAGGGCAATTTTAGAAGAAATTGCCACTGAGCACAGAAGAGATGCTTATTAGGAATGATTTCTTTAAAATTCACAACACCTTTTTTTTTTTAATTTGTCTGTGAAAAAGAGAGATTCACATAACAATATTTTTGCTTTGAGATGCTCTTGCATTTCTTCATTTATTATGCAGCACCTGTGACTCCATGCAATAAACTACACGGTCCCCCTACTATTTTTAGACATCCCCCATTAGGCATTGGGCTTTTTTGTTTTCTTTTTCCATAGCTAGGTAATTAATAGGGTTACTGATAATTTTTTGTTTTTTCTCAATAGAAGTTAGTGATGAGTTTTGAACCCAAGTAGATATACATATAGAAAGAAAGGTATTATCACTATCAATATAATTCCCTACACTAGAATCTAATTTTTGTACAGTCATGTTACACGTAACTTATTCTTCTCTTTAAAATAACCTATTCAAATAGTGAACGATAATAGCAGCACACTTAGATGTGAATTCAAAACTTATTATTCTCTCTCAAAAAATCCATCAAAAAGATGAGTAGTTACCAACTGTGCTCACCTCTTTACTTTTTTTAGCCACTAATAACTAGCTTAATAGCTTCACATCTCAAATTTGAACGAACACATCACACATGGATGTGGATTCAAAACTTATCATTCTCTTTAAAAAAAGACCATAAAAAACATAAGCAGTTACCAATTGTACTCCGTTCTTTATTTTTTTAGCCACTAATTGTGCTCAGTTCTTTATTGTTTAGCCACTAATGACTAGCTTGATGACGTCACATCTCAAATTTAAAAAATGTATGCTCTAAAAAATGTATACTATACATGTACGTGTATGTATGCGAGAAGGGTGAAGAGGCAGAAAGGTGCATGAAAGGGTCCCCCACCGTCTCAACTCTCAACCCTAAAGTTAATAAATGCTCTTACAGAATATAAAAACTCTTACTAAGCTGTCTGCGGACTGCATGGTGGTGGTGGCGGTGGCGTTGGCGTGACAATATTCAATTTGCATCACAAGGGACCACTTTACATCTATGCAAATTTGTTTCTATTATATACAAAATTTCCAAAGCTTTTCAGTCACCAATTTCTTTATCTTTTATACAACGAAATTGATAATCCCTTTTGAATCATGTCTCTCTCTGCTTCCCACCTCTATTTATAGCCATTTGGCTCTCCCATCTCTAGGTGAACCTTTCTCAGAAGATGAAGAGAAACCCCTAGAGTCATATAGGTCTCCCTTTAGTCTTTCCTTTTCCCTTTGACCCACCCTAGCTGT
Organism: Mitragyna speciosa; assembly: GCA_024721245.1. Lineage (NCBI taxonomy): Eukaryota > Viridiplantae > Streptophyta > Magnoliopsida > Gentianales > Rubiaceae > Mitragyna > Mitragyna speciosa. The sequence continues at coordinate 2,684,377 of CM045571.1, forward strand.
GGTCATGAGGAACCGTGCTCATTTTCTTGGCGTGCATCAATATCAGTTGAAGCTGCCAGCATGATCTAAACCTTTCTCCTTTGTTGAGGAAAGATCAGATCATGTGGTTGCTTCACCTGTTGTTGATGGCACGAATATACATGAACCCTAATTGCCTTTCTACTCTTTCTCTCATAGTCACCAATAGCTCCATTATTTAGTACCGTTTTCTTGGTGGAAAAGGTATGTGATGTGAAAAATCTTCTTGTCACATTACACACACAAACATCTCATGTTTTGTGTTCAGGCGGGGTGCTGTTATTCTATTTGTGTGTAAATACTTGGGAAAAAATTTTGGTTGATTGTTAATGTTTATGCGTGACAGGAACCCTGTGGCATGGGAATTGCGTGATTCCAACTGCTTTGGAGCTTGAGCTTTCGTATGCCTATGTTTACCTTATTGTTTGGTAATTTGTAAGATTTCCTTCTTGTTTTTGGCATACAAGAATTAATGTGTTCATTGTTTCATGCATACTATGTGTACCAGGGATGATTACTCAAAGCTAGTAAATTTAATTTCTTTTACAAATCATTCTTGATGGAAACTGGAATCTGGGATTAGCCCTGTTCTTTCCCTGCTAATAACTTGCTGATTAGGGTTTTTACATGCCAGTCGGCAGTAATCTTACTTTTGTTGTTGCCTCAAATTGTACAGATAATTTTCAACTTCTTTTCAGTTACTAATCAATTTCAGCCACCATTTCCTCCTGATTTTGCTACGAAAACTATACCTGGCCTATATGCTAATGTACAGCGTTAGGGTTTCATGAAACTGGTAAATTCCTGAAGAAAGAATCAAATAATGGTACATATCCCGAAATCTTGCAATCTTCCCGATGATTTTAAGTTTTTTATCACTCACTGCAGTAGGCAAGGGTATAACTACTTTACTAAAGGGGAGATTGGTGTCTTGATGGTGCAGCCAAATCAATTAAGAAAGGAAGACATTCATGAATGGAGAAGCATATGTGTTGTCCTAGCCTTAGACATTAATAACATAGTCTTTGCGTTCTGATTTTCTTTAAGTTTTAGTCATGGATATTGTACGAAGAATACAGCAAGGTAGATGTATTACTTCACTACAGTAAACTGGGTCTAAGGGATAACAATGAAACAGCAAAGTTGTCCTTTTTGAAGATGCTAATATCCTTAAGCAACTATCTGATCTGACTCATCTGATTGTGCACTAAAAGATGTGTCTTTTCTCGGTGGCTTGATATGAGATATGAAGGCACAACTGCCCCACACATTAATGAGACCGTTTGTGTTCTGATATTTCGGCTATATTTTCAACCTCAAAATATTCTGTCATTTCCAGAAATTATAGGTGTTTCCTTTGCATATGCTATTCTTACTGTCTCATGATTGAGTAGGAATTCATACTGCTCACTGTTTTGATTTCTCAATAGATAATAATGCTTCCTTTTGGACAGTAGAGCGGAAGAAGAAAATGATTATTTCACTTGAGCATACTTCAAGTTTTCTGTAGATATCTATTTCTACAACTCATTCTAATAGCCAAATAGCAGACAAGTTAATAGCCATTTTATTAGTAGAAAAATCTCAATTTGGCTTTGCAGCTCTTCTAAAGTTTCTGAGGGTACAATCTGACATATTATTTTACTAAAATTATCCTTTGGTAACAGTGTAATATCTGAATTAAAGTCTTAAAATATAGTAATAATACATCATCATTTTAGCTTATGAACAGTGGCATGCAAGAATGCATATGCTACAAAACTGTCGATACTTAAACTTGTACTTACCTCCAATTATTACCTCACGTATTGCTCAATTTCCAATCCCTTCTTACATCTATTTTGTTGAGAAGTAGTTTTCAGTAGTCTAGTTGTTGAGAACATCGAGCTTTGGCTTGTTTTTTCTACTGAGGAAACTTCAATTTTTAACAAAGATTCCATGGACCTTTCATATTATCAGTACACTGGATATGTGAAACGTCATTGATTCTCCCAATGATTCTTAGGGACCATTGTTTGTAAATGATCTTATTAGTAATGGAAATAAGGAGAAGGGATTTGTTTTTAGGGTTCGTTACATTCCATTGAGGGAATGGTCCCCTGAAGTGACATACAGCTAGACATTGGCATTTCAACAACTTTGTCATTCTTTGGAAGAAACTGCACATTATTGAGGTTAGCAAGGGCATAGGCGACACAGTCAATGTCTCAGTGACTTCTAGCCAAAATGCTAGATAATGGTCCAAGCACTATTGACACTAGTTACAATATTTTGCCTCAGCAATAATACATTAATATGAATATGCCCAATTCTCACATACCTGCTTGGATTAAAAAAAAAAAAAAGGAAGAAGAAGAAGAAGAAAAAATTCAATGACAAAGTAAACAATATAACCAAGGGAATTGAAAGAATCAGCAAGAACCTTAGAATATGATTCTCATGATTTGCAAGAGTAGGATTATATGTATAGTCATTTTGTTTTTGTAATAGGAAGTTGATGTCTTTTTCATCAATGGTCCTTTGATTTGGTTGATTTTGTAAGTATGGAGAATCCTCTAACATGATTGCATTTGTTAACATGCTTCTCCTGTATTACACTTGCATGTCAAAGAGACCAAATGCAGTCCTTCCATACGTAATCACCATTAAACTTTCAGTTGTTGGCTGCCTCCTGATGAAACTCTATGCCCCTGAGTTTCATCAACAATGAAAGGAAGTTCTCTAATAGAAGATATTATAGTTACCATAGCCCTCTCCAGCAAGTGGTATTGTATGCATATCCAAGTTCTGTCTTCACGAATGCTTTTCATGTATATCACATATTAATATAGAAGTCAAAATGGTTAATCTAATTTCTTTAAATCACTAGAGATTGCATAAACTTGGAAAGCATTATATATCATGCAATGGTTCTTTTATTTTTGTTTTCTTGGTTTTAAAGTTAAAAGAATTTTCTTGTTTTTAGGGGAAAAAGGGGCATTGAATTAAGAATAATGGTGCTCAGTTACTAATCTGCTTCAAAAAGCAGGCCATATATATTGCAACTTTTTATCAAATGTCAACCTGGCTGGTATGATTCATGTATTTTTAATATGTGTTTCTCTTGGAATAGTATTTGATGGAAAATAAAAAACTTAAGAACAAGGGGAGATTAATTTGTGAATATCTTATGTTCAGAAGACTAGTTCTTTTACTTTGTAATGAGCACAAACTTCATATCTCTTAATATGAAATTTGTCCTTTTCAAGAACCACTTCGAGTTAATTCATCAGGGACGGATTTTTTTTTTTTTTTTCTCAATTCAAGCTAGAGAAGAGAAGTAGTATTTATCATGCTGGTTAAATATTTAGTGGGCATATACTAACTACATACTTTCATTTGAAACTTATTCTCACGGAAAAGGAGCTGAGAAAAACAAGAATGAGAGAGAATTAATACTAACCGGCTATATGTCAAATCATACTAAGGAGCAAGGTGAAATATATAGAATATAAACATACTTTAAGAAAAATATAGTAATTTATACTACACCATTGCAAGTGTTTGGTATTTTTGTTATAGTTTATCTTGAATTTGATTCTCATAGCTATATTTCCAAGTAAATTTGTTAATATCCTCTTATATAGTAATTGTATTTTTTTTTTAAACTCAATAGATGTTCTTGCTAGTTGAAAGACTGGCAAACAGAGATGGGCTAATCTCCATGTTATGCAGCAAACAATGATAATTACTGTAAAAACTATGATTTTCCGTGAGAACCACATGTTGGCTGTCCTCATCCCTTGGCCAAATAGGAAGCCTATTGCCTATTCTCTACATGAATTTGCTAAAACTTTGAGAGAAGGCACACATATTCAACCCTAATCATCTTGCGTCCTGTCAAGTCCTAAAATAGGAACCATTGCTTCAGATTGCTTGTGAGGGTCCATTTCTACAGGCATCTTGATATTAGATTAGAAGCACTTATCAAGGCTGCACCTTTATTAAGATTGTGCTCATTGATTAGATTGAAAGCAAATTTTATGTAAAATAGATTCCCAAATCCCAATATTCTCCTACCTCTTTCAAAAAAGAAAGAGAGAAAAGTAAATGAATTGCATTAGTTTTTAGTGGTAAGAGCTGTAGAACCAGAACTCCCAAAACGTTTAACATCAACTCATGACTAGAAGTCTATGCACATGTTCCTATTTTGCCTAAGGAAAGCCTACACCTATTTGGGCTCCATTCTTGAGAGTTTTGCAAGTAGTAATTGTCCCCATCTTTATTCCAACTTCCAACAAGTGTTTATTTTTACATGCAAGTTTGCATTTTCTTTCTCATAAAGGCAAAATGACAGTTTATGGACTGCAGTTGGAACTTGGAACCAGTGATATTGATATTCCCTCCCTCAAATCCCTGTCCTTTAAATGCTATGGGTACAATAATATCTTTCTTGAAAACTAATTCCCAAGGCAACAAAAATTTCAGAGATCGTTATTTGCTTCCTTAGGTAATTACATAACTAATAAGCACATAACAAATCTTTGTTGCTGATGAACTACGGCTTTCAAATTGTCTGAATCTTTAATTGCATATAGAACTTGGTGTATGGCAAATGCTTGTACTTCGAGTAGATTCCATATTAAGGAACAGCATTAAGCCCAACGGCACATCTCGATTTGCTAACATTGATCATTAGCTCTATTTGTGGACCACCTCATTTCTTGATTCTGTTGATGACCATTTCTTTTGTGAAGAAACATTGTATACTTTCACATCCAAATTTCATCTCTGCTATCTGATACTCAACTTTTAGAATTAAACAGAAAAGCAATGGGAGAGCAATGGAACTGGTAACTAACCGCTAAGCTAATCTAAGTACATCCCTGAAGGAAAGTAGAGATACATTTTACAGCATTTGTCTAATTTGGATTATGTAACATTGCATGACTAGCCGCTCATACATAAAGAGGCTCTAACACTGCATCTAATTACTTTGCCCAGGCCTATAAGCTAGCTCTGCCACTCATCTAACTATTTCCTAATTAACAATAAAACATTACCCTTTTCACATTTTCTTTTAGTGCTGGCAACGGTCGCACACCAGACTCTGCAGCAGCTCGGGTACCTTTTTGTCCAGCAGCACTACCATTCTCCTGCAGATCAGGCTCCATGTAGAATCTTGCTCGAAATGCAGCTAAATGTGCATAATAAGCAGGAGGAACTGCATAAAACCAGCAATTCTCAAACATGTTGAAAATATCAAGTACTAGAACAACCATTTGAATATCACGAGGGCATAGGAGCATTAGCAAGTCTCATCATGTTTGGTAAACACACACTGGTGGAGCAGTGGTTTTTTGATATCACCGCTTATGAGCACAAACTGGTGATTAACTTCTAAGAAGACACTTCTGTGGACCCCTGATGATAGGAGCACTCGTGTTTGAGAGTGGTTCGTTTATGTAACGTATTAATAGTGTCCGATAAGACTACTATTCAGATGAAATCCTCCATTGGTTCAGCTGATACTAGAACAACTCCACAACTATGATTTTTCTATGATAGAATCAGCTTTGACTTCAGTACAGGTCATAACAAGCTAGGACAATGTTCAGCATGTCTTTCCTTTATGATGTTTCAAATCAGTCTTGTCTTTTATGTTCTCTCAAATCTCCAACTTCACCTTCCATTACAGAGTAATTCTTCTTTTTCTTTTTCTTTCTTTGGGCCAGGGTGGGGTTGAAGGCTTGGCTATGCTGAATGTGTAATACCCTACGCCTAGGGTAGTCCAATAACTTTCGAATGTAAATTACAGGCTCAAAACGTTTAACCCAAGCTATTTATGGCTCATTACTGAGAATATTATATACCAAATATCATTCACTTCTCCCACCTATGTATGAAAGCTGGAATATTACAGCATGAATCAGTGTCATTGCAAATAAATTTAACGCTTCATTAGAAGTTGGAATTTTGACTCACCAACAGAAACAGAACGCGTGCACCTTGCATATGTGTAGCAAAGATTGTTCGTCAATGATTGAATCCCATCAGCACTAAAATTGTTCTCATCCCATAGAACATGGTAATGTGCTGGCCGACTTGTACCCTGCCATGTCATACGAGATGTAAATGTTACAATCATTCATACATCAGTAAGATGTACAACTATTGCACAGGACAATAACTGCTTGCCTTGTGGATAACCATTAATACAAAATTTCCCAGTTAAACTCCCGTATATGTTTATAGGTATCTCAGTGACAGAAGCAAAATAGGACAACCCTCATTTCTTTATGCACTAGCTAGATTCCCTATCTCTGTATTCAGCACAAGTTGCCATTCATCAATTCCTCAGCTGTCAAAGCTATGGGACTCATGACTAGAGATGTATTAGTAATACAAGGCAAAAGACAATTTTTTACCTGAATACCAGTGTGGCTGCAAAGATAAAAATCAAATTCTGTCGGGTGACAGATTTTAGAGTCCACCACAGTGCCTAAGGAACCAAGATATATAAGTATCAGATATATTCCGAAACGATCTACAAGCATGTCAATATAGATAAAGCTGTACTTGGTACTCAACAACAGTCTACCTGGTAATATATTTCCGCTCTTGTCTGTACTGCTCCGATCCCTATGATTGTTAGCAAACAGTCGGGTGTGATGTCTTTTTTGTACCACAATAAAAGTTACTGGTGGCTGGTAATTTGTTTCTAAAGAAGCACATGCCTAAATGCAATAATCTTTGATCAGAGCTAGAACGCAACTCATAATGCTAGTTGCACAGAATTTAACAGCAAAAAGAAACTTCAACCAGAGAAAGAAATTTAAAAATCCCTGGGGTGCATACCTTCCGAATTGCATCTAACTCAAAAAGTAAGACTTGATAAAATTGCCCTTCACTCACACCATCCCTGGTTCAATAATTCTCATATCAGACAAAAGGTGTAAATGTGATGCACATGCATGTATTTTTGAAACAGGGGGACCCCCAAAAATATGTGTGGCACTTATGTGAGAAGATATACATTTTAATTGACAACATAGCAACGATTATTGTCTAAGACATGTTAGCTATGTCCGCATCTTCACAAGTACAATCTTAGTTGGGATAGTACTTTTAACTTTTGGTTTCTGAAGGACCACCTTTTCATCCACAACCTTCAGACTGTCTAGTTAAAGAAAAGCATAGCATCTGAAGCACAACAAACAAAGCGACTGACCTGTAAAAGATGATCCTTTGGGGCTTTTGCCCAGTTGCCTTTCTGAAGGAAACCAAAAGATCTCTGGATAACAGATTATCAAAATAAATTCCATCATGCCAAGGGAGACTCCCAGAACAATAGCAAGAGAAAGAAAAGGAAGTTGTACAGCAAAAGAGAAACTATAAAAGGTATAAAATAGAAAAACAGAACACTTCACACACCTAATCATGCCACCACTAACTGTACCACGGGCAGGATCATGCCATGTCTTGTACAAATCTTGTATTAACTCCTGTCTATGAGCTTGTGCACAAACTAGTCCTGCATACTTAGTGACTTCAGGCCAATCCTGAGAAGCCACGACCTACAATAAGAGTGAAAATCTGAACAACCTTAATATAGAACAACCTTAATCTGACAAGTACCATTTCAGTAAATGAAGCATACTGCAGCTATTGAGGGACTAGAGTCTTCTCCATTCTCTGGATGGGTTACATCTGCTCCGAATATGATGGTAGGAATGTCACTAACCAATGGTATTCTACAGCTTATAGCATCCAAAAGAACGGTGTTTCTTCCACCCATCTGCTTGAAGAATGTGAGAGAATCAGAAGTAGGACACAGACATTGAACTAGTCAGGTAATCCTTCTAAGCAAGCAACAAATAATTTTAAAGAATCTAAAACTACAGAAATAATTCAGTAAATGCATAACAAACGAGGCTGATTGAAGCAATGCAGCATAAACATAGTGATGAACCTCAACAATATAAATCAGCTTTCAATTATCCAAAGTATTGTTGCATCATTCGCACCTTAACATTAATCTTCAAGGACACATTAGCTAAGTATTGCTTACTGATCTTGAATACATGTTTTGTCAGACAACATTGAGAAATCAAACCAAGTTCAGTTTCACATATTCTCTTTAGATCACCTACAAAGTAGAATAAGATCATATTAGATAACACTACATCAGGAAAATTTTCGGCTCAACTCAACTGAAAATTCTCTCACATTTATCAACATACCATACAATGAGCCATTGTTGTCTGGTAAAATGGCTAGCAGAAGTTCCAATTCTTTTCCTCTTATTTTGTTCATACACGCATGATAAATATGCTTCAAAGCTTTTTCTACTTGTTCAGGCCTAGCGTTGTAGATTGGGATGACAGGTTCGGGATGGAATTCCTGATAATATGAGAGCCATCACCAAGAGTAATACAGGACTAACTGTTAATCTACTTATAATGCATGTTTTAGAAAGCAAAGAAGAAAAGAATGAAATTCCACCATGCCAGACACTCGACACATTTGAGCCAATTCATTACAGAATCCATGAGCAACACTGTCTTGGACACTCCTTGAGAAGTTGATACATGCCCACCGACTAACAGTCATTCCATTAATCATTTTCTGCAAGCAGGAAGGGGAATGAGCGTTCAGTAGCAGAAGATACGAGGCTAAGATACCAAGAACGCTTGTTGCTTAGTCACAAAATATGGGATATCTATAGATATTCCTTTCAATCTCCAATTTCGGACATGTGCTTTGACATGTAACTTCTCTGATTCAATAACATTGTCTTTGTCAGAGAAAAGTTGGTCAACCAGTAGTTTGCAAAGAGATAAACTGAAGCCGGATAATGTAAACGAATCAAGTTGCAAAACAAGTAAGAGCAGAATTAGAACAACAAAAAGAAATATACCTTATTCATCATGTTCCACTGCCCCACTTGAGGCAAACAATCCTTCTCTTTTCCAGTCTCATGATATTTCAGCTACAAATACGTGTACATTGTAGGTTAATGACGGGATTAGATGCTCTTTGGGGATATGGAATATAAGTTGAGGAAGGAGCAACCATTCATACCCAAGGCGCTGGAAGAACCCTAGCCTCAACCGATGCTAGATTTTCACTAATTCTGATCCCAAATTCCTTTGCATATGGATCTTGATCATATCCATTATGATGAACTGTCTGCAAAATGTCTTTTTCACGGTCCCGGGGTCTCTGGCAAGTGACCTTCAAAAGAGCAGTAATTTGCTTCTCACTCAACCTTTTTGTATATCGTTGGCCTTCGACAATTTTGCATGCCTGAGAATTTGATAACATCAAATCATACAAAAGAAGTCAAAAGATGATTAAAATCAAACCACTCCATAAAGGCACAACACCATCTTTTACCTCCATTGGTAGATAGTTAGCCTTCTTTTGGTTCCCGACTTGAAGACAAGGAAGATGAGCATACTGAATTGTGAATCCATACATTTCTCGAAAGTATTCAACAACTGACTTCATGGTTGAATTGTCATCAACAGGGAAACTGAAAAAAACCAAAGTATTCATTATGCTCTCTTTTTCACAAGCCATATTTTCTTCAAGATGAAAAATATTAAACAAGCTATGCTTCAAGTTCAATGTATTAATTTAAATGTCCATGTTTAATCATTAGTACAGAATATAATAACAGGGAGACAAAGAATAATGAATGCAAATTGCAAAAAGTTTGTCTTAAAATGTCCAAGTGGCTGGGAGCGTGCACGTGGAATTGTTATTTTAGCCACAGTACATTTCATTCGTGCAACTTTTTCTCTTCACTCCTCTACTTGTTTTGAGAATGAGGGAACAATATATAATAAAAGAAATGAACATGAATCCTTGTGCAGAAAATAAATAACTTACACTAATTCTCTTGTTGGTTGAGACGTTAACCCAGAAACACGATACTTTCTTCGTACACTGCCCCTGTGTGTTACTTCAACTTTCACTCCTCTGAGAGCCCTTTTTATCTGAACAGCATTTGAAGTAAGAACTCTGCAATATTTCAAGTTTCTACTGCACCAGATGAAGACACAATACCTTAACACGGTCAGAGTCAGACAACGGTTTAGATATTGCATCTTTTCCTAGAAGTTGGGCAACAAATTCTATCACTGGGAGAGCCTCAATAAATGCAGCTGCAGCCATATCTGTAGTTCATGAAATAGACAACACAGAATTGATTAACCACAAAAGAACATATATTGCAATTTAAATTTCTGAACTACCAGATAATTACCAATATTGAGAGACAAGCCCATCTGGGTAGGTCGTATACTCTGGTAGAATCCACACCATGCCTCCAAGCCGTCACCCAGACCTTGAGGCTTTCGGATGACAGGAGAGAAGAATGATCTTCCAACAGGGCAGTACCTATTGATGTGTAGTATTAAAAAGATAAATGTAAAAAATTGTCATTCAAAATGCGGCAATTAGTCCGAACAAGTTATACATCAGCCAAAATATAGCCATACCTTTTCACAGAGAGCTCTCTTAGCACAATATCAAGAATTTGAAGAGCTTCTTGGGGACCATCCGCATGCTTACCGGCAAGAAATTGGCCTAAATGGTGTAAATTTGTCCGTGCAACAAACTTGATCACAACTTTGTATTCTCTCTCTCTCCTGAAACGCATGCAAATATTCACTAATATTCAAAACAAAAATAAATGGGTAATCGCTAATCAAAATTTTAGCGGGTCGTTAACTAATAAAATAATCATTAATGCTGTTTTTCTTTTAATTCTTATGTCGACTCTTCATTTAAAAATTCTTTATAGTACTGATCTCCAGATGTGGCAATAAAATTTTAAAGCTTTAAACTAGTGGTTGGAAAGAGCAATAAAATCTTACTTTGGACCATTGACTCCATCCTCTTCATCAATTTTATTAATTCTGAACTCCTTCCAAGCAAAAGGAAGTTCACCAGCAGTGTACAGACTCTTTCTGCCATCATATGCAGGCAATCTCATCCCCAAGTCAGATTCTTTGTACAGTTTCACCAGCTCTGTCATGATAGCTCTATTCATATTTCTTGATGCCACTTCAGGAGTGATAGTAACCTGCAAACAAGAAAGAGAGGAACAATTAAAATGGAATGCAATATGCAGAACAATAAGAATAATGCCGATTACCCATCCTAAAGCGTCATTAATGCTAATTAAAGCAAAGAAAAGGGACAAGAAAGAAGCGTACTCAATTATATCTGCAAAGTAACAGCAGGTAAAAAAAATCAACACCATTAACACACTGAATGTCAGCCTAAGGGACCCAATGGCTATGTGATTGTATCACAAAGCAATATAATTCAATTAATAATTCAGTAGCAATAAACTAAATGGATAAGCTCAATGAACACCCATAGAGAAAAACAACTTACATCATAATGGTTTAAGTCCTTGTCTGGTAACTCTGCAAAGAAATGGTTGGCCTTAACTATACATTTTGTTCCCATTTGCCCAAACCCAGGCCTAGGAGCAAAATTTAATGACTTGCTTGAAGAGGGAAAACTCGTATCCACTTCACTCGAGTTGCTGCTCTCACTTCCAACACAACCGTTTGTGGCAGTTGCTTCAACAACTCTAGCAGGTTCAGCCAAAATTGGCTTATTCGCTGCCGTGCAAGGCCTTGAACTTGGCCTCATAAAGGTGTCGCCATGATCGGATTTCCGGCCACCTCTTCCCCTTCTTCTTCCTCTATTTGTCGATGGGGATGAGGACTGACTATGAAGCTTGACGTTCTGAGTTTCTTGAGCCGGTGGCCCTTTACCATTTTGAGCTGTTTTGGGGTTCTTTTGCACTGAATTCATAGAGCTTTGACACTGAGGTTTGATCACAAAATGCTGTTCTGAGGTCTCTTTCTTCTGCCTAATAGGCATGATGATAGCTTGCTTATTAAAACTGTTTATACAGAATAGAGAAACCTTTCCAAAAAAAAAAATCTTTCCCTCGGATGACAACAATGCAAGACAGTCTTCCCTTCTGCAATCCACTATTCAATCTTTCTTCATTACTCTTCAAAGATTTGAGGCTATCAGTACTGCAATCCAAAAACAGAGAATTGAAGGCATGTCAGTAGATTAACCCAACTGGGAAATCTACCAATATGGAAAAATGCTGATGGTATATCAATTTTCACACGCAACAGTAAAAGGTCAAGCATTAAAATTCAAGTGCTCACTGAATTCTGCACACATTACCATTCTCTTGCAAAACCAAAGTCCTCAACTTCCCACAGATTTGTTTCACAGCTACACCAACACTATGCACAACTCAAAAGCGAAAATGGCAATTAAACTCTCCTTTTGAGTCCAGTAATTGCAGAACCATTTTCAAGATAAAAAAAAAAAAAGAAGGTAAAGATAAAGAAAGACAACCAACAAAAGGATACATAATTGTGTACCAACAAAAAAAATGCATGCATTATCAGAATGTCCGAAAATTGTGCTCCGAGCTTTAATCAACGTCCTTTACTTCTATCATGTCTACTTGGTAATTGCTAGAAATCCAAATGATCCTCTATAAGAAGTCTTGAATATCCAAAAATGAAAAAAGATTGCAGCAAAAATGGGCTTTGGGCTGAGAAAAGACATGCATGTGGAGACAAAGAGAAAAATTTAAAAAAAAAAAAAAAAGGAAGAACATAAGCCAAAACTCAAATCCTATTAGATGCTTCTGTTAGAAATCCAACATCCATGAATCAGGATGAGAAGAGAATAAATTCATAAAGATAATATCCATGAGTTGAAATATGCATACAAAAACTAATAAATTAATCAAATAGGAGGAGAAATGCCCAGGAGACAAAAACCATTCCCTCACCTTGTCTCCTAACCAAAACCAGAACTTTACATCTGAAAACTACAGAAATGGATGAGTAAATCCAAAGAAAAAAAGACACATCACATACACACATATGCATAAGCCTAATAAATGTGAAGGCAAAATATGACTGCTCAAGAAGAATAAAAAGGCCTAGAAAGGAACAAAAGTCACAAGTGGTAATAGTAGTATGGGCATAACTAGAACAGATAAAAGGAATAAACATTGAAGAACTCACTGAAAAATAAAATCACTATCCGAATATGGCCCCCTATTTCACTGCTCCATAGAAAATGACGCCACTCTAAGAAAAATGAATGCAAAAACTCTCGAATTAAATAGAACCCTTCAAAAAGACCGAGTCTTTACAAGTGTAGAGTGGTAAGTCCTAGAAGCATTCAGGAAAGATAGGACTGGCAAAGAGGAGAAGACTGAAGAGCTAGCTAGAAAGTGAAGATAAAAAGGAAAGCTTTTGTGCGGTGTTTCAAGATTGAAATCTTGATGAAGAGAAAAGAAAGAGGGATGTTGATGATGATGACGAAGATGATGAATCTTTTATACACGCATGCAAATGCTTTTGGTGGTTTTCTTATCACGTGTAAAAGGCTTTTGCTTTTTAACACTCCCCCTAGTGCCTCCTCCTTTCCTGCTGCTGATCTCTCTTCCTCCTCTGTGCACTTAACCTCGCACACTCAAAAACCCACACACACCCACTCACCCTCTTTCTTTTCTGCCTTTGGCTTCAAGAATCCAAGACTGAAATGACAGTCATGTGTTTGAGCGTGTGAGCTATATATAAAAGAAAAGAAATACAGACGAAGAATATTTCAAACATGGAGTCTTGCTCACCAGTACTACTTACTGACAGTGAAGTTCACAAAATAAGCTCTTATGTTCTTACTTCCTCAGTTTCTTGCTTGCCATATATGCATGAATTTTCTTGTCTTGGTTTTGTTTGGATGTGAAGTGAGGAAGAGTACACCACAAAGCAAAAAGACCAGAAGACCAACTCGACACAAATTCTTTATTTTCAGCTAGTCCAATCCTATATGTTCCGTGTGAATAATGTCTCCCTACCATAAATTTCAATAAAAATATAATAATTCTTAACAAAAATTCATTATATCTTGAAAATTTTACTTTTTTTATATAACTCATCGTCTTATTTAATGACCCAAAGTCTGTTATGTACTGATGAAGCAGTCAAGGGAAGCATTGGCAAGCTCTAACGGTCGGTTCAAGAAGGGTCCACGTTTCTTGAAGTTTTTGTTGGGTCCACTGCCTAGGTGCCGCCTCATCCGCCTTTTGGATTTATGAGAATTATTAGCTTTTTGGACCAGTTTGGGACTGAAATTAGTATCGCCCATTAAGGTTCTCTCTCAAGTTTTAAGATTGTAGAAAGAGTCAAAGCAAGTAATGTTGATATCTAAAGAATTCAAGGTCATATGTATAAGCTGGGATTGTATGGTGCCTGTAAGGGTAGAAAATTTTCAGTAATCAAGTCCAAATGTCTAAAAATAGTATCACATTGATGGTAAAAATTTCATGTGCTCAATCTTCACTTAGACTTTATAATGACCAATGACAACTTTTTTTTTTTCTTTTGGACTAGTTCTTTTTGCCAGTAGTAGTAAAATTTTTATTTGGTACATCTCATGAACATTGCAATTGAGTACTGCAGTCCTCATCATGAAATTCTGGTGCTAAACTAAAATTATAACTCTGGATCTTAATGAATATCTAACTTATGGTGGCTCCACTAACTGAAAGGCTGCTTGATTAACATGATAGTAACGGGTTGGGACAGCATGGATCTAAGATCAAAGGTGTTGAAACTTGGGAACATTTTGATTTCGAAGATTGCAAAGTACATGATGACGCCTCTTTGGAGCAAGTCTTGAGGGCTATGATTAGAAAGGGGAAGGGACAGAATCAGAGTAGTGATTGTCTATGATGACATCTTGGACTTGGAACTCATGGGACCTATTTGGATATTCTTGATAAGTGAGAAGTTTTGTTGTGTTTATTACAATATTATAATGATTCATGAGCCCATTTCTCAAGTTGTATTAGCATAATTAAGTGATGGTGAGTTTTAATGATACTTTATTGTAATGATTGTCCGTTTAGATGTGAATCATTTTCTGTTGACCAAAGGGTTGGCAAAATTTCAGCTTTTTTCCAAGCCCTTTGGGATGAACTTCTTGGATGTTATACCATCTTAGAAGTTTAATAAAAGTCTGAACAAACACTCTAGTCAATGGTTGCAAAAAAAAAAAAAAAAACACTCTAGTCAATCAAATGACAGTGGTTTTTTTTTTTTTTTTTTGGTGACTATTTTTCAAAACCTTATATTATATTTTAAGAGTTAACAAACAATTAAATGCATATAGATAAGAACCACTCCCAAGAAATGAACTATTTAAGCTTATCAGTACACCCTTAATAAGAACATTAATAATATATATATATATATATATATATATATATAGATATATATCATATAGTGATTTCTTTACTTCCTTTTGCCGAGTATTCACCAGAGGCTTCATAAGTGTTATGCCAGAGGTGCAACATAAACTGGCTAAAAACTCGAATGCAGATGGAGGTAAAGTCGTTATCTCGACGAAGACTTCGCATGAAGCAAAGCAGCATTACAGAAGAAAAATATATAGAATAAAGTAATGCATGAAATCCACTGTGATACAGATTCATGGAGACAGGACCACATTTGGTCAATGAAACTAACGAGACACAGGAGGAGGGCACTTACAAGTGGAAAACCATGCCTCAGTGGGTGAGTAGATCAAAATCATTATGGGGGTCGCATATGCGTACCATGCCATATCAAACAGTCTCATGGTTTTAAAAAAAAAAAAACACATGAGTATTTTTATATTATTTTTTATATCAGCACACAACATTATGATTATGTGATACTATTTTAAATTATAAGATCCACAAATGAAACCGTAAACCCGATCTACTTAAAAATCTTCCAACATTATGATTATGTGATACTATTTTAAATTATAAAATCCACAAATGAAACCGTAAACCCGATCTACTTAAAAATCTTCCGACTGAGAGAATGTTTTGGTAAGCCAATATGGAACAAAAGATTTGAGATCTCAGCAATTACAAATTTTATTTTATTTTTCATTTATAGGCATGTGAATTTGTGACATTATTAAGCTAATTATTGTGTATGGTTGAACTTTAGAATACAAATTAACATATTTAAATATGATTATAACATAAATTGAATGGCCCAAAAATTAATTCAATAATGCAAAATAGATTTTACAAGTTTTGAGACTCCAAATTTCAATGGAAAGCCCACCAAAACATACTAAATGCAGAGAGTCATTACATTTACGAGAAGGGAAGTGGAGAAGAGTGGGTCATCAATTCATCATGGGGAAAGATGGAAAAAAATATAGTTATGGGCAATTTTTGTTGTTCGCCCAACAGGGTATGGATTTTTCTTTTGTAAACGTTGTGAATGGTGGTAGCAAATTGCAAACAGTAAAGTGGGAACTGAGAAAGAAATTTAAATATATATTGGTGAAGACATATGGGCCATCTTTGTTTTGTTTTGGGATTAATTATTTCTAATTCTTAGGTATCAAATATTAGATAGAGAACGAGAAAATAGAGGTTCTGTAATCTGGATAAAGAAAAGGTATTTTTGTAAGAATTGAGGAGAAGTTGTGCATGGGTTTGTCAACATGGTGAAATATTTTCCTATTTAACGTCTCCCTATGTTAAAATTAAATTATACATTTGTCATGCTTGTGGTGCGTCCCATTATCCACCATTAGAGTTTAGTCACACGTTAATTCGGACATTTCGAAGTAGAATATGTTTGAGAGAGTTTTCATTCGACTTTAATTCGGACTCTAATAGAATGGCTTAAACCGAACAATTTAGAGATGATAACTTCACATAAATCTAAAAGATTGATTATCTTAGCATTAACAAATCAAATAGAATTAAACTTCAGTATTGTCATACTGAACTCTAAAATTTTAAGTTCATCTCGAATTTGTTAAAAGAATAAAAAGTTAAGGGCATGTATGTGTCTCTGTGTGTCCGTGTGTGTGTGTGTGTGTGAGAGAGAGAGAGAGAGAGAGAGAGAGCACAAACTGTGTAGTTTAATGGTAGCTTGTGCTGCTTGGTTGTTGTCATAATTCCATCTATCTCAGCATTAGGTGCTTTTTGTTGGGGGAGATGGTGCGTGCTTCAATGAAAGAGCCGAAAGCAAATAATGTTTGGCCTGCTTTTGGAAATTTGTGAAGTGCGTTCTTGGTGGCTCAACTGTTGGAAAAACAATTGTTGCTTTTTTTCCATGAATTATTGAATATTTCAGCTTTTATGAGCTATTGTTTTGGTTAAATAAATTATCAATAATAAAAAAAAAATCTTGTCTCTTTTAGACTGGATGTGATTGAATGTGAAATATTTGGCATCAACTGGAATTTTCTTACCTAAATTGTAATATTAAGGCCTTAGGGACCTTTATGAAATTAAACCTTCTTGGGCCATTGTGTGCTTTGTAAGAAGTAGTGTCCTTAGTTGCAATTCTTGAAACTTCAAATTTTGCCCTAAAGATTGAAATCCCTTCTTCATTTTTTCCTCATTCTTCCTCTTCTATTTTGAAAGAATTCCCCTAAATTTCTTTCCATTTTCTCAACCCATTGAAGGAGGAATTGAAGGGATTTCATCCCCAAAGGAAGCTAGTAGAAGTCATTTTGAAACTTTCTCCCCAAATCTCCCTCAAGGTAACTCTTCTTCCTACTTTTTAGTTCTTTCACCATTTGATTATTTTTCTTAGAATTTCGAGATTATGGCTTTATTGGATGCTCTTAGACTATGTTGCTCTTGAAATAGATGATTTGTAGTAGTAGTGCTTGTGAGTTATGATGAATGTGTGAAGTGGGTGAGTTAGAGGTTTGAAGAATTGGGTATGAGATTTTGGTAGATCTTGTGTGATTTTGAGAATGATCCATGAATATGTTGATTATGATGTTAAGATAGTATTTTCCTGCTTTATTATGCTATTTTGAGGTTGTTTTGTTGTTTGGATTAGGGTGAGAAGATGATGAATAGTGTGGGGGGTGATTTTGAGTAGTTGCAGGCCGTCTTGCTGGGTTCATTCCGCGGTGCCACCCGCGCCGCGGATGAGATCGCGGCTCGTAGCAGCAGCCTCTCTGGGCTCATCCGCGGTAGCCACCCGCGCCGCGAATGAGACCGCGGATGAGGGGCCGCTTGCTCTGACCTGAGCCGCGACCTCAGCCGCGCCGCGGCTGGAGTCGCGGCTGGGTACTGTATCTGAGCCGCGGCTGACGCTGCGGGTCAGTACAGTTTTGTCTCTTTTCCTCTTTTTGCGTGTTAAGATAGGTTTAAGCCTCTTTTATGGTTTCTTAATAGAATCAGTATGTGATACAAGTCTTCCTTGTGTGTTATAGGCGACGAAGGACTTTATCCCTACTCGGACTACCTAAATTAGTCTTGGAGTGAGGTAAGTAGTATTTGATTCTCTTTGCTTTGGAAATGCTTTTGATGATGATAAATGACTTAGATAGTACTTTCTCTATATAAATGGGCTTATGTTTGGTTACTTTGATTTTCTATGACACAAGATGTGTGGTCTAATGAATTCTTTGAATGAACATATGAATGAGCTCTTGTATGTGAAATGGGTATATGACGGGACTAGTTCCCTAAATTGGTAATGGTAGTAAATCATTTTGAACCGTACTAACCGGGTTATAGTTAGTTTTGTACCGCTCCAACCGAGTGGTAGTTGGTTTTGAACCGCGTTAACCGGGTTATAGTTAACAACTGGAATTCCAGGGTCATGTGTCCACTAACTGCTGGAGCTCTCTTTTCTTTGAATTGCTTTATGCAATGTTTGAAATGTGTATGGTTTTGACTTGACCACATGTTGTAATGTTTATGGCTTTGATTTTGGTTTGAATTGTACTTATGTATAAATGACAAACTTAAGCCCCAAAGAGAACCTTTACTACTTACTGGGTGATTATATCACTCACCCCTTTTTGTTTAACCCCGCAGGTGATGAATTTGTTGAAGGTGATTGGACCGATTTTTGGGCCTCATAGTCATAGCTAGGATAGACTTGAATGAGGTTATTTTTGATAGCATTGATGTATAGTCATATTTTGTATGGATTAGGTTATACATACTTTCCCATCTATTTTTGTCATGGGGAAAGAGAAGTGTAATGAATGTTGTATATCATTATGTGATGAATGAAATGGATTCTTTTGGGCATTTTGATATTTTGGAGCCTTATGCTATGTTTAGACGATAATTGTTTTGATTTAGCCTTGTGTCCTAGCGTAGCCTAGGGCATGGCGGGTGCCACGTCTTGGGCACGGGGCGTGACATAAATACTTCAATTGCATCTTACATAAAACTTGAACAAGATAAAAAAAAAATGGTTAGAATATAAATTTCAACCCAAGACCAAGAGATTTCTTTTTTCTTTTGTAGTGCATGCATGAGAGACCGCGAAAAGCTGCTCATACCATTACATTATTATTTTTATAAAGCTCAAACGGTGCATTATTTATTTTGCTGCATATAAAAAAGGTATAATTAAGGTGAAAAAATAAATATATTTGTTCTTAATTATCAAAAGAATATATATATATTCTTCCATGCTCCATGGTAGTTTAATAATGGAAAAATTGGATGAAAAGACCGCAGTGCAAAAAATGTAGTGGAGTAGGATTAATATAGGGGTATGGTTAAAGCAATTAAAAAAAAAGAAGAATATGGAATCCTTCCGATCAAGAAACAGCAGCCTATCTATCACAACAACGACACCTAACATATGCTTACCATTAATGGACCTTGGATGCTGCCAAGAATTTGTTTCTATTTGTTTTTCTGATCTAATAATTTTTTTAGATTTGCTATGTGGCATGCATGAGTTTTCAATAATTTAATTTGTACTTTATGTTGATATCTTGCTTTGGGTATTTATAATGCCTTAGAATGGTTGGGTTTTTTATCTAGGCATGCTTTTGAAGCTAGAAACCTATAATTCTTAAGGCCAGAGACTAGTTATATAAGAATATTTTTCCTCATTTCTTTCTTTGTAATACATCAAAAAACTTGAGGGCGTTCTTCCAAGTCCTTACACCAAAAAGGAAAAGAAAAAATAAAATTTGTGGCGGGTGATGATTTTACTTTCTTGATCAACCAAATGGTTCTTGATTAGATACTATGTGTTCGTGTTGGCCATGTAGAAGTTGCATTTTTGTGAGATAAAGACCATTTTGGTTGTGATTTTTGCTAAAGAAATGTTATTACCTTCACTTTATATCTTATTTAGTTATGCAAGAGTCATGAGCAAATGAACATGATGCATTTTTTATCTTGTTTTGGAGTATAAATAAGGACGGTCTCCAATAATTAGAAGTAGATGTTTTTTGTGTATGAATTCAAGAATGCAAATTGAAAGAGAGACAATGTCAAACTTTTGTCTGAATCTTTCATGATAGATCATCTTGTTTCGGCTTATAATGGGGTCTTAAGACTTACTTTGCATTATAACTTGATCATCATTTTCTTATATTACACATCATAAAAAAAATGATTATATTTCAAATTCCCCTACTCATTTATCGATCACCTGGTTCCTAAACAAAAAGGATCTTGAAATTGGCTCTAGAGTAAGATGAATTCACCAACTGAATTCCATAGGCAGAATAGAAGAGCCATAAGATGTTGCTTTTGTGAATTTTATTGCCCGGGTGGGAATAGAACATTTTCAAGTATTTGACAAATAGTATAATATATACATTTTAATAATGCATTCTGAGGGAGTGGTTAACAAGATGCCAGGGGATATAATCTTTTTCCAATTCTGGGAGTGAAAAGAGAAAATCTTTGGGCTATGATTCTGGTCTTCCCTAAGTGGTAAGAAAATTGTCTCCAGTAGAGCTGCCATAAAAACAAGTGACCCAAGTCTCAACACTGGTAGAAATACTTCACTTCATAGGCAAAAACAAAAGGTCAATCTAGGCTGATTTCATTAGCAGAAAATTTGTGCCAGAAATCCATCAGCCTCTTAACATGTCTGCATGTGTTACACGATCCAGACCAGCTCACCAAAGCCCTCCTTTTCTTCTCTATTTTGCAGATGCATCATCTAGGCAGAGAGAGAGAGAGAGAGAGAGAGAGAGAGAGAGAAGTGTCATTTCATGGTATCAAATCCACTTGCGCAAATTTATGGCCAAGGCTACATAGCCTGGACAAGATAATGAGGCATCACCGAATTAAAGCATTCATATTGTGCTTTGCCCATCAATGATTAAGTTTAAAAAAACTTAGATGTGGATGTGCAAATTATGCTTATTTGTTGTTGCTAGGAAACCACTTAATCAGTTTTTGGTTTGTAAACTGTTTTTTTTTTTTTTTTTTTTTTGGTGCCAATGATTTTTTCTTTTTTGGCCGTGGTATGTCTTTCTGATTTTTTTTTAAGCACATGTCTGATTTCGATAATGGAAAAATTAGGTTCGAACGTTCAAGTCATATAATATAACACATTCAAAATTTATGACTCCCGCATTCATCGACGAAATATACATGTATTTGTGTACTTGGAACCAAATAACAACTTTTAACTTGTAAATGCAATAGATTTTCTGCTTTTACAACGTCCACATAAATTAACCAATATAGTGTGCAACTGTTCATATTGCATATAATTACATAGATTTTTGCTTCCATTGCATCTTTATTTCCTATCTCAAAGATTTGATGAGACATGGTGAATTGTCTCTTGTAAAGGAATTCAAATAACAATAACGTGTACAAAATAGTAGATTTTACAACTGGGAACAAACTAATCATCACATTTAGTTTTATAGATTTAATTTGCGATTTTTGTAAATTATATTGTCCAAAATATACTTAACAAACGTCGTTCCATAGGCCCGAAATCAAGTTTATCCAACTCTCACTTCTTGGCTTGACACACACACAAAAAAAAAAAAAAAAAGGGAGAAAGTGAACAAGAAGAAGAAGAAAAATTCTGTATGTCTAGCATAGCAGCATTAGTCCATTCCATCTGATGCTTCATAAACTAACATAAACCCTGATAATTGTTGTCATTGATACTCCTCTCTGATTGGTCTTGTGGTCTTTTGGACAATCCCTTTCCTACTTCGAAACAAATAAGCTAATGTCATCATCAAAAGACACTAAGAACTCTCCTCACTCCCTTTATTCACCAACCCTTCACTTCTTGTTGATAAGCATTAGGGTCTATTTAGATCCCTTCAACATTTTTCGGCAAATCAATATAAAGAATCGGAAAATATTATGGTGATTCGGAATTATATAATAAAACGCAAATCTTTTCAAGAATTTAGTAATATTTTTTAATTATCTGAAATTTTTTCCTGATTACCTAATTGCACATTGTAAAAGAATCTTACCTTGAAATATCATAACGTATTATTTGTGGCCCTCATAAATATTTCACAAGATTTTGATTTTTGATTTTTCATTTAATCTTCAAAAGTTGTGGGAGTATCGTAGTAACATGCATGAGCATCAGAGATTCAGAATGGGCCAATTATGCAGCCCCCAAGATGAGAAATTTAGTGTTGGTCATGATACATGTTTTAAATAGCAACTTTTTTTGATAACGATGTATCAGATATCCAAGCTTTCAAACTTATCTGTTGTGAAAAATGCATTTGCTTGGTTCCAATTCAATCATCCCACTAGGGAAAATTGTTGAAACATCATTCTCGTCAAAAGTGCTACACTCAAGCTTGAAAGGGCTTTACTTTACACTTTTTGAATTCTTATTGGAGATGACAAAAGGTGTTTTTTTTTTTTTTTTGTTTTTGGTTGGGACCATGGAGAGCTGGATGTACATTATCAATGTAATCCTGTTCTCTTTTGACTGGAAACTTTTGCGAGCCAGACAAGACATTATCTTTTCTGTGAACTTGTTTTTTTTAGCCTTTATTAGTTCTTGTACTTTTGCATTAAAGAGGCACAACTATTTAGCTATAGGATTTAATTCTTGTTTTTCTTAGGACTAATGGATTTACAGGGTATCCTTAGTGCATGACATTATCTACTTGCATTTATAAGTAATAGTCAACTCATGAACAACATAAGTTATAGCCGACATAATTATGATTTTAATTATATCAAGTCCTAAAGAATAGAGAGTGAATTTAATTAAAATTTTGAAAATTAAAATTTGGAGTTTAGTGGAAAAAATTAATTTTGTTGTATAATACTTCATGCATCGTTACAAACATTAGTTATTGTACTCTTATTTAGGATTTAATAGTACTTTTATATCTGAGGAAACTGTATTTAATAAACTTGCACGTCTCAAAGGGTGGTGCAAAAAAAAAAAAAAAAAAATTTAACTGTTAGAGCTGATGCTAAAGTGAAAAACATGAGAGAACAAGAAAACCAAATAAGTAGAAATTTATGAATAGTCATTGGCAATATTGTTGAATAATGGAGCCACTCTGGGACCAAACTTGGATTAATATTGTAGTTTGGGCTGGTTTCTAATTCGAAATAACCAAAGAGTTACAACATTACAAATTTGATGGCAGTATAATTGAACGAGGAGAGGCCGTAATCATGAACTCATCATGATTTCCTTGATCATTCTACTTGTCTCAGCCCATGTTAAAACCATCAATCGAAAAGCTTTCGATTAGACAATCCATTATCCATACCAACGTTGAAAAGTTGATTAAACCTAAGTATTCATGAAAAGATTGATTGCTTTTCGTTATTAGAAAAAGTACCTTTCTTTAGTTTTGGATCATTAGGGGAGGTGGAGCCAACTTTGTACCATGAACGTTACGAAATTAGGCCATCATGATCATGAGGAAAAAGGAGCAACATCCATTTCTATTTTTTCCCTCTCCAAGCTAAAATGATTGTGATTTGTTTCTTTTTGCTAAAACAATGATTTTACTAGTATTTATCTTGCAGAGGATTAATTATCTGCTTCTGGAAGGAATTAAAGAATTTTTTAAGAATTTTACAAAATCTGTTCGTTATTTTTCCTCTAATAGATTATCAGAACTTCATCTAGGTCCGAATCCTACAAAATTTCATTTGTTATTTTTACTCTGTAAGTACATAATGTCACAACAATTATGTGCTTATTTTTAATGAGGAACAATATGGGACAGGTATAATTTCTTGGTGGGCTTTCAGGCTTAGGTTTAGATTTTGGGCCAAGTACATAAATCTTAAGGCCTATTCTTAATAGATTTTTTTAACGAGCTTTTAAATTATAGATTAACAATAATATGTATTAATAGTGTTCTCAATTAAATCTCAAATTAGATTTTAGATTTTTTGTACAACTAATTTGAGATTATTTAGTTGTACAAAAAATCTAAAATCTAATTTGAAGATTTAATTGAGAACACTATTAATACATATTATTGTTAATCTATAATCTAAAAGTTGGTTAAAAAATCTATTAAGAACAGGCCCTTAGTCTCCCTAGTTAATTACTTTTCTCTAGAACAAAGTTTCACAATTCTATAAATTCCTTCAATAATTTGAATACAAAATTTAGAGGATCTGAATACATGCATGGCGAAGAAATGACTTCTGTGCATCATAGTTGTAGCCTGCTATTGATGCTAAATCATTATTGGATCATTTCTGCTAATAGCCTGGGCTGGCCTATATAGGCACACATAGCCCAATTATCTCCAGAGCTGCACAATTTGCAATTACCGGTTCGAAATATTTTGCTTAAGCCAGGCCCAAAGTTTTGGACGGGGGCTCAATCATAGAGCACATGGGCCTATCCCAGGATTTTCAGAGAGCACTCCTTTATGAGCCCAATGAGAAATGCTTTTATCTTGCAGTTAGACTTTCTTTTTTCAACGTGAAACAAGTGGCAAAAAGATTTGCTTTTTGTTTTTTCAATTCAGCTTCTCAAGGGAAAAAAAAAAAAAAAAAACGTTGTTTCGCCTTAAGTTATATTTATTGATTGACGTTATTTTATAGTATTTTCTGCCTTGTTCAGCTGGAGAACCTCATATAATGTGAAAAATGTTGACTAACAACAATTCATTTGCTTGATATTATTATTTCTTTATAAAGTATAGCAACACCAATTGCAATATTGTCTTGTTGTATCTTGTACGTTATCGTTTCACGTAACTTTGAGATTCGCATAATTGCTCATGTAAAATACAAGTTTATTTGATCCTTCGCCCTTTTTTTTTTTTTTTTTTTGGGTGGTTGGAAACTCCACAAAGCTTATATTTTATATACTACTATAAAGCAAATGACAGAGGAATAGATTTAGGAAGTTTCTAGTTTAGGAGAATTAAGGAGAGAAATGAGTTTCAATAGTAATAACACTCATAGTTGATGTTCGAAAAAACAGCTATCATTATCTTTCAATCAAAATGAAAGTAATTAACTGGGTCTTTATGATTCCCGTTGAACTACTATTTTATCAAAATCATTAATCATTTTGAATATAATAATACCCATTCTATTACAAAACCAAACATGTAAGAGGAGTTGTCAAAACATATATTATAGTAGAGTTGATGACACTCGTAATGATAATGAGTGAGAAATTTGAATTAAACGGCTTTGAAGTATTTGTGTTTCATTTACATGCTATTTAAATTTCTTTTTGTAATGTTATAAAAACTACCAATAAATGTCGGCTTGTTGAATAATTGCATAAGAAATTAAGGTTATCTGTTTTGGCTTAATAAGTAACTCTTGTCTTCTGGGATGACTACGTGGCCGCCTGCGTGCATAATGAAGAAGAAAAGTTTGTCTTTTCATTACACTTCGTTGCCGCCCTTGAATATGGTCGCGATTCGGGCAAGGTTCATAGTGGTTTTTGCATGACCAGAGAAGCATCTTGGAAGTGGGAAAACAGTAATAAGCCCAAAAAGGCTCGGCAATCAAATCTATCACTAATTGCCCACTTGGATAAAAATTTTAGTACTATAAAAGGACAAGATGTGACCCTAATTTAATTTAATTCATAAATCTAATACTTTCTGAATTTTCATCATCCTCAATCCTTGTCAAATTCTTGTGGACCAGGTCATATATTTCAATCTAGTTTTTTGATAAGAATCTCAAAAAGTATCTTATTTGTCATTTGTTGTGTTAGAATTAAATTGTAGGCTGCCTGAAAAAGGTCATTTTTTCTTTATAGAAACAGTTTAGAAAAGATTTGTAATATCAATTTATTGAACTAACTGAAGGAAACGATTATCACTAAGAGAATTAGGTATACGTTAATCAATTTCTAACTATTTAAATACTCTGCATCTATAGATTATTTTACAAGTAATATTAAAATTTCTGAAAATCTGAAAAATAAAAGGAGGCTGAGCAATTTGTTGAGATTAATGTGGAAAAGTAATAGCAAATTTCAATGGTATATTCTACGTACATTTTCTGTCTATGTTTCAATGTCTAAGTATTAAGAAAACACAACTCACAATACTGAAAACCAGAGTCTTTAAGAAATAAGAAATCCTCCTGTTTTGAGAAAATGAGGGATCAGGAAGACAGTGTAAACAAAAGAAGTGAAGGAAAAGAGACAGAAAAAATCACACAATCTGAAGAAAATGATAGAAAAGAAAGTGGAGAAGAAGAAACATAACTGGTAGAAGATATTCATCATGAGATAAGACAGATTGAGATAGCAACAAAGAATGGATTTGTAGCTTTGGCAACAAAAGAAGAAAAAGTAGAAGATAAAGATACTAGTCCAGGTGCAGAAGGGAAAATAGAGAGACCTATGAGAGTAGCAATGGGAAAAAAAGAAGTAGGCCAAATGCTTGTTAAAAGGTACCATCTCATCTCCTTTTAAATGATATTAAGCTGTTGGAATACTAGGGGTCTAAATAACCCCTTGAAACAGAAATGAGGTATTGAAATGGATTAGCAGAAAAACATATAAACTTAGTAGGACTGACTGAAAAATAAAGTGAAGAAGACTAAATATGGAAAAAGTTATCCAAAATTGTATACCTGGTTGGCCTTTCATTCACAATGCTCATATATCAGGAATGAGTAGAATAATGATAGGCTGGAATCCTAACAAGATGGTAGTGAATTGTATAGGAAAATCAATGGCAGTGCATCACATGTTATGTTGAAAATGTAGAAAGTAAATTAGAATTCTTTGTGAGTATGATATATGGATCTAATGATGATGAAGAAAGGAAACTATTATGCTAGCAACTGGTTCAGACAAAGCATCAGGTGAGAGATAAGGCTTGGATTCTTATGGGAGACTTCAATGTAATAAGATACTATGAAGAGAAAATAGGAGGATCCAGGCTACCTGTTACCTAGCTATGGAAGACTTTAAGCAGGTGTCTAGAAAAGATATATGTGGTGGATTGTCCAGCGAATAGAGTTTTTCTAACATGTTGTAATTAACAGGAAGATGGAACCAGAATCTATAGTAAACTGATAGGGTAATGGTAAATGAAGAATGGCACAACAAGTTTAGCAAAAATGAGGTTGACCTTGAGCATGTAGGTGTATCTGATCATTCGCCAGCAGTAATAAGAATAAAAGAGGCAGTGAACACAAGGCCCCAAACCATTCAAATTTTAGCAATTTTATATGAAGCATGGAAAATACCAAGGAATACTGAAAGAAACATGGGCAGAAAAGAAGGATGGAAAACCCAGTATACAAGCATCTGTGTTAAATTGAAGGATCTGAAACTGAAGCTAAAGCAACTAAATAAGGAGTAATATTAGTCATAAGGTGAGACAAGCTCAGGAAGTCCTGTTTGCTACTCAATCCTTCCTCCGAGAAGATCCCTTTAATAGGGAACTACAACTCTTGGAAAGATCTTAGCAAAACTCTTACTTGGAATTAAGAGCCTTAGAGGAACAATTTTACAAGAATAAGTCCAGAGTTAGGTGGATACAAGAAGGTGATTTGAACACTAATTTCTTTTATAGAAAAGTAAAACAACATCAAGCTAGAAATAGAGTACTGACTATAAAGAACAAGGAGGGAGTCCAATTATCTAAATATGAAGAGGTGAAGAAGGAAGCTATTGAATTTTATAAAGAGTTGTTTACTAAGAATGGGAAGTTCACAGACAATCATAAACAAATGATGCAGAAGATAGTTCAAAAGAAGATTACTTCGGAGCAGCAAATGATGCTACAGAAACCTGTAACAGATGAGGAAATAAGGAAAGCAATGTTTAGTATGAAGAAAGGGACTAGCACCTAGGACCAGATGGGTTTACAGTAGACTTTTTTCTTTTAAACTGGCAAGAAGTAGGAAGTGAAGTAATGTAAGCTATACAATATTGCTTTAACGAGCAATACATGTATAGGCCTATGAACTCTACCATACTTACTCTAGTACCAAAAGTGCCAACTCCAGAAACATATGAAGGATTTCAGACCTATTGCTTGTTGTAACATTATCTATAAGTGTTACTCCAAGGTTCTGACAGAAAGACTGAAGTTAGTGCTGCCAACAATTATTGGACACAATCAAAGTGCTTTCTGAGAGGGAGATCAATAGCAGATAATATTATGTTAATGCAGGAATTGGTAAGGGGGTACTCAAGAAACAAAGGGAAACCAAGATGTGCTATAAAAGTTGATTTAATGAAGACTTATGATACTGTGAGATGGAAGTTCCTAATTTTAGCAATGGAAATGTTAGGATTTCCTCAGAAATTTATGAAGTGGATTGGGAATTGCATAACAACTACTAGTTTCTCACTAAACTTAAATAGTTCTCTAACTGGCTATTTTAAGAATCAAAGAGGATTAAGGCAAGGTGACCTGTATCACCTTACCTGTTCCTGATTGCCATGGAGGTGTTTTCACTGCTGGTATCAAACTAGACTCGGAATGAGCAATTTGATTTTCATCCAAAATGTAAGAACCTAGAGTTGAATCACCTAATATTTGTAGATTATCTATTCTTGATATCAGTTGGGACAGTTAAGGCGAATGGAAAAATTCAAACAAGCATCTGAATGATTTTGAATGACTGTCTGGACTTAAACCAAATTTGCAGAAGAGTAGTATCTATGCTACTAGAGTAGATGAGGAACAACTAGGAAGAATCCTGTAGAATAATGAGTATAGGAGAAAGGTAACTTGCCTGTAAAATACTTGGGTAGTACCACTTATCTCTTCTAAACTCAGTACAAATGACTGCAATCAGTTAGTTGAAAAAATGACTATGAGATCAAAGGCTAGGCAAATAAAAAACTTCGCTACGAGGAGAAGATTACAACTAGTGACAACTATGCTATCAAACATTCAAAATCATTGGTGCAAGCATTTTTATACTGCCTAAAAGGGATAATAAAGAAAATTGAGAGTGTGATGGCTGCATTTCTCTAGACAGGTAGTTGATCAAAATACACACAAAGCTAAAGTTGTATGGTGTGAAGTGTGTAAGCCAATACAAGAAGGAGGATTGGGAGTAAAAAGCAACCAGCTATGGAATAAGGCTCTAATCACAAAACATATTTGGAACATATGTGAGAAGAAAGACTCTCTATGGGTCAAGTGGATACACAATGTGATGTTAAAAGGAAAGTCACTATGGGAAATAATTATCCCACAGGACAGTTCCTGGTGCTGAAGAAAGTTACTGCAACAAAGGGAGATAACCAGGCCATGGATCAAAATGATATTAGGTAATGGTAAGGATACTTCACTCTGGTTTGATAATTGGCATTCGGCTCGTACATTGATAAATATGATGTTTGAACAAAAGGTAAAGAGAATAGAAAGCAACTTAAAGGCAATAGTGTCATCAATAATTGAAGGAAACAAATGGAAGTGGCCATCAGTAAGGAGAACAAAGGAGAGAGCAGAAGTGATGGCAGCTACATCAGAAGATTTTGAGATGAAACTAAAGAAGATCAGATTGTATGGTTGGGTGAAAACTCTAGTATGTTTACAGTAACATATGTGTATAGAAGGTTAAATGAAGGTTCAAATGAAGTTAGATAGGCAAATATGGTATGGTTTAAAGGAAATATACCTAGAAGTGCTTTCATTCTTTGTCTAGTGCGTAGAGGAAGGCTCACAACTAGATCAAAACTGAAAGCATGGAGAATCATTGATGAAGATAGATGTGGATTGTGTGATGAAAGTAGTGAAACAGCAGAACACTTATTTTTCCAATGTCCAATGGCTTATGAAGTATGGAGCAAAATAATGCAAATGTGTGGAATCTGCAGAGGAGCTCATCCATGGAGTATTGAACTGTCTTGGTGGTGTGTACATGTGACAAAGAACAATTTTGTTTATTATGTTAAAAGATTGGCATTAGCTACCACTATCTATCATCTCTGGAGGGCAAGGAATAGAACTGTGTTCCAGCAAACAACAAGCTCAACAGTAAGAATTATCAAGTTGATTGTTCAAGACGTATGTGCTGCAGTAGGAAAGAAAAAGCATGTGAGGAATTGTAAGGAACGTTGGGAATTGAGTATAGTATGGGGGTTTAATCAAGATATATTTAGATAGGAAGATTAGTTAGGAGTTTAATTTTGGTAGGATTTGTGGATAGTCAAGATAAGACTAAAGGGGCATTTGGTAAGAGGGTTTAGGGTTGGGAATGGGATTAAAGCTCATATTGAGAGTTTGGATTAGGGAGATAGAATTTGGGATTTGGAAATGAATTTCAAAAATTTGGGTTTTGCCAAAACCCAACCATTTGGGGAGTTTTGTCAAAACCCAAATTTGATTTCCAAATTCATACACACACACATGCATACACACGCACACACACACAAATATATATTTATTTCTATATATACATATACATACATATACATACACAAGCCCACACACACACACACACACAAATATATTTATTTATTTCTATATATACACACACATATACATATATAAATACCTACATATATATGTACATACACATACATATACATACATACATATATATATTTATTTCTATATACACACATATATACATATACATATACCTACGTATATATGTACACGTACATATACATATACATATACATACATACATACATACATAAATACATACATATATATTTATATATTTATAAATATATTTATATTTATTTATTTACTTATTTATATATATATTTATTTGTATACACACACATATACATATACCTACGTATATATGTACACGTACACATACATACATACATACATACATATGTATAAAAATATATTTACATTTATTTATTTGCTTATTTTTATATATTTATTGATTTATATATAATTATATATATGTATTTATTTATTTATTTACTTATATACACACACACATATACATATACCTACGTATATCTATACATGTACATATATATGTGTGTGTGTGTGTATATATTTATTTATATATTTATATATATTTTATATTTATTTATTTATTTTTATATGTACACACGCATATACATACATATACATGCATATATTTATTTATTTATTTACTTATTTATATATTTTTATTTATTTATATAAAATTATATATATTATTTATGTATTTATTTATTTATGTACTTATATATACACACACATGTACATATACATAAACATATACCTACGTATATCTGTACATGTACATATACATGCATACATATACATATATATATGTGTGTGTGTGTGTATTTATTTATATATATTTATATATTTATATATTTATTTATTTATTTATGTTGATATATATTTATATATACACACGCACAAATACAAATACCTATGTAGATATGTACACGTGCATATGCATATGTACATATACATATACATATATATATTTATTTATATATACACATTTATATATATACACACGCATATATATATATATATATATATATACATATATACATATAGTAATGATAACCATTCCATGTACTAAACCAAACAGTAATTATAGTAATGATATCTATTCTAGGTATTGAACTAAACACATGTATTGAAACTGCGAATTTCATTTTAAATCTATGAGTAATGATTTCGATTCCGATTCCCGAGTGCGAACCAAACGCCCCCTAAAAGTGTACAGTGCATGCTACATTTTATCATTAATAAAACTACTCGAATTTACAAAAAAAAAAAAAAAAAGAAATCCTCCTGTTTTTAGTTGCAAGTATTTCTCCTTAGCTCTATCCAAGTTTGCTAAATTGTGTGTATTTATTTGCAAGAAAAGAAAACTAATGGTGCTATACCAACTACACATAATTAATTGGCAATTGAAAGCTATAATCAAGGAGACCAGTCAAACAAAAGAAAAGTGTCCAGGTGCATCCTCTCAGATTTTTGCCAAACTTTAACATCCTAAAGGTTTCCTATAAATCCAACTTGAATCCCTCCAAACTTCCAAGTCAGTGGTCGTCTCTTTCTCTTCCAAGAACAATCATATTAGTACCAGTTCTTTTGTTGGTGCCTACCTTTGTTTATCATCCAAAACCATAATTCCCAAATTTTATTTCCTAAAATACCCCTACATCAAACCACCATCCTAAACTTCATTCTCCAAAATACCCCTCTTGGCCAATAAAATTACAAATTTAACTCACCTAATTTTTTTCATTTCCCAAAATACCCTCCATATCTCTCGTCTCCCTACGTATTGTTACCTCCCAAATAGTGAAAAAGAGAGAGCTTTTGAATTAGACTTGCCTCCATATCAATGGCGACAATGGCCTCTCTTTTCCTTCAAAGCCCAACTCCATCTTCTTCCTTTCCCAAAACCCAGAAAACCCTTTCCATTTCATCCCTCAATGTCGCCTTTCCCCATCACCCCACCTCGAAAACCCGTCTAAAAGCCCGGATTTCATGCGGGCTAATAGAGCCGGATGGTGGAAACCTGGTGGAGCTCTTCACTGAAGAGTCTAAAAAAGATGTTAGAAAAAGGCAAGCTTTATCTTTGCCTTCAATTAGGCTCTCGAATATCGACCTTCAATGGGTTCATGTTCTCAGTGAAGGCTGGGCTAGCCCGTTGAAGGGATTTATGAGAGAGTCTGAGTTCCTCCAAACTCTTCATTTCAACTCACTCCGACTAGGAGACGGATCAGTCGTCAACATGTCGGTGCCAATCGTGCTCGCCATCGACGATTCCCAGAAGCAGAGGATCGGTCGGGAGAGCTCTGTGGCTCTTTTGGACGATCAGAACAATCCAATTGCCATTTTGAATGAGTAAGGGCATTTTCGTCATTTTATTTATTCTTTAAAGTTTTTCTCCGATAATTTGTATATTTACTGATGATTATGGTGTTAATGCTGATAACAATATGATGATTTTAACTAATCTCTCTATCTTATTATATTGTTGACTAGTAAGGGCATTTTCGTCATTTGAGTTTTGGGAAGGAGGGCGGTGTGCCGTCATGGGAAGGGTTGGTTACGGCTGATAGGGTGATAAAGGAGTAATCTTCATGATGAAAATTGGAATGTGTTGTTAATTTCAAATGCAGAAATTTGATTAGTAATTAAAAAGATTTTCTGTCTGGCAAATTGGACTGTTTCATTTAGTTAATGCAAGTTAGATAGACTAGAATAGAAGCAAAATGTTTTAAAAATAAAAAAGAATAGAATAGAAGCAAAAGATTTCTTTTTAAAAAAATTGCTTTCTTTATTTTGGTGTAACATCAGGGCTTAACGTGAAACCATGCAGGTGGAAAATATTCCTATGTGTTGACTAGTTCAGCAAGTTTGGCATCTGTTTGGATAGAGTTTTTATAAAATACATAAAACACGTGTTTCAAGCACTTTTATCTTACATATATATATATATATATATATATATATATATATATATATTTGGAATAGTGTCACAAGCCATTTTGCATGGCATATTTTAAAAAAAATGTAAAAATTTTAAAAACATATTCACCTTTATATCTTACATACATAATTAGAATATTGCTGCAATAATATAATATTTTTCTATGAACGCTTTAAGGGGAAAAAAAAAAAAAACCATTCAAATCGTTGACGTTTGGTTATTAGGGATGGTACAGTGGTAAGATCAGTTTTCTGACTGTTCTTTCATTGATTTTGTATCTTTAGGCGACTATATGTGCAGATTGTGTATGTGAGCTTAAAATGTAATCCTTTATATAGGCATATAGAATTGAATTTTTAGGTGATCATAATTCATTGATGGAGCATGGTGTCATCTTGTTCGTTTTAGTGGATCTGTTCATGAGATGCATGTGAAACATAGCGTAAATTGAGAAAGAGCTTTGTGGAGGTGCAGACATTTTTTCTTTCCTCTTTAAAAAGACCCACCCTCTATTTTCATGTGCTTTGGTAAATACCCAAGGCACAAGGGAACTATCCTGGAGAATGAATAATTTGTTTTTCGAAGGACTAAAACCCACATTTTAAATAAATTGACGAATGTATGATTGATCAGTCTCTACGCTTGGGGGTATGCCAGACACTAGAAGAAGACATAAGGGATCAATCTTTCATAACGGATAAAGCATTTCCTGAGGAACATCAATAGAATTTTAGCCCATGTGCTGTAGACCTGAGTCTATTCTTCAAAGAACCTTGTAAAACTGTTTTTTTTTTTTTTTTTTTGGTGAAGAAATGAATTAAAGATATAAGATGCCCCGCAAATATTTCTGAAAGTTTTATTAACGACTGAGAAATCTAGATGATTCTAATCCCATTTTCTGGGGTCTGTTGACTTCGTTAGCCTTTTACTAATTAGCTGCATTCATTCTTTTCATATTTAAATGCCATTTCTTTGGACAGACATGGATAAAACATATATTTGTTCACTATTTGGGTTTCCCCTTTGAGTTTTTTTTTCTCTTTTCCTGGTTAGCAACTTCTGATTGGTTTTGTGATTAAGTTTTGGACTTCCCTAGTATCTTTAATATCTCATTGAGCATATATGGTGCCATTGCAGTATTGAGATTTACAAGCACAATAAAGAAGAACGTATTGCTAGAACATGGGGAACCACTGCCCCTGGCCTTCCATATGTTGAGGAAGCTATAACCAATGCTGGGAACTGGTTGATTGGTGGTGATTTGGAGGTTATTGAACCAGTCAAGTATCGTGATGGTCTTGACCGTTTCCGTCTCTCTCCATCACAACTACGTGAAGAATTTACTAAGCGCAATGCTGATGCCGTGTTTGCTTTTCAACTTAGAAATCCCGTGCACAACGGTCATGCTCTATTGATGACTGATACTCGTCGTCGGCTTCTTGAGATGGGATACAAGAATCCTATTCTTTTGCTTCATCCACTTGGAGGTTACACCAAGGCGGATGATGTTCCACTTAGCTGGCGAATGAAGCAACATGAGAAGGTTCACATACTCCGACCGTATTGACCTACTATTATTTATTTTAGAAAATTCTTATTTCTTGGACTATGTGTCTCGTGATCAAGAATTTCACTTGTCACATCCCCCAGCCAGTGGATTTGGAAGTCTGTTATGCATGTCCCGTTGTCAACTTAAAATGGCAAATTTCCTCTATTATGTTCTTTCCTACGTCCTGATTTTGAATGGCCTAATCCAATATGAATGGATGGAATAAATTTAAGTAATCTAGAGTAAGGATTTTGTTGAAGTTGGAAAGCTATTTCATTTAACAAATAAGTCCACTTTTGCTTTGCTGTTTCATTTATAATGCATCCTTGTTTAAATGCTGATTTGTGAGCTTTTGTTTTTTTAGGTGCTTGAAGATGGCGTTCTTGATCCAGAGACTACCGTGGTATCTATATTCCCATCTCCAATGCACTATGCTGGCCCAACTGAGGTACAGTGGCATGCAAAGGCTCGCATTAATGCAGGTGCCAACTTTTACATTGTCGGTCGAGACCCAGCTGGCATGGGCCATCCCCTGGAGAATAGAGATTTATATGATGCAGATCATGGGAAGAAGGTATTGGGCATGGCTCCTGGACTGGAACGGCTCAACATCCTGCCTTTCAAGGTGCACGGGCTATCTTGTCCTGATTAATTTGAAGCCAAATTTTGAAGTAACAAAAATGGAATCAAAGCAGACATTTGGAAATTAAAATTAGTTGGTTTTTATGGCAGGTGGCTGCATATGACAAAACTCAGAGGAAAATGGCATTCTTTGAGCCATCGAGGCCACAAGATTTTCTTTTCATATCAGGCACGAAGGTATCGTATCTTCCTCAAAATTTACGTATTCTGCTGTTGTTTTACATTGTCGGTTGAAGGCTTGCACAGGCCATCCACTGGCAAACAAATTGTTGCTACTGTTATCACAGCACCAGCTGTTATCATAGCAGCAGCACAAACAGCTTTTGCTGCAAAAAATGTCTCTCGAGTGCCTTAACAAGGGAACATGACGTGCTGTTTTGGCAAGATTAGCTGAATTAATACAGTTGTCTAGTCTTACTAATACTTGTGCTTTTGGCTCTTTTTACAAGTTCATGTCTAACGATATACTTGCATTTATCAGATGCGAACCCTTGCAAAGAACAGGGAGAACCCTCCAGATGGATTTATGTGCCCAGGTGGTTGGCAAGTCTTGGTCGATTATTACGATAGTCTAGCTCCTTCTGAGAATGTCAAAGTACCTGTGTCTGTCCCAGTTTGATTACATGAGCTGTATAAATATGTAGTAGTATCATATGTTTGGGAGAAACCTGAAAATTCAAATCTCCAACGAATAGTTGACTGAAAGTCTGGTAAAGATTCTGCTGCAGCTCGATAATAAATCATGCTGAGGCGTTGTTTATATAGAGTATCCTCAAATCTGCAAGTACAGCGCCAAATATGGTATTATGATATTGTGCACTTGTATTGTATGCTGTATTGAACCTGTGCTATTCAAGAAGAAATGGATTATAAATTGCTCGTTAAAAAAGACGAATATAAGCTTTTATTAAAACTTGGTTGATTAGGACTGTATCAAGGTTAATGCAGCAAAAGCAGAAATTAGTTAATCAAGAGAATGAATCTGAAGAAAATCTGAATCCTTCAGCAAGGATATTGAAGGGGCCATCCTATTGTATTTTCAGTGAAAATTGAGATGTTTTATCAACAAACCACTTTGACCAGAGATTGAATGTGTGGTGAACGTGAGATCAAGCAAAGAAATATGTGTTAATAGCACTGTACCTCCTGAATTTTTTGACCCCATTGAGAATACATATTGAACATCAGTTAGAAGAAAAGAGGAGTAATTTTCTTCTCTTCTTTCATGAGATGTGCTGAAAAACAGTAAGATTGATTTTCTTCCCCATAACAGTTGACGTGTGAGAAACACAAGCGAAAAAGTCTAAAATCGAGGGCTAGTTTGAGATTACTGAAATATTCTAATGATTGATTTTGCAATTGCATTCTCAAATTATTCTATGACTAAAGACAATGTTTAAACTACCACGTTTGGTACGCAGGAATAGGGTGGAATGAAAAGGACTTCCAACTTGTTCATTTTATTCTCACGTTTGGTATGGACATTTTAAGTTGGAAAGGCCTTTCCACCGGAATGCTTATTCTAGCTTTTTCTTGAAATCCCATTCCTCAACAAAATCTAAGGAAAGGTAATTTCAACTTCATCTTGGAAAGATCTAAAAAATATGAGTCAATTTTATTCTCACACATTTTTTTTCTGTTTATTATTTTTAAACCATGATGCATTCACTAATTTTTTTATTTTTAAATTTAAAAAATATTAGGTTTTTTATAACTTTAATTAATAATTTTTTATGATTTTTAAATCACAATCAATTTAATATGTGCTTAGAATATTTTTTATTTTTGCCATAAAATGTTTAAAATACTATTTTAAACTTTTATGCAAATGTATGAGAACTAAACTTCCTATAAATTAAATTAAAGTATGAATGTTTATTTTGATTATTAATTTTTTCACATTCTTAATTATCATGCTAATAATTATAAAAATTTTAAAATTAATTAAAGAGTGTAATTAATTCAATTTTAGCAAGAATATTAAGAATTTTAAAATTAAAAATATTAAAGTCTTTTGTAAGTATAGATTCACAAACAAACAAAATAAAAATATGATACATTCTAGTACAAAGAATTAATGGTAATTAAGTCAACTAATATATATTTTATTCCATTCTGACATCTAAATATAATTATACCAAACATTGAAAAAGAAACAGGCATTCCATTCTAACTTTAGTTGTCAAACAATGGACTGAAAAAAAAAATTTCAGTCCATTCTGGGTGGAAAGATTTTTCCATTATGGATCATTCTAGTATACCAAACTTGGGGTAAATTTCATTTTCTTACGGTTTTAGCTTAATAATCCCATAAGCCCTCTTCTTATATTGCTCTTAAACAAAATTTCATTTTGTCTAAAACAAATTTAAATAAGGTTTACATTTTTTATAAAAGTTTTGAGCGGGTAAAAAATTTTAACTTTTAGGGTTGATTTTTGTATTAGTGGTTCGAGCTTCCACTTGTTTTCTCCCATAAAGAATTACTCCAATGAGTTTAATGAAACAAAATTGAAATATACCATAAGGGTCCCATAAGTTGTTTTTATGAGCATGATAAGTACGAATTTAATCAAAAGTCATATATACTGTGTTTGAAAAGCGATTTTATAATTTGAACCTACTCTTCTCAATACAAGACGTCTTTCTCTCTCAATTTTTTTTTTTTTTTATGAAAAAAGGAAACAGGAAAAGGAAAAAAAAAAAAAAAAAAGGATGCATGAGGCGTTGCTTCCAGGTCGACGCAACCAAGTCAATGCAAAAGCAAAAGTCGTCTCTGTGTCTTCCTAGCAGTCTAATATGACATGCTCACTTCAATCATTGGCAGAAGTGAGAAATTCAGAAGCCAATACTGAAGAAGAGGTCATGCAAGTACTGCCTTAGGTGAAACAGTTCCTAAGGTTAGATATCCAATTCCATCTCTGACTACAATTTGCATTTCAATAACTTGAATTTTGATATCTTGGTTCAATCCCATTGATATTTGTGAGCACGTCTTTATTAGTAAAATGGGATTGCTTCTCTTGTATATATATTTTTATGGGATCTTTACTGCTGCTAATATATTGCATGATATTGCCTTACTGTCAATCCTGTATTTTCCTCTTAAGCCTCTGTGAGAAGCATCATCAGGGCATTGGTCTTTGATTCTGTTTTCAGCTGATAAGCCAGATGAAATCCTAGATATGTATGAAGGAAAAGTGCAGGTCTCAACACGTCAAAGCCAAGTAATAATTGGAATTTACCAAGAACTGACAGTTCTCGAATTAAAAAAATAAATACTATGTCTCAATTTGAAAAAGATGCCAAAAGATGCAGTTACGTTTACCTGTCAGGCTATAGGGACTCTGGTGCTTTCGTGAGAAAATAGAAATGGTTCTAACCATTTTAAGGTCCATATGATGCAAAGATGAAAGTTAATATAACATTGCCACTTTGGTCCTTTCATATATTTATACAGCTAAGTTCAATCTAATAAGCTGGAGTTAATTTAGAACTTGGAAGAGTTGTGACCTCTTTGAATAATAATGTTCAAACTTCTTAGCTTATTTAGTTGTTGATGCTATATTAGATATGCCAGAAGCATTAAGTATATCAGTGTATGGTGGAATTCAAATATTTGTGGTAGAACACCATCAGTGAACTACACAATAAATTTTTTTATCTATGTTATTAGTGGTTTTGATCTGTAAACTTTTACTGATTGAATATTACAAATACGAAATTCCAAACACTAAACAAAATTTGTTCCCCTTGAATTATGGAATTACTGAATATTTGTTGCTATAGCAGATGGCAGTAAGTTCAATTTAGCAATTAACCAAGAATAATCATTATAGAGATGTTGACTGCAGATCAGGCATTATGTTACAGGGATTTAGTGGCACAAGTTTCCTGCACCCTTGATGTATAGTTTGAATTCTTATCCTTTTACACTAAACTTTGGGCTCATGTATATTCAAACTACCAAGGCAAAAGGTCACTTCTTTCTGAGGTTCTGTAACTGACACTTGATGTAAGAATTTTGTGATACAAAATAAAATGGCACTGAAGGCTGAAGCAAATTGTTAACTGTACAGAAGATTAACCTGGTTAATATATACTGGATTAGATTAGATGGGGTATATGCCGTGTTCTATCTACTCATGAAGCTGAAGAAAAGCTTCTGAGGAACATTTTATTCTTTCAATGAGCCACCCAGTAGGCCAAGCTAGAAAAGAAACTCCAATGCATACCATCCATTGCTTCCAAGTTAGCTGCTCTGTATGTGCAAACTTCTTTAGCAGTTCCACGATCACAACTTGAAAAACAATTGTTACTCCAATTATGCCCCAGAACATTTTTCTTCTCTTTATCCCTTTGAAGATATTCTCTTCGATTTTTTTCACTTTGAGCATGAGAAACAGCTGCCAGAGAACCAAATATTGAAGATCATTGTATCTTTTACTCTGGAGTCTAGGTTGAAAGTTGATTTTCCCTGAAACTGCATGGTCAGCAGAACTATAATAGGATAGAGAGCTTGTCCCACTATATTACTCCACATGGTGTTGGTAATGAATGGTTGATCCTTCTTGACAGGTGGCAGTTGCCCGAGTTCTTCTGCGGGCTCCTCAATTGTGATAGCTAGTGCTGCCAATGCACCGACTATCAACTTTGCCCATAGCACTTGAACTGCTGCATATGGAACATTACCAGCTGAAATAGCTGCAACAATATCGATGGTCGGAGGTTCTCTAGCAAAACTGGATATTATCAAGTCTATCACAAGAGAAGCAATGCTGACCGTGAGTTGAAATTGTGCGTATATCTGGATTTTGTGATACATACTTCTGCCCCACCTCAGTACTTCAGCTATGGAATCAAAATTATCATCTACGATGATAACATCTGAGTTCTCCTTTACATGTTGAGCCCCTTTAGTTCCCAGTGAGAGACCTACCTCAGCTTCCGTTAGTACAGTTGCATCACCTATTGTATCTCCGGTAACTGCAACCACATGGCCTTTTTGTTCCAGGCATTGTACCATGAGAAG
Source organism: Mitragyna speciosa (assembly GCA_024721245.1). Lineage (NCBI taxonomy): Eukaryota > Viridiplantae > Streptophyta > Magnoliopsida > Gentianales > Rubiaceae > Mitragyna > Mitragyna speciosa. The sequence continues at coordinate 2,725,267 of CM045571.1, forward strand.
TTTATCCAAAGTTGAGGCTCGTGCCATCACACGGATTTCATCAGATATCTCTCGTCTCTCCTCCTCTGTATAGGTTTGAAACTCTCGTCCAGTAATTACTTTTCCTCTGGTTGTATCCCCGTTAGTCTCCAGAATACCACACTCAATGGCTGTGGCTTTTGCAATGGGAAGATCATTTCTCGTCACTATTCTGATGTCCACTTTTGCTTGTCGGAAGTCTTTCAGGGCCTTTCTTACCTGAGGTCCACATGGGTGTGTCAGGCCTACAAGCCCTATCAAATTGAAACACTCTTCTTTGAACTCAGGATGGAAGCTTTCATTCTCTTCACCATGATGCAAGCTTTCGTTTTCTTCACCATGTTCTTTTGACATATTCTTATGTGCAAATCCAATGCATCGAAGGCCATTAGATTTCATCTCCTGAATTATATGCTCCAAGTTTCCCCTACCATTACTAGGCCAATCTTTGATGTTCCCATTTTCATCGTAGTAATGGGAGCACATGTTCAGTATTTCTTCTGCTTCTCCTTTCTGGTGCAAATGAATACTGTTATCAGTCTTCTTCTTTATCCAAATGGCAGTCTGAGACGTCTCAGGATGGAAGGTTTCAGGAAGATGAATGGTACAATTTGCTCTAACTTGTTTGGCATCCAATCGTGTGTCTTGGTCACCCCAGCTCCGAATTGCACTTTCAATTTCGCCGTTGGTGGAATCAACAGGCGATTCTGATGAGACGTTGTTTTGCTCCAAAAGAGCTCCTTCTAACAGTAGTTCAAGGACATTTGTCGGAATAGATGAGGAACGGCCTTCCTTAATATGCTTCCCACCAAAACAAATTTCACTTACCTTCAAACAGTTCAAGGTCAGGTTGCCTCTTCCATCTGTGCAAATCACAGTTGTAGCACCAATTGCTTCAAAAGCTGAAGGATTTCGCACTTGTGCATGTTGAGATGCCATCCCTTTGATTGAATAAGCGATGCTTATCATCACAGCCAGAATCATACCTTCTGGAATGGCAGTTGATGCTATAGCAACTGGGGTGGCTGTAATACCTATCACAGCCTTGAAAACTCTGGGGAATCTAGTCTTGCCGGCAATGAAGTATGGTTCTCCATGGCAATCATGCATATTTCCTGTAAAATAGCGAACCAGCAATACCACCAGAACAAGAAAAGCAACCGCCAAACCTATGTTAGCTATGAGTTTGGACAGCTCGTGTAGCCTTATTTCTAATGGAGTCCTTTGATCAGAACCATAGCTTTTTGAGCTTGGTTTCTTACCTAATTCTGTATTTATACCCGCTGCTGTGACAAGCATTCGAGCATGACCACGGATAACATCTGTCCCTGAGAGCAAGAATGGATTGCTATCATTGACTTCCACCAATTTCATATTTGCTGTGTTATTTGACTCATCCACCTGTAAAGAATTCCCATCTACATACAAGCCATCGGCAGGTACCTTGTCTCCACTTTTCAAGAAAATTACATCTCCTGCAACGGCTTTAAATACCGAGATACTCTGCTTTTGACCATCCCTTAGGACAAAGATGGAAAAATTGTCTCTGTCTTCAGACAACCTAAATATTTGTCTCCTCGACCAGAGTTTACTCCGAGCAGTGACAGAAATAACAAGAACGACAGCAACAAATATGCTTACCCCATCAGAGCATCCTCCGAGCCCATGATGTTTCATCCCAAAGCCAAGGGAAAATGTTGCAGACGCTAGTAGGATAATCAGGATGGGATCTCTTAAAGTCTCAAGCACAATGTGCAAAATCTTTGGAGTTGGCTTCTGAATTGTGTTTGAACCATATTCGTGGCGTCTGCGGCCAATACCTTGATCATCACCTTGGACACCCTTCTCAGCGTCGGTTCCGAGAATTGAGGCGACTCCTTTAACACCTCCAAGCTGATGAAGATGCTCTCTATTTTTCTGGCGGACAAGATCAGGTAGGCATTCTGGACCTGGTGGAACATCGATAACTATATGAGGTGGAGATTGCAGGAGATTGTCCAACAGCTCGCTGTGATTCTCATCTTCAATATGATCTCGCGCTCGAGAAAAGGCATTGATACTACGGAGTGTTGTCCAAACTGCACGCCACCTCTTCCGACCTTTGCTGACATCTGTGAAAATTGGTGTCAACTCCACTCCTTTGTCCTCCGCTCCATCAGCTCTTGCAAGAGAGAAGGCACTAATGGAAAGGGCAATCCTATATATAAATCTCCACCTCTTCAGGGCATCAGTGGGAAGCTGTGGCTGTCCAAAAGGATCGAAACATGCTTGCAAAGTGTCGTCCATTTGACAGAAAAAAGTGCCTTGCAACGTTTAATAGTTTAAAGATTATTATACTAGTTCAAGATTACAGAGCCAGAGAACTGAGAAGTACCTTGTGATGTGTTACAATCATGGCCTGTCAACGCTCTTTTTATAGTGGTCTTTGAAGTTCATATTTGTTATTTCCTCATGTAAGAGGAAATTGTGGGAGGGTTGCCCGGAAACAACATGGAAATTCTAGGTTTGCAATTGTGTTTACAACTTCCTACTTCTATTTTATAACAACGTGAGCAGTCTTCTTATCTTGTAGTTGTTGGTTTTTTTGAGCTGCAAGTGTTCTCGTTTTCAGAAGTCATTTGGCAATCCAAAAAGTCAGTGTTGTACGATAAGAATCATTTGGCAATCCAAAAATTCAGTGTTGGTATGATGTCAAGAATCACATCATTCTTTTTTTCGTTAAATGCCGTTATCTAAATCAAACAAAGAAACGCTGTCATCCCTGCAGCTGCGTGTTGACATTTTGGCTGCTCAAATATACTGGTCTTGTAAACTTTTAGGGCATATCTAGAAGAATCCCACATTAGTTCACTTAAGATTTGATTGATAGGGGCTCAAAGGAAGAGGCCCCCAGTCCCCATTATTATTTTTTTTTTCAAGTGTATTTTTTGATCTCAAGGAATAGCTTCTGCATGCCTACCTTTCTACGTACGGTACGTTCTGAGGGCCCAAAATATTCGGCTCTGTGACAGGTAATAGCATGCTGTTTCCCGTCCAATGAGAGGATGGTTTTGTGATTTGTCAAACTTGAATTAACGTGTGAGAATGACGAGGGAATTTGTTACTTCGTGATCATCCATGTCTAGCTGACTTATGCTTGTAAGGCTCAGCTGAGATCATCAACTGAAGATATAATATGAAAGTTTCTTAAAAATCTCAGTCGGAGTACTTTATACGAGGCATACTTGGAATTTGCCTGCCAATAAAACTTATTTAGAGCTGCCGTTGAGTTCCATTGTTGTTTTCACGGCTTAGAAGAAGTTGTGTTCCATTGCTGTTTTCACGTCTGAGGAGAGGTCTCCCACTATAACAGAAATTACCTTTCAATTTCTTGGAACCTGTTATTTGAAGAAAGCCACAAACATTGAGTTCCTTTTTTTTTTTTTTTTTTTTTTTTTTTTTTTTTTTGGGTGCATGTAGATCCTATTAACTTCAAACTGCATGATTTTTTCAAGTCTTTTTCTTTTTATTTTTCTCTTCTTATTACTTCTATTACCTTTTGCTTTTTCCTTTTCTTTTTGGGCCTTCAGAAGGAAAAAGGGGAGCCAAGAATTTGAGCCATTAACATCAAGCATAATCTATAGTTATTTTATCTATTTATTCTTAAATTTGTTCAATTTCCCCCTGCCTAGCATCAAGACCTCGGTTTAAGCCTCTGGAGGCCAAAACAGGACTGAAATATGATGAATTGATGAAGCATCACCATCAAGTGATATTAGGGTTGAGAATAAATCATTGGCCTTTATTTCTTTGTATTAGAATGGGATATCAATTTTCACATCCTCAAAATGCTGCCGTGTGGAAATTTAATTTATGCATACTATTTCCTCCGTCTCATAAAGATCGACTGACTTTGCCTTTTTATTTGTTCTAAATTATAGGCCTAATCTTTTAAATGGCAATTAACTTGTCATTTTACCAACATATCTCTAAGTTCTAAGAACAATATAGTAATACATGTCTTTTATTTTTAATGAATTAATAAAGGATATTTGAGGTAAGTATGAAAAAAAATTGTTATAATTATATTAACTAAATTTCTTAATCTATGAAAAAAATGAAAGAAGCCTATTTTTATAGGACGAAGATAATACTATCTTTGTCTTGTTGGATTACCTCAAGGAAGTCTTGTAGTGACATGCTTTGGTAACTTATCATTATTTATACAACAGCTTATTACTCATTTCTATTGAGTTTTAGGATTCGTGCCTCTGCAGTATTGTGGACCTGGGATTCACAATTTGTCCCTTTTTTATTTTTCGCAGGTTGAACACGATGTAATTATTCAATAGTATAGTGTAATTGTCCACTATTATAGTGTACTATGCATAATCGTGATGTAATCATTTTTCAAGAAAAACGACGTCATTTTTTAAGTTCTTTTTTGACCTTACTAGTTCAATCTCGTTTGTTAATTTTTAGCCTTTAAATCTGGACCGTAAATATGTAAAAACTGACACTTGTGAGGTCCTTGGCCTAGTGTTGCAACACAATGTAGTTCCACGCGTATCCAACAATTTTTTTCTTTTCGGAAAACCTAATAAAATACCATATACCAAAGGGAAAAAAATAAAAAGAAACAGAAAAGGAAAAAGTTGCTAAAAAAGAATGCGAGGATGGAAAGTCCACATCCTTCTCTCACAGTTAATGGATTACTATCAGTCCATATTATGGGGCTTTTTGTCAATTACGTGCTTGCCTTTGGCAATCCTCACAAACCCAAGAAAAATACAATTATATATAAATATATATATATATATATATATATAAACCCGTAGTTAGAATACAATTTGCTTATTATTTAACAATGACTTTTTAAAGAAAATTAACAGGATTTGATGATGCACAAAATTCCTGTTGTGATTGATGTGGCCAAACGGACGGGCCGGTCCACTCCTCTCCTCCACGCTTCAACACCGGCTCAGGTTTACGCAATCTGCGAATTTGGCAAGGCCCAAATGGATTGGTAAATCATCATAGTACTTGGCCCAAGTTCATCAAGTTAATTCACTAGGTCTTTGAGCTTCAGATGTCGTGGGTAACAAATTTTCAGGCTAGTTATTCAACGGCCCAGTCATTTTTCGACGAATCAATGCTTTGATTACCCGTTGTATGCAATTGGAAATGGCTAGTGTGTAACGATTTGAAAGCTCCATCTAAATATTTAAAGTTGGGCCCTAAGGTTTCAATTGGTGTATATCTCATTGTTTGTCTTTTTCTCTAGACAAGCCAAGGACATAAATTTTGTAATGTACGTCGAAATAATGAAGCATGCTTCCGTCATTTAAGTATTGTGTTGGAAACGAAAACAGATAATGTTTACAGTAAGAAATAGTCACAAAAATGGCAAACTTTTTTTTTTTTGTTGTAAAAAATAGAAAATTTTCACATAAATCTACTCTACACACACACACACACACACAACTTACAACTTTTTTTAAAGGTCTTATACACCACAATAAAATCTGAAACTAAGTGCAACTCTTAGATGAGGAAACTTCAATCCAATTCTAACAAGAATTTACTACTAAAGTACACTGCAAAACACATACTACAAAAGAGCTTTCTTTCCAATTCTAACAAGTACTTACTACTAAAGTACACTGCAAAACACATACTACAAAAGAGCTTTCTTACCCAATAAATAAATAAACAGAAGAAGAGAGAAAAATACACAAGATCTTTCAATTAAATATTGAGCACGCTACAAATAATTTTACATGCATTTGAAGTTGCTCCACTTGAGATAACTGAACACTGGTTTCTCTGGAACCGGAATGCATTTCACAATCCATCCAATAGGCCAAGATGCAGCTGCAATTCCTATACATGCTCCCCAGTGCCCCCAGTTCAACCTTTCTGCATCTGCAAACCTCTTAAGAAATTCCACCATCACCACTTGAAGAATTATCGTTATACCAATGATTCCCAGGAACAACTTGTTCCTGCGTATCCCCTCATATACATTCTTCCTTTCAAGTTTCCCTGCACTGAACTCATTGAATATTTGGCAAAGAACAAAATTATTGAAGATCTACGTATTGTTTACCTTCTTGCTGACCTGAAAAATTGATTAACCTTTGAATTGTAATGTTACGAGAACTGCAATCTGATAGAAGGCTTGAGATAATAAAGTTCCTCCACATGATAACGGTGATAAGAGGCTCCGTATGGCCTACTGGTGGCCTGTTCATGAGCTCTTTTGTTGGCCTTTCGGTCACCAAGTGTGTCCATAATGAGGTTTACCCGCAATAGTTGCTGTTAGTGGTACTTCACCAGCTGAAATTGCTGCTACAAAGTTGATCACAAGACCCTTTCAAAAAAAAAAAAAAGTTGATCACGAGACCTGCCACATTCAGTGTGAGCTGAAACTGAATGAAATTTTGAATGTTGTTGTATACACATATTCCCCAGCTGAGAACTGTGGCAACAGAAGCAAAATTGTCATCCAAAATAACAATAGCTGAACTCTCTTCGGCAACTTCGGTTCCCTGAATCCCCATAGAAAGTCCTGTAACTGTTTCTTTCAATGCCGGTGCTTCATTTGTTCCATCTCCTGTAACTGCTACAACATGACCTTTCTCTTTCAAGCATTTCACCATGAGATGCTTGTCAAAAGGAGATGATCTTGCCATCACAACAATTTTATCAATTTTCTCCATTTGTTCCTCATTTGTATAGTTGCGCAATTCTACACTTTCTACTTTTAATCCAACCTTAGCCTCGTGACTAGGCTGAAGTATTCCACATTCAGTGGCTATTGCTGTTGCGGTGAAGATATTGTCACCGGTGATCGTCTTGATTTTCGCACCAGCATATTCACCAATTTCATCAGATAGAGCTGTTACTGATATTGTCAAAGATTACTATTCCAGCTTTTACAATGTTGATCGGACAAGTTTAACAAAGCATGTCAAGGAGAAAAGCCTTGAACAGCTAAATGAACTTGGTGGTGTTCGATGTACAGCAACATCTCTTAATAGTGCTGAAAATCATGGCATCAACGGTGATGATAATGAAAATATTTTACGTAGAATTGAAGCTTTTGGTAGTAACACATATCGTAAGCCTCCCAAAAAGGGATTCTTCCCTTTTGTTTGGAAAGCTTTTAAGGATCTCACTATGGCTATTCTCTTGGTTTGTGCAGCACTTTCTCTTGGCTTTGGCATAAAAGAGTATGGACCAAGAGAGGGATGGTATGATGGTGAGAGTATAATTGTTGCTGTTTTTCTTGTCTTTTATGTTTCAGCTATCACTAATTTTAGGCAGAACAGACAATTTGAGAAGCTTTCCAATGTTAGCAGCAATATCACAGTTGACGTTAAGAGAAAGGGAAGGAGGCAGCAAATTTCTACCTTTCAAAGTGTTGTTGGAGATGTTGTTTGCTTGAAGGTTGGTGATCAGGTACCTGCTGATGGAGTATTCTTGGAGGGGCATTCTTTTGCGCATAAGCAAATTTCAGAAGCCAATGAGGACAGTGAAGAAATACAGCTAACAAACATTAAAAGAAAATAAACTTGAACCTTTTGGGGATTGTAGGCCTAAAAGATCCATGTCGCCCCGGTATGAAGAAAGCTGTGGAAGATTGTCAATATGCTGGTGCGAAAATCAAGACGATCACTGGTGACAACATCTTGACCGCAACAGCAATAGCCACCGAATGTGGAATACTTCAGCCTAGTCACGAGGCTAAGGATGGATTAGTAGTAGAAGGTGTGGAATTTCGCAACTATACAGATGAGGAACGAATGGAGAAAATTGATAAAATTATTGTGATGGCAAGATCATCTCCTTTTGACAAGCATCTCATGGCGAAATGCTTGAAAGAGAAAGGTCATGTTGTAGCAGTTACAGGAGATGGAACAAATGAAGCACGGGCATTGAAAGAAGCAGTTATAGGACTTTCTATGGAGATTCAAGGAACCGAAGTTGCCGAAGAGAGTTCAAATATTGTTATTTTGGACTGACAATTTTGCTTCTGTTGCCACAGTTCTCAACTGGGGAAGATGTGTGTATACAAGAACATTCAAAATTTATTCAGTTTCAGCTCACAGTGAATGTGACAGCTCTTGTGATCAACTTTGTAGCAGCAATTTCAGCTGGAGAAGTACCACTAACAGCAGTACAACTACTGTGGGTAAACCTCCTTATGGACAGACACAGCTGGTGCATCAGCTCCAGCAACAGAAAGGCCAACAAAATAGCTCATGGACAAGCCACCACCAGCAGGCAGTCCTATTTACACACTGTCACATGCTCCTATAGTACACTAGCCAAGCATCAGATAATATAAATCACCAATATCTTGATCACAGAACTGTAGACTGTGTCAAATTGTTCGATATTGATCAGATAATATAAAGTGATGGAAACGCTAAAGAGTAGTAAAACAAAGAAATTTTTGCAGCTGAATAAGCTTTTCCTTCTACGAGAAAAGGAAAAATGAAAACACAAATGGTGCACTGTCTCAAGTAATTGAAGAAGAAATGAATTTTCAAGATATCGAACTTGATGGACATTGCTACGAGGTGGTTGTATTTAAAGAGTAAAAGTGGAGCTCTAGAATGAAAACACAGATAATTGGGGCCCACCATGAAGTTGGAATAAAATAAAAAAAAAAAGAGTTGGAATAAAAAATTAATAATCTCTGTTTGGATAGAAGAATTCTTAAACACACTGTTTCTTCTAGTCTTATATTTATATTCTTAAACACACTGTTTCCCATAAGAGGCATTACAGTAGTAATCATTAAATTATCTTTAGTCGTTATCAAGCAAAAAGTTGTGGATAGTTTTTGCACAATTGCTAATTTCGTATTCAAAAACCTGCCTAAATTGTTAATTTAGTATTCAAAAACTTGCTTAACTGCCTTGTATTATATTAATTAGTGGTAGACTGCTAATCGATGAGAGTTGCATCCCAAAGAATAAATAAACTAATTTTTGTTATACATAATTTTTGTTTGGTTGATCGCTATGAAAATCATTCTTGTTTCATATTATTCTATGCTCGTTTTATAGAGTTTAATTTGATTAACTATTTAATATAATAAAACTCATTCTGATTCCAAACTAAGTAGGTAAAGAGTAACGACACAAATTTATATCAGAGTTGATAATTGTCATTTAGATTCTAATAATTAAATGTGAACTAAATTTTAGTTCACATTTTAGGATGTGTAGGCATTAAAAACCACTGGACTTTATATTGAAGTTTACCATTTTAGTCTTAAAAACCTTAAAGAACTTTTTTGTTAGTCAGAGCAAAATAGAGATTTTATTACACAGGATGAGCAAATGATGCACGCACTACAATTCCTGGGAAGTTTGTAAACCAGAAGCAAATGCCATTTACATTAAGCGGTAGCCTGGAGGCTTCATGAGCTGGTTTTGTTGAACTTCCTTTTGATCTGATGGGAGGCTGCTGATAAATGCTCCCACGTCATTTATCAAATTCCCTGTCAAGCACTTGGACTAACTTTTGTTCCTTTCTTATGGTGGCTGTTTGATATGCACACTGGCATCTTTGGCAATTACTAAATGTCCAACTTTCTCCCACAAATAATTTCTTTACATAGGTTGCAATTTCCTTCGCATTTCCTAGCATTACTTAAGGCCAACTATGGATACTCAATAATGCCCGAAGTATCTCATTCAAGCCCATAGTAATTTCGATAGTATCTTAGTTATCAACTATGTTTTCACACTCGAACTGAGTATCAATTCGATTGAGTTCGGAGGTTAAGAGTTAATAGATTCGATAGAAAATCAATTCGGAGTCGAATCGGGTGACGTCACACGCATATTAATTTCTTTGTCCAATTTTAATTATTAGTCATGAATAAAAAAAAGTCAATGAGTTCAAAAAATTATAATTAATCAAAAATATTGAAAAACCCAATTTTATTCCAGTCAAACTTGGTAACCAGGCAAAAATATTGAAAAATCCAATTCTTTTCCAGCAAAAAAGACCAAGTTTGACTGGTTTTTATTAACTTACAAAATTTTAAGCTAACTCGAAGCAGACACTTTGACCAATTTCCGATCCTACCCGTTCGACTAGCCGGCTCGTTCCTAGTCTGAGAACACAGGTTGTCGAAAACACTTATTTATCAATTCATTTCTGCTGAAATTTATCTTGGCCTCTGATAGGGCGTATTTAGTCAATGTTAATTGTGTGTTTTTCCATTATGTGTTAGTGTTTTATTGTTTTTATGAGTTGATTTTACTTAGTTTTATGTTTTGTGTCGTTTATAGGTGTTTTGGTGTATTTGGTGCAATTTGGAGCAGAAAAGGCAAATTCCAGAAGAGTTTTGTTCGTAAGGTGTGGGCGCGCTGTAGCTGAGAAACTAAGCAGCGGGATTAAAAGCATAAACTTCCTATTTTGATTCAAGCTACATCTTTTGTGCGAGATTTTGGAAGATCAACAGATTTATAGGAATCAATTGTTATCTTTTGTCAATTAGAATCAATTAGCTTTTATAGGAAAATAATATTAGTTAATTAGACATCTATCTAAAAGGAAACACTTCCTTTTGTGATAGGATTCTAATTAGGATAGAAAAAGTAGGAATTTGTGAGAATAAAGAGAGGAACGACCTCTCAATCTAGTCTGATCTCTCTCTTCTCTCGTTCTCTCCTCTTGGAGAGGAGCGATATCTTTACTTTACTCTTTGTTGTTTATTTTTCTCTGTTTAGTTTCTTCTCCATGAGAAGAAACTAAAGCACTTTTCTAGTTAAAGGAATATTGAAGGATTGGTTCTACAAACTGTGAGATCTAATTTATCTTTATTGTTTCTTTCGATTATTGGTATTTGTATATCTTTTGGTTTTAGCGCTTAGGATTATTGTGTTGAATTAAATATTAACGGCCGAATATTTAGTTCTATCATATAGTTCTCTGTCATTCAAAATAGTTAAATCTGTGATTGTTTAACTAGTTTGATACTTGTGACAACTAATTTGAGGGATATACAATCTAATTTAAATGAACCCTTGTAGGTGTTTGTTGATTAGAATTGGGCTTTTCTAATTCGTATTGCAATTGTGAGATTAAATTCTATGGTTGTACCTAGGTTGTCTCTCAATTAGGGAAGTAATTAACGGTTATACCTTGATTACCGAAACAGTAAGGAAGAGTTGGCTGTTAGATTGTATCAACAACTATAACCAATTTATCAATAATTGTTAGAATTCATCATTGCATCAATGATCAGTCGAATGAACCAATTCTAATATTATTCCTTTGGCTAGAGCTTTCTCACTTGATTTCTTTTAATTTACTTTCTGCAATTTCGTTTATTTTCTTTTGATTAGTTATTTTTAATTATTTCAATCCCCCCTTACTTTGGTGACATAGGAATAGATAAATCGACCAATCCCTGAGGAGACGATCCTACTCATCACTATACTCAAAATTATCTTTTAGTGAGTAGGTTTTTATTATTAATTTTTGTGCGGTTGACGCCCGTCCAGCCTCCTTGCATTTTGTGTAAATGTGTGAAGAAGGAAAAGATAAAGACAAAAACTAGTCCAAAATGATTTTAGCTCTCCACTATATTCGTATGGTCGATGGTCTACATATTATGAAGTAAACATCTGAATTTACATTTTGCAAACTCGAACAAATAATTGGCTCTTGAACACCATTTAGAACTCTAATAAACTATTCATGTGTTTTGTGTAACTAGTAATAACTCACGTGCTTTGCACGTGATGTTTTTGCAAAATGTAACATCTTTTACATATTAAATTTTTTGAAATATTTTTATTATACATACAATAGCGAAGTGATTATATGCTTTCTTTTTCTTGTAATAATTGTTGTTGAAAAACATAATTTCAAGTCATAATATCAAAATGTTTGAACTATATGTAACACCTTTTATATATTGAATTTTTTGAAAATTTTTTACTATAACTACAATAGTAAAGTGATTCTTTTTCTGGTAATACTTATTGTTGAAAAATATAATTTTAGGTCATTATATCAAAATGTTTGACCTATTTCTTTAAAGATCTGTAGAAAATGCATAGCTAGCACAATGATACAAACATTGATACTAAAATCTTTTTAAATACTAAAATTCAAGTAAAAATTTAAAATATACATAGCACTAATAAATAAAAATACAAAAATAGCATTAATAAATAAAAATACAAAAATACAACACCAATTATAAAATCGCCCATCTCTTTTCCTATTCAAATCATAATTTCAAAAAATGGACAACTTCAAACCCAAGGTAATTAAAATTACATACACGTAGGTAGAATAACATGCGATTTTTTATACATCTTTCTTTATATATCAAGGTGTACAATCATATCAATATCCGAAATATAACTTGGATTTTTTGTCAAGCTTTGATTATGGGTGCCTCTATTTTTGTCCTATGTCTATTGTTGAGTGTAGCATCATAATTTGAAGCCAATTAAAAAACACATATACATCCACATTCGGAAAATTCTCTCAAATAAGAAATTAGGAGTAACTCATAGATAAACTGAAAAAAAAATTAATAAAGCAAGAGAAAATAGACACGTTTTGACAAAACGCATATGAATTGAGGGGGTGTACTAATCTTTTTCTCTTCTTCTTTTCCTCCACCATTGTAAATACCTTTCAAACTTATTCATGGCAATTGAAATAAAGCATAAGCAATTTTTGTAGTTAGTGTTAGTAAGAGATTGATATATTAGATGGTGAAGTGAAAGGGTACTTAAATGGCATTATATGAGGAATTGAAGGATTTTGTAAATTAATTACAAACATAATGTAAATTAAAGGATTTTATAACTCCTCCTCAATTATAACATAATCAATAGCACTCAATCATACCGTTTTTGCAAGCTCTTCTAATTCTTGAAGTCATCCATCATTTTCTTCGCAAATCCAAAGTTAAAACATCTCCCTCTATTAGAATATTTAATATATATTCAGTCGTGGGTTCTAAAATAGCTATTTATTTAGTTATATAGCTATGAATATGAAAAATACCAATGTAATTTCAATCAAACAAATCCCCCTACCACAACTCTTTTACTTCCAATACTCCCTTCTCCCTCTTATACCAGAGTAATGTAAATTAAAGGATTTTGTAACTCCACCTCAATTAAAATACAATCAATTTCATTACAGTACTCAATTACAATATAATCAATTTCATTATAGTACAAAAATTTCATTTAGCACTCAATTAGAACACAATCCATTTCATTAAGGCACAAAAAGACATTTTAGAAGGACAATTTAGGCATATTTAAAAACTAACACACAAAGTGCAAAGACTCTAAACCTACTAAGACTAACCATACTTTTAAAGAGAAGAATAGATAGATTATGTTGTATTGCTATGTGTAAGGATCCTCGGGTACAAGTTCATTAAATATTGTTATGTAATGTAGAATGCTAAAACATTTTATGAACTTTGCATTCCAAGTCATTGAATTTAGGACCTCTTTTTTTTTTTGACAATACTGCTGTTGTCTAGATTCATTCAGTTGTAGTGCCTAGATTGATTAGACTACATTGATTAGTATTACTATTTAGATCCATTGTACTATATATCACCATGCTATTAATGTTTGTATGTTTCTTTAATTTAAATTTATCATATTAGCCAATAAATTTAAGTCATTGTACCGTACAATCGATGATACGCTTAAGATCTATCAACTCTGATTATCATTCTAATGTGTACAATATACATTTGGGGTAATTTAAAACCTATTATTTTCAAATTATTAGCTGGGAAAAAGAATCTTCAGGGAGGATTTTAAATTTATAGGAAATATCAGTTAAAATGTATAATCTATTTTCAAATGGCATTTATTTGTGATGAATTTCTATTTAGTATAACTATTTTGTATTTTCATTTGTTTTATTTACGTTACTAAAGAGTGAAATTCATAAAACTTCACCTTTGCAAATGCTAATGACGAACCTAAATCTAGGGGTCAAATTTTACAGTGTCCAAATATTCCAAAGAGTTAATTTTGTAGAAATTATCAAGGACATTATTTCCTGTGTAAATCTGCCAATGCGTGGAATTGAAATCTGAAAAATTCAACTTTAAATTCAGACTGACTCCACCCAAGCTTTCTTTCTTTCTTTCTTTCTTTCTTTTTCATTGAGTCAGAATAGTCTTAAGATACAAGTTGTGAAAGACTTTAACAAAAGAATGAAAACTAAGCGATGAGAAGTTTCCTAAGGAAAACGCTAGGAAATAAAAGACTTTTCATTGAGTAAGAATAATTTTCCAGTTTGAACGCATAGACTTTTTTGTGACAATAGTACATAGATATTTCAACCCTATCATGTCAGGTGTGAAAACTAATTAGACCTCATACTTTATAGTTCATGAATCAGGACAAAAATATTATATTTTGACCTGAAAAGTATTACAATGGAAACGGCTGTTTCGCATGTAATCCCAGTTATACTGTTCAATCATAAGGAATTTGGTTTCTTTTTCCACAATGGGCAAATATCAATTCAGACAAGAAAAAGTGCAACCAACCACCTAAGACAACCAGTTGTTTCATTGTGTGGTGACAACTATAATTACTTTGATAAAGAAGCATTAGGAACCGTTAATTGAAGTGTCAGATGAACTTTCGGAGTCCTGAAGATGTAACTTTAAAAGAATTGAATCAGAATAGTGTGGGTAGCTCAATAGGTAAGGATTTTGAAAGTTTTATTTAAATAATTTTAAAGTTGGATTTAAGGTTTGTGTTGGTGTAAGTCTTTATCTCTAGACAAGTCAAGGAGATAAATTTTGTTTTGAACATAGAATTAAAAAAATCATTCAGGCATGATTCTGTTACTTAAGTATTATGCTGAAAATAAAACCGACAATATTATGTTAACAAATAGTTACCATTGAGTCAGTGACTAACAAAAAAAATGACCTTTTTTTTTTTTTTTTTGAGAAGTAGTAAATTTTCACAGAAATTTACTACTTTCTCTTTAAAAAAAATAAAAAAAAAACTACGCCCCTTTGACACCGGAATAAAATCTGAACTAAGTAATACTCCTATAGGAGAAACTTTATTCTAATCCTAACAAGAATTTACTACTAAAGTACATTGCAGAACGCGTACTATAAATGATCTTTCTTACAAAAAAAATAAATCAATAATAAACAAATAAATAAAAATAAATCAGATGAAGATAGAAAACTACAAAAGATCTATCAATTAAACATTGGGCACACTACAAATAATTTTAGACGCATTTGAAGTTCCTCCACTTGAGATAACTGAACACTGGTTTCTCTGGAACGGGAATGCACTTCACAATCCATCCAATGGGCCAAGATGCAGCTGCAATTCCTATACATGCTCCCCATTGCCCCCAATTCAACCTTTCTGTATCTGCAAACTTCTTAAGAAATTCCACCATCACTACTTGAAGGATAATTGTTATCCCAATGATTCCCAGGAACAACTTGTTCCTGTGTATCCCCTCAAACACATTCTTCCTCTCAAGTTTCCTTGCATTGAACTCATTGAATACTTGGCAAAGAACAAAAGTATTGAAGATCAACGTGTCGTTTACCTTCTTGCTGACCTGAAAAATTGATTCACCTTTGAATTGTAGTGTTAAGAGAACTGCAATCTGATACAAGGCTTGAGATAATAAGTTCCTCCACATGATGTTGGTTATAAGTGGCTCGGTACGGCCTACTGGTGGCTTGTCCAAGAGCTCTTTTGTTGGCCTTTCTGTTGCTAGAGCTAATGCACCAAGCGTATCCATAATAAGGTTTACCCACAGTAGTTGCACTGCTGTTAGTGGAACTTCTCCAGCCGAAACTGCTGCTACAAAGTTGATCACAAGAGCTGCCACATTCACTGTCAGCTGAAACTGAATAAATTTTTGAATGTTGTTGTAAACACATCTTCCCCAGCTGAGAACTGTGGCAACAGAAGCAAAAGTTGTCATCCAAAATAACAATATCTGAACTCTCTTTAGGCAACTTCAGTGCCCTGAATTCCCATTAGAAAGTCCTATATCATGCTTCTTTCAATGCTGGCGCATCATTTGTTCCATCTCCTGTCACTGCTACAACATGACCTTTCTCTTTCAAGCATTTCACCATGAGATGCTTGTCAAAAGGGGATGATCTTGCCATTCACAACAATTCTATCAACTTTCTCCATTCGTTCCTCATCTGTATAGTTGCGGAACTTCCACACCTTCTACTACTAATCCATCATTAGGCCCTGGTGACCAGGCTGAAGTATTCCACATTCAGTGGCTATCGCTGTTGCGGTGAAGACATTATCACCAGTGATCATCTTGATTTTCACACCAGCATATTGACAATTCTTCCACAGCTTTCTTCACACCTGGGCCGACATGGATCTTTTAGTCCCTACAATCCCCAGAAGGATCAAGTTGTTGTCTTCTAATGTTTGTTGTTTTTCATCATTGTCCTCAGTGGCTTCTGAAATTTGCTTATGTGCGAAAGCAATGCATCGCAGGCTGCTAGCAGCCATGCCCTGAATTATTTCTTCAAATTTCTGCCTCTCAAAATGATCAAGAGCTGTCACTTCACCTTCAAGACCGTAGTAATGTGAGCACATTGCTAAGATCATTTCAGCAGCCCCTTTCCAGTGGACATGTATCGAGTTATCAGCATTCTTCTTCATCAAGACACCACTTCTTTTTTTTTCTGAATTGAATGCTTCTACTTGAAGAATGGAGTGATTCTGTTTTACTCTTTCCATATCCATATTTAATTCTCCCACAGCCCAAGACAGTATTGCTTTCTCAGTTGGACTTCCTGAGAACTCGAGGCCCTCAGTTCCTGAATTAGTGGGCTTATAAACACTACCTGTGGTATTCAGACTCACTGCTTGATGGAGCAATTTAAGGACATTGGTTGCAACAGAAGTGTAGCTATCTTTTTTGATTGAATCTTTGCCGAGCCAAAAGTTTGTTACTGTCATTCTATTTAAAGTAAGAGTACCCTGTTTTGTCTGTACAAATGGTTGTAGGCAGAGCCCATTGTTTCACAGGCAGGAAGCTTTCTCACCATTGCTTGATCAGCCATCATTCTCTTCATTGAATAAGCAAGTGTAAGAGTAACAGCCAACGGTAGACCTTCTGGGAATTGCAACAACTAACAATTGTTACTGCAGCAGCAATAATGTTCCACCACAGCATTGATCACATCATCAGCTTTTGTCTTACTGCCATTGAACTCTTTGTTTCCATTTGCATCTTTTGTATGACCTGTAAAGTAGCGAACTAATAGCACCACAAGAACTAAGAAAGCAACTGCTAGACCAACTTTACCAATTAGCTGAAGTTAGCTTAGTTCAGGCGAGATTGCAAGTGAGTTTTCTCATTAGAATCTCGGCTAACATGTGCTCATCATTTCCCCCCAAAGTTGTGTTCATTCCAACAGATGTAACAAGCATTTGACCATATCCATCAGCTACCTTTGTACCAGAAATCAAGAATGGATTCTCACTATGATTGATTTCAAGATGATCACTTTCCCCTGTCATGCTTGATTCATCAACGCGCAAAGAATGGCCCTCCAGGAATACTCCATCAGCAGGCACCTGATCACCAATCTTCAAGCAAACAACATCTCCAACAACAATTTGAAAGATAGAAATTTGCTGCCTCCTTCCATTTCTCACAACTTCGACTGGGATATTGCTGCTAACATTGGAAAGCTTCTCGAATTGTCTATTCTGTCTAAAATTACTGATAGCTGAAACAGAAATTACAAGGAAAACAGCAAAAAATATACTCCCACCATCATACCATCCCTCTTTTGGTCCATGCTCTTTTATGCCAAAGCCAAGAGAAAGTCCAGCACAAACCAAAAGAATAGCAATAGTAGGATCCTGAAAAGCTTCCCAAACAAAATGGAAGAATCCTCTTTTGGGAGGCTTAATATAAGTGTTACTGCCAAAAGCTTCAATTCTACGTAAAATATCTTCAT
Source organism: Mitragyna speciosa (assembly GCA_024721245.1). Lineage (NCBI taxonomy): Eukaryota > Viridiplantae > Streptophyta > Magnoliopsida > Gentianales > Rubiaceae > Mitragyna > Mitragyna speciosa. Next base: position 2,743,289 of record CM045571.1, read on the forward strand.
CATCCTCACCATTGATGCCATGATTTACGTCACTATTAAGAGATGTTGCTATAACTCGAGCACCGCCAAGTTCATGAAGCTGATCAAGGCTTTTCTCCTTGACAAGCTTCGTTAGACTTGTCTGATCAAAATAGTAGAAGCTGGAATAATCTTTAATAATATCAATAACAACTCTATCTGATGAAATTGGTGAAATCTTTCTTTTTTTACGAGTAAGAATATTTTCGAATGCCCTTGAACAATATATGGTCACAAATGCGGAGCGCCATCTCCTTTTGTTTTCACTAAGAGCACTAAGATGCTTAACTAAGCTCATGCATGACAAGTTTGCATCAATGATTGAAGACATATTTCTAAAATTAAGAATACAAATAAAAGTATGAGAATAAATATTACTAGTACTAATGTTACAGAACGCACGCAATTGAAGTGTCTAACTGCCTGCAGACCAATAGCTTCGTACCTTATTTTTGTAGCTGAATAAGTTTTTCTTTGGACGAGAAAAGGAAAAATGAAAACACAAATGGTGCACCGTCTCAAGCAATTGAAGAAGAATTGAATTTTCAGGAAACTGAAGTTTTTAATTGTATGGAAAAGATCATGAGTTCGGCTTAACTGGATGGACATAGCAACGAGTTGTCATGGCTTATATAGTAAAAAGAAAACTGGAACAATCTCCAATGTGGAATTGGGGACACAGCTTTGGCGCCCATCATGCATAAGAAAGTGACCACAAAAAAAAAAAAAAAATGCTGCAATTAAATAAATAATAAATTGGAAAAAGGATTGGCATACATGATTAATAATTCCTGTTTGGCCGCGGCAGTATTATTTATTACAAAATTTTAAAGAAAAAGCATTCCAGACTAAGTCTCGAATAAACTAAATGATGACTTTTCCAGGGAATTTATGCAAAGGAAAATTCCTGATAAATGCACTATTTGTCAAAAGAAAAATATTCTAGAGAATGTTAAAAAATAGATAAGTGAACGAGAAAAATGATTAAAAAAAAATTACACGTCGAGAACACTGATTGGGTCTCATGGGCCATACGCGGCGGGAATACTTAGCCCAGAATATTTATACTATTCACAAGGCCTGAGCTGTTTACGCGCCTGCGCCGACGAGTGAAGTTTCTGCGCTGCTACTTTCGATTCTTCCAGTAATTTGGATTTGGAGATTGTTAAAATTAAACTATATAGGTAATCATCTTTAATCGCTATCAAACGAAAATTTTCGCTTAATTGCTAATTTAGTATTCAAAAAGTCGCTTAAGTGCCAAATAAAGGTTTACATCAATTAGTGATAGACTGCTAGTTGCTTAAAAAAAATAAAAAGATAAAAAATATTTTAAAAAAATGCAAATGGGTGTTTGCTGCATGGGGTTACAAGGTCAAGAATGGACGTCAAAGTTAATGATATATTGTCTATTTTTTTTTTTAACAATTCGGGAAAAGGGAAAGAAAACCAACCTTACTATTAACTGTTGGGTTGGGTTGATATATTGTATGTTAGATTTTAATTTTATTAACTATTTAACATAATAAGCTTCATCCTGTTCCAAATTAAGCAGGTAAATAAAGAATAATGACATGAACTGATATCAGAGTTAATAATTTGTTATTTGGATTCTAATAATTAAATGCGAACTAAACAACTCCTAATCAAGAATGGCTTTCCAATTCAGTTTTGGGATGTAGATAATGTGCATGCATTAAAAACAAAAAACATTGGACTTTATTGAAGTATATCGTACCGTTTAAGTCTTAAAAACCAAAAAGCGGCCTGCCTACTATTTGTTCCTTTCTCATGGTGGCTGTTTAAACTTTATGCCGACATATTTGGCAACAACGAATAACAATCCAACTTTCTCCCAACAAATAATTACTTGACGTGGGCTGGATTTTCCTCTTCATTTGTTGTATTTACAAATAGTTTATTTATATTGTTGTATTTACAACGTTGTATTTACTTTACAACATTGGTATTTTCGTCTGTTGTATTTACTTTACTAATGAGTGGAATTCATATAATTCCATCTTTGCAAATGCTAATGACGAACATAAATCAAGGAGTTCATAATTTACAATGTCCAAATCTTCCAATCCAAAAAGTTAATTTCGTAGAGAAAAAAAAAATAAAGAACGTTATTTCCCGTATAGATTTGCAAATGCGTGGAATTGATGTCAACTTTAAATTCAGATTGACTCCATCCAAGCTTTCTTGTTTTTTATTATTGAGTCAGGATAAGCTTGAGATACAAGTTGTGTGAAAGATTTTTCACAAGAAAAATGAAAATTAAGTTCTGGGAAGTTGCATTAGGAAAATGTTGGTGGGGAAAGGACATTTTCCAGTTCGAACACGTAGACTTTTCATTCCGATAGTACATAGATAATTTCAACTTATCATTCCCAACTAGGAACGTGAATCATTATGAGAACTCTATCTCTTGACCTAAAAACTATTACAATGGACACAGCTGTTTCACTTACAATCCCAGTTACATTACCAATTCAATCGCAAGAAATTTGGTTTCAATTTTCACAGTCGGAAGAGATCAATTCAGACAAAAAAAGAGGTGCAACCACCCACCTAATTATCCAACCAGTTGTTTCATTGCACGGTGACAACGATAATTAATTTGATAAAGCATTAGGAACAATTACGACGCAAAGCCTGTGCCTCTTCCTCAAAATTATTTGAACTGTCAGATGGACTTTCTGATTCTTGAAGATGTATTTTTGTAAAGGGTTGAACAAGAATAGTTTGGAGAAAATTTCGAAAAGTTCTGAAAAAAATATTATTGTGACACTTTTTAAATTCGCATATGTGATTGTAAGATAAAAATATGGACGGAAATGAGTTTCTTGGAAAGAAATTCATTCCAAACAGTTAGTATTTGCTATTTTTTGATAAATCGTTTGACAGATTGTTTACATATAGACTTTCTTATTAGAAGAAGCTTTTGACAAATGAAGATATATGAAATTGAATACATGGAAGATCATAATTTGACAATTTTTTTTTTTAAAATTGTCAATTTTATATATGATGAAACAATACACTTACATAAAATTACATAAAAGTTGGAGAGACAGCTAACTCATAAGCTTGTTGTATCTCAATTCTACTAACTTTAGAAATTACACATTCACAAAGAAAAGAAGCAATATACTTAATATCAGTAAGTTGTACTCATGCTTCTCAAACCTCCAATGAAGAAAGGTACTCTCACTATACATGAGTAGCCACCTTCATCCTCTCATAGGGAGCAACGGCAAAACCCTCAAAATTGCACCGCCTAAGGTTTAACAAAATCCTCAAGAATCTGTGGAGCGGCAAAGGAAAAAATCTTCTTCAAATGAAGATGCTATGACTAGAATGACTGAGTTTGTAAAGGAGAATCCTGATATTTTTGAAGAATTAGGTAGATTTTTTAAGCGAAAGAGTAAAAGGCCTGCCGAATCCTCATCACGTCGATCAGGGTCCCCCTATGATGTGGATGATGAGTCTTATTCAAGACCATTTAAGAAGTCTCACACTAAACAAACAGGAGAACGCTCGCCGAAGAAAAATCCCTTGGAAACCCCTGGTGGACATGCCAATCTAATCGGTAAACTTGTTATTCCCTCCTCGAGTGATAGCCAAGCTTCTCCTTTTATGGACGAGGTCAATGATGACCCCCTCCTGAGCAACTTCAGATTGCCGAATATTTCATATTATGATGGGTGTGGTGATCCCGAAGACCATGTCCATGCTTTTACTTTGGCTTTTATATTGTATCGGGCTTCTGATACTGTAATGTTCAGAGCCTTCCCCTATTATCCTACAGGGAATGCCAGGAAATGATTCTGGCAACTTTCCCCAAACAGCATCTGGAATTTGGATGAGCTTACCAGCAAATTTGTAACTCGTTTTGTTTCCTTTAAGCCACTCAGTAAGAAATCAACTTCATTGATGCATCTTCGACAAGCTGCCAATGAGCCACTTCTAGATTACTTGATTCGCTTTACTAACGAATCTCTTCAAGTTCCCTATCTTAATGACCAAGTCACCGTTGTGGCTTTCATGCATGGGTTATTGCTAGGAATGTTCACAACTCAATTGCATGAGAAATATCCTGAGACTCTAGATGAACTCTGAGAGAAGGTAAGCGAAAGAATATAAGAGGAGGAAGCAAATAGAACGAAACGTGAAATGCAATCATCAAAGCCTGAGAAGAAAAGTCGAGGAGGCAAAACACGAGATGATGATGCTAATATCCCCTCGAGGCGAAGTGTGTTCGACAGGATCAGCAAAGGAAGATCCACTTTGAATACACTCTGACTTCTCTCAACGCTAGTAAGACTGAAGTATTGGCAATCATGAGGTAACAGAATTTGGGCAAGCAACCACCGCGGATGGTAAGTAAGAAGGGGAGGAGGAACTCTAATCTTTATTGTATCTATCACCGAGATGTAGGTCATGAGATTGAAAATTATTATGATCTCAAAAAAGAGATCGAGAATTCGATACAGTAAAGGTATTTGAGACATTTTGTTAAAGATAATACCCACGGACGTAGGGAATATCGTTGGGATCGCCAAGACGACTACCAGCAATCCCGACAAGGAGATCGACAGGATGGACAAGATTATTCTCAGTACAATGACCGAAGAGATGATCGAGATAGATCTCTGAATCCTGGTGCTGGGGTAGTTGGAGTTATTCCTAGTGCGAGAGAAAATCGAAACTCCAGGAAAAGAACCTATCTACAATTCTCTTTAGAAACTCTTAAATCGAGTCCTTGTTTTTCAGAGACCCTTTCTTACAAGCCTAATGATCATGTGCACGCTACTTCAAATAACAACGAAGTATTAATGGCTGAAGCAGTTACTGATAATTATTTAGTCAAGAAAATTTATATTGATGCAGAAAGTTTACCTGATATCATGTACTAGAAGACCTTTGAGCCAATGGAATTGAAGGACAACCAGTTTACACCAGTCCGAACCCCATTTTCGGCTTCGGAGGCTAAGTTGTACATCCTGAAGGGACGATTACTTTGTCAACCACTATTAGAAAGTACTCTCGCTCTCGAACTTTACATGTTAATTTTTTATAGTTAAAGCAAACACCCCTTACAATATGCTGTTCGGACATCCAACTCTTAATACTCTCCAAGCCATCTTCTCTATGTACCAACTAAGCATAAAATTTACAACCCCTGGAGGGATAACTGAGATCTTTTGTGATGTCCGAATAGCGAGGGGGTATTACACTGCTACTTTACAAGTGGCTTCCTCGGCAAGATCTCTTGAAAATGCTAAAAAGATGAAATCAAATGATGTCAAGCTTAGCGGAGGTTGGGTTTTGATTCTTAATATTCTAGAAATCCCTCCATCTAAAAAAGTCACCTCAGATTGAGACCAATAACGAAATGAAGAGAGTGCTGTTAGAAAACGAAAATTCGAACCATATGGTCAAGATAGGATGAGGTCTTTCTTCTAAGTTTCAAGATGCCTTAATAGCCTTATTAAAAGAATTTAAAGAGAGATTTGTTTGAATGACTAACTACGTCATTGGAGTTCCGTCTTAGTTGATGATTCACAGGTTGAATGTAGATCTGCGAGTCAAGCCAGTCCAGTAAAAGAAAAGACATTTTGGCCCGAAACGCGGTCAAACTATCCCAGAAGAAGTTGATAAGCTGTTAACTGCAAATATGATATGGAAAATGCAATGTCCTACTTAGTTGATCAACCCAATGTGGTCAAGAAAGTCAATGGGGACTGACGAATGTGTGTTGATTATATAGATTTGAACAAAACTTGTTCAAAAGACTGTTATCTTTTGTCTCGAATTGATGCTTCAATCGATTCAGTCACTAGCAATGAAATGTTCTGTTTCTTGAATGCATTTAAAGAATATCACCAAATTAAGATGACCGATTAGGATTAAGAAAAAATCGCCTTCATCACCGATCGTAGGGGCTATTGTTATACCACCATGTCATTTGAATTCAAGAATATTGGGAATACTTATCAGTGCTTGGTGGATAAAATTTTTCATTGCCAGATCGGTAGAAGTAATTCAAGGAACGTGTTGCAAGTTCTAAAGGATACTCAAATAATACTTAATCCTGAAAAATATGTCTCTGTTGTGAAATTCAAAAAATTCTCGATAATATGATCTCTTCTCAGGGTATAGATTCAAATTCCGACAAAATTAAGGCCGTTCAAGACATGGTCTCGTTGACCTCTATAAAAGATGTTCAGAAACTCATTAGTTGACTGACCGCATTTAACATGTTTATCTTTACGTTTGCTTAACACAGTTTACCTTTCTTTAAAGTTTTTAAAAAGACTAATAAACTTGAATGGATTTCAAAATGTCAAGTGCCTTCAATTAGTTGAAGAAACATTTACCGTCCTTACCAATTTTGACTTTCCTGATTACTGGAGAAACTTTATTTCTGTACATTATTGTAGTTCCCGAGGCGATCAGTTTTGTATTGATAAAATAAGATTCTAGAATCTAGTTTTCCGTTTATTATATCAGTCGAGTTTTGAACGCACTAGAGATCAGATACACTTTAGCTGAGAAGTTAATTCTTTATTTAGTTCACACGTGGCGGTTGAAGTTTTATTTCTTGGCTCTCCTATTTGTATCCGAACAAATCAACCAGTTCAATAAATTTTAACCAAACTTGAGGCATTGGGAAGACTAATGAAATGGTCCGTTGAGTTGAGGAATATGATATTTCTTATGAATCCCAAAAGTCTTTTAAAACTCAAAATTTGATAGATTTTATTGCTGAATTCACTCCAAAACTAATATCCGAAAACATTATCATCTCAACTGAGAAACCATCTTGGATACTATATATAAATAGACATTCAGAATAGAATGGCAGTGGCGCTGGGCTATTGTTAGAAAATCCTGAAGGCTAAGAGTGCTGTTATTTCCTTCATTTTGATTTTCAGACTTCTAACAATGAAGCCAAGTATGAAGTTCTCATATTAGGACTCACTATAGCTCTTTGGTTAAAAGTACGTTGGATTCATGTTTATAGTGATTTTCAATTTATAGTGAATCAAATTCTGAAAAAATATGCAACTAAAAAACAGAATATGCTTAAGCATTTGGTGAAGGTAAAGTAGTTAGCTGCACTTTTTGAAGCATTTACCATCTCGAGAATTTTTCATTCTTCTAATTAACGAGCTAATGATTTGTCAAGTTGGCCTTAGCTCCGTATGCCAAGCTTAATAAATCTGTCTTGATCGAGGTCATTAATCAATCCAATTATTTGGAGCAGACAGTCTGTACTGTTAATGTTTCTAATACTTGGATGAGTCTAATTATTAATTTTCTTAATCAAGGTAATCTTCCATCTGATGGGGAATAAGCCCGAAAAGTGTAGAAAATTGCACTTCAGTACTCTTTAATAGATGGTATGCTGTATAAGAAATTTTATTCATAACCTTGGTTAAAATGTATTGTTCTCGAAGAAGGTATTCTAGTGTTCGTGGATATACATAAAGGCCTTTATGGAACTCATATTAGACCATGAGCCCTAACTCGAAAAGCTCTCATTCTTAGTTATTTTTGGCTTACCATATATAAGAATTTTGTGAATATTATACGGACTTGTTCTTCATGCCAATTTAATACACTTAAAACTCGTAAACCGACTCATCAGATGGTATCGATTAGTTTACTTTGGCCTTTTGAACAATGAAAAATGAATATTTTGCGACTTTTTCTTCGTGCTCTTGAAAAATAATCAATTTGTTATTGTGGCTATTGATTATTTCATTAAATGAATTGATTATTTTAAAGAATGAAGTTCAGAAATTCTTTTAAAAAATATAGTTTGTCAGTTCAGTTTATCTCGAATTATTATTTCTGATAATGACTGATAATTTGTTGAAAATTTCTTCAAAAGCTGGTGCAAAAATTTGAATATTATGCAGCACTTTACTTTGGTAGACCATCCTTAAACAAATGGACAAATAAAAAATTTCAATTGTACATTTTTTTGAGAATTAAAGACTCAGTTACATCAAATTGAGTCTAGTTGGTTGAATCATTTGCCCAATGTCTTGTGGGTCTATAGAACAACTGTTCAGACGTCTACTAATAAAACTCCATTTTCTTTAACATAAGAAGTTAAAGCAGTTATACTAGTTGAGCACTTGGTTCTAAGTTCCTGAATTGAAACTTATATTGCCGAAGACAATGAACAAGTTTAGCAACTTGAGTTAGACTTGTTAGAAGAAAAATGAGTATCAGCCGCATTGAAATCCGCTCATTATAAAATTACAATAACTCAGTATACTAAAGTAAAAAATGTGTATTTTAAACCAAGTGATTTGGTCTTTAAAAAAAAAACTCAGTAAGCCGAGCCGAGCTTCTTAGAAAATTGAACCTCAAATAAGAAGGATTTTATCGGGGAATGGAGGTAAGTAAAAACGACTATTATAAATTAGCACATTGAGATAAAATTTCTGTACCTCAAACGTGGCATGTTGAAAATCTTACATTGTGTTATCATTAACGTATTAAAAATGCAAAGATATTCCTTTTTAAGATGTTTGTTATTGCAATTTGCTTTGGTTCTGATGTTTTACTCTAGTTCATTAATTACATGTAAAAGTGTGGTAACAGTAAGCAACAAAGTAAAAAGATTAATGATATATTATTAAAAGGAAAAAAAAAGAAAAAGAAATGTCATGATAAAGTAATATATGTTCAGCCAACACTTAGAAATTTTTTATAAAAACTTAACCGAAAAAACTATTACAATGAGAGCCCTACTCTATTTCTATCAGAGTCTTTTTGACATAGGCTTCTGAGCTATCATTAGCAACCGCGGCATTGCTACTTCCTTCCCTAGCTGGAATGGGCTGTTCGACACCTAAGGTTTCGGCTCTGGGGAACTTAATTACTGTTTCTTTAGGAGGTTCCTCGGTCGTCTTCTCGGCAATGAGCAGCACTTCAACAACTTCCTCCTCACTGAATTTTATCACCATGCTTTTCAAGCTTTGAGGAGAAGTAGCAGCCTTTTGTTCGGCTTTGAAATCTTTTTTTATTTTTTCTAAGTTTTGACCTTATTTGAAACCTTCAGCAAGGCGATTCACTAGCTTTCCCACTCTGGACTAGTAGTATTTGTGGCCTTCAATGATCTCAGTTTGATCATCGCGCATCAGAGCAACCATGTTCTGAATGGCTTGAGTTACCCAAAAAATGAAGTATGGATGGTTCAGCAGTAGCAAGTCATCAGCAAATTCTTCTGATGCCCGAAATTCTCTAACCCCTTCTTCTCGGGATACTTGAAAAATTGCTGCATATTGCTTTCTCCCAAGCCGCTTGAATTTTTTGTGCTTCTGCTTCAGCTAATCTCTTCAACTCCTCAGCATGGACACTTTCTAAAGATTCAATTTTAATCCTGCACTCTAGTATAGCCTTATCTCTTGCTCTTGCTGTTTGCACCCGAGCTTCCTCAGTTGAATTAAAATTTGTCTGCAATTCTTTCATAGTATCTTTAGAGTCTTTGAGCTTCCTCTGTAGCTTCTCCATTTCTGTCTCTGGTTAGTAGCTCAACAATTGAGGTATGAGCCTGGAAGACTTCTACTGTTTGTATTTTAATAAGTATATGCAATATGTTAGAAGGTGATTAGGAATACTTACTTCGGTTAGAGAAAGTGCCACCTTGTTGGAGAGGCGATCAGAATCTAAGAACTGAACTTTCTCCACATCTCTAGACAGATTGGCCTTCTGAAGTAGTTCTTTGAGTTACCCTTTCTTCCTCAGCACTATCAGCAGTAGTCAACCCCCATTGAGGCGCAAAAGTCTCGCCTTTGCCGAAGAGGGATTCACTTTGAGATTCAAGCACATGTAATTGTTTGCTCAGAATTATCTTGCCCCCTTGAAGTCCTTCCAACTCCTCAGCCAAATCTTGACCCAAAACTATCCACTATTGGCGTAGGTGCAAGCATGATTCGCACCTCGGCTTGCTGGTTGAGGGCAGGGTTGCCGAGTTAGGAACCGAACTCGTCCCTGAACTTGATGCAACTTTTTGTTTCTACAATGGGTTGATTATAGCTTTGGTCTCACTTCCTTGCTTCTTTTTCTAAGAAGTATCTCCACACAGTAGTAGTTCGGTAAAATTTGACACTGCAAAATAAAAAAAAAATAGTTAGTATTCATTGTGAAAAGAGTTGAAAATAAAATTTTACCTTCTCTTCTAAGCCGAGATGAGTAAATGGAGCCACTTTGGGTGACCCTAAATCGACTCAGACCTCCTTGTAATAGTATCAGTACAGGAAAATCTCAACAATTAATGCAGAAGTTACCCCGAACCATTTGTTGAAACTCTCCCTCGTGAAGAGTTCCTGGATTGGTGTCCGAGACTTTGTTCAATCCTCTTTGCAAGAAGCCCTTAGGAAAATAGGCATCTGAGATGAAGAAGTCTTCTAGCCTTTGATTGAGAAAGGATAGTTTGTGGCTATCTTGGGAGCCCCAGTTTGATTACTGAAATAAAACCAGTCTTTTGCTATGACGTGCTGCTTGATGGAGAAGAAGTGCCTGAAAAGATCAAATGATGCCGGAAATCCAAGATGGTTACATAATAATTCAAAACTGACCACAGTTCGAATGGTATTAGAAAAAAGTGGAGTGATTCTTTTCTTTAGTGTCGCAAATTATCTCTAAAGAACTTTGAGGTAGCTATTATAAGTCCCGCTTCAAATTGGTTCACATAAACTGCCGCCGAACTTTCAGGCAATTTATGAGCTCGATCAGTTGTGTTTGGAAACTGTGTGACGTACTGATGCTGAAAAATATATCTCATCTTTACCATATGAGCTATCCTGTTGGTAGGGTAGAGGCGTATTTCGACACATCTCCGAAGTAATCTTTTTGTAAGTTGTTGGGATGGTTCAGCTCGACTACCAATATATCTACGGGGACGAGAGAATCAGAAACAATCGAATGGGAGTCTGGAGTTTGCTCAAGAAAGGCACTCTCTTCGGAATCCGCACCGTTGTCCCCTTCGAAATTTTTATTCGCGCTGTTGTTCCCTTCAGAATTCTCAAGATCCTCCTTTGTTGCTTTGCTGTCCGTGGCTTCGGTAACTTCTTCCCTTAGAGCATTAGCTCTGGTAGTTACTTCCGAGCTTTGAGCCGAGGCTTGGAGTCTTTCAGCTTCAACTCCGCTTGTCCTCACTACCTTAGTATGACTGCTTGCTGTCAATGCCATATTTAGTATTGATGATCAACTTGATAGTTACTCTTTGAAACTTTCAGTTCAGTTCTTCGGGACAAGGAAATTACTTCGGCACTTCGAGAGCAAAAGTAGAGAAAAGTGAAAAATGAACCACAATGACCCCTCTTTTTATAGCAGGGCATACAAACCGTCACGAACCGTTCTCTTGGAATTCAGGTTGGTTACACTGTTTTGCTTTTCTATCTCCCATTAACTGCACTCCCTTGCAGCATTATTATAAGACGTGGTGTACACGTCACACCTTTTGACGGTTATGCTTTTTGGGACAGTTTTTCCGTTACAAGTTTGTGATTTCAAATTTCAAATCTCCAACCTTATCATCTTCCCTCCTTAAATGATTGTCAGTTTGAATTTCTTTCACACTACTTATTCACTTCGAACTGGGGGACTTATATAGGAACTTAGGTAACCAAGCTCCACGTTAGCTCGGTCACGTAATGTATCTTTACTGTTGATCTCCAGTTTAGCTATATTACTTTGATAAAGCTCTTCTGCTCAGCACTTTGGCCAAAAATATTGAGAAACTAAATCTACTTTCGATTCTTGTTACATCCTTATTAATATCTTCATTAATGTTCTGACGCCAATTGCTACTTTCAGAGTATAATTTGTCTTATCTCTAATATATTAATTTTCTCTTCCATTACTACATAGGTTACACACACACAGAGGAGCTCTAAGAAAAACACTCCTTTCCATCTCTCTTCTTTACTGTAGTACATTTACTAACTTAATTATCCAAGAGTTTATGGGAATTAAATTTCCTTACATATGAGATTTCTTGTTTGACAGGTAAACTCTCTGGACGCACACGTGGAACTTGTAAATTGGAGACTCTATATGATCTATTAACAGTAGGTGAGCTAAATTGCATCAAATGTTGACGCTTAGTGTTAGTTAGCTTGAATTTTATAAAAGACTTAGCTATATTTTTTGTCAACTATAAAATGGTATATACTATGATTATTATGTCACTAGACTATTCTACTCAAGGTAAGCCTATAACGCAAGTTGGTATACCAAACTACAAATAGTAATCAACTACCGTAGACTACAAATAGTTATGCACAACACACACAAAAAAAAAACAAAAAGTAGACCTATTAGAAATAAGAATTTAGTCAACAAACTAACATTTAGAGTTGTTTTGTCTTGGAAAAACACCATTATGAGCCGTCAAATTAGTTGAATAAAACAATTAACTATGTACTGGTGTGCAAATCTTGGAAGTAAAGAAATTAGTCACTAGCTATCATTATTTCTTTATATGTTTTTCTTTTATTAAGTACAAAATAGTTTTTTCTCCCACATGAAAACTAAAAACTATAGACTCTTTTTATTGTGCATTTTGACAGCATTATTTTGCTAATTTGCAAATAATGATTGAACCAGGAATAATAATCGTGACTTATAAAACTAATATCTCTTATCAAAAAGAAAAAAGAAAAAAGAAAAAAGAAAAAAGTTTTGACTTTTAATTTGTGACATTTGTGTAGTTCTCAGCATTAGCACGCTGCTCACGCCTCCAGGCTCCAACTATGGTTTTTTTTTTTTCAAAAAGTCCTATGATATCTAATTATTGAATTCCACTTCTCCACATAATGATTCCTTATTACATCCATTTTTAACAAATCCCCCAATCCATGACACAAATTAGAACAAAGAACACAAACTCATCAATTCTTTTTTTAATTTTAGGTATAAACTGGTGTAGGATAATTAGAAAGAAATCCTGAAAGAACTGCCCCAAATGAACGTGATTTGTTATAATGATTTCGAGAGCTTTTATATACTAAAGAATGGCAAGGTGGGTTCTCATCAACCCACTTTTCTGCGACTCCAATTGATCAAAAGAGTCACAAGGTTCCATTTATTTACTTTCAAGAGTTTAAAGCATGCATAAAGACAAAGATCTAATTAAAAGAAATGCAAAGTTATAATGAAATTAGCACTGAAAGTAAATGCATTATTAGCAAACCTCAAACGGATTATAATCTTTTAACACACAGTAATGTAGTAACTGAGACCCAGTCAATACACAACCCTTCTTTCTGTTGGAATCATTCCGTTTGTTTGATTTTGTTTTCTAGAAACCTATTTTTTAAAAACTTCATACATGTTTTCTAACTAACTTTTTATCTCAAAAACACATCTATCGAAAAGAATATTTAAAACCGCTACAATTATGTTTTTTAAAAAACACTTCAAAAAATAACCATTCAGACGGAGCATATTCCTCATCCACTATATAGGGCCATGGAAAAAAAATTTCCAATGAAATTTAGCCACAAGAACAAAATTCTCAAGTAGGTGGTGTAATTGAACTGAGTTTAAAATAGGATTTAAAATTATTATTATTTTTTATAGGTAAAACTGAGATTAATTTATTTGTTTGAATTTACAATTTAAAATGTATTTGTAAAAGTTCAATTTTTTTTAGAAATATTTAACTTTTTATCAAGTGATGTCTTACATTAGTCTATAAAATGTCCAAAAATTTATATATTTTATGATAAAAAAAATCATTGAACTGGGATTGAACTGATTCGACTAGTTGAGCTGCCACTCAATCACTTTACCGGTTTAATTAATGGTCTGGTTTCAAAACCTTGAGAAATGGAGCAGTTTTGGTACCTAATGTATAAGGAGGAATATGGCCTTAAATTCTTAGTCAATGCCATCATACAAATTAGACATAAAAAGATCAAATAATATCTCTAAGGAGGAGGTGCTCGGGGCCTCACAATTTAGGGGTTGTCATTTTCCTCAAGTTAGAGATGTGTAACTGTTTTGTATTTTTGTGTAACTGTCCAGAGTTGTGGTGTAATTACTTTTTCTTCTAAAATCACCTCGTTTTTTGTATTTTTCCCTCCAAAATTTGCTAAAATAGTACATATCTCAATCATCTATTTAGCCGCATTCAATCTTGGCGATGAACTTGATGGACATGGCACCCCAAATTCAAGGAGAAGTGGTTGGTAAAAAGTTGACCCACAAGAATGGCAATTAATTCATGCTTACAAATTAGGAAGTAGCGACACGTCTTCCAGTTAAATTGGATGAACATTTCCAAAATATCTGAAACCTGTTTAATCTTGATTTATATAACAACTTGAGATCTGATAGTTTTTCCAGGTCAACATTGGATGGCATACATAAACAAAGCAATAAAACGCATATTTGTCATACAGCACATAACTGCCAAATGCTTGAGAGTTGAGATAGAAAACTACCAAATCACAATCAGAAAGAAGTTAGATTTATGATTTACATTAATAATTATCGTAAAAATTTAAAATTAATTAGTCATTATCTAAAAACACCTTTGCTTAAAAAAATTTATGTTATACACGTGTGAGCAATATAAGGTGTCCATTTAGCATTATAACGCTTTGTCCATATGAGCTAACTTACCAAAGAATTTTGTTGGAGCATTGCAAGTCTCAAATAAAGAGAGAAAAATAATGTCCAGTTTCATATTTAGTTCTGTGAACACTTGTTAAACCACAGTAGTCATGCCCCGTACCCCGGGACGTGGCACCGCCGTGCCTAGACTACGCTTAAGGCATAAGGTTCAAAAATCCAAACAATTATTCGAAGATAACGAATCAAGATAACATCGATCTCAATTATCCAATTTAAAGATAACATAAATCCCTAATATTACAATTCTCAAAATAATAATCTTCAATCTTCTAATATACAACCAAAACTCTTAACATTTTAGAATTTCAAAACATATTCTATTTTAACATACCAGGACTAACAAAATCACTATATTACTACTACTAGCCTTACTCCACCTCTTTGAAGACAAAGGTTCCATTATCTACTCCAAAACTTTGAATCCAATACCATCCTACACTACATGTGAAAAACAAGGGGTGAGTGAAAACTCACTCAGTAAGTAGTACAGGTATCACTTTATTGGCCTGAGTACGTTACATTTACGTATATATGTTATCATTCAAATAATCATCATTTTGATCATAATTCGTTCAAATAAATGTGGCCCACATAACATTTCATATAGATACTAAAGAAAGAGTTCAAGTAATAAAGCACATTGACCATGGATATCCAGTTGTTAACTACAACCCAGTTAACACGGTTCAAAACAATAAGCTAACACTCCCCGGTTAGCGCAATCAAAGATTTTACATCATTCATACCAAATTTAAGGAACTAGTCCCGTCAATAATTACTCTACACTAGAGCTCAATTACAAAACATTCATTCATTCACATTTGACCACATTTACATATTCATGAGAAATCATCAACATATACATACTCATGACACTTTAACATATGCAAAATAAGTTAGAAAACATTATTGTAACAAATACATTTTCAAAAGCATAAAAGATGCAAGTACTACTTACCTCGGTCCAAGCTAATCAATTAGTTCAAGATACTATCACCGTTTTCACCTAAAACACATAATCAAACACTTAATCATACTCTAATCTTACCAGGAAAGTAGAATTAAAATTCAACTCTAGACTCAAAGCACCAAAACGAAACAAACCTCCCCTATAAGATGGGTGATCCGCGGGTGAGGATCCCTAATCCGCAGCCCGCGGATCACCAGCGCTGACCCGCGGATCGCTGGCCAGAGGCCGATCCGCGGGGACATAAGCGGCTGGCTCTAGTCCTGGCCGCGGCTCAGCGGCCAGAGACTAGACGCAACCAAAAGCGGATGAGCTGCGGCCGCGGCTCGTCTAGCACGACCCGCGGTGCTGACAAGGCCGCAGCCGCAGATAGAAAGCTGCTCCTTCCAGCCACGGTTTCCACCTGCGACGCGGCTGGCACCCGAAAATGCCCAAAATGAGCCTGCAACACCATCTTCCAACATTCAACCATCAAAACCTCACAAATCACAATCCAAACACTCAATCCAACTCCAAATGGTACAATAAGCCAAGAAAACAGCATATATACACAATATACTTCACAAATTATAACTCACCACCACGATCACACATAAATCCCTCAAAGCTTTTCACTCACACCCACCATAAATCAACCCTCCAACTCACACACACTCACTACTACCAAAAAGCATAAACTCATGGAGGCATAAACAACTCTATAATCCTCTAATTATGTACTAATTGCTTTTAACTACTATCTCAAAGAAAACCCATAAATAGTAGAATAAAAAGGAAGGAGAAGAATACCTTTAGTAGAGGGTTGAATTGAAGCTCCAACTTCCTCTTCTTCTTGAGAGTGAAATAGAAAGAGGGAGAGAGAGATGATAGAAGAAAAGGAGGAGAAGAAGAAGAAGAAAATAAGGAAGAGAGGGAAAAATGAGATAAATAGAAGAAGAAGACCTAGTCTTCTTTTAAGCTAAGAAAATGAAATTTCTCCAATTACAATTTAGCCCCTCAACAATTGTTATCTACCTCTTCACCCAAAATTGGCCAAGTTACTTAAAGTGACCATGGGAGGTCCTTGGTATTACAATAGTTCACAAATGAAAGAATACAACAAACAGTTACATTGTACTGGACAACAATCATCAGTAATTCTACCTTTTTTCATCCCTATATTACTAAGTTAAGAATAATTAAGTGACTAAAAGAAACAAATATTAAGAATACTGGGATTTTAAGGTGGATTGATCACAGTTGATACTACGGTCCAGTCCATCATCCAACGCTCATCATCATCTTAACCAATTCGTCATAATTGGCTTGACCGTCACCGTCCAGGTCAGCCTCTTTAATCATCTGCTCAACCTCTTCATCAGTTAATTTCTCCCCTACATTGATCACCACGTGCCTCAGCTGCACACGATCAAAATCAATGAGTTTTAGATTGCCACAATTTTGACTAAATATTATCTATAAAAATTTTCTTGGCTATCCCTTAAACACGTTCTTAAACTAGTTTTTTATTTTTTTCAAACTAAATTTTTATCTCACACACATTACATCACAAAAAGTACTACAACATTATTCTGAGAAAAAATTTTTCAATAATACACTTCATCAATTAAACTCCATCAATGTCTAAATTAATTAAAAAAAAGTACACGTCTTTTTCTCTCAATATTTTTTTTTTTTGAAAGAAGAAAACAGGAAAGGGGAGGAAAAAAAGGGAAAAAAAAAAAGACGCGTGAGACGTTGCGTCCAAGTCGACGCAAATTTCACCAAGTCAATGGAAAAGTCGTCTCTGTGTCTTCCTAACAGTCTAATATGACATGCTCACTCCAATCATTGGCAGAAGTGAGAAATTCAAAAGCCAACACTGAAGGAGAGGTCGTGCAAGTACTGCCTTAGGTGAAACATTTCCTAAGGTTAGACATTCAATTCCCTTTCTGACTATAATTTGCATTTCAATAACTTGAATTTTGATATCTTGGTTCAATCCCGTTGATATTTGTGAGCACATCTTTATTAGTAAACTGGGATTGCCTCTATTGAATGTATTTTTTTTATGGGATATTTAGTGCTGCTAACTTATTGCATGCTATTGTCTTCTGTCAATTCTGTGTTTTCCTGTCAAGCCTCTGTGAGAAGCATCATCAGGGCATTGGTCTTTGGTTCTGTTTTCAGCTAATAAGCCTGATGAAATCCAAGATATGTATGAAGGAAAAGTGAAGGTCTCAACATGTCAAAGCCAAATAATAATTGGAATTTACCAAGAACTGACAGTTCTCGAATTTAATTAAAAAAAATAGTATGTCTCAATTTGAAAAAGATGCCAAAAGATGCAGTTATATTTACATGTCGGGCTATAAAGGACCCTAATGCTTTCGCGAGAAAATAGAAATGGTTCTAACCATTTTAAGGTCCATATGATGCAAAGATGAAAGGTATATGACATGCTACTTTAGTCCTTTCATGTATTTATACAGCTAAGTTCAATCTAACATGCTGGAGTTAATTTAGAACTTGCAAGAGTTGTAACCTCTTCGAATAAAATGTTTAAACTTCTTTGCTTATTTAGTTGTTGATGCTATATTGGATATGACAGAAGCATTAAGTATATCAGTGTATGGTGGAATTTAGATATTTGTAGTAGAACACCATCAGTGAACTACACAATAAAATTTTTTATCTATGTTATTGGTGGTTTTGATCCGTAAACTAATTACTGATTGAGTATTACAAATATGAATTTCCGAACACTAAACAAAATTTGTTCCCTTGGATATTATGGACCTATTGAATATTAGTTATTATTGCAGATGGCAGTAAGTTCAATTTAGCAATTTAACCAAGAATAATCAAGTTTAGAGAGATGTTGATTGTAGATCAGGCCTTATGTTACAGTGATTTAGTAAGAAGATTAACCTGGTTAATATATACTGGATTAGATGGGGTATATGCTGTGCTCTATCTGCTCACGAAGCCGAAGAAAGGCTTCTGACGAGAAAATTTGATCCTTTCAATGAGCCACCCAGTCGGCCAAGCCAGAAAAGAAAGTCCAATACATACCATCCATTGCTTCCAAGTTAGCCGCTCTGTATGTGCAAACTTATTTAGCAGTTCCACCATCACAACTTGAAAAAGGATTATTAATCCGATTATGCCCCAGAACATTTTTCTTCTCTTTATACCTTTGAAGATATTTTCTTCTATTTTTTTTACTTTGAGCATGAGAAACAGCTGCCAGAGAACCAAAATATTGAAGATCATTGTATCTTTTACTCTGGAGTCTAGGTTGAAAGTTGATTTTCCCTTGAACTGTATGGTCAGCAGAACTATAATAGGATACAAAGCTTGTCTCGCGATGTTCCTCCACATGGCCTTGGTAATGAATGGTTGATCCCTCTTGACAGGTGGCATTTGTCCGAGTTCTTCTGCTGGCTCCTCAATTGTGATAGCTAGTGCTGCCAAAGCACCGACTATCAACTTTGCCCATAGCACTTGAACTGTTGCATATGGAACATTACCAGCTGAAATGGCTGCAACAATATCAATGGTCGGAGGTTCTCCAGCAGAACTGGATATTATCAAGTCTATCACAAGAGAAGCAACGCTGACCGTGAGTTGGAATTGTGCGTATATCTGGATTTTGTGATACATACTTCTACCCCACCTCAGTACTTTGGCTATGGAATCAAATTTATCGACTACGATGATAACATCTGAGTTCTCCTTTACATGTTGAGTCCCTTTAATTCCCAGTGAGAGACCTACATCAGCTTCCCTTAGTACAGTTGCATCACCTATTGTATCTCCAGTAACTGCAACCACATGGCCTTTTTTTTCCAAGCATTGTACCATGAGAAGTTTATCCAAAGTTGAGGCTCGTGCCATCACACGGATTTTATCAGATATCTCTCGTCTCTCCTCCTCTGTATAGCTCTGGAACTCTGGTCCGGTAATTACTTCTCCTCTGGTTGTATCCCCATTGGTCTCCAGAATACCACACTCAATGGCTGTGGCTTTTGCATTGGGAAGATCATTTCTCGTGACTATTTTGATGTCCACTTTTGCTTGTTGGCAGTCTTCCAGGGCTTTTCTTACCTGAGGTCCGCATGGGTGTGTCAGGCCTACAAGCCCTATCAAATTGAAACGCTCTTCTTTGAGCTCAGGGTGGAAGCTATCATTATCTTCACCATGTTCTTTTGACATATTCTTATGTGCAAATCCAACGCATCGAAGGCCATTAGAGTTCATCTCCTCAATTCTGTGCACGAAGTTTTCCCTAACATTACTAGGCAAATCTTCAATGTTCCCATTTTCATCGTAGTAATGGGAGCACATGTTCAATATCACTCGTGCTTCTCCTTTCTGGTGCAAATGAGTACTGTCATCAATGGTACAATTTGCTTCAACTTGTTTGACGTCCAATCGTGTGTCTTGGTCAACCCAGCTCCGAATTGCACTTTCAATTTCACCGTCGGTGGAATCAACTGGAGATCCTGATGAGACGTCTTTTTGCTTCAAAAGAGCTCCTTCTAACAGTAGTTCAAGGACATTTGTCGGAATAGATGAGGAACGGTCTTCCTTAATATGCTTCCCACCAAAACAAATTTCACTTACCTTCAAATAGTTCAAGGTCAGGTTGCCTCTTTCATCTGTACAAATCACAGTTGTAGCACCAATTGCTTCAAAAGCTGAAGGATTTCGTACTTGTGCATGTTGAGATTCCATCCTTTTGATTGAGTAAGCAATGCTTATCATCACAGACATAATCAAACCTTCTGGAATGGCAGTTGACGCAATAGCAACTGGGGTGGCTATAATTCCTATCACACCCTAAAAACTTTTTGGAATCTAGTCTTACCGGCAACGAAGTATGATTCTCCATGGTTATCCTGCATATTTCCTGTAAAATAGCGAACCAGCAATACCACCAGAACAAGAGAAGCGACCACCATACCTATCTTAGCTATAAGTTTGGCCAACTCGTGTAGCCTCATTTCTAATGGAGTCCTTTGATCAGAACCATAGCCTTTTGAGCTTGGTTTCTTACCCAATCCTGTATCTATACCCACTGCAGTGACAAGCATTCGAGCATTACCATGGATTACCTTTGTGCCTTTGAGCAAGAACGGATTGTTCTCATGGACTGGCTGTGGCATCATATTTGGTCTGATATTTGACTCGTCCACCTGTAAAGACTCCCCCTCTATGCATAAGCCATCAGCAGGTACTTCATCTCCATTGTTAAGAAAAATTACATCTCCAGCAACGGCTTCAATTACCGAGATACGCTGCTTTTGACCATCCCTTAGTACAAAGATGGGAAAAATTGTCTCTATTTTCAGACAACCTAAATATTTGTCTCCTGGACCAGTGTTTACTCCTAGCAGTGACAGTAATGACAAGAAAGAGAGCAACGAATATGGTTAACCCATCAGAGCATCCTCTCAGCCCCTGATGTTTTATCCCAAAGCCGAGGGAAAGTGTCGCACACACTAGTAGGATAATAATGATAGGATCTCTTAAAGTCTCAAGCACGACGTGCAAAATCTGTGGAGTTGGCTTCTGAATTGCGTTTGAACTATATTTATGGCGGGCAATATCTTCCTCATCACCTTTGATACCCTTCCCAACATCGGTTCCGAGAATCGAGGCGACTCCTTCAACACCTCCAAGCTGACGAAGATGCTCTCCATTTTTCCGGCGGACAAGATCGGGTAGGCATTCTGGACCTGGTGGAATATTGATAATTCTATGAGATGGAGATTGTAGGAGATTGTCATACAGCTCGCTGTCAATCTCAACTGCAGTAGGATATCTCGCTCGAGAGAAGGCATTGACACTACGAAATGTTGTCCGAACTGCACGCCACCTCTTGCGACCCATGTTGACCTCCGTAAAAGTAGGTGCTAACTCCACTCCTTGGTCCTCTACTCCATCAGCTCCTGCAAGAAAGAAGGCTTGAATGGAAGGGGCATTCGTATATATAAATGGACACCTCTTTGGGGCATTAGTGGGAAGCTGTGGCCGTTCGAAAGGATTGGGACCAGCCTGCACAGTGTTGTTCATCATTTGATTCTTGTAGTTGTTTGCAGCTGTTGGTGTGAGACTTCGGAGCAAAATTTCACTAGCATGAAGGAGAAAAAAGAACACAAACTTGCTATTAAAAAAATGAAGGATAAAAAACAATTGCTCCAAAAAAAAAAAAGAACAGAAAAAAAATGAAGAAGAATACGAACTTAGGAGAATTCTCTCCTCCAACAGCCAAAAGAACTTGGGAGAATTCTTTCCTCAAGAACCGGAAAACAATTATATACTCAGACTAAGCCCTTGAGTTGTTTCATTTTTCTTGGGTTTGATGCAAAAGCCCTGGAAATGACCCTCTTTTATTCACACTATGAGAGAGAAAAATTCTTTTAGCTGTAGCGATGTGGGATTGAAAGCATCATTCCTTTTTATTTTATTTTTTTCCCTTAGAGAAATGACATCATTCTTCTTTTTTTTTTCGATAAATGACGCTATTTACACGGCATATAGACATTTTGGCTGTTCCAGTTTGCGGCTTTAGCCGGCTCCGTTGCTTGGCAACTTTTTCCAACATCTGGAGTAGAATCCCTTATCAATTCAACTAAGATTTGATTGATAGGGGCTCAAAGGAAGCAGCCCCCAATCCCCATTGTCTTTTTTTTTTTTTTTAATGTATTTTAGACCTCAAGTATCAGCCTCTGCATGCCCAGCTTGCTACATATGGTATATTTGAAGGGGCCAAAAATTCAGGTCTTTGACAGGTAATTGCAAATGAAATTCATTTTGGTTTGTTTTCTGTACCCGTTCAAACTCCAAAGAGAGGATAGTCTTGTGATTTGCCAAACATGATTTCACGTGTGAGGATAACAAGGGAATTTGCTACCTCATGATTAGTCATGTGTAGCTCAGCTGACTCATGCTCTGGCTCAGCCCAGATCAGACTTGACTTGTGTTCATCGGCTGCAGATTAGAATATAGAAGTTTCCTAGAACTTTCTGCTAGGGTACTCTATAGGGCATTCACGGAATTTACATCTTCCCCTACCTACCATCATGGCCTAGGTTTCAACCGCATTAAATTTCTGTAGGCCAAAACAAAAGGAGTAATATCATTGGACGGCCAAAACGAAACGATTAATATCATTGGAGGGCCAAAATAAAAGGAGTAATATATCATTGGAGGGCCAAAACAGGACCGAAATATGATGATTTGATGAAGAATCACCATCTAGTGATCCTATTGTCCTATGCTCAATGGCTCTACTCAAAGATCGGAAGTTTGAATTTCACTAACACCAACTCTCCTTTTCTCTTATAATAGTTAGATTTGATAAAAAAAAAAAAAAAAAGTGATAGTAGGTGGAGAATAAATCATTGTACATTCTTAATATGCAGTCTTGCGGAAATTTGATTCGTGCATGCTATTGTCTTTATTGTGTTGGATTCTTTTAAAAAATTCTTACGATGATATGCTTGAGTAATTTATTATTATTCTTACAACAACTTTTCACTCATGCTTCGGTAACTTATTATTTTTCTTACAACAACTTACCACTAATTTCTACTGAGTTTTAGTTTCGATGCATCTATAGTGTTGCAACACAGTATAGTTGCACGCAGGCCCAGCAAATTTTTTTTTGAAAAATTTAAGATAAAACCAAACGCCAAGGGGGGAAAAAAAAAAAAAAGGAACAGAAAAGGAAAAAGTCCAGCTTCCCGCATGGGCTCCAACGCGGCTCGACAAGTACGCCCATAGATAATCCCGTATTTAAAATATAATTTGCATAATTTACTTTGACTTTTTTGAGGAAATTAACAGATTTGATGATGCCAAAAAATTGTGCTAAGATATGGCAAAATGGACGGGCAATACCGCTAATCTCAACCATATGTGATTTTTCTCAAGGCCCTTGTAAATTGGAAAATCATTGTAATACTTGTCCAAAACTCATCAATTTAATTGACTAGCATTTTTTTTTTTTTTTGGTATCATTTTTCAAGTTACAAGATATTTTTATTTCACACATTTTCAGGTGAGGTTCCCAAATTGTGTCACACACAATTTGAAGAATTGTGACTTCTAGTATACCCTAATATTTTTTTTCTTAATTACTTATGGACGGGATTCGAACTCCGAACTTTAATAAAGATAACGTTTAATTCCCCTAGCCAATTGGATTTGCCCAGTTGGTTATTTACTTACAAAACTCAAATTGACTAGATCTTTGATCTTCACTTGTAACGTGTAACAAATTTACTTTAAAAAAAATCATATTTTAATGGTTGTTATTCAATGCCTGTCATTGTTCAGCGAATCAGCACTTGGATTGTGCGTTGTAGGCATTTGGAAATGATCAGTATATGGGGTAGTAGCTCAATAGGTAATGATTTGAAAGTCTTATCTAAATAATTTCAAATTTGGACTTATTTTGGATCTTGTTACGATCATAGAAATAAAAAATTACAGAAGCATGCTTCGGGCATTTAAGTACTGTATTGGAAAGGAAATAGATAATGTTACAGTAAAAGAGAGTCTCGAATGACTAACAAAAATGGCAATTTTTTTTTAAAGAAAATAACAATTTTTCACATAAATTTACTCTTTTTTATTTTTATTTTTATTTTCAGAAACTTGCAACTTCTTTCAAGGCTCTCCTAGACCACCCACAATAGTATTTTTTTTTTTTTTGACTTTCTATTTATTCCCACCACAATAATATCTGAAATCAAGAACAACTCCTAAGTATAGAAACTTCAATCTAATCCGAATGAGAATATACTATTGAAGTACAATACAGAACACATAGTTCAAAAGATCTTTCTTACCCAAAAAAAATAAACAACGGAAGAAGAGAGAAAAACTACAAAAGCTCATTCAGTTAAACATTGAGCACACTACAAATAATTTAACATGCATTTGAAATTCCTCCACTTGAGATAACTGAACACTGGTTTATCTGGAACAGGAATGCATTTCACAATCCATCCAATAGGCCAAGATGCAACTGCAATTCCTATACATGCTCCCCATTGCGCCCAATTCAACCTTTCTGTATCTGCAAACTTCTTAAGAAATTCCACCATCACCACTTGAAGAATAATTGTTATCCCAGTGATTCGCAGGAACAACTTGTTCCTGTGTATCCCCTCAAACACGTTCTTCCTCTCAAGTTTCCTTGCATTGAACTCATTGAATACTTGGCAAAGAACAAAAGTATTGAAGATCAACGTGTCGTTTACCTTCTTGCTGACCTGAAAAATTGATTCACCTTTGAATTGTAGTGTTAAGAGAACTGCAATCTGATACAAGGCTTGAGATAATAAGTTCCTCCACATGATGTTGGTGATAAGTGGCTCAGTACGGCCTACTGGTGGCTTGTCCATGAGCTCTTTGTTGGCCTTTCTGTTGCCAGAGCCAATGCTCCAAGTGTGTCCATAATGAGGTTTACCCACAGTAGTTGTACTGCTGTTAGTGGTACTTCTCCAGCTGAAATTGCTGCCACAAAGTTGATCACAAGAGCTGCCACATTCACTGTGAGCTGAAACTGAATAAATTTTTGAATGTTGTTGTATACACATCTTCCCCATCTGAGAACTGTGGCAACAGAAGCAAAATTGTCATCCAAAATAACAATATCTGAACTCTCTTTGGCAACTTCAGTGCCCTGAATCCCCATAGAAAGTCCTATATCTGCTTCTTTCAATGCTGGTGCATCATTTGTTCCATCTCCTGTCACTGCTACAACATGACCTTTCTCTTTCAAGCATTTCACCATGAGATGCTTGTCAAAAGGAGATGATCTTGCCATCACAACAATTTTATCAACTTTCTCCATTCGTTCCTCATCTGTATAGTTGCGAAATTCTCTACCTTCTACTACTAATCCATCCTTAGCTTCGTGACTAGGCTGAAGTATTCCACATTCAGTGGCTATTGCTGTTGCGGTGAAGACATTGTCACCAGTGATCATCTTGATTTTCACACCAGCATGTTGACATTCTTCCACAGCTTTCTTCACACCAGGCCGACATGGATCTTTTAGGCCTACAATCCCCAAAAGGATCAAGTTGTTGTCTTTTAATGTTTGCTGTATTTCCTCATTGTCTTCATTGGCTTCTGAAATTTGCTTATGTGCAAAAGCAATGCATCGCAGGCTGCTAGCAGCCATGCCCTGAATTATTTCTTCAAATTTCTTCCTCTCAAAATGATCAAGAGCTGTCACTTCACCTTCAAGACCATAGTAATGTGAGCACATTGCTAAGATCATTTCAGCAGCCCCTTTCCAGTGGACATGTATCGAGTTATCAGCATTCTTCTTCATCAAGACACCACTTCTTTTCTTTTCTGAATTGAATGCTTCTACTTGAAGAATGGAGTAATTCTGTTTTACTCTTTCCATATCCATATTTAGTTCTCCTACAGCCCAAGACAGAATCGCTTTCTCAGTTGGACTTCCTGAGAACTCGAGACCCTCAGTTCCTGAATTAGTGGACTTATAAACACTACCTGTGGTATTCAGACTCACTGCTTGGTGGAGCAATTTAAGGACATTGGCTGCAATAGAATTGTAGCTATCTTTTTTGACTGAATCTTTGCCTAGCCAAAAGTTTGTTACTGACATTCTATTTAGAGTAAGAGTACCGGTTTTGTCTGTACAAATGGTTGTGGCAGAGCCCATTGTTTCACAGGCAGGAAGCTTTCTCACCATTGCTTGATCAGCCATCATTCTCTTCATTGAATAAGCAAGTGTAAGAGTAACAGCCAAAGGCAGACCTTCGGGAATTGCAACAACAACAATTGTTACTGCAGCAGCAATAATTTCCACCACAGCATTGATCACATCATCAGCTTTTGTCTTACTGCCATTGAACTCTTTATTTCCATTTGCATCTTTTGTATGCCCTGTAAAATAGCGAACCAACAGCACCACAAGAACTAAGAAAGCAACCACTAGACCAACTTTACCAATTGCTGAAGTTAGCTTGTTCAGGCGAGATTGGAGTGGTGTTTTCTCATTAGAATCTCGGCTAACTGTGCTCATCATTTCCCCCCAAATTGTGTTCATCCCAACAGATGTAACAAGCATTTGACCATATATGGTCACAAATGCGGAGCGCCATCTCCTTTTGTTTTCACTAAGAGCACTAAGATGCTTAACTAAGCTCATGCATGACAAGTTTGCATGAATGATTGAAGACATATTTCTAAAATTAACAATACAAATATAAAAGTATGAGAACAAATATTACTAGTACTAATGTTACAGAGAGCACGTAATTGAAGTGTCTAATTGCCTGCAGACCAATAGCTTCGTACCTTATTTTTTGTAGCTGAATAAGCTTTTCCTTCTACGAGAAAAGGAAAATTGAAAACACAAGCGGTGCACCGTCTCAAGTAATTGAACAAGAATTGAATTTTCAAGAAACTGAAGTTTTCAATTGTATGGCAAAAGATCATGAGATCGGCTCAACTCTATGGACATGGCACCAAGTTGGCTATACTTATATATCTACAAAAACTGGACCCTCCTCCAATATTGAATAATGGAGAAACAGCTTTGGTGGCGCCCATCACGCATAAGACAGGGACAAAAAATGCAGCAATTAAATAAATAATAAATTGGAAAAAAAGATTGGCATAAATGATTAATACTTACTGTTTGGCCGCGGGAGTATTATTTATTAAAAAATTAAAAAAAAAAAAGCAATCCGCATTAAGTCTCTAATAAAGTAAATGGTGACTTTTCCGGGGAATTTATGCAAAGGAAAATTCCTGATAAATACACCATTTGTCAAAAAAAAAAAAAATCTAGAGAATATTAAAAAATTGTTACGTGAACGAGAAAATTGATATAAAAAATACAAGTCGCGCACAGTGATTGGTCCTCATGGCCCGACGGCAATGGGAATACTTTGCCCAGAATATTTTGACTTTAATTGTCGGAGAGCTGTCCTACACGCCTCCGCCGACGATGAAGTTTCTGCGCTGCTACTGCTTTTCGACTCTTTCAATGGAATCGGAGATTGTTGAGATTAAGTTATAGGTAATTATCTTTAATCATTATCAAACAAAAAGTTGCGGATAATTTTGCTTAATTGATAATTTCGTGTTCAAAAAGTTGCTTAACTGTCACGTAAAGGTTTGCATAAATTAGTGATAGACTGCTAGTTGATTATTGGGTTACTTCTGCGGTGCGCCCCCCCCCCCCCCCCCCCCCCCCCTCCCCACAGAAAAAAAATCAAACAAAAAACAAAGGAAAATGCAAATAGGTGTATGATGTATGGTTACGAGAGTCAAGAATGGCAGTGAATGATATATTGTTTGTTAGATTTTAATTTGATTAACTATTAAATATAATTAAACTCATCTTGTTCCGAACTAAATAGGTAAAGAGTAATGATATGAACTCGTATCATAGTTAATAATTGTCAATTCGATTCTAATAATTAAACGCGAACCAAACAACTTCTAATCAAGAACAGCTTACCAATTCAGTTTTGGGATGTCTTGGTGTGTATGCACTAAAAAAGCACTGGACT
The DNA here is from genome assembly GCA_024721245.1 of Mitragyna speciosa. Lineage (NCBI taxonomy): Eukaryota > Viridiplantae > Streptophyta > Magnoliopsida > Gentianales > Rubiaceae > Mitragyna > Mitragyna speciosa. The sequence goes on from CM045571.1 coordinate 2,771,504, forward strand.
TTATTGAAGTTTACCGTACCGTTAAAGTCCTAAAGACCAGAAAGGAGTTTGCCTAGTATTTGTTCCTTTCTCATGGTAATTGTTTAGAACACTCTATGCCGACATTTTTTGGTAACAACTAATCATCCAACTTTCTCCCAACAAATAATCAAATTATGTAGGTTTGCAATTTTCCATTGCATTTTGTAACACTTAGTTTAAGGTGAACTATGGATACTCAATGGTTATATTTTCATTTGTTGTATTTACAAATAATTGTATTTTCATTTTGTATTTACTTTACTAAAGAGTGAAATTCATAAAACTTCATCTTTGCAAATGTTAATGATGAATGCAAATATCTAGGAATTCAAAAATTACAATGTCCAAATCTTCCAATCCAGCAAGTTAACTTTATAGAAATATTCAAGAAATTTATTTCCTGGATAAACCTGCCGACGCACGGAATTGGATTCTGAGAAATTCAACTCTGAATTCAGATTGACTACACCTAAGCTTTCTTTTTGGTTTTTTCATTGAGTCGGGATAAGCTTGAGATACAAGTTGTGAAAGATTTTCGCAAGAATATGACAATTGAGTGCTGAGAAGTTTCATGAGGAAAAATTGGAAAATGTTGGTTGGGAAAGGACATTTTCCAGTTCGAACACATAGATTTTTCATTACAGTAGTACATATATATTTTAATTTAACCCTATCCTTTTAAACCTTGTAAACGTATTAAACCTCGTACTACAATTCATGAATCATGATAAGAATTCTATCTTTTGACCAAAAAAGTACTACAATGGAAACAGCCGTTTCACTTACAATCCCTGATACATTACCAATTCAATCACAAGAAGTTTGGTCTCAATTTTCACAATTGGCAGAGATCAATTCAGACAAGAAAATTGCAACCACCCACTTAATTATCCAACCACTTGTTTCATTGTATGGTGACAACGATAATTACTTAGCATTGTGAACAATTACGACCCAAAGGCTGAGCCTCTTCCTCGAAATTATTTGAAGTGTCGGATGGACTTTCTGAGTCCTGAAGATGTATATTTGTAAAGGGTTGAACTAGAATAGTTTGGAGAAAATTTTGAGAAATTCAAAAAAAAAAAATTATTTGTAACACTTCTTAAACTCGTGTGTGTGATACTAAGATAAAATTATGGTTGCGAATGAGTTTCTTGGGAAAAAAAATTCATTCCAAACAGTTAGTATTTGCTATTTTTTGATATATTCTTTAACAGATTGTTTACATATAGACTTTCTTATTAGAATAAGCTATTGACAAATGAGATATATGAAATTTCGAATACATGGAAGATTATAATTTGACAAATTTTTTTTTTTTTCAAATTGTCAACTTTATATATACTTAATTACATAAAAGGTAGAGAGACAGCTAACTCATGAGCTTGTTGTATCTAAGTTCTGCTAAATTTAGAAATTACACGTTCAGAAAGAAAGAAGCAATGTACTTAATTTCAGTAATTATAGTCTTTAGCTCATAGGGGATACTATGACCATCTGAAGACTATGTGTGAGAATTAGAATTTGGCAAAGTTAAGAGTGAATAATCATTGGTTGAGCGTAAATACTTTCATTTTAACAATTATTTTTCTCATATGAATTGCCAAACGAATAAAAACTGATTTAACGTTCCCAACCATTTCTGGAATCGAGGTGCTACTACTGAAAATGCTAATTGATAAGTATATATTAATCTGAAGAATTATTTTCAGGAATGAGAGGTCAAAATGTGATCTATTAACAGTAGGTAGGGGTGTTCATGGACCGGGTACCCGGTCCATGGACAAAAAATGTGAACCGAACCGGTCTTTGCGGTTCAGCAAAATTTCGAACCGTAAACCGGTCCACATGTAACGGGTACCCAACCTTCCGGTTACCCGCAAAATCAGTTCGAATAAGGCGGGTACCCAACCCGGTCCATAATAATTTATCTATATTTTTAAAAAAATAAACAAGAAAAATTACAAAATATTATTAAATCACTAATAATACAAACATTAATATCTTAAAGTTAAATTACATCCAAAACCTTAATCTTCAAAAAAACAAAAATTAAATAAACAAGAAAACAATCACTTAGTCTTTCAAATTTCATCTTTTCATTTCAATCAACATAAAAATATAAATATTCAATAAATAACAAAAACTATACAAACAAGAAAATAATCACTTAGTTTTTCAAACTTCATCTTCTCATTTCAATCAATGTAAAAATATAAATATTCAACAAATAGCCAAATGAACACCCAAACTAACATGTGAAATTACATAAGTAACATGTGAACTTACATAACTACCCCTATTTCGGTTCAGTTTGATTACCTGGCAGTTCGCAAAAATATGAACTGTGAACCGACACGATTAAAATATAACCCGCCCCGCAAACCGCCCCGTCACCTAAAACCGGTTCGGTTACCCTCTTTTTCGGTGCGGGGCGGATCAATTTTCCTGATTTTTCGATTTTTCGGGTTTTTTTGAACAGCCCTACCAGTAGGTGAGCTAAATTGCTTCAAATGTTGACGCTTAGTGTTAGTTAGCTTGAATTTTAGAAAGGAAAATTTGTCAAATTGGTCTTTCACATTATTACAAAAAATTTTTTTTAGTCTATAACATTTAAAATCAGTCAAATCAGTCCCTAACATATCTCCCAATGATCATTTTTGCTCACTCTTTCGGCCATAGAAAATGGGTAAGTTCTATTTTGCCCCGATGTTGCTGAAAAAGTGAGCAAAAATGATCATTGGGACTAATCGGAATTCGCTTTTGATATATTAGGAATTGATTTGGTTGATTTTAAATGTTAGGGACTAAAAAAATTTTTTGTAATAATGTGAGGGATCAATTTGACAAATTTCTCTTTTATAAAAGACTTAGCTATATTTTTGGTCAACTATAAAATGGTATAAACTACGATTATTATGTCACTAGACTATATTCTACTCAAGGTAAGCTTGTAATGCAGGTTGGCATACAGAACTACAAATAGTAGCCAGCTACCTTGGTACAACACACCAAAAAAAAGAAAAAAAGTAGACCTATTAGAAATAAGACTTTAGTCAACAAACTAACATTTAGAGTTGCTTTGTCTTGGTAAAAACCCAATATAAGATGTCAAATTTAGTTGAATAAAACAATTAAATATGTACTGGTGTGTAAATCTTGGAAGTAAAGAAATTAGTCACTAGCTATCATTATTTCATTATATGTTTTTCTTTTATTAAGTACAAAATAGTTTTTTCTCCCACATGAAAGCTAAAAAATATAGACTCTTTTTATTGTGCATTTTGACAGCATTATTTTGCTAATTTGCAAATAATGAATGAACCAGGAATAATAATCGTGACTTATAAATCTAATATTTCCTATCAAAAAGAAAAAATAAAAAAGTTTTAACTTTTAATTTGTAATATTCTTAAATTGTTGTTGTTGCAATTCTTAAATTTAATCTTATATTCTTAAATTTACTTTGACTATTTATATTCTTAAATTTGTACAATTTCCCCTACCTATATTTACCATTAAGACCTAGGTTTAAGCATCTGGAGGCCGAAACAAAAGGAGTAATATCACTAGAGGGCCAAAACAGGACTGAAATATGATGAATTGATGAAGCATCACCATCAAGTTTTAGGAGGGTTGAGAATAAATCACCAGCCTTTATTTCACATCCTCAAATATATTTACAATTGATGAAGCTTCACCATCAAGTTATAGGGATATTTCGGATATCAAATTTCACTTGCTCAAAATGCTGCCATGTGGAAATTTAATTTATGGATACTATTTCTTCCGTCTCATAAAGATAAGCTAACTTTCTTTTTTTATCTATTTTAAATTAGAGGTCTATTTCCTCTTTTAAGTGGTAGTTAACTTGTCATTTTACTAAAATATCTCTAAGTTTCAAGAACAATATAGTAATATGTGATTTTTATTTTAATGAATTAATAAGGGATATTTAAGAAAAGTGTGAACAAAAAATAATTGTTTTAACTATATTAACTAAATTTCTTAATCTATATAGAAAATGAAATAAGCCTATCTTTTATAGGATGAAAATAATACTATCTTCGTCTTGTTGAATTCCCTTAAGGAAGTTTTGCAGTGATATGCCTTCGTAAGTTCTTATTATTTATACAACAGCTGGTTGCTCATTTCTATTCAGTTTTGTAGTGTTGCAGACCTGAGCCTCACAATTTGCACCCTTTTCTATTTTTCGCAAGTTAAACACGATGCAACTGTCCAGCATTTATTGTGTAACTATGTATAATCGTGATGTAACCATTTTTCACGTGAGACAACATCATTTTTTGAATTCATTTTTTGCCTTGTTGATTCAATCTCGTTTGTCAATTTTTAACCTTTAAATTTGGACCGTAAACTTGTGAGAAATGACATTTGTAAGTCACATGGCCTAGTGTGGCAACACAACATAGTTCCACGCGTATCCAACAATTTTTTATTTTCGGAAAATCTAATATAATACCATATACCAGAGGGAAAAAATAAAAAGGAACAAAAAAAGGAAAAGGTTGCTAAAAGAGAATGCGAGGATGGAAAGTCCACATCCTTTTCTCAAAGTTAACGGATTGACTATCAATCCATATTACGGATTGACCACAATCTTGAGCAGGTATACAAAAATGCTAGATAGTTACATAATGTTAAGCAGTTTCACCATTTTCAATTTGTGAGAAATATCAAATGGTTAAATTGCGAGACCCCGTACTCGATTAAATTATAGGTAATTATCTTTAGTAGCTATCAAACAAAAAGTTGTGAATAATTTTTGCACAATTGCTAATTTCGCATTCAAAAACTTGCTTAAATTGTTAATTTCGTACTCAAAAACTTGCTTAACTACCATGTATTATATCAATTATTGGTTGATTGCTAATCGATGAAAGTTGCAACCCAAAAGCCAAAAAAAAAAAAAAAACTAATTTTTGTTTGGTTGATCACTATGAAAATCATTCTTGTTTCATATGATTCTCCACTTGTTTTAGAGAGTTTAATTTGATTAACTATTTAATATAATAAAACTCATCCCAATAATATAATAAACACATTCTGATTCCAAACTAAGGGGGTGTTTGGTTAAGGGGAATCATGGAGAGGAATGGGTATCATAAGTAATGATACCCATTGTTGGTGTTTGTTAAACAACTATCACTATCATTCAATGGGAATGATAGTGATTAATTAGGGTGTTAATGATTCCCCCCAAAATACTAGTCTATCAAACCCATTAACCCTTATGATTAAGGGCAAAAACACATCGATTAAAAAAACACATATTTTTTGAGTTACCCACTTCTAATATACTATTCCCCCCCCCTCTCTCTCTCTCTCTCTCTCTCTCTCTCTCTCTCTCTCTCTCTCTCTCTCTCTCTCTCTCTGTTCTGTCTTTTGATTTTAAATATTTTTCATTAGTATTTTATATAATTTTTTTATAAAAATTCTTTTTAAAATTTTTTTAATTCAATTTTTTTATAAAAATTTGAACTGAAAATAAAAATATATAGTACTCTTTGTTACTACAATAAAAATGACATTTTTTTAAGGTTATTATTTGTATAAAACTCAAATTAGAGCGTGGCTATATTTAAAATTGAAGAAATTTTTTAAAAATTTTATTTAAAAAATATAAAATAAGAAATCTAAAAATATGTACATCATAAATAAAAGATTTAAAAATTTTAAAATTTACTTGAGTCATTCTAGAAAACCAAACAAGTATTTTTATAATGATACCCATTCCATTATTAAACCAAACATGTTTGGGGGAATCATCAAAACCCATACTCATAGTAGGGTTAATGATACCCATAGTGATAGTGATTGAGAAATTTAAACCAAACGCCCCCTAAGTTGGTAAAGAGTAACGACATAAATTAACAGGATTTGATGATGCCAAACAATCCTTTTTTTTTTCTTTTTTTTTTGGTCAAAGGTCAACTTGTATTGATATATCAACTAGTTACAAAAATATTTACAAAAAGGGGGCCACTGCTCCCAATAAGACTATGAGGTCTCGAGGACCCATAGAGGGAAATGCTTTTCCCATAAAACTGGCTTTTTAAGTTTAACAGCAAATTTTGCTACGTTAGTGGCTAACACATTAGCCTTTACATTAGTCTAGAGGAAAGAGCAATCACAAAAAATACACCTATATCTAAGATGTTTTCAATAATGGTTGAACATTTCGCGTCATTGACATCTAAGATGCCAAACAATTGTGTCATGACTAATGTGGCTAAACGGACGGGCCTGTCCGCTCTTCTCCTCCACGTTTCAACACAGGCTCAGGTTTCAGTAACATGTGCATTAGGCAAGGCCCAAATAGATTGGTAAATCATATAGTAGTTGGCCCAAATTGATCAAGTTAATTCACGAGATCTTTGATTTTAACATGTTGTGTATGACAAATTTACTCATTTTCAGGCTTGTTATTTAATGGCCCAGTCATTTTTCAGCGAATCAACGCTTTGATTATGCATTGTTGCATTCCTCTTCTGACTTTTGAAAAAAAAATAAATAAAGAAAAAAAGATTATGCATTGTTGCATTCGGAAATGGTTAGTTGGTTAGCTTCATAGGTAACGATTTGAAAGTTCTATCTAAATATTTAAAGTTGGATCTTAAGGTTTTCATTGGTGTATATCTCATTGTTAGTCTTTATTTCTAGACAAGTCAAAGGACATAAATTTTGTTACGTACATAGAAATAAACAATTGTAGAAGCATACTTATGTCATTTAAGTAATTTATTGGAATCAAAACGGATAATGTTACAGTAAGAAAGAGTCATTAATGACTAACAAAAATGGAAAAATTTTTTTTTTTTGTAAAAAATAGAAAATTTCCACATAAATCCTCTATATATATATATATATATCTATATATTTTTTAAAGAAAATTTACTACTTCTTTTAAAGCTCTTTTACACCACAACAAAATCTGAAACTAAGTACAACTCTTAGGTGAACAAACTTCATTCTAGTCCTAACAAGAATTTACTGCTAAAGTACACAGCAAAACACATATTACAAAAGATCTTTCTTACCCAATAAATAAATAAACAGAAGGAGAGAGAAAACTACAAAAGATCTTTCAATTAAACATAAACATTGAGGACACTACAAATAATTTTACATGCATTTGAAGTTCCTCCACTTGAGATAACTGAAAATTGGTTTATCTGAACCGGAATGCATTTCACAATCCATCCATTAGGCCAAGATGCAGCTGCAATTCCTATTCATGCTCCCCATTGCCCCCAATTCAACCTTCAAGTTTCCTTGCATTGAACTCATTGAATACTTGGCAAAGAACAAAAGTATTGAAGATCAACTATCGTTTACCTTCTTGCTGACATGAAAAATTGATTCACCTTTGAATTGTAATGTTAAGAGAACTGCAAGATACAAGGCTTGAGATAATAAAGTTCCTTCACATGATATTGGTGATAAGAGGCTCCGTATGGTCTAATGGTGGCTTGTTCATGAGCTCTTTTGTTGGCCTTTCTGTCACCAAGTAAGGTTTACCCACAATTGTTGTGCTACTATTAGTGGTACTTCTCCAGCTGAAATTGCTGCTACAAAGTTGATCACAAGAGCTGCCACATTCACTGTGAGCTGAAACTGAATGAATTTTTTAATGTTGTTGTATGCACATCTTCCCCAGCGGAGAACTATGACAACAGAAGCAAAAGTGTCATCCAAAATAACAATAGTTGAACTCTCGCCGGCAACTTCGGTTCCTTGAATCCCCATAGAAAATCCTATAACTGCTTCTTTCAATGCCGGTGCTTCATTTGTTCCATCTCCTGTAACTTCTACAACATGACCTTTCCCTTTCAAGCATTTCACCTTGAGATGCTTGTCAAAAGGAGATGAACTCGCCATCACAGCAATTTTATCAATTTTTTTCCCATTCGTTCCTCATCTGTATGGTTGCAAAATTCCACACCTTCTACTACTAATCCATCATTAGCCTTGTGACTAGGCTGAAGTATTCCACATTCAATGGCTATTGCTGAACACCACCAAGTTCATTAAGCTGTTCAAGTCTTTTCTCCTGGCAAGCTTTGTTAAACTAGTCCGATCAACATTGTAAAAACTGGAATAATCATCATTGGCAATGTCAATGGCAGCTCTATCGGATGAAATTGGTCATTATGCTGGTGAGAAAATCAAGATGATCACTGGTGACAATATCTTCACCACAACAGCAATAGCCACTGAATGTGGAATCCTTCAGCCTAGTCACGAGGCAAATGATGCGTTAGTAGTAGAAGGAGTTGAATTTCGCAACTATACAGATGAGGAACGAATGGAGAAAATAGAGAAAACTGTTGTAATGGCAAGATCATCTCCTTTTGACAAGCATCTCATGGTGAAATGCTTGAAAGAGAAAGGTCATGTTGTAGTAGTGACAGGAGATGGAACAAATGATGCACCGGCATTGAAAGAAGCAGATATAGGACTTTCTATGGGGATTCAGGGAACTGAAGTTGCCAATGAGAGTTGAGATATTGTTATTTTGGATGACAATTTTGCTTCTGTTGCTTCAATTCTCATCTGGGGAAGATGCGTATACAACAACATTCAAAAATTCATTCAGTTTCAGCTCACGGTGAATGTAGCAGCTCTTGTGATCACCTTTGTAGCAGCAATTTCAGCCGGAGAAGCACTACTGACAGCAGTACAACTAATTTGGGTAAACCTAATTATGGACACACTTGGTGCATTAGCTCTAGCAACAGAAAGGCCAACAAAAGAGCACATGGACAAGCCACCCGTAGGCCGTACCATTTGCACATATTCACATAGTACACCAGCCAAGCATCTCAGATGATATAAATCACCAATAGCCTGACCACAGAAATGTAGACTGTATCAAATTGTTCTACATTCATCAGATAATATAAAGCGATGGGAATACCAAAGAATAGTAAAACAAAGAAATTCAGTGTGTTTTAGGAAGAGGATAAAAACCCATTAAATCCTTTCAAAACATTGCGACATTGGATTGGATCCTGCAAATAACTTGTCTCCATATCGTGTATCTGCAATTTCCTCACCTAACATTATTCCTTCTATACCATTCTCCACATGCTCCCAACAACGATAATATTTTTGTAAGTACTACAAAAATATGCAAACGCGTGAGCCCAAAAAAGAAAAAAGTATGAGAATACAAATGGTGCACTGTCTCAAGTCATTGAAGAAGAATTGAATTTTCAAGAAACCGAAGTTTTCAATTGAAGGGAAAAGATCACAAGCTCGACTCAACTTGATGGACAGACACTGCCGCGAGGCGGCTGTATTTATAGAGTAGACAATAGCTAACGTGAAGTGGAAACACGCATAATTGGGGCCCATCGGGTATAAAGTGAAAAAAGGGTTGGAATATGCGATTGATAATCTCTGTTTGGATTGAAGAATTCTAAAACACGGTTTCCAATCATAAACTTGTATGATTAACTACTTTTAATTTCCCATGTGCGGTATTACAGTATTAATTATTAAAAAAATTTTAAAGAAAAAGCAATTCAAACTGGATCTTCTTTAATAAACTAAATGGTGATTTTTCCAAAAATTTTGTGCAAATTCTATATGGATGGTTGTTTTTTTAAAAAGTATTAGCGTAACAATTTTAGAAGATTCTTTTCTGTGTTTGTAAGATTAAAAAATTTTTAAAAAATATATTTAAAATTTTTAAAATATATATTTTTAAAAAACAGAATCAAACAAATAAAAAAAATTCCTGATAAATGAAACTTTCCCCGTAAAGACGTCCTACAGAATATTAAAAAATAAAAATGTGAAAAAAATTGGATAACAAAAAAAAAAAAAAAACATGTGGAGCACGCTAATGGGGTTTATGTGCCAGCGGTGGTGGTCATATTTTTGACTTGTTCAATCCGAGTGAGCTGTATGCGGGCGTAATTAACACTTCCTTCTGGACTCCTCAAGAAGTTTCGGGCAGGAGAATGTTAAGATCAGATTATAGGTAATTATTTTAATCATTATCAAACAAAAAATTGTGGATAATTTTTGCACAATTGCTAATTTCATATTTGAAAACTTGCTTAAATTGTTAATTTCGTATTCAAAAAGTTGCTTAACTGCCATGTATTATATCAACTAGTGGTAGCCTACTAGGCGATGAGAGTTGCATCCAAAAAATTAAAAAAAAATAAAGAAGAAAAAAAAGAAAGATATAAATCAAACTAATTTTTGTTATCCATAAATTTTGTTTGGTTGATCACTGTGAAAATCATTCTTGTTTCACATTATTCTCCACTAGTTTTTTAGATTTTAATTTGACTAACAATTTAATATAACAAAACGCATTCTGATTCCGAACTAAATACGTAAAGAGTAATGATATAAATTTATATCAGAGTTAATAATTGTTATTTCGATTCTAATAATTAAATGCGAATTAAACAACTCCTGATCAAGAAAAGCTTGTGAAGACTGAAACCACTTTGACTGCTACTTGTTCCTTTCTTATGGCGGTTGTTAAGCCTCTAAAGTCTATGCCGACATCTTTGGTAAGTACTAGCCGTCCAACGTTCTCCCGCAAATAAAATAATGTCTTTACATAGGTTGCAATTTCCTTTGCATTTGGTATGACGTAAGACCAACTACGGATACTCAATAATGCCCATCGAATCTCATTCAACTGTGGATTTAATTTAAGATTTTTTTTTTGGGACAATACTATTGTTGTCTAGATTCATTTGCTGTTAGTTTCTCGATTCATCATATTACGTTTTTTTTTTTTTTTGTCACACAGTAATTTATCCTACTCTTAACTTACTCTAAGGGGAAAGGTCTAACTAAACCTCGAGAAAACCGATAGAGATTGAACCACCATCGAATCAAACGAGTGCATTATTCACCCATCCCAACTGAGCCTCAGGGAACTGATGGTGACTGAATTACTATCGAACTAAACGGGTATATTATACACCTATTTAAATTTTTTATGAGAGGTAAAATTTGAACTCTTGATCTTCAACCCACTTAGCCTTTACAGGCTTTATGGTGACAAATCTAACTAAGTTGGGTTGGTTCTTTATATTACTATTTAGATCCACCACCATATGGTGCCTTGTTAATGTCTATACCACTATGCTATTAATGTTTGTATATTTCTTTAAATTAAATTTGTTGTATTAGTAAGCCTATAAATTTAAGTCATTGTACCACACAAAATCGATTATAGGCTCAAGATCTATCAACTCTGATTATCATTCTAACATGTACAAAATACATTTGGCGTAATATAAAGCCTATTATTTTCAATTTATTAGCGGGGAAAAAAATCTTCAGGGAGGACTTTAAATTTATAGGAAATATCAGTTAACATGTATAATCTATTTTCAAAGGGCATTTATTTGTTATGAATTTCTATTTAGTATTACTATTTTGTATTTTAATTTATTGTATTTACTTTATTAAAGAGTGAAATTCATAAAACTTCACCTTTGCAAATGCTAATGTTGAACCTAATTCTAGGAGTTCAAAATTTACAATGTCCAAATATTCCAATCTTGTAGAAATTATCAAGGATATTTTTTCCTGTATAAATCTGCCAATGCGTGGAAATGAATTCTGAAAAATTCAATTTCAAATTCAGACTGGCTCCACCCAAGCTTTCTTTCTTTCCTTTTTTTTTTTATTGAATTAGGATAAGCTTGAGATGCAAGTTGTGAAAGATTTTCACAAGAGAATGAAAATTAAGTGCTGAGAAGTTCCGTTAAGGAAAACGCTGGGAAAGACATAATTTTCCAGTTTGAACACATGGACTTTTTGTTACCATAATACATAGATATTTCAACCCTATCATTTTCAACTGTGGCAACAGAAGCAAAATTGGAAAGTCTTACAATGGAGACAGCTGTTCACTTGCAATCCCAATTATATTACCAATTCAATCATAAGGAATTTGGTTTCATTTTTCACAACCAATTGATTCATTGTATGGTGACAACCAAACCACTTAAGACAACCGGTTGATTCATTGTATGGTGACAACGATAATTACTCTGATAAAGCATTAGGAACCATTACGATGCAGGGGCTGGTGACTCTTCCTCAAAATTATTTGAAGTGTCAGATGAACTTTCGGAGTCCTAATCTAAAGATGTAATTTAAAAAAAAAAAAAAGGAATCAAAAGAATGTGGGTAGCTCAATAGGTAGCGATTTGAAAGTTCTATCTAAATAATTTTAAAGTTGGATTTAAGGTTTGAGTTGGTGTAAATCTCATTGTTTGTCTTTATCTCTTGACCAATCAAGGAGATAAATTTTGTTATGAAGATAGAAATGTCTTGTTCTCAATAGTTTTTGATTTTTATAAAAAGTGATTTTAGAAAAGTTGAAAATCAATTACTCACGATTTTAGCTTAAAAATTTTAAAAATATAGTAAAAAAAAAAGCAGTTGAGAACAATACAAAATAGATTTTTTAAAAATTATAAAGTAAAATCAAGTAAAAAAGCCGTTGCTAAAAAATCATCGAGACATGATTCTGTCACTTGAGTATTACGCTGAAAATAAAATAGAAAATATTATTGTAACAAACAGTTACGACTAACAAAAAAAAAATAACAATTTTTTTGGGGAGATATAGTTAATTTTCACAGAAATTTACTACTTTCTAGAAAAGAAAAAAAAAACTACGCGCTTTGACCCCGGAATAAAATCTGAAACTAAGTAATACTCTTATAGGAGAAAGTTTATGCTAATCCTTACAAGAAAGTCTATGCTAATCCTTACAAGAATTTACTCCTAAAGTACAATGCAGAATCTTTCTTACAAAAAAAATAAATCAATAATAAATAAACAAATAAATAAAAATAATGCAGAAGAAGATAGAAAACAACAAAAGATCTATCAATTAAACATTGGGCACACTACAAATAATTTTAGACGCATTTGAAGTTCCTCCACTTGAGATAACTGAACACTGGTTTCTCTGGAACGGGAATGCACTTCACAATCCATCCAATGGGCCAAGATGCAGCTGCAATTCCTATACAATGCTACCCATTGCCCCCAATTCAACCTTTCTGTATCTAGCAAACTTCTTAAGAAATTCCACCATCACTACTTGAAGGATAATTGTTATCCCAATGATTCCCAGGAACAACTTGTTCCTGTGTATTCCCCTCAAACACATTCTTCCTCTCAAGTTTCCTTGCATTGAACTCATTGAATACTTGGCAAAGAACAAAAGTATTGAAGATCAACGTGTCGTTTACCTTCTTGCTGACACCTGAAAGATTGATTCACCTCTTGAACTTGTAAGTGTTAAGAGTAACTGCTAATCTGATACAATGGCTTGAGATAATAAGTTCCTCCACATGATGTTGGTGATAAGTGGCTCTGTACGGCCTACTGGATGGCTTGTCCAATGAGATCCTTTTGTTGGCCTTTCTGTTGCTAGTAGCTAATGCATCCAAGTGTATCCATAATAAGGTTTACCCACAGTAGTTGCTACTGCTGTTAGTGGAACTTCTCCAGCTGAAACTTGCTGCTACAAAGTTGATCACAAGAGCTGCCACATTCACTGTCAGCTGAAACTGAATGAACTTTTTGAATGTTGTTGTATACACATCTTCCCCAGCTGAGAACTGTGGCAACAGAAGCAAAGTTGTCATCCAAAATAACAATATC